>OY998240.1:70421758-71621758 GCA_963922005.1 Cornus suecica | reverse complement strand
GAGGTCGGTGGTGGAGATGTGTCACCGGGGTGGGAACGAAATGTATAAGCGTTTCTGCGAAACCTCCCAATACCGGATCGGGTTTGGTTGGAGGTCATGCTTTAATGACATGCATAAACCCATCGAAGAAATGACTTTTGCCTCGGTGGAAGAGCTGGATGAGAGTCTGGGCATCTCCCCTCCGTACGACGATCCGGTTGGTGGTCCAGACGATGTTCGTTTCTGCGAGTTCCTGACCAAGCCTCTCCCAGGAATGAGTATAACCGCCCCTCCTGATCCTCCGGCTCCCGATGGGGCCATCGTTTCAGTGAACCCAAATGTATCGGGCACCAGCGTTGACCTTTAGTATTTACTGTTTATGAAATGCATTGTAAGCCTTGGCCACAGGGGCCCGTTTTGAATGAGATATAATAGGTTTTGTCCATTTCACTTTTGACTTTTACAGTTATAACGATTCTTGGTTACTTTGTTTATTTTTTCAAAGTTTTGTGATCTCTTCAGCGTCTGTGTTGTGACTTCGGGCTCTTCAGGCCATGCGAAAGTCAATGGATTACTTAGTTTGTTCTTGGAACAATGATCGCTTCAGGATCTGTGTTGTGACTTCGGGCTCTTCAGGCCACGCGAAAGTCAATGCAACACTTAGTTTATTTTTGGAACAATGCTCTCCTCAGGATCTGTGTTGTGACTTCAGGCTCTTCAGGCCATGCGAAAGTCAATGCAACACTTAGTTTATTTTTGGAACAACGATCTCTTCAGGATCTGTGTTGTGACTTCGGGCTCTTCAGGCCATGCGAAAGTGAATGCAACACTTATTTTTGGAACAACGATCTATTCAGGATCTGTGTTGTGACTTCGGGCTTTTCAGGCCATACGAAAGTTAATGCAACACTTAGTTTATTTTTGGAACAACGATCTCTTCAGGATCTGTGTTGTGACTTCGGGCTCTTCAGGCCATGCGAAAGTCAATGCAACACTTAGTTTATTTTTGGAACAACGATCTCTTCAGGATCTGTGTTGTGACTTCGGGCTCTTCAGGCCATGCGAAAGTCAATGCAACACTTAGTTTATTTTTGGAACAACGATCTCTTCAGGATCTGTGTTGTGACTTCGGGCTCTTCAGGCCATGCGAGAGTCAATGCAACACTTAGTTTATTTTTGGAACAACGATCTCTTCAGGATCTGTGTTGTGACTTCGGGCTCTTCAGGCCATGCGAAAGTCAATGCAACACTTAGTTTATTTTTGGAACAACGATCTCTTCAGGATCTGTGTTGTGACTTCGGGCTCTTCAGGCCATGCGAAAGTCAATGCAACACTTAGTTTATTTTTGGAACAACGATCTCTTCAGGATCTGTGTTGTGACTTCGGGCTCTTCAGGCCATGCGAAAGTCAATGCAACACTTAGTTTATTTTTGGAACAATGATCTCTTCAGGATCTGTGTTGTGACTTCGGGCACACCAGCAGATTTTATAATAATCATAATAATGATTTTTACCGACCAGTTGTTGTAGCCTTTTTACAAAAAGATCCAAGTAAAAACAGGACCTTGCCCATCAAGGGTAGTACCTCTTGAGGCGAGAGGCGTTCTGGGAGTTTGGTTCCATTCCGCCATCAATATTCCCTCGGACTCGGTATGCTCCGCGACCGATGACTTCAGAGATGGTGTACGGGCCCTCCCAAGGCTCCCTGAGCTTGCCTACAAGCCCGATTTTGCGCCTAAGGACCATGTCTCCGATCTGGAACTCTCTTCTTTTGACTCTTTGATTGAAGTGGTTCCGGACTTGCTGTTGGTAAGCTGCCAGCCTGATCCCGGCGGCCTCCCTTCTTTCATCCAGAAGATCAAGATTCTGAGCCAAATGCTGGTTACTTGGTCCTTCGACCCAGGCCTCGCTCCGGAGGGTTGGAACCCGGATCTCAGTCGGAATCATAGCTTCAGCACCGTACGCCATGGCAAAAGGGGTCTCTCCAGTGGGTTGTCTGGGGGTCGTTCTGTACGACCAGAGAACTTCGGGCAGTTTCTCTAACCAGGCCCCTTTGGCCTCTTCAAGTTTTTTGGTTTTTTGGCCAGAGTGTTGAATATAGTTCGATTTGTCCTTTCCGCCTGCCCATTCCCTTGCGGGTAGCCGACGGAAGACGTGTTCTGGTTGATAGCATGTTCGGCAAAGAATGCTCTAACCTCCTTGTTGTCCAGGTTTGTTCCGTTATCCATCATGATCGTTCTTGGTAGCCCAAATCTGCATATAATGTTGGTCCATACGAATTTGACGACGTGACTCCTTTTGACGGTGGGATAGGCTTCGGCTTCAACCCATTTGGTGAAATAGTCGGTTACCAGAAGGACGTACGCATTCGACCGGATTGCTTTCGGTAAGGGTCCCACTATATCCATTCCCTACCGGGCGAATGGGTGCGGTACTATAGTAGGATGCAGGAACTCAGGTGGCCGATGGATAGCATCCCCGTGCATTTGACAGGGCTTGCACCTTCGGACGTATTCCTCGGCATCCCGAGACAGGTAGGGCCAGAAGTACCCTTGAGACAGTACCTTATGGGCAAGGGACCTGCTACCGGAGTGGTTTCCACAAGCCCCACTGTGAATCTCGTGCATCACTGCTTTAGATTCTGACGGTGTGATACATCTCAGGTAGGGACCGAAAAAGGACTTTCGGTAGAGTTGCCCGTTTATGATTGAGTACCGGGCCGAATTCCTCCTGACCTTGTGAGCTTCAGTTTTATTTTCGGGAAGAGTTCCATTACGTAAGTAATTTGTCAGGGGATCCATCCAATTGGGCTCCCATGGGATGAACATTATTCGTTCGGGCTCTTGAATGCTGGGCCTTTGAATAAAATCCAACAGTGCAACACGGGTTGGATCCTCTCTGGCCGAGGAAGCTTGATTGGCCAGGTGGTCAGCTTCAGAGTTTTCATTCCTGGGGATTTGGGTAAAGGTGACTTTGTGAAAACTTTATGTCTCTTTCAAAACTAGCGCTCGATACAACTTCATTGTCGGGTCCTTTGTTTCGTATTCTCCGTTGATCTGACGGACAACAAGTTGAGAATCACTGTGTACTACTAAGGACTGAATCTTAAGGCTTCGGGCTATCCTCAAACCGGATACGATGGCCTCGTACTCTGCCTCATTGTTTGTGGCCGGAAACTGTAACTGCACCGACATATGAAGGCGTGTCCCATCAGGTGTTAAAACTTCCAGGCCAATTCCTGATCCGGAAGAGCTGGCTGATCCATCCACAAAGATCTTCCATGTATCCAGTTCACTGTTCTGGTCTGGCTCCTCAGTCTCACTCTCGAGCAAAAAGTCCGCTATAGCCTGTCCTTTGATGGAAACCCGGGGTATGTATGTCAAATCATATATGCCCAACTCGATGGCCCACTTAGAGATTCGTCCTGAGAGGTCAGGCTTCGACATAATAACCCGTAGGGGTGTAGCTGTTGGGACGACGATCGGGTGGGCCTCAAAGTAATGCCTTAGCCTTCTCTTGGCGTTCACCAGTGACAGAATCAGTTTTTCCTGCCTGTTGTATCTAGTTTCTGCCTCAGCCAAGGATTTGCTGGTGTAGAATATTGGCATTTGAAGGTTCCCGTCCTCTCTGATGAGGGCGGCGCTGGTTGAAGCGGAGGATACTGCTAAATAAAGGTATAAGACTTCATCGGGGGTTGGTGTAGACAAGATGGGGGGCATGGTCAGGTACTCTTTTAACCCCGCCAGGGCCTCCGATTGTTCGTGACCCCAAATCTCTCCCTTCTTCACCTTTATTGCTTGAAAGAATAGTCGGCACCGATCAGTGAGTCGTGAGATGAATCTGCTAAGTGCTACCACTCTTCCCGTCAAGACTTGAACGTCTTTATGTGTTCGGGGCTCCTTCATTTCTATGAGAGCTTTGACCTGTGTCGGGCTGGCTTGGATACCAGTCCGGTCCACGATGTGCCCCAGGAACTGTCCAGATGATACACAAAAAGAACACTTTGCTGGATTAAGCTTCATGCCATGGGACCTGAGGGTAGCGAACACTTGGTGTAGGTGAGTGATGTGGTCCTCCTTCTTTCTGCTCTTGACTACAGTATCGTCAATGTAGGCTTCGATTACTGTGCCCATCATACCTTTAAAGATCTTGTTGACCAATCTCTGGAAAGTAGCACCTGCATTTTTCAGTCCGAAAGGCATAACTTTAAAGCAGTATGTACCTGTTTCAGTAATGAAGGAAGTCTTTTCCTCATCCTTCGGGTTCATTTTTATTTGGTTGTAACCTAAATAGGCATCCAGGAAAGTTAGACGGTCATAGCCCGAGGTAGCATCAACCATCTGGTCGATCTTTGGGAGTGGAAAACTGTCCTTCGGGCATGCCTTATTCAAGTCGGTAAAATCAACGCAAACCCTCCATTTGCCGTTTTTATTTTGGACAACCACGACGTTGGCAAGCCATTCGGGATACCTGACTTCCCGGATGAAGCCGGCCTGGAGCAGTCTGGATACCTCATCTGCTATAATTAGGTTCCGATGTGCCCCCATGCGTCTTTGTTTTTGCCTGATTGACCTGACGTTTGGGTCAACATGCAATGAGTGCTGTGAAACGTCGGGATCTATTCCCGGCATGTCTGTATGCTCCCATGCGAAGACGTCAGAGTTGTCCTGCAGCAATTGTGTTAGTTCCTCAAATTCAGAATCGGTGAGGGTTGTACCTGCAAAAGTAACTTTTTCCGGGTTGCCGGGCACGACACAGACCGATTGTAGTGGTTCAACCACAATTGAGGAGCCCGGCTCCCCATTCTTTAATTGCTATTTGGAGCATGAACTTTGCTCCTTCGATCGGGGTACCCCTGGGGCCTGGACCTTCCGGATCTCCTTCAGAGTGACCTAATAACATTCCTTGGCGGCCACCTGGTTGCCCTTGACATCAATGGTGCCTGTACCGTCAGGGCTTAAGCATCTCATGACCTGGTGAAGAGTCGAAGGCACACCTTGCATTCGGTGAATCCATCCCCTTCCCATAAGCAGATTGTATGAAGGTTTGGCGTCCACCACAACAAATGTCTCGGTCAGGGTCCTATGAGCGGCAGACACAGGTAACTGAATTTCACCGATCGGCTCGATTTTCCTGCCGTCAAAACCTGCGATGGGGCATCGGGATGTCATAATTTCAGATGGATTGATTTCGAGCTTTTCGAAAGCCCATTTGGTGATGATGTTGGCACTGCTTCCAGGATCGATCACGACTCTTTTCACAAGGCAGTTGGCCACCATTAGGGTCACAACCAGAGGGTCTTCATGCGGGGTTTGGACTCCCCGAAGGTCCGACACCGAGAAAGTGATGTGAGTTTCTTCAGCCTTGTATCGGGCTTCACTAATTTCGTTGACTTTTCTCATTTTGTGGGCTTTCCGTAGATAGCTTCGGCGCGATCCTTCGGTCTCTTTGGGTGGGGGGCCACCATGAATCATGTTGATGATTTTAACCGGCTGTGCATCCGAGGGGTTTCGAGGGACGCCGGGGGTGCGCTGATCGGTTCTTGGCCTGTCTCGTTGGACGTAATCCCGGAGTACTCCGCGAAGTAGTAACTTCTCCACCTGTTGCCTTAGATTGCGGCATTCGTTCGTGATGTGCCCAAAATCACCATGGAAAGCGCAGTGTTTTGTCTTGTCTCTCTGGTCAAGTGGTTGTCGCATGGTAGGGGGTTGCTGGAAAATTCCTTTGGCTTTGTTCTCCTGGTAAAGTTTTGCAAGGCTAACCTTCAGGGGTGTTATCCTTTCTTCTAACCTGGGTCGTTTAGATGGCTTTGTGACTGATATTCCCGTTGGGGCTGACGATCCCGGTGGAGTTAATCGCTTCCGATCGATCAATCGATCCTTGGACTGGATTTCAAGGCCGACAAAGGCTAATCTCCTTTGCCTGATAGTTTCCTCCTCCTCAATTCTCAAGTATCCCTGGGCCCTAGAGTTTAGTTCCCCAATGCCCGATGGAGGGCGTTTCACCAAAGATTGATGGAACTTTGTTCCAGGAATGAGGGCCATCCTGAATGCCTCAACCGTAGAGTGCTGGTCACAATTATCCATAGAAGAGGACTCGATGTTGAATCGGGATAGAAAACTTTTCAGTGACTCTCCTTTCTCCTGGATCATGGTGAAGAGGCAGGATATGGTCTTCTTCTGCCTCTTGTTTCCATAATACTGGGCGATGAAGAGCCTGGTTAACTGTTGCCAGCTGCCAATGGATCGGGGTGGCTGCTTCCTAAACCATAATAGGGCGGCCTCAGCAAGGCTTGTGGAGAACACTTTACATAGCAGGGACTCGTTCTCGACGTACATGGTCATTTTCTGATGAATCTGGTATATGTGCTCTTCGGGATCCCTTGTGCCATCATAAGGGGTGAATTGTGGCATAACGAACTTCTTTGGGAAAGGCTCTTGGGTTATTTCCTAAACGAAGGGCGACTGTATCAATTCAGTGGACGCCTGGATGGCCATGTCGTCCGTAGATCGGGACCTCAAGTCCCCGAGAACTTTCCTTTGGAACTCATCCATCATTGTTTGAAGTTTCTCGGGGGTTATAGACTCGTTGGCTGCCGGAGCCTTTCTTGAGCGCTGAGAAGATTCGGCGTGCTCTTCAGGTTGGTTCAGAGAATGGTCGATCGCCGCCACCGGAGGGTTAGGCGTAACTGCCGGTAAGGCAGCTGCTGGTGGAGCCAACCTCTCCCTGAGCTCTGCATTCTGTTTCTCCAAGGCCACGCTACGATCCTCAGCAGCCGCCAAGCGTTGAAGAATTTGCTCCATGGTCTGGGAATCCTCTGCACGATTGTCCTCAGTGGGCAGAATGCCTGCCTGTGAACGAGTGACTGGCATTCTCGTCCGGGGAGGTAGTGAGTGGAGGTTTTTGGAGGTGGAGGGTCTTTTGCCTATCAAACAGACTTAGCCTTTTGAGATGGGAAGAAGGAGGCGATTTTACAGGTACCGAAGGGCATTTGAAAAATCAGGAACTCCTCCTCTGTTTCCCACAGACGGCGCCAATGTGTAAACACATAAAAATGTTCAACACCATTTCGAATCCTTTTATGAATTTTCGGATTCTCTTTATATACATTTTCTGAATGGGCTTCATTACTGGATTCATAAAAAGCTTGCTGGCCCAAAAAGCTAATGGGCCTGATGACAGATGGGCTTTGACGGGCCTGATGACGGATGGGCCTTGATGGGCCTGATGACAGATGGGCTCAGTTGGGCTGGACATTTCCACTCTTACATGTGCATTGTGGGATTCGGATTGGACAAAATATAAATAAGGGACGACTTTGATTTGCAATTTTGAAAATAATTTTTTATTTTTTTAAATAAATTAAAAATTAAAAAATTATGGAACAAATCAATTTAGTTCAGTTGTCTAAAATATGCTTTCACAAAACTCAGTTTATAATAGACCTAGATTCAAATAATTGTCTTCTGTATTTATTTGATAATAATTTTCTGTCTTTTGAATTTTTGAAAATTATTTTGAGAGTTACAAGCCTCCTTGGTTTGTATATCGGAAAACTGTTATCGAGAATTTTGAGAACATAAAACCAATTTTTTTAGAAAAATAAAAATAAATTTTCTGAAAACAACTATTTTTATAACTGAGTTTTTAGAAAACTGAATCAAACATATTTTTTATACAATTTTTAGATTTTTAATTTCCAGAAAATAAAAAACTGTTTTAAAAAATACAAACCAAGCCAACTCTAAATATTTTTTTGTTTAGTTTTTAATTTTTTTCTCCCACAAATGATACAATTAATCCATTAGGAAACATGCAATTTAACTTTTTATTAAGAAAAAGGAAAAAAATAAAGTCCCTTTATCTTAAACAATTTTAGTGGAAGCAAGTGGCACACTTATGAGACCCATGAACTTGGTGATAAGCATGAGCCAGTTTCTTGGAGAGCAAACAATAATAATAAAAAGAAGTCAGAATCCAATGAGGGCGGGGCAGTCAATGGTCATGAGTCGAATATACTCTCATTTGTCTGAAGTACAAATATGAATTATCGCTTTCTTTACCGTTCAAATCTGATACTGTTCAAAATGGACCCACCCTAAAGAACATAACAACTGTTACTCGTTCTTCCTCTATATACACTTCCAATTCTATCTCTATCTCTATTCACATATACCAAAAGAAAATGGAAATGCCTGGCAACTGCGTCTATTGATAGTATCAAACAGTCCAAAATTATATTTTCAACTATATAAACACGAACAGGAATTTTGTGCGGTTCATTTAAATTGACTTTTCAATCATGGGCGTTCTGAAATTATAATTGTAAAGCACCAGTTTTATGCAAGTTGAATGTAAAATTTGAAAAAAATAAAAAATCATACTTGGATTATGAATGTTAATTTAATGTAAACTGAATGTAGTACTAAAAAGAATTAAATTATTAACAAACTCGTGAATGAGGAAAAAATAAAAATCAATTTTTGGGGTTTGTTTGAAAAAATTAAAATAATGTATTAAAATTTTAAATATTTTTGTTTTGAGATAATAGAAAAATAAATTCATAAACTTTAAGCAAGGAACTAGCTCAATTAAAATTCTTTGTGTCATTAATTATTTTGGTTAAGTAATTTATTCTCTCATATAAAGGGTAAAGGTCAAGAAACCCTCCCCCCGCAAAAAAAAATTATATTAATTTTATTAATTACATTTTCACCCACTCCTATTTTATTAATTACACTTCCACCTCTTATTACAATACATATATATATATTACGAAAATTATAATTTGATTTTTTTTATAAAATTATAAATAAACATATAAAATTCGAAACAAACATATAAAATTCAAATATATATATATTATTCGTAAAAAATATATAAAATTTGAAAAAACATATAAAATTCAAAAAATATATAAAATTTGAAACAATATATAAAATTCGAAAAAAAACATATAAAATTCTAAATATATATATATAATTCAAATATATATATAAAAAGTGTGACTGAAATTTAAGTGGACAAACCTCAGAGTCATTAGTCACGGTAACGGATCTTCTCTAGCTCTCTTTCTCTTTCTACCACTTTCCTCTCTCCATCACTATCACTTTTCCTCTCTACAAATAAATATAAAATAAAAATAAAAATTATATAAATAATAATACTTTAATCAAAATTATATAAAATCAAAATCAAAATTAAAAAATTAATCGATTAACTATACCGATTAAAGGGTCCCTTGTTACCCAAATTTAGGGGTGTACACGCTCCGGTTTGCTTTCGATTCCGATTGTGTAAGGGTTCGCAGGATTTAGGTGATATGAAGATAGTTTCTACACAAGTTCGTCAGCTAAAACCACAGTATTGATGCTCTTATTACTTTTGACTTCCTTTTACACAGAAAAATGAAAAGAGAAATAGAGGAAAAGACAGCAAGTACAAGTAATTGAAGTATTTTCTCTCTCTAGGATTTTCTCTCTACTGGTCTCTGAAAAGTTGTCTCCCCCCCTACAAGTGAATCATCGCACCTCCATTTATAGACGCGACTGCTGAGTAATTATCGCGGATTGTATTGCCACGTCAGCACTAGTCTCGCGGCATGGTTCTTATCATTCTCGCGGATTCCATTGCCACGTCAGCACCTGTCTCGTGACATGATTCCTGCGTACTTAATCCGTGATATAAATACCTTGTTCAGTATTATTCTACGCCCATGACTACGCAAAACGGATTCGCGTATTCTTATGCGTAACTAATACTGCACACCATAAATACCTTTGCACATATCATCCGCGAAACGAATTCGCGGATCATATTATGCACCAAACCCTGTGATCCACGCCTATTGCATCGCGGATCCGATTTATCCTTAGCCAAGGATGCCTTTATAGCTTTGCTGGGCCATAACCAATCATGCATGCCTTGGTCATGTTCCTGAATACTAGCGGCCTCTCTAAGGTATTTTTACTTAGGATGGTGTAAATAAGGTCGCGACCCACTACTTACTCATCCCAAGCATTTCCCTTAGATTCCGCATAGTACTCGCCACGCGAGCAGCATATAGGGTTATGAGTTACTGATGCGAGCTATAAAACACACCAGTTCCTCATACTTCCCTCTGTGTAATGCAAGCTCTCGCGTAAAAAGAACCATATTTGGGCTAGTTCCCCAAGTAATCGATTACTTGGGTCAATCTCCCAAATCATCTTTTACTTGGGCCGGTTTCCCCAAATATGTCAAACCTGGGCCATATCCCAAATAAATACAGGTTGGGCCATATCCCAGAAAATTTAATCCTTGGGCCATTATCCCAAAGAGTTATTTAGCCGTTATGTTATTTCGCGAATCGCTACTCTTTACATTTTTCCCCATTGCACTTTTGATACTTGGCCAAGTATTAAAGTGCAATAACCTGTAGCCTCGCGAATTAAATCCTTGCTTCAAAACTGCTTTTCCCCGGTTTAAAGTGCAATAGCCTTTGGCATTTCTCCTGCAGATGAAATTTATTTCCCCGGTTTCACTTCTCTTGATCCGCGAACATTCTTTCTTGGTCCTTTTCTGTTTTTCCCATGAATTTCGTGCGCATGCTTATTTTACTTTCTCCGTACCTTTCTTATTTTTCGTAAATTATTATTATCTTCTGATCCGCGATATTTGAATCTGCGGCAACCTTGGCGTCGGTTCGGCTTCCGCGGTCATTAATGGCACCTTCTAGGTTTCCGGGCCCTTCCCCTATAAAAGTTGCTCTTGTCTATTTCATTTCACTTTTTCTTCTTGCCTTCATTTTTTCTGCTTTACTGCTTCAAAACTTCTTAGTGTTATTTTTAATCCTCTATTTCCTTCGCGGTTTATTTTCTTAGACCTTTACTCCTTTTATTTTCAATCCTTTATTTCAATGGCCAAATCCTCTACCCCCAAACTTTTAGTTCCTCCATCTGGGTCTATCCCTTCTGTTCCCCAACCAACAGAATGGAGAAAGGCCCAATTTTTTGAGAATTCCCATGATCATTTCTGGAGTTCCATTGAGAACCTTCCTCCCGCGGGAGATATTGCGGATGAACCCAAGTTTATTCATTCTGACGGTGAAGCACCCCTAGCCAATATCCCACCTTCCTCACTTCTTCGCCTCCTTATTGAAAGAGGTGATGTCCCATATTCTTTTATAGAATATGAAGGACATGTGTCACCTATTACCCACTGGAGGATGTGGTCCAGCCACATACTCAGTCAAGACAGGCACCGCGAGACTCTTAGACAGACATGTTTACTTGAGTCCATAGAACTCTTTTCGGACCTATCTGTTCGTCGAGACGCGGATGCACTCAATCTGTTGGTGTCGCGATGGAGCTCTTTCTCGCACACCTTTGTAACCTCTTGGGGGGAGTTTACCCCAACTCTAGAAGACGTGTACGTGCTGTTTAGGCTCCCTATTTTCGACTCGCGATCCCTAGATACCCCAGCCTTCAGTGAGGCAGACCAAGTGATTCATTCTCACCTCCAGTCCTGCGCAGCTTATGCCGCAAAAAGAAGTAGTCGTTTCAAGGATGGTGCCATACTTGACGAGACACCTTTAATAAAAAGTGCTAAGTTGAAGTACTCGAGTTGGTGTCATCACTTCTTCAGGGAGTATGAACCAAAACTTCCTCTCCTACGCGGTCAAGACCGCGAATCGGTGCCTGGTCCAGAATTCAATGGTGACTTTGAGTTAGCTGGATTTTTAGCTTATTGGTTGGACCGCTACATTTTCCAGGGACGTCCTGAAGATGGACCCAATAAACTAGTATTTTTGATGGCTTCCATAGCCTCGCGGGGTATCAGGCTTCCCTTAGCCCCCCTCTTCCTGGGTACCCTCTATTCTCAGTTGGACACTTTATCCAACGATTTTCTGAGGTCAGTAGGTAGATATGACATAAGCACCCATGTCCCCTGCCTTTTCCTTATGCTCTTTATCTTTGAAAGATTCCCAAAATATGCACCCAAGCCCCTTAGTTTTCCATCTTCAAACCCTGATTCCCTTACTCTCAGATTGCGAGCCGTTCGCTGGTCCGGCCTTCTTTCCACCAAGTGACTTGAGGATTTCATTGACTTCAGTCGTAATTTCTCTTGGAGACCTTATACAATGCCTTTAGATGGTATTTATTTTCCTTCTTTCTATCCCATGGAGGAACAAACCGCTTATGGTTATCAACACCATGAGGAGCTCATCTTTGCCTCTTTTTCCTTTGGTTGCTGCTTGCCCGTTTTTTATGATTCCTTCTCGCGGACCACACCTTATAATCCTTCGCGAGTAGCCCGTCAACTAGGTTTTGAGCAAGCAATTCCAGTCTATGTTGCTCCTCCCTCAGGTGATTTTCCTGACAGCTATGACGCGGCCCTGGTGAGGTACCGCGAGGAATATGAGAAAAAACATGAAGAATTCTCCTTTGCCATTTTTATTCCCGCGAGATCTCGAGCAGGATGCCGAACCGCGGCATATATTGATTTTTGGCTTCAAGTGACAACATATTTTCAGACTTTTGTGATGGGTCCTGCTAGACCAATTGCCCCTGTAAAAATATTCATGGGAGACTCATCTCTGAAATTGCACAAGCCCCATGGTTCCCGCGGATTTTATAGCAGACTTTCCCTTCCAGCGCCTGTCGATCATGAAGGCCCAAGCACTTCGAATCCGGTCAACAAGAAACAGAAAATTTTGAAGGAGAAAAAGGGTAAATCCAAAGCTCCTCCTGCGCCTAAACGGAAGCGTTCCGAGCGTGTCGAAGTCACCACCTCTATTCCGGTTCGCGAGGAACCTATTTCTAAACGCTTGGTAATAAAGTTATAACTTAATACTTTATTCTTACTCTCACTGTTGTCAACTTTGTTTCTAATATTTCTCAAATTACTTTATTTGTTTTAGAGATCCGCGAGATCGATCGTTACATCATCATCGCGACCTCCTTCACCAAAAGCTCCCTCAATAGTAGTTAATACTACGGATGACCCCCTCGACTATATTCCTTTGTCTCAGCGGAGAAGAGAGCACAGAGCCCAGATTTTAGAGGCTGTTGCTAATCATTCTTCCGAGGATGATGAGGTAGATATTATTCCCTTGATTCGCAGAAGGTCGAATCCTTCTACCTTATCCCTCCTGACAGATTTGGAGTTGAACCCATTGTTTTTCAGTCACCTCAAGATCAGGCTGAATCATCTTCGCGGATTGCAGAATTACCTAAAAACACAAGCTCCTTATTGGATACAGTTGCCAGGGTCGTGGAGGACATTCATGCTTCTGATCCCTTACTTTCATGTACTTCCTAACTTGTTTTAAATCTTCCTTTATCTTTCATACTCTTGTGCTTTCATTATACTTATTGTTTTATGTACCCTTGTACAGCTCGCGGTCGTGGAACGGATGCCAATCAGGAAGTTGACCATTCTATTGATGATTCTGATCGCGAGATAGCTGATATACTCTCAGACTTCCCTGATCAAGGAAAAGAGAATGCATCGCAAATATCTAAAGTCGCGAGGAATATTTTACTCTCAGAGTCAGATGATGGGGATGATCTTCCCATTTCTTCCATTATCCGTAAGGATGCTCGTCCATCCGTCGCGACTTCATCCCGCCTTGACCACGCCGCGGTTCCGACAACAAATTTTGATGTTGCGGCTCAAACTGAGACTGCGAATATTCCGGACATACCTGAAACACATGACACCGTTCCTGACTCAGAAGTAGACGTTGTAGCGGCAATTGACCCTGAAGCTTCTGGTTCCGATACAGATGCTCGGCATATGGAACCTATCGTTTGTGATATCGCTGCTGAGCTTGCTGCCACCCTCCAGGGTGGGTCCCAACTTCAAAGATCCCTTTTCGGGGGTCCTGAAACTGATATGGAATCTTCCCTTGCCATGAATCAAACTGAGACCGCGAATGCTGGTAAAGACCAAAAATTTATACTGTTTGAATCCGCGAATACAATTCTCCATGTAATATTGACTTCTTGATAATTCCATTTTTTTTTTTTTTTTTTTTTTTTTTTTTTTTTTTTTTTTTTTTCAGGTCAGTCCAATAAGAGTCCTGAATCCTTATTTCCCAATTCCGCATTTGAGGATCCTGAAGCTCTTCTCAACGAATTTCCCTCACCTCCAAACACTTTACAAAACCTGACCTTTCCTAATTCTGATTCATTTTTTCTTCCTATTCACCCTGATCAAACACATAACCCATCCTCCTTATCAGTGCAGCAAATTCAACCTCATCCCTCACAAACTCATACTTCCATTCCTGGTACCACATCCCATCAGCCTTTACATACTCATACATCTGATCCTACTACCTCATTTGTGCCACAAACCCAACCACATCAACCCCCTCCCCAGGCTATTCCCGCGCCCTTGACACTAAACCTTCAGCATGATCAAGTCTACTGGCGCAACTTTTTATGTTATTCAGGCGATATGGCCATTTTGGATCGCGTTTTCAGTAGTCATCCCGAGACTTTTGCTACTATGGAGCTCTATGATCCCCTTCTCCAGCTTACATTTCTGCATATTATCGCGGATATGTTTGCTTCGCTGACGACTACTTGCATCCGCGACCTTTCTCCTACCACTTTACCACTTTGTCGCGCCCGTATCAAGGATTGGAAGAATATGAAAATGAACGTGACCTGGTGGGAGGTCCATCTTGAAAAGGTTGAGCGCCTATATGCGAAGTACTGTGCTGAGGTCAAAGCTTTTTCTGATTATCAAGCCAGTGTATCAAAAGTGGAAGAGGCCCGTGCTATTTTAGCTGCTGCAGAGCAAGATGCGTTAAGACTTAAAGATGTCGCGGAACATACTACGCGTTCCCGCGAGTTACAGGAGGAGCATGAAAATTTCCATATTTCCTCTCCTGTTGGCCGCAATTTGTTCTGATTGCTTTCTCTTTTTGAGTGAATATGTATATTTATGATGTACTCAATACACATTCATAGATGCAATTTTATATACATTGTGCTGATATTTTTATCATTCGCCTCTTGTATTTTAAGATTGGTACAACTTGATCCATTTTACATTAAGAGGTCCAGCACTTTCGCGGGTAATTTCATGCTCCATTCTGTAGTACCCACTACTTCCTTCACTTACAATCACATACGGACCCTCCCATTTGGCTTCAAATTTTTTTACCCTTTGTCATCTCATGATTGCTGGTACCACTTTCAGCACTCTGTCCCCTACCTTAAACCATCTGTATCGTACTTTTTTGTTGTAGTTTTTTGCTTGTTTCTGATTGTACTATTTTTGATTTGTGAATGCTTCAGCCCTAGCTCCATCCAATCCTTCTATCTCCAATATCCTGTTCTCCAAACTGCTGATGTATGCAAGCCTTTTAGCAGCCAACTCCAGTTCTGCAGGTAGCACAGCCTCTGCTCCATATACCAGTGCATAAGGGGTCATGTTTGTCGCGCTTCGGTATGCGGTTCGATGTGCCCATAGTGCTATTGGAAGCTCTTTTACCCATTTCTTCTGATTATCATGCACCATCCTGGACAGGATTCGAATTAGCGCTTTATTAGAGGCCTCAACTTGTCCATTTCCTTTTGGATAGTAAGGCGTGGATTTGTGATGAATGACTGAGTATCTCCCCAACAAATCCGCGACTTTACTATTGACAAAAGGAGTCCCGTTATCCGACAGTACCACCTTTGGTATCCCAAATCGACAGATGATTTTTTCCTTTATGAATCGCACCACATTGTCTGCTGTCGTTCTTCTTAATGGGATAACTTCTATCCATTTTGTGAATAACTCAGTTGCTACTAAAATCCACACATGTCCCTGAGCCTGCGACGTGATTGGTCCAATTATATCCAGCGCCCAAGTATGGAAAGGCCAGGGGGTTGCTAAGCTGTGTAATTCAGTTTCCGGAGCATGAATAAGATCCCCGTGTACCTGACATACATGACATTTTCTGACAAAATCACTGCAGTCCCTTTCCATCGTTGGCCAGTAATACCCAGATGATAGGAGCTGTTGAAACATTTTTCTAGGGCCTTGGTGACCAAACACATGAACCTGTTTCAATATTTCCCCCGCTTCTTCTTCGCTTACACACTTCATCAATTTTCCCTCAAAGCTTTTTCGGAACAATTTTCCCTCTTGTAAGACAAATCGCGAGGCCAATTTTCTGAACCGCGGTTGATCTTTTTCCGGCAAAATCCCATCCTTCAAATAGTGCACATATTTGTCCCGCCAGTCTATCAAGTCTGCTATATTACCTTCACTCGCGGATGGATATGCATTACAGTTTTGACAGCTACTTTGTAACTTTACTACCTCATCCTTCATACTTGGCCAAAAGAAGCCTTCTCGCTGCAAAACTCGGTAGAGACTGACGTCCGTTTGACCGCATATTTTCCAGTGAGCTTTCTGGAGCAATTCCTTTATCTCGTCTATTGCTACGCATCTAGCCAAAATTCCTCCGGCGGCCATGTAATATAACACACCTTTTATGAGCTGGTATTCCCGTCTCAAGGCATTGTTATCGTTCTTCAGTAGAGCATGTACTATCTGTGCTCTCCAATCATGTTCTTTATACTCCTCTGATTCCTCTCCGTTACTGATCACTGAGTCAGTTCTTCGTACTACCTGTACAGAAGACTTCATTCCTTGGAAATTTATTCGCGAACCCAATGTCGCCAGTGCATCCGATCATCGGTTGCTTTCTCGCGGCTCATGCGTAAAACTCACAGTCCCAAAGTCTTATATTATCTGACGAATGAGGGTTCTGTAGGACACCAGATGAGGTTCTTTGACAGCATACTCTCCTCTGACCTGCTTAATGACCAGCTTGGAATCTTCTTTAACATGAAGTACCCTTGCCCCCAACTTTTGAGCCATTATCAATCCTAGCGCCAATCCTTCATACTCGGCAATATTATTGGTACAAGGAAAGTCGAGCTTGTAGGACATGACTATTTCATCTTTTGTTTCTTCATTTCTTAGTACGAAGCCAGCTCCCCCTCCTTTTTCAGTGGATGAACCGTCGAATTCTAAAGTGAATTCCGCGCCCTGTGCCATGCTCGCCATCCCTATCTCCTCCATCTTGGGTTCAGCTCCTCCAGGAAATAAAGCTAGCAAATCTGACAAGGCTTGACTTTTTATTGCCTTTGGTCTAGAGCATGTGATCTCATATTCGGATAGTGCTAATAACCACCGGGCAGTTCTTCCACTGAGTATGGGCTTTGTGAGCAAATACCGTATGGGGTAACTTTTTGTGATTAGCTCTAATGGGTGTGCCAGCAAATAGTGTCTAAACTTCTGGGCTGCGAATACTAAAGCGAGACAGTGTTTTTCTAATGATGTGTACCGCGACTCTGGTTTTTTGAGTATCTGACTGATATAGTAAACAGGCTTTTCTTCCCCTTCATGTTCTTGGGCCAACAGAACTCCCACGGATCTATTGGTAGAAGTGAGATCATTATCAATGGTTTTCCTGACTCGGGCGCTACCATTGTTTTTGGTGATGCCAAAATCTTTTTGATTTTCTCAAAAGCCTGCTGTTGTTATTCTCCCCAGCTATATTCAGATTTTTCTTTCAACAACGGCATGAGTGGGTGAGTTACTTCCGCCAGTGCCGGGATAAACCTCCTCAAATAAGATATTTTTCCCATAAAAGTTTTCAACATTTTGCGAGTTGCAGGTGGAGTCATTTCTAATACTGCCTTAGCCTTTGTCGGGTCCATATCAATGCCATGCCGATGTACAACACACCCTAAGAACTTTCCTTCTGGTACTCCAAAGGCACATTTGAGGGGATTCATCTTCAGATTATACTCGCGACATCGATGCAGCACTTTTCGCAAATATCCCACATGATCTTGTATGGCTCTGGATTTCACCACCAAATCGTCGACATAGTCCTCCATAGTTTTATGCATTAGGTCATGAAATATGGCTGTCATGGCACGCTGATACGTGGCGCCGGCATTTTTAAGCCCAAATGGCATGACCGTATAATGAAAATTCCCCATTGGGGTGCGAAAAGTAGTTTTCTCAGCATCCTTCGGCGCCATCTTAATCTGATTGTACCCACTGAATCCGTCCATCAGTGAGAAAATCTCGTGCCCTGAGGTCGCATCCACCATAGTGTCAATGTTAGGAAGAGGGAAATCATCTTTTGGGCAAGCCTTATTGAGCTCACGATAATCTACGCATACGCGTATCTGCCCAGTCTTCTTCTTTACAGGCACAATGTTCGCGAGCCATGTCGGATGCTGAGTTGGCTTGATGAATCCTGCTTTCAGCAGTTTCTCTACTTCTGCCTTAATTTGTACCTCTAAATCGGGATGAAATGTTCGTTGCTTTTGCTTCTTTGGTTCTGATGCGGGATTTACATGAAGGTGGTGGCTTACCAATCCAACATTGAGTCCCGGCATTTGATTATAGTCCCAAGCAAAGACATCTCGAAATTCTTTGAGCAATTCTATCAGTGCAATCTTAGTATCTTCAGGCAGCCTACTGCTTATGAAGGTAGGTCGCGGATCCGTACCATCGCCTATGTCTACTTCTAACAACCCATGTTCTGACCGCGGATCCGCTTCCAGCACCTTAGGATCAGCTTCAAATTTTCTTTGTATGGTCTTATCTTTCCCGGGGCCAGTGCCAACATTGCAAGCTTCTGACCCCCAATCCCGTCATAATTTATACACTACTCGTCCATCGGGCTTTTTGACCCGTGACCAGCTCATCTCCTTATGCTTCCGTTTAACCGCACTAGTATTTTGCAGTTCGTTCCATTCTGGTAATGGTGTAGAAAAAACGCCGGGCCCATTTTCCTCACTGTATTCTGAGAAGTAGACTGCATCTGCAAAATGGGCCTCTGACGCGCAGAAAGGACTTTTGGATGCCTTTACAGTCATTATTCCTTCTCCCCAATTGGCTTTCATCACTTGATGATAGGATGACGGCACTACGCCATATGCATGCAGCCACGGTCTTCCCAGCAACAATTGATATGAGGGTTCCCCTTTTATGACATGAAATTTGGTGGGCCCCCTGATCTTCCCAATTTTGAGGTCCAATGTTGCGAATCCCATAGTGACCTGCTGATCTCCATTAAAATCAGTAACTGCAATAGTATGATTCACGATTTTTCCTTCGGGAAAATTGATCATTCGCAAAGTGGCTAGCGGGATCAAATTGACTGACGCTCCCCCATCTAAGAAAGCTCGTTTCATCTCTCGACCGTTTACAATGGCCGGTACATACAGGGGCCGATTATGGGGAAAAGGTGCTTGTCTGTCCTCTTCAGAAAATGTGATCTTACTGGAGGCCCTCTCATGCTGCGGAATTTCAATGGTATGATTGAGTGCGGCAACTGTTTGCTCTTTCAAGAATTCCTTCACATGTTCCTGTATTGGGAGCTCATTGAAGAAGACATCTATCTTAGCATTCTCCCTTGCTTCACGTACTGGTGGGCAATCACACTTGGTGACATTGGTCATATCCTTAGTATTGTCTCTAGCGGTCACCACAGCCACATGTGCAGGGAAAGGCTCATGAACTACATTCTTTGCTACTTCCAAGTCTCCTAATGCTATTTTTCGATGCACCAAACTTTGAAACGCCCAGCAGCCCATCAACGAATGCCGAACACTCCTGTGAAAGGGACAGTAGTTATTCTTCATCTTTTCCTCTCTTGATGGCACCCTTTGCACTGGAGGTAGCGTTATGACATGATCTGCGACCCATTGATTTAGCAAAGCAATTGCCTCTTTTTCGCTGAAAGGTAAAGGGGATGGTTCAGATCTCCCAACGCGCTCCTCCCTAGGTTTTCCATTCTGCGTAGCCGCTACCATCGGTATCCGCCTAGTACTGATATTTGGTCGTGTCGGGGGAACCAAAACTTCTCATAATCTTCGGGCATTATCAATAAGTGCAGAAAATGTTTTGACTTCATGATTGACCAGATGCACTCTGTATTCCCGCAGCATCCCTTCTATACAAATTTTGATCAATTGTAGTTCGGAAATAGGTTCATGACATTGCAAAGCAGTCTCGCGAAATCTCCGGACATAAGCTGTTGCCTCCTCCCCAAAGCGTTGTCTTTGCCTTGTGAGCGAAATCATTGAGACCTCCTCATCAGCTTGAAAGAATTTGGTGTAGAATCTGAGCACCATATCCGTCCAGCTGGTCACTGAAGCCGGAGCGAGACCAGTATACCATGTATATGCTGTTCCAGTTAAAGACTTGGAGAATTCTCTGAGTTTTAAATATTCATTGTTTCTATGTGATCCCAGAGCATCCGCGAACCTGGCTATGTGCTCTTTTGCATTTCCCTTCCTGCCGTCGAATTGATGAAAGATCGGTGCCCCATAGTTTTCCGGATATGGCAAGGCCATAATACTAGGATGATATGGCGGGGCAATTTCCACTTCCTCTGTTTCAGATTTTTCATTGAAGATAGCTCGCAGTTGTTCCTTAGTGATGTATGACACTCTCTCTAGGGGCTCAGCTCTTACTGATTCACGAAAAAGCTCTTGTGTTGAGTCCTCCGGAAAAGTCTGATTATCCATCCTTAGTGATTCAACATTCAGTGGTGGAACACGTGAGGCCTCCATGAAGTGAAGTATGGCCTTTTGTGTTTCCTGGATGTTGAGAAGAGTTTGCAGTAGAACTGTTGGCAATTCTGCCGAATTCTCTACTGGTTCTGCCATCGGAGGGGTTTCTGCCTGATTTGCACCAACATTCGCGCGACGTCGTTGTCTTCGTGCTGGTTGGACTGGTTCCCCTCCTTGTGTCTGTGCTACTGTCTCCTCTTCCATTTGTTCAGTATGCCGGGTTGGTGGTCGACCTCTCCGCCGAGGTTGACGAGGCTCCACTTGTGCAGAAGACATCTTCTCCCCAGCAGAGTTGCCTTTAATGTAAGGGTTCGCAGGATTTAGGTGATATGAAGATAGTTTCTACACAAGTTCGTCAGCTAAAACCACAGTATTGATGCTCTTATTACTTTTGACTTCCTTTTACACAGAAAAATGAAAAGAGAAATAGAGGAAAAGACAGCAAGTACAAGTAGTTGAAGTATTTTCTCTCTCTAGGATTTTCTCTCTACTGGTCTCTGAAAAGTTGTCTCCCCCCCTACAAGTGAATCATCGCACCTCCATTTATAGACGTGACAGCTGAGTAATTATCGCGGATTGTATTGCCACGTCAGCACTAGTCTCGCGGCATGGTTCTTATCATTCTCGCGGATTCCATTGCCACGTCAGCACCTGTCTCGTGACATGGTTCCTGCGTACTTAATCTGTGATATAAATACCTTGTTCAGTATTATTCTACGCCCATGACTACGCAAAACGGATTCGCGTATTCTTATGCGTAACTAATACTGCACACCATAAATACCTTTGCACATATCATCCGCGAAACGAATTCGCGGATCATATTATGCACCAAACCCTGTGATCCGCGCCTATTGCATCGCGGATCCGATTTATCCTTAGCCAAGGATGCCTTTATAGTTTGCTGGGCCATAACCAATCATGCATGCCTTGGTCATGTTCCTGAATACTAGCGGCCTCTCTAAGGTATTTTTACTTAGGATGGTGTAAATAAGGTCGCGACCCACTACTTACTCATCCCAAGCATTTCCCTTAGATTCCGCATAGTACTCGCCACGCGAGCAACATATAGGGTTATGAGTTACTGATGCGAGCTATAAAACACACCAGTTCCTCATACTTCCCTCTGTGTAATGCAAGCTCTCGCGTAAAAAGAACCATATTTGGGCTAGTTCCCCAAGTAATCGATTACTTGGGCCAATCTCCCAAATCATCTTTTACTTGGGCCGGTTTCCCCAAATATGTCAAACCTGGTCCATATCCCAAATAAATACAGGTTGGGCCATATCCCAGATAATTTAATCCTTGTGCCATTATCCCAACGAGTTATTTAGCCGTTATGTTATTTCGCGAATCGCTACTCTTTACAGATTGAAACCGGAATCGAAAAGATATTTTTGGTTGCTTAAAAATGAGAAGCGAAACCGAACCGTTAATTTTGATTCAAATATTAATATATTCACAATGCAGTTCGTTTTCTTTAAAAATGTGAACCGGAACCGAACCATTAATTTTGATTCAAATATTAATATATTTAATTTCGATTAAAATATTTTAATAAAGTATCGGTTCGATTCCGATTTCGATCACCATCGTGGCCCTTGAAATAGCTCTGCAGAAAATTAGAGAGGATCTGTTACCTTGGCTAATGACTCTGAGGCTTGTCCGCTTAAATTTCACTCACACTTTATATATATATTTGAATTTTATATATTGTTTACGAATTTTATATATTTGTTTCGAATTTTATATGTTTCTTTCAAATTTTATATATAATTTCAAATTTTATATGTTTTTTAAAATTTTATATGTTTGTTTCGAATTTTATATGTTTATTTTGAATTTTATATATATAAAAAAATAAAATTGTAATTTTCCTAATATATATATATTTTTTGTAATAAAGGGTGGAAGTATATTTTCATATTATAGCTAAGGGGTAAAGTGCATGCTTTAAATAGGTTTTTAGATTAGGGGGTTTCTTGCAAACACTCAATAATTTTTTTTTTTGGGGGGGGGGGGGGGGGGGGGGGGGTGGTTCATGCCCTTTAACCTATAATAAATAAATACTAAATTAATTTAAGGGCAAAGTGCAAAACCCCCCTCAATTATTACCCAATAAATAAGAAACTCACCTTAACTACAAAAGAAACAAACTATCAATTTAAGGGCAATGTACCCCCTCCACAAGATTTTCCAATGCAAAATACAATTTTAGCCTTACAAAAATAAAAATATATATAAAATTCGAAATATATATATAAACCTCAAAAAAAAATATACCATTCAAAAAATATATAAAATTCGAAAAACAAATATAAAATTCCAAAACAATATATAAAATTCGAAAATAATATATAAAATCCAAAAAAAAGTATAAATATTGAAACAAATATATAAATTTTGATTTTTTTTTATAAAATTCGAAAACATCATATAAATTTTGAAAATATCATATAAAATTTGAAATATATATATATTTCGGAAACATATATATATTTGAAATATATATATAAAAGAAGATCATTAATTGATTTTGGTGGTAAGTAGTTTGATTCAATTTATTAGAAAATATATGACATTTTACCAATATATATATGTTTTTGAAATTTATATATATATTTCGAATTTTATATATTTTTTTCTCTGAATTTTATATAGTTTTTCGAAATTTATATATTTTTTAATTTTATATATATTTTTGAAATATAAACGGGGATTAAGTACTGTATGAGTTTGTGTGCTGTTATTTTAATGTGAAGTAATAACCCAATTTAATTTAGATAAAAATACCATTTGAATAAAATGCCTAGACTTGCATTGGGATATTTGAAAAATTCCAACATATACATATATATATACATAATTTTCTTAGCATGTACTTTTATATAATTATTACCAATATATAGTGCATATAAATTTATTTCTTTATATTTTTTTATTCAGTTCCAAATATATGAACCGAACAAACAAAAAAAATGCTAAAAAAGCCATTTGTTTTGTTTTTTCATCAACCCAATTGAAATTGAGCCTGAGCCAGAGGAACAATTTGTGGGTGGGGTTTAAATTGGAAAATAACAAGGCTGTCATAATTGGGATTCTAGGTAGAATCGTTGGAGGGTCTGTAGAATCGGAATCGTAAATTCTACCAAATTATCATAAAAATAATTTAATTTAACTCCTTAAACAATAATATCTCTATAATATAACAAAAAATACTCAAAATAATTTATATAAATAAAAACACTACCTTAAGTAGTAGCAAGGTGCAAATACTTGAATTATCTTACATTATTGCTTGCTTAAAAAATTTAAAATTAATTAAAAAATAAAAAATAAAATTGAAATACAATTTCTAGAAGTTTTAAAAAATATCATTTAACAACATCATAAAATGTCCATCTCACCAAATTCTCCATCATTATCTATCTTATAAATTTCCTTCACTAAAACATGCAAAAAATAAACAAAAATATTATAATTCATATGATAAAATTAAAAATTTAAATAAAAATGTTTGAAATTAAAATTTAAAATTGGAATATATAATATATTTAATGTGGTTCATTTTTGATTTTTTTTCAAGAATTACAAAATTTCATATTTTAAGTTTATGAAAATTGATATAGATGAGCAAACGTAGATGGTTCCTAATAAGAAAAAAAAATTATGGTCATTAGTTGGACCTTTAATTAATTTTTTTAATATATTGGACCTTTAATTAGAAAAATTTCATAAGTTTGGCTACATATTGAAATATTGGATTAAATCATTAACGTTTTGAGCCTCATATGGATGACTCAATCTTAAAACTATTATTGTAGCAAAAAAATACATGTGAATACAAATTGGTGTGTGTGAAAAGCTTACCTTTAAACAAAAAATAATAATTGTAGAATCATACCATTCTACTACTATGATTATACTAGGATTCTACTTATTTTAACAAAAAAAACTCCAAAAATTAGCAGATTTTACTCCGTTTCTACCTATATGAACAATTTTTTTTGCAATTCAAGCCATTTTTTGGTGTAGAATCATAAGATTCTACCCGTAGAATTGTCATTTTGACAACCATAAAAATTAACCAATTCTTGCAATCGAACAAAATGATTGGGCTCGGGCCTAAGGTACGAGTTATGGGTACGAATCTATTCCTTATAATTGCAATTTTGACAACCATGGAAATTAACCAGTTCTTGCAAACTGACAAAATGATTGGACTCGGGCCTGAGTTATGAGTTATGGGTTTAAATTCATAATTGACCAATTGTAATATGCCGAAAAATGATACAAATACAAAGAAAAAAGTTCTTTATAAGACTTGAAATTCTCTCCCTTCCTCATTCTTTCTTGGAATTCAAATTTCCCTCAAATTAGTATATATCTATTTCCCAGCACAAATGATTTATATAATGCAACATCTAGATGTATCATTTATTTTACTAACCACAAAAGAAATAATGATTATGTGATTTTGTACGGGTGAGATGTTTTGCGGTTTGACAAAAACTTAATATATTATTAAAAAATACGAACATCCAATTTATTTATATTCATTTTTTTAATGTAGGAAAAGATTTTCTAATATTCATAGTATGATGTGTTACACTAGAGCCCTAATTTTAGTTTATAAGTTTTAGAGAAATTATAATAAAAGAGTAATGTTATCATAAACTCCTCAATGAGTCATAAATTCTCTTGAATAAAAAAAAATATTAAATTATTTTTTAAATTTTTACTGAATTTTAAAAAGGTACCACTTTAAATGACAAGTCAAATATTATTTTTTCACGAAAATGATTTACACAAACCGAATCACATAAAACAAAGTATGAAAAATAACAGAGAATAGAAAATTGAAAAATAAAAAGAAAAAAGAATAGCAAAAATATCTAACGGAGCAAATAGTGGTTATTTCTTTCTAGGGCTATTATCACACAATTTCCTGAAGTTTCACCAAATTATCAAATTGCCCCATGACTTATCAAATATTTCCATAAGCTTTGTAATTTGATCAATCTTCCCCTCAATCATTAAATTTATAAAACATTAATTTAATTTACACCCCTCAAGTTTGACAATCTTTATTTTTATCCCTTATTTTTTTAAACTCACATCATTTACACCCATTATTCCTAAAATACCCTCAAACTTGAGATATGTGGTGTTTGAAAACAAGGTTTACTACCATCATATTTTATTATCCAAGCAAGGCATTAATTTTTTATTTTGGCATAAATAAAAAAATAAATTCATTTATAATAAAAAAATTTTAAAAAATTAAAATTAAAAAAAAAAAATTGGTAATTCGAAATATTTTTTACCCTAGTATTTTTTTTTTTTAAAACATTAGTCCTTCAAAGACATTTTGGCATAAATAAAAAAAGTAGCGTAAAAAATAATAATATTTTTTACCCTAGTTCGAGTAACTATGTAATGGAGACAAAGAGGGAAAAAATCATGTGAAATTTTAGCTGTCATATGTTCATAGTCAAAAGTTACAAACAAGGTAAAGAGAACTTTAGTTAGATAATTGAATAGTTTCCTCAATCTTCACAGTGAAACAACCGTTGAGATCATTGGAGTCTTGACAATCTTATTGATTTCCCAAGAAAAACAATAGGAAAATGTAAATTTGCTATCATACTCATAATTTATGTAGAGTTATTTCATCTACCTCAATCTTTGTTTAAATCGGAATGAGGTAGAAATTTACATGAATTACTTTTTCTTTCCAAACAACGGAGCACTGGGATGTTTGCTATGTAGGGAAATGATGCTGACTGTTTTTTATTATGCAGGGAACACAACATTTGTTAAGAGGCATGTCACTGGTGAATTTGAGAAGAAATATGAACGTAAAGAATTCGAGTGTTGTTGGATTATGGTCCTGTTGTTATTTCTATCATTATATAGTTATGATTATGTTTTTTATTTGAGTAGGAACATGTCGAAAATATATAGAAACAAAACTATATCGAAGAGAGAAGAAGAGAGTATTTTCATATATCTCAAAGAGTGATTACATGACACATTTATAGTGCTCTCAAGGAATATCAAATCCCAGATTCTCCCATTAATCAAGGAATATCAAATCCCTTGATTAAGGGAAAGTTGACTACAAGATATAATCACTTAATTAAGGAAAGTTGACTACGAGTTGTCTTTCAACACTCTCCCTTAAGTTGGAGAGTAAATATTAATCATTCATAGCTTGCGACATATAGAATCAATGGAACTTTTAGAAAGAGATTTGGTGAAAATATCTAGCTAACAACTGGAAGGAATAAAAGGAGTCATAATCTTTTTTGACTCAACTTTTGCTCGAATGAAATGACAATCAACCTCAATATGTTTAGTTCACTCATGAAACACGGGATTACTAGCGATATGGATGGCGACTTGATTGTCACAGTAGAGAGGAGTCAGTTCTTGTACTGGAAAACCAAACTCCTGTAAAAGAGTCCTCAACCAAGCGAGTTCACAAGTTGTGTGGGCTATTGCACGACATTTAGCTGCGGCACTAAAGCGGGCGATTATAGATTGTTTCTTACTCCTCCAAGTCACAAGATTACCTCCAATGAAGGTACAAAAAACCAGTAGTAGATTTTTTGTATGATTGTGATCTTGCCCAGTCAGCATCAGTATATCTCTCAATACGAATATGGCATGAAGAACGATAAAGAAGCCCACGTCCTGGGGCATTTTTGAGATACTTCAAGATGCGAATAATTGCATCCAAACGAGGACCCCGAGGGTTGGTCATGAATTGGCTTACAATACTAACGACATATGAGATGTCAAGTCGAGTGATGGTTAGGTATATAAGTTTACCTACAAGCCTTCTATACATCTCTGGATTATCAACTGGATCTCCTATGTCTGATAACAATTTAAGTTTCACATCCTTATGAGTAGCAACCGGTTTATAGCCAAGATAGCTTGTTTATTTCAAAATAGACAAGACCAAAGTTCACTTAAGATTAACTTTTCACCTTTTTCCTTTTCCATCTCTTTGTCTTCCTCTCTTCCATATACAATATTGCATATACATATACATACTGGTGTCTGTTAATTCTAGTGCAAGCACCTCTTTGCATATTTTTCTTTCTCTATTTTTTGTATTGATATATATATATATATATTATTCATTCGTATAGTTCTTATATATATATATAATATGGTTTCATATATTGCATGTATATATATATATACTCGAAAGTATGATGACTAAGGCCATCCGGTATGCGGATGGCCAAATTGGCTGGCTACTTTCAAATTGTAGCCGGCCACCTCATCAATATGGCCCCATTCCAAAATATAGCTAGCCACCACACGGTATGGTGCGGCTGACAACTAACTATATGTATTTTTTTTGTGAGAGAGATAAAGAATTGTTATTATTTTTTTATAATTATGTAATAATTTTTTTAATTTATTAATAAATATATTTATTACAATTTTTTTAAAAAAATTCATAACTCATTATTACATAATCAAATTAAAAAAAGAAGACATTGTATTAAATAAAACGCATTACATATATTTTCGCTAGATAAATGAAAATATTATAGATCATTAGTTTCTTGAGCTAATTTTTTCACTATTGTCTTTTGTTGTGCAATGATCCATAATTTTGTTGCTTCTGTTGGAGCCTTCATTGGATCTTGAAGCATTATGTCTCTTTCAGATGCCTTTTCAGCCATCATTTCCTTCGGTTCAAGCTCTAATTTATTGTTTTCAAGCTCCAATTTGTGGTTTTCAAACTTCATTTGAGTCATCATTTCTTTCGCTTGTATTTCTATTTAGTTAGCTTGTTATCTCTTCAAGGGAAGTTGTAGCCTAATCCTATGGTTTTCGGCTCCAGATTCATTAGCCATATGACCCGATTCTGTTACAAATTGCATTTCTTTGAGCAAAATTTTAGGTTGTCGATAAAAGAGATGCATTTTTTTTTTCAAACTATTCTTCATTGCTTTACGTCCAGTGGGGCGGGCATTGTGTGAACCTCCATCAGTATTTCCGGTTGGTGGGTCGTCATCGCCAAGGTTTACCGATTCTGGAGTTGATACACCATGAGTGGAAGAACCTGGTGTTGTTGGCATAGATTGAGAAAAAAATTCAGGCTCATTATTATCCAAATCGATAACACCTCTCTTTCTTGCGTGTTGAGTTGACTTCTGCTTAACATTGCAATGGATGTGCCATTTTTGTGTTGAGCGAAGCACATTCCAACAACGCTCAAATTTAAAGTCGTGATTTTCTTGTACTTTATATACTTTCCTGGCAGTTTTCATCTACATATGAAAAAGGAAATTTAACTTACAATATTTTGAAATAAATAAATGAATAACTTTTATAATTAATAATAAACTTATTATGTGTTTATCATTGTAGCCACTGGCTGGAGTGTTGCGGACATTATTGTAGAATCCTGAAAATTTGTTTACTTTTGCTTGAAAGGTTGAGAAGCGGTTCATCAGAGCACTGTTATTTCTATCAGTTATGCCTCCCAATTGATTAACAAAATGAGAGTGGATTTGTGTCCACAAGGTGGACTTACTTTGATTTGTTCCAGTCACCAGATCTTCACCAATCATGATCCATGTTTTGCATAATGCTACATCTTCTTCTTTTGGCCAATTTTTGTTCTTTTGCCTTGAAGGGAGTTGGGATTGAAAATTTTGTTGAGATGAGACTTGAAATTGAGATGCATACAGTGGATTTGGAATTGGGGTGCATATTGAGGAGGATGTGTATATTGAAAATTGGATTGGGACAAGAATTTAGATTGAGTAGGATCTTGAAAGTTCCACCCATAATTGAATTCGGGTGGTAATTCAGAATTGTCAGATTGGTTAGTGTAAGAGTTGTTGAATGGTGGTTGATTATTCATAGAATATTTTGAGTTGTTGAGATAAAGGATTGAAGAAAAGTTGGATGATGAAAATTTTGTGTTAGTAATGTGGTATTTATAGACATAAGGAAATATCAACCAACGACTATAATTAAGTGATTGAGTTTTTTGAAAGGTTGATAACGTGTTTGTATAGTGTTTGTGTAGATTTTTCAAAGATATTTTAATTGAGAACATGTTTGTATAGTGTTTGTGTAGCTTTTTCAGGGATTCATTTCAAAATGTTTTAAATGAGATAATGTTTTTCAAATATGCTTTAATTGAGAACATGTTTGTATAATGTTTGTGTAGCTTTTTCAGAGATTCTTTTCAAAGTGTTTTAAATGAGATAAAAAAATTTCAAATATGTTTAATTGAGAAAATGTTTGTATAGTATTTGTGTATTTTTTTCAGAGATTCTTTTCAAAGTGCTTTAAATGAGATAATGTTTTTTCAAATATGCTTTAATTGAGAACGTGTTTGTATAGTGTTTGTATATTGGTTATATTGTGAAATACTTCAATGGCTATATTGTAACGGCTAGATTGGTCTAACGACTATATTTTTCTTATGCATATATAAACCACTCACTCTTTCTTCTGCAATTACTCAACTCCTTCAATTTTATCAAATTTTTGTTTCTCATTTAATCCTCATTTACATGGCATCTTCATCACAATTTCCACCCTTGTCTTCTAAGTCTGAGTCTGAATCTTCCTTTGATTCGTTAGGTTTTGATCGATAAGAGGGAGAGACAATTTATCAGCTTCAGCAGAAATGAATCAAAACGGTTCTGGAAAAGTTCATACTTGAGCTGATAAAAGTATTATTTGGTTCAAATAAGAGGCAATATATGAAACGTTATTGAGAGGCGGCAACCCAACAAGTGTTCAAAGATTACTTTGCCGAAAATCCTATTTTTCCACCTGAGTATTTTCGTCGACGGTATCGGATGCGACGAGAATTATTTCTTCGCATTTTGAACGATGTCAGTGGTCATGACGACTTCAAAAAAAAAATCCGGATGTCGTTGTTCGTATGGGGTGCAACCCTATATTGAAGATGACAACAACGATATGTATACTTGCGTATGGAATTTCAGTGAATTAATGTGACGAATACAAGAAGGTTAGCAAGTGCACTACAATTCAATGCTTGAAATTTTTTTGTGATTGTGTGATTGAATTGTATGCGGAGCAATACCTACACTCACCAAATGAAGGCGATATAGCACATCTACTTCAAGAATTGGAGGAAAGGGGATTTTCAGGTATGCTTGGTTCTATAGATATTATGCATTGGGAATGGAAAATTTGTCCTACGGCTTGGCATGACACACATAAGGGGAGAGGCCTCAAACCTACGCTAATATTAGAGGCGATTGCATAAACAAAATTATGGATCTGGCATGCTTTCTTTGGTATGGCTGGTTCACACAATGACGTGAATGTTTTAGATCATTCTCCAATATTCCAGCGTATTATCAATGGTACAATGCCTTCTTTTAATTATGAGGTGAATGGACGTGAATGAACATTGGGGTATTACCTATCTAATGGTATATATCCGAATTGGGCAACTTTGATGCAGACTATTCCACATCCAACTACTGTAAAAGAAAAATTATTTGTTCAAACACAGGAAGCAGTTAGGAAGGATATTGAGCGGGTTTTTGGTGTGTTGCAGATAAGGTGAGCTATAACACATGGACTAGTGTATTATTGGAAAAAAGAGGACTTGAGCAAAATAATGATAATGTGCATTATATTGCAGAATATGATCATAGAAGACGAACCAGACACCAACATTTTAGACTGGACACCTTCACCAGATGAATCAGTCTCGATTCCACACTACCATCGAGACCCGTCATTTTTAGCAGCTCACAGCTCTGGCCGACTTGGTAGGATTCGCAATATGGAAAATAATTTGAACCTCAGGAAAGACCTCATGAATCATTTGTGGAATAAATTTGGTAATGAAGTAATGTAATCAAGACACAATCATGTATGTTTATTTATTGTACTAGATTGTATTTTTCATATTATTTGTGATGAATAAAAATTTTTTGTTTTAAATATTTTATTTTCTCTCAAAGTAATTGGGTTATAAATAATTAATATAACTATTATATATATAAGTGTCATGCCATTCGGACTGAAAAATGTCAGGGATACGTATCAACGCGCTATGACAGCTATATTTCATGACCTCATGGATAAAACCATGGAAGACTATGTGGATGATTTGGTGGTAAAATCCAGAGCTATATGGGATCATGTGGGCGACTTGAGAAAAGTACTGGAACGGTGTCGCGAAACAATTTGAAAATGAATCCTTTGAAATACGCTTTTGGAGTACCAGAAGGAAAGTTTTTGGGGTATGTTGTACATTGACAGGGGATTGATATGTATCCAACAAAAGCTAGGGCAATATTGGAAATGGCTCCGCCCACAACTCGCAAACTATTGAAAACTTTTATGGGGAAAATCTTTTATCTTATGAGGTTTATCCCAACATTGGCAAAAGTAACTCACCCACTCATGCCTTTGTTAAAATAAAAGTCTGTATATAGCTGGGAAAAAGAACAACAAGAGGCCTTTGAGAAAATCAAGAAGAATTTAGCATCACCAAAAACAATGGCGGCGCCAGAATCAAGGAAACCGTTGATAATGTATCTCACTTCCACCAATAAATCCATAGGGACACTGTTGGCCCAGGAATATGAAGGGGAGGAAAATCCTATTTACTATATCAGTTGCGTACTCAGGAGACCAGAGTCGCGATACACATCCTTGGAGAAACATTGTCTTGCTTTGGTATTCGCGGCTTAGAAATTCAGGCATCATCTACTGGCACATCCATTGGAGTTAATAACCAAAAGTGACCATATCCGGTATCTACTCACAAAGCCTATACTCAGTGGGAAAACTGCTCGGTGGTTGTTAACATTATCTGAATATGAGATCACAAGTTCTAGACGAAAGGCAGTAAAAAGTCAAGCCTTATCAGATTTACTGGCTTTATTTCCTGGAGGATTTGAGCCCAAAATGGAGGAGGTGGGAGTGGTGAGTACGACACAAAACACATAGTTTACTTTAGAATTTGATGGTTCATCCACAAAAAAGGGAGGTGGGGCTGGGTTCGTATTAAGGAATGAAGAAACGAGAGAAGAATTAATCATGGCCTATAAGCTTGATTTTCCTTGCACCAACAATATAACTGAGTATGAAGGATTGGCACTGGGATTGATGATGGCTCTGTAGTTAAAAGTGAGAATCCTTCATGTAAGAAGGGATTCTAATCTTGTCCTTAAACAAGTTAAAGGAGAGTATGATGTTAAAGAACACCATCTAGTGCCTTACAAAACGTTCATTCATCAGATGATAGAAAATTTTGAGGTTGTGAGTTTTTAGCATGAGCTGCGAGAAGGTAATCGATGATCTGATGCATTGGGTTCGCGACTACAGTTTCAAGGAATAGATTCTATTGTGCAAATAGTGCGAAGAACCAGCTCTGTGGTCAGTCACGAGAAGGAATCACAGATGTATGAAAAATAGGATTGGAGAGAACAAATAGTGCAAGCCCTACTAAAAAATGATAATAATGCCTTGAGACAAGGATATCAAATCATAAAAGGAGTGTTATATCATAGAGCAGCAGAAGGGATTCTAGCCAAATGTGTGACAATAAGTGAGATAAGAGAACAACTACAAAAAACTCACAAGAAAATATGTGGGCAAATGGATGTTAGTCTATCAAATTTTGTAGCGGGAAGGTTTATTTTGGCCAAGCATGCATGATGATGCAGTCAAATTGCAAAGCAGATGCCAGAACTGTAATGTTTATCCTTCCGCAAGCGAAGGAAACTTGGCAGACATGATAGATTGGCGAGACAAATATGTGCATTATCTGAGTGCATTATCTGAAAGAAGGGATTTTACCTGAAAAAGATTAGTCGCGGTTCAAAAAATTGGTCTCGCGATTTGTCTTACAGGAGGGAAGATTGTTTCGCAAAAGTTTTGAAGGTAAACTACTGATATGCATAAACGAAGAAGAAACAGGGAAAGTTTTGAAATAAACTCACGAGTTTGGTCATCAAGGCCATAGAAAAGTGTTTCAACAGTTACTTTCATTTGGGTATTACTGGCCAACAATGGAAAGGGACTGTAGTGATTTCATCAGAAAGTGTTATGTATGTCAGGTACATGGGGATCTTATTCATGCTCCAGGAGCTGAATTACGCAGTTTGGCTACCCCCTGGCCTTTTCACACTTGGGCATTGGACATAATTGGGTTAATCACGCCGTAAGCTCAGGGACATGTGTGGGTTTTAGTGGCAACTGAATTGTTCACAAAGTGGGTGGAAGCTATCCCACTACGACGGACAACGGCAGATAATGTGGTTCGATTCATAAAGGAAAACATCATCTGTCGATTTAGGATACAGAAGGTGATACTGTTAGATAATGGGACTTCTTTTGTTAATAGTAAAGTCGCGGATTTGTTGGGGAGATACTCAGTAATTCATCACAAATCCATGCCTTACTATCCAAAAGAAAATGGATAGGCTGAAGCCTCTAATAAATCGTTAATTCGAATCTTGTCCAGGTTGATACATGATAATCAAAAGAAATGGGCGGAAGAACTTCCTATAGCACTATGGGCACATCGAACTGCATACTGGAGTGCGACAAATATGACCCCTTATGCATTAGTCTATCGAGCAGAAGCTGTGCTACCTGCGGAGTTAGAGGTTGTTGCTAAAATACTGGCGTCTAAAAGTAGTTTAGAAGAAAGACTATTGGAAATAGTAAAATTAGAGGAAACAAGGGCATGGGCCTTTACAAATCAGAAAAAATATAATAAGCGGCAAACAAGGAGTTATAATAAGAAGGTACAGTATAAATGGTTCAAATAGGGAGACAGAGAGCTAAAAATAGTACCAAAAATTATGAGAGGACAAAGGGTAAGGAAATTTGAAGCTAAGTGGGAAAGTCCATATGTAATTGTAAGTGAAGGCAGTAGTGGGTATTACAGGATGGAGCATGAAGTTACTCACGAAAAGGCTGGACCTCTTAATGTGAAGTGGATTAAATTGTATCAAGCATGAAATCATTATGAAATATGGTGTTATAATAAAAATGTGAAAAAAACATATAATAAAATAGTATCAATCAAAGCATTAAGAATATATACATCATTTTTTGTTACAATCTTGATATGATGTTATCCAACAAAATATGGTTACAGTCAAAGCATCAAGAATACATCATGAAGATATAAAATATACAAGGACTAGAAAAGATTCTGACAGTTCAAACCTTTCATGCTCCTCCAAATACATACGAGCCCGCTCAGAATACCGAGCTGCATCCTGAAGCTTCTTATCATCCTCCTCAAGTAGCGCTAACCGCCTGCGAGCCTCTGCAATCTCAGCATGTTTCCCTTATCGAACAACGCGATCCTTGAGCTTAACAAGATAGTGGTCATAAAGTCTTTGAATGACATCCAACCGTGTCTCCCACTACGACACATCCATTCCGACCTTTTTCCAATTTTTTATTTGAGCATGACATCTGGGAACTGTATCAGGGACAAGGTCCTGAATAGAATTCTTAGAAAGAATCCTAAATACATCTGCGACAAGCTAAAGATGAAAGGCTTGTAGGAGTGGCTCATGAATCTCCATTTGAGCAAATGTTTCTGGATGAGCAACCTCTATTTGATCTAGCACTGGTATATCGTGGGGATAACAAAACCAATGATGCTAAGGCACTGGCACTGAGGTAGCAACTTGATAAGCAGGAATAAGGGAAAGGTCGTAAGTGGAAGGATCTGGCTCGCGGGAAGTCGAGGCATGGTCGTGAGAAATAGAGGTAGGCTCACGAGGATCCAAGACAAATGCCTGAGATGGAGATAGATGCACCTCTGTATTTTGCTTAACAAAGGTATCTGAGGGAATCACTGTTTAACCTTGAGAAATTCTCTGAGTGTTGAGAAGAATCTCGTTAATCATTTCTTGATCTTCAGAATTCAGCCCTAATTAATAAAATTATGCATATTAAGTATGATAGTATGATGATGATGCTCAGAATCAAATAAAGAGAAGGAGAAGTAAAAAAAAAAATATATTCACCTTCCTCAACTTCTGAGATAGTACCGCCAAAGAGGGATCTCTCAATGCTAGGGCAATCTTCCATTGTTGCCACTATTTCAGCCGCTACATCACCACCAAGAGGCTACAAATGAATGTCATCTACATTCCGATCTTCTGTTTGACCATCAGTAGATGAATCTGCAACCAGAGAATCAATGACAGTAACCTCAGGTGCAAATGGAAGAGAAGGTGACTCCCTAGACGCTGGTGTTTCGCGGTCTGCTGTGGTTTCCTCAGGCTCATGATCTGTTGATTCCTCGCGGTCTATTTTAGGAGTAGTGGTCATGGAAATTACATGTTGCGAGATGAAGAGGACTCACCATCATCCTCATCCTCTTCAAAAGTCAGTTGAGAAGACCTATTTAACAAATAGTTGATAGGGAGATGGTCCTCATCGTCCTCAGAGGAATCTTCAAGAAAAGGGTTAGAATGGAGACCGCCCCCAGGAGAAGTAGGAATATGAGGAAAGACTGTCTCGCGGGAGCCTGAAAAAAAGGGGGGTGTTAGTAGCATAAAAATGTTAAAAGGAAAAATGAAAAAAAGAGAGGAAGGAAACCCACTTTGAGAAAAGACTTTCTCCGGAAGAGCAGAAAGGATGTTAGCGACCTCTGTACTGCATTATCTGGTAAGAGTAGCAGGTGGAATAAATTAAAAGAGGAATGAGGAAAGAAAGAAAGAATAGTGAAGAAGAGAGGCAAGTACAAGTATGGGCAAAATCGCGAGAAGCTCCATGGGTGCTCACAGGATCAAGTGCATGTGCTGAATCAGCAACTTTAATATCCTCTACCATGCGGGCCACTGTATTCAGCAGAGAGGATGTTACATCAGCTTTTCGCATGCTCTTCAATTTAGCTAAAGCGAGTTTGCATCTCTTGGCTAAAAACACCTCATCTGGGTCTGAAGCATCTCCATGAGAAATATCATTTATTGGTTTACGCTTTCGCGTCAAGGGAACTTCATCTGAACTTGGAGTCTCTCTTGCTACATAGGTCTTTGGGGCAGAAGATAGAGTCTTTTTCCTTTTTGCAAGAGGGACTTGATCTAATGACTCTGCGTAAGAAAGATCTTTAAGCCTAAGAGACAAAGGAACATGGTCCAACTAAGTAAAATCATGCGAGGGAGGAATACTGATGTTACCTATGGCATGGGCACTAGAACTCTATAAAGAGATGGAAAATATCTAAGTTAGTATTAACAAAATGTAATGCGGATACACACATGAAATAGAAAAGGAAAGTAGAGATAGAAAAATTACAAGTCATCTCGCAATAGGCTCCTCGTGGATAGGTGATCTCGCGGGAGAAACTTCCTCGCGAAGAGATCGCTTACAAGTTGTTTTCTTGGACTTTTGCGATAAAGGAACTTTGATAGCTTGGGAGGACTCGGCATGAGATTTAAGTGCGAGCTTGTTGTTATGACCTCTGGTACCTATCGTCTTTCAAAGTTTCAATGATGGATCCAAGGCATAAACAGGAACGGGGATTGGAATATGAGGAGTTTCATCCATAAAGCTTTGAAATCTGACCAAATGTTCCTTCCAAAATTCACTGTAACCAGGAGTCACACCACCCCTGTGAGTGCCTGGTTGAATAAATATAACTGTAGAGAAAATATGAAGGCTTTTCTCTAATGACTCACGATACTGAATGAGGGATCTATCAAAGGTGTCCTCGCGTGATAAAGGAAGAGGGGGAGGAATGGCCTGATCGAAGCCCAATTGGCGACACACGCGAGGGATTGTAAGAAGAAACGCTATCAAATGTCTCACTAAAAATAGAGAGATGACATATGTGGGTGATTGCAGAAAAGATGAGGTGGTCATCTGAAGAAATGTCGTAGGAAATAATTTCTTCTTTCGGGTAGAAGTCAGGAGAATAAAAGCCTTCAAGGGGAGTGATATAGGGACGACATGAAAACTCAGAATATTTTATCAATAAAATTAGCAAGAGTTTTTGAAGAAAAAAGGGAAGTCCAACGGGTAGCTCGTGATTTTAAAATAGTAGAAGTAGTAGCCTCTGAAGTTTGATGAGGAAAAAAGACAGGAACTAGAGCATATTGGGGAATGTGCTCAAAAAGGAATAAAGTAGGAAAAATACCTGATATGTGAGTACTAATATCGTATCTACCTAAGGAACGGGTAAAATCATTTGCGAGGGTATCAAGTTGAGAATATAATGTGCCAAGGAAAAATGGGGCTAAAGGAATACGCACACCTCGGGACAACATATCAGCAAGAAGGAACACCATTCTGCTAAGACCATCCTCTAGTTTGCCTTGAAATATGTAGTGATCGAGCCAATACGCGAGGAAATCCGCTAGTTCTAAAGGGTCATTAAATTGAGGGTCAGGAGCAGATTCGCGATGCTGACCAGGAGCTGGTTTTCAAGAAGAATACTCACGGAAGAAGTGGTGGCACCATGCAGAATATGATAGATTTGGGCAACTTGATATAGCTTGTTCAGAGAGGAGTACGCCATTATCAAACCAACTACCATGCTTGCAAACATATTTGCCACAGTCCCAAAGTTGGTTGAGAATTTTATTGTCCTCTGGATCAACTAGAGGAGCCTTGATGGAACGCGAGTTAAGAACTGGAAGTCGGAATAAGACTACCATGTCTTCTAAAGTTGGTGTGAACTCTCCCCACAAAGTAGTAAAAGTATGCGAAAAAGTGCTCCATCGAGAAATCAAAAATTTCAATGCATCTACGTCACGACGAACATAGAAATCTGAAAATGCTCAATAGACTGAAGGATACTGGCCTCAGTAAGAATGACGCGATGGCGGTTCTGACTAAGGATATGGCTAGACCACATTTTCCAGTCTGTGATAGGGGCTATGTGGCATTCGTATTTAATGAAAGAAAAGGGTGTGTCACCCCTTTCAATAATAAGACAAGGAATGGAAAGAGGAGGAATGAAAACACGATCGGCTTCATGGTCTAGATCGAGGGTGAGGGGAGGGCTTGCGATAGTATCAGAAGGAAAACTATCCATGGATGACTAAAATACATCATGAGGAAGGTCGAAGAAAGGGGTTTTTCTCCATTCTATGGCTTCTGGAACAGAAGAAGCAACCCCAGAAGGAGGAGCAAGAAGCTTTAGAGTAGAAACTTTAATCATAATAATACAGCAGGGAAGCAAAAATGCTTGCGAGGGGTTATAAAATTGATATATGTGCGTGAAAAAAATAAAAGACAAGGCAAAATGTATAAAATAAGATAGGTGGGAAAGGAGCTCTAAGGAAACAAAATGAGTTAAAGATGGAAAAAAGACAAGCGTGGGTTATATAGGGCTTAGGCGCGGAAAACGAAAAGTCGCATTAAATGCGCAAGGAAGGCGAAAAGTCGCCTAGTCAGGCGCACTAAAAAAGTCGCGAATTTGAGGATAATGACAATTTGGAGAAATCAAACAGAGAAGGGGAAAGACAAAAGTAAGTACATGCATGAGATCAACTAAAAGGAGATAAAATTAATAAAAGAAGGTCGCTGATTGAACTTAGGTTCACGAAATGGGTATGAAAGCAAATAAAAAAAGGGAGGAAGACCATCATGATATAAGGGTCATGGAAAAATATCTTACAACAATAAAAAATTTCGCAACAAGGGTCATGGGGAAAAACATCTCGCAAACAATAATATAGGGGGCGGGAAATCGCAAGGAAAAAGTTGTTGCACTTTAATACTTGGCTAAGTATTAAAGCGCAATTAGAAAAAATGAAAGGGGGTGGCTCGGACATAAAATATACGAGCAAAAACATGTTTTTAGGAAATGAAAACATGAGGAAAATGATTATTTGGGAACTGGCCCAAGTAAATAATTATTTGGTAAATTGGCCCCAATAAGGTTTATACGCGAGAATTAACATTATAAAGAGGGACCTATGAGGGAACTGATGTGGGTATAGCTAACATCTAAACTCATAGCCCTATATGCTGCTCGCGTAGGGAGTACTATTCGGAAATCTAGGGAAATGCTTTAGATATGCAAATAGTGAGTCACAACCTTATTTCCACCAATCAAAACAAAAGTACCTCATAGAGGCCGATAGTACTCAAGGTCATGAAAAATGTATGCATGCAAAAAAGTCATGACCCAGGAAAATGCTATAACATCATGGTTCATTGGTTAAGGAAACATCAAATTCGCAAGGAAACTACAAGGATCATTGGTCGCGAGGCATATTATAAGCCTTGCAAGAGATGTTGACATGGCAATTGTTACGCGGATTGGTATCGCGTAGTCCAAGTCGCGAGGTGACGCTGACATGGTAATTGTTACGCGGATTGATATCGCATAGTCCAAATCGCGAGGTAACGCTAACGTGGCAAAGATTATTCGCGAAGACCAGCTTGACGCTGACGTCTATAAATAGAGAAGCGATAGCTCACTTGAAGGGAGAGGTTTTTCTGGAGGCCTAAGGAGGGAAATTTCTAAAGAGAGTGTGTTCTCAAGCTGTTTACACTATTCTAGTCTTTTCTCTTTCACTTCCTCCTTCTATATTTCTGTAAAACATCAAAATCAATAAAGACTTCGGCATCATTATTTCTCTGTTCATCTTGTGTGAAAACTATCTCTAAATCTCATTAAATTCGAACTCCTACACTTGGATATATATAACTAATTAAAGATCAATAATTAAAGATGTATGAGACATTGTTGGACCAGCTTTTCATATGATTTCCAAAGCTAGCTCAAAAATTGACAGACTAGCTTGAAGAAAATTGTCCTCTTTTTAATTACTAGTCGACCTTCAAAGCCAGCATGTGGGCAGTGGTCACAGATTTTGACATGCATGGACCAACTGACCAACACATGGGTTAAATTGAAAAGATCCATGCATAGGCTTAATTACAGTGACACTTCATGATATTTAAAAAAATTACAACTAGATTCCCTTATCTTATCTAACACATAATGAAAAATTATTTTTACTCTTCAATTTTTGTCTTCAATCACACCATTTTATTTATTTTTACCCTTGATTCTTACTTTGATGTATTAAAATAAATTTTTTATATAAAACTAGTCGATTGGACTTGCCGTCATATTTGTCAGTGCATACGAATAATAATATTAATTTAATAATTAAATAATTAAATACAAATTCTTAATCCTTCAACCTTTATTTGGTCAAATACATAATGGTGTTGAATTCATCATGCAACTAACAAAAAACAACTCAAATATAAAAATAACACACAAGGTTAAATTACATCAGTTACATGCAACCAAACAAAAGTTCTCAATTTGATAATATCTATATGTGTCAAATTTCAACAATTTATTACAATTAAACAAAAAAATTCAAACTATCAAATCTAATTAGGTCAAATTTCATTAAGACAATAAATTTATGCTTAATAAAATAAAAAATTATAATATAAATTAAGTACATGGGATAATAATTTAATTAAAAAAAAAGAAATTTTAATTTGTCAACACCAATTAGATAATATCTTTTAACCTTAATTATAATAAAATAAAATAATTTCAAAATATTAGATAAGGTCAAATTTGATCAAATGCAACTAAATAAAAAATCTCAAGCTATCTAGGTGGATAAAAAAAGAATTAATTATTCTTAAATAAAAATTTCAATATCACAAACCCTATTTCGTCTTTTTTAAATAAGTAAAATTATATAAATAATTTTCCAAGCAAAAAATAATATATAGGAAAATTTTCATGTATCAAACATGTGAACCTTAATCGAGTAAAATTCTTCAATTATAGTGTTGAGGAATTCCAGACTAAGCAAAGGGCCAGGGTTCAGTGGTTGAAGTTAGGAGATAAAAAACACTGCCTATTTTCATAAGGTGGCTAATTCTAGGAAAAAAGATAAACACTATTCTCTCTATTACTTCTAGAGCATGTTGCAGATTGGAAGACCAAATTTCTATTCAAAATGAATTTGTTGATTTCTTTACTGACTTGTTGCAAGCTAAGAATCCTGTTATAATTCCTGATTTGAGTGATTTCATTAAGAATCCTCTTAAGGAGGAAGGTATTCATGAGCTGAGTAAACCAGTGACTGATCAAGAGGTGAGGCAGGCTATTTTTGCTATGAAAGATGGTAAGGCCCCTGGTAGTGATGGTTTTAATTCTTTCTTCTACAAGCAGGCTTGGAATATTGTGGGTGATAACGTTACTAAAGTTGTGAAAGCTTTTTTCCACACTAGTCACATGCTTAAGGAGGTAAATTCCACTATTATAACTTTAGTGCCTAAGGTTGATAATCCTAAAATTGTTGCTGATTACATGCCAATTTCTTTATGTATACTCTTTACAAGTATATCACTAAAATCATTGCTACTAGGCTGAAAAATTGCCTAACTGATTGTGTAAGTACAAACCAGAGTGTTTTTATCCCTGGTAGAAGTATAACTGATAATATTCTCCTTGCTCAAGAGCTTTTGAGAGGTTATCATACAGATGAGGGTGATCCAAGGCTAGCCATGAAGATTGATCTTACAAAAGCTTTTGACACTCTTTCTTGGAATTTTTTGGAGGCTGCTCTTATTACTTTTAGGCTGCCCTCTTATTTAGTCAAGCTTATTATGACATGTTTAAACACTTCCATGTTTTCTATTAATTTCAATGGTGCTTACAAGGGCTACTTTAAGAGTGGTAGGGGCATAAGGCAAGGAGATCCTTTGTCTCCTTATCTTTTTGTGTTTGCTATGGAGGTTTTGACAGGTATGTTGGCCAAGAAAGATGATAATTGTCCGGTTTTTCAATTTCATTGGAAGTGTCAGGATCAAAATATCACCAGCCTTATGTTTGCTGATGATTTGCTTCTCTTTTCTGCTGGCGATATTGATTCTGTTCACTGCCTCATATCTACCATGGATCAGTTTAGTGGCTTGTCTGGTTTACTTCCTAATTATCTCAAGAGCACTGTTTATCATGCTGGTATTGGTGCAGATCAGATTCAGTTGATTCTTAACGTGTTGGGCTTTCAAGTTAGTCATCTTCCTGTTAAATATTTGGGCGTTCCACTTCTTTCTTCTAAATTATCACGAGATGATTGTGTCATTCTTGTGAGCAATATTACTAGAAGGGTTTCTAGTTGGTCTTCCAAGTTCTTATCATTTGGTGGGAGGCTTCAGCTTGTTAAATCTGTGCTCTTTTCCACTCAAGTGTATTGGGCTTCTACTTTCATTTTGCCCAAATCTATATTGCATGATATTACTTCTATCTTGTGGAAATTCTTATGGATAGGTTCTAAAATGTGCAAGGGAGGCTGTAAAGTAGCTTGGAGAAGGGTTTGTGCCCCTTTTGATGAAGGAGGTCTTGGTGTTAAGGATCTTGAAGAATGGAATAATGCAGCTATGGTCAAACTTATTTGGAATATTCTTAAGCCTGACCCTTCCTATCTATGGGTTACTTGGGTGAAAACTCATCTTATAAAGAGCAAGAATTTCTGGGAATTAGGGGCTCCTCCTTATAGTTCTTAGACCTAGAAGAAACTATTGAAGTTAAGACCTATGGTTAGAACTGCTTTTAGGAAGCTGATTGGCAATGGAAGATTAACTTCTCTTTGGTTTGATAATTGGCATCCTTTAGGACCATTGTGTGAACATTGTCCTCTCAACATCATAAGATCTTCTGGCATTGGATCTAATGCAACAGTTAGTATAATGATTAGTTCAAGAGGCTGGCATTTTCCTGCTTTGAATTCACGTTTATGGGTTGAGTTTAAAAATAGTTTTTCACATGATTTTCTTCCCAATCAGTCTAGGTGTGACAAGCTTATTTGGGTTCCTTCTAATGGGAAATTCTCTATTCAATTTGCTTGGGAGTTTTTGAGGATGAAATTTGATAAAATTCAATGGAAAAAAATCGTCTGGTTCAAGCATTGTATCCCTAAACATGTTTTTTTGCTTTGGCTTGCTCATTTGGATAGATTGCCTCATCTATATTTCCTTCTTTCTATTGGTTTGGTGCAACAAGCTACGTGTTCTTTTTGTGGTTTAGCTGAAGAGGATAGAGACCATCTGTTCTTTACTTGTAGCTTCACTTCTAGGTTATGGAAGTCTGTGGTGCAAATGGGTTTAGAAGAGTGGCCAGATGGTTCTTGGGACAGTTTATTTCAATGGATGGTTGATAATTACTCGAGAAAAACTTTGGTCGCTGTGGTTAATAAGGTAGCTTTCGCTGTTACTGTATATGAAGTGTGGATTGAAAGAGGTCGAAGATTATATTCTCAGGATTTTATCAGTTTGGATGCTATGCAAAAACACATTGTGGATACTGTCGGATACAATCTATTCGATTTGAGTAAGTTTCCAAATTCTACAGAGAATCAAGAACTGATTATTAAATGGAGATTGCTAGCCTCTGTTTTAGTTCCATGATTAATGTTTCGGGTTTGCATAGCTGGATGCTTTTTGCAATTGCATACTATTGCATTATCATTGTTGATTCTGGGCTGCCCTACTTGTTGTTGCTGCTGGTTCCATACCAGACAAGTTGCTGGGTTATTGCTGGTTTTTGTCTTCCTTGCTGTTACAAGAGTTTTGTTGTGAAGCTGATGGGTACGGGCTGCTTTTATCCAAATTTCAATACTGTTGTCACAGGCCTGTGTATGATGTTCTTCAGGGATTTTTTGCGAATTCTATGGAGCTACTGTGTTTGTAGATTATGGCATGTTTTGCTTCATATAACAGTCACTGCTATTGCTGATGCCACGGCTTGCTTGTGCCATTGTATTGCTGTTCATTGCTGGTTCAAGGATTATGCTAAGGTTTTTGAGGTTATTGTCTTGCTGCAGTCTTCTACTATGCATGGCACACTCAAGATCAATATGATTCTCTTGGACTTGGATATGAAGTGTATGGCTAATATGGTTTATTTTGGGGTTTTCTTAAGCTATAGGCTTATGGGTTGTCTTCTTTATTTTTTTATGTGGTGGAAGTTTGGCTATCATATTATCTGGGGTATGCCCCTCAGCTCTTGTACGCCTTAGGCCTTTGTTCCGTTTATAATATGATTTTACCATTCAAAAAAAAAAAAAAAATCTTCAATTAATTTCTAAAAAAATAAATTCTCAATTTGAAAAATAATACAGTACACCAATTAAGGTCAAATGAATTGAGTGGTGCAAAGTGATATAATTGAGAAGGGGTATTATAGACATTTAACACACATAATATTTTTTAATTTCTTTCATTAATTTCATTCAAGGGTATTATTAACATTTCAAACTCTTTTGAAAGTAACTTTACTTTCAAAAAAAAAATTCTATTGATGGCTAAGTGTTCATAAAATATAATTTTCTCAAATCTTAAGGGTGTGAGTGTAATTAAGCCTTATATATATACATATATAGAAGTGATTTCGAGTTTTGGATTATGTATCATGATTCATGATTAGGTGGGTAATGAATATGTTGCCTAAATATTCTGCATGTGTACAGCCAAATGACAAACTCACAGAGACTTGGGAACTCTATGATTTTATTCATTTTTGGGTTGACCTTCCATAAAGCACCAACCGAGAGATTGTATTAGAGATGGCAATATGAGACAAAATACGGTACGATTACGGTATGAATTAAAAGTGTTTGGATTGAACATAAAAGAGTTGAAATTGTATAAGAGTTAATTTGAACAGGACACGAGAATATAAGGGTCGATCTAACCATGATACGAGAATATAAGGGTCGACCTGAACACGACACAATTGACACGATTATATTTATTTTTATTTTTATTTTTATTTTTTTTCTCTTCTCTAAATGGTTATGGGTTGAAATATATCAATAAATTATTACTGGATCGTGTCAAATTCAATTTAATTTTGTTGATAATAGGTTAAATAGTTCGTTTGATGTTGGATTATGTTAAATTTAATTTAATATATTATAATAAATAAACTAAATGAATTATATGGGTCGACACGGATAACCTGTGAGTTAAGTTATGATTGAGCATATTTGACACATATATTAACCAATTTTTTTTTTAACCCTACACGACAACAACTCACCGACACAAATGGCGAACCTAGATTGTATCTAGCTACATCCATCACTATTGACTGAAAAAGACTCCACATAATCAATTTGACTTGCCAGAATCTTGGCTTCCAAACTTGATTTTCTTTTCTAATTGCTTTCTTGATTCACGGCACTAGTAGGGCAACAATCTGTATATATATATATATATCTATATATATGTATCTCTATGTTTATGGATGTCTATATATTTATGTATCTCTAGATAAGATAACTGTTCATATTTCATAAAAAGAAAATTAAATAATTAATCGCATTGTGTCATTTTATCGTGTGTCATGGTCTATAAAATTATTATTCAAGATCAATACAGAAGATATATATAGTAAGATATATGTCCTTGCTCCATTTTCGTCACTTGACCGAATTCATTCACATGCATATCCCATCCATCTAAATCAGAGCCGAATTAATATATGAAAGCAATATATTTAACTATATATATATATACACATATACACGCGTGATGAACGAGTTCAAATCTACATGAATTTGATAGGGAGCCCCCCCACGGTCAGCATTGTTCAACTGATGTGTACCGTGTGTTATAGCAAACAAGCCTTATTTTGCTGGAAATTGACATGAAGAAGGTGTTCTACATTTTCTGCACACGACTTTGACAACATGATTGAATTCTGTACTCCTTATTTCCCCATGCTGCCTATGCATTTATGTATGTGACTAGTGTTGTTTTCGCATTTTACTTTTCATTGAAATATATAAAGTGATACTTTTGTCGTAATGTGTTGTGAATGTGAATAGGAAATAGATGCAGGATTGGAATGCTAAATTTACTTTAGAAAATTGAAATCGTAAATCAAATTTCTTATATTTATTTTTACTTTACTATAATTGTAAAATATATATACAAAAAAACACTAATTTGATACCTCTGAAATTTGTGCTTCTGCTTCTAAAAATGTTGCTACTGTGCAAAAAAAAAAAAAAAACAGCATCACCAAACATATTTTTGTTGTCAAAAAATGATGTAGTAGCACTCGAAAGTAAAAGCATTGAAAGCAAAGTGCGATCCAAACATGCCCTAATAAGCAAGTTCTGTCCAAAAGAACCCCCTTTGATTCCAAACCATGTTTGGTGGAGATGATTTTGGTGTGAGAAAAAGTGATGCTGAAAAACCAAATCATGTTTGGTAGAGTTGGTATGGGTTGAAATTCTGAATATTAATATATTTTAATATTATAATATTATACTATTAATATTAATATATATTAATATATGGGTTTCACATTTTATTTATTAATAAATATTAATATTAATATATTAAAATATATTGATATTATAATATATTAATATATTTAATTTTTTGAAATTTATTAATATTTATTAATATATTAAAATATATTAATAAATTTGATGATGTATGAATCTGTATAGTATGATTTATATTGTTTAATGTTTCTAGTATTTATATAATTTTGTTATTCTGTTAAATGTATATTTGAATTATCATCATGATTTTATTCTGCGGTTATGGGTCGTCATAAAGTCGCGTGTGGAATGTTTAGGTATTTTTGCATTTGATTGCTACTTGTACCATGTTTCCCATAAATCGTTGACAGTCGAGTAACCATAGGTTTAAAACGAATCATGATAGTTCAGGTAACCATTTAGCATAATAATAATAATAAAAAAAAAAAAAAAAAAAAAAAGGAAAAAATTTGAATTTTATAAATCACTCTATTATTTTTCATATATCATCAAACCTATTCTTCATGAGTAGTTCCAGTTCTTCCACGAAGAACAAAGAATTGATTTCTTTTCATAACCAAAACCAGTTAATGAATGACTGGACAATTCCTCGGGTTAAACCCAAAACCATATATAAATATGGTATTTTCGAAATGATAAGTACCATGGCAATTAAAACCATGGAGCAGACCATAGGTCTAGATGATCAGGACACTACACTTAAGTTGTTGAGTCCAAAAGATTTGGAAAATTATGGTTCAAATTATAAATTTATCCATATAGGGTTAATCCAAGTTGCCTTTCGGCCTTTAACCTTACTTGGTATGAATTCTGCTCTTCAAGCCACCTTGAGAGATGGTAGGTGTCTCGATTTTAGACCCTCCTTAATGGGTGTTGTTGAAACTAGTCTAAGTCATGGACCAGTTTATTTCAATGTTTTCCCCAATTTGTCATTGCCTTTGACAGATCCTAATTTATATGAAGCACTGAATCTTCGTATTCAAACTCATGGGTATAATTACATGCCTGGAACTGAATTAATATGTGTTGACTATAGGATACAGTATAAGGTGTTAAATACCTTATGTCCTAAGGTTCGAACCATGTCTAGTTCAGGTCAAACTGTGTTAATTGACACCAATTTAATGACTTCTAAGGTTGCTACCCCTAGGATGATCCCCTGGGATGAAGTTGTTTTCCCTGATACTTGGACTATACAAAATGCTGTTCCTCCAAGACCTTTAATTAATCATGATATTAATTCAATCATTCAACATGTTGATGGTGAGGTTGTTTTAAATTTCAAACAGTCTGATATTTTGTCTCGTAGTCTTTCTACTAGAGAGTCGTCTCTTAGGAGTATTCCTCCATATAGAGTCTCTATTCCCTCTAGTTCCAGGAAGTCTAATGTTGAATTGAATACTGAAGTCTCCTCTGAAGAAAATGTGTCTTTAGATGGTGTACGTTTATCTGACCAGCAAATTCCGCATGGTATTTATACTCGTAGGGAATCTTCTACCCCTACCGCATCTGAATTGAATTTTTAATGGTTTTTATCGTAGATAGAAATACTATTAATGATGATTTTCAGAAACCAGAATATAAAGCTTTTCGAAGTTGGTATTTTGGAATGTTCAATAAAGAACAACTTGAATTTTATAAAACCCAGTTTTATAACTATATTGATTTGACAAAAGAAATTGTGCCTTTTGCCAAATGGTTTTGTTACTATTATAGTATTCAAAATCCTTCAGTTCTTGTTTTAGATAAACTTCTTAAAACTTGGACTACTTCTGATGGTAAAGTGATTTACTCGGTTCATCCACCTCCAGAATCTTTGAAAATTGAATCTTCTGGAAGTAGTAAAACCTCTCCTGATTCAATTGTTCCCAAACCTATTGAAGCTTCTGCTTATATTAGGCTTGGTAATAATTCTTCTAAGGATCCTGTCACTGCTGATTTTCATAATATTTTCAAACAGAACAATTACACTAATTTGTGTTTTCAAACTGTTGGAAAACAATTGTCTCGAATTGAATCTAATCTTGATTCCATGATTTTGTCTAAAACCAAACTTGAAGAAAAAGTTGTTTTAACTAATCCTTCTGTAAAACCTCCAATGGAGGTAAAAGGTTTTAAACTTAAAGCTCCTGTTTCTTCTCCTCCAATTAGTGAGGAATTTTATTCTGTCCTTTTGGATAAATTAAAAGATCTTAAATTAAATGTTCTATCTCAGAATGAATCTGAAATAGAAGATGATAGTTTAGATCTTTCTCTAAATCAAATAAATGATTTTGAACAATCCTTGATTTCTTCAAATAGCATGAATTTGAATAAAGTCAATTTTTCCACAAATAAAACTCAGGTTGGCGATCTTGGTGGTAGTAGAAATTACTATCATCGACCTACTCCTCAAGATATTCTTTTTGAAGAAGCATATCTTTTTGGACAGGTGTCTTTCAATTCAAAAACTATCTATGAATGGAATATTGATGGTAAATCTGAATATTCTATTTATGAGATGGTACATCAAATGATGATGTACAGCACTGTCTGTAAAACTGCTGATAATAACGAACAACAAATTGTTGGTTTTATTACATGTGGTTTTACTGGCATTTTGAAAGGTTGGTGGGATAATATCCTTTCTCCACATCAAAAGAATGAGATTCAAAATTCTGTTAAGATTGTTAAGAATGAGGTTAATCAAGATATTTTTATCACTGATGCTGTTTACACATTGGTATTAACTATCATTCATCATTTCATTGGTCGTGAGGGTATTAACCATGAGCGTGGCCGTGAGATGTTACAGAATCTTAAATGTCCTTCCCTTACCCATTTTAGATGGTATAAGGATGTTTTCTTAGCTAGAGTTACCCAACGAACTGATGCTAATAGTGAGCATTGGAAAGCTAAATTCATTGATGGTCTTCCAACTTTCTTTGCTGAAAAGGTTAGGAAGAAATTAAAGGATAAACATAATGGAATGTCAATCCCTTATAATGATTACAATTATGGTGATTTAATCAGTATTGTTATACAAGAAGGTCTCTCCTTGTGTAATGATTTAAAATTAAGACACCAATTGAAGGCTCAACGTCTTTCTGGTAGAAAGGAGTTGGGAGAATTCTGTGACCAATTTGGTTACAATGTCACTAATGATTATCCTAATAAGAGGAAAGATAAGGTGTCTAAAGATAGAAAACCTTATCACAGAAAACGTTATACTAAAAGTAAAAGTAAACGTCAAAGCACTAATAAGGAGTCTAAACCCAGATCAAGTTCTAAACATAAGGGTAAGGGTAGCTCTAAAATTAATGCTAAATGTTATAAATGTGGACGTATTGGCCATTATGCTAATAAATGTAAAACTAAGGCTAAATTGGATAGTCTGGAGATTGAACCTGGTCTTAAGCTTCAGTTGAGTAAATTGTTTCTTAATTCCAGTGATTCTGAACAGAGTTATTCTAATTCTGATTCTGACAATGAAATTATGTTATTGTCAACCTCCACATCTTCATCTGAAGATGCTCCCCTTTGTACTACTAGTTCTTGTAAATGTGGTACAAACGAGGGCTCTTCCAATTATTGGAAAGCTATTGTTGAGATGAATGGTTTAAGTTTAAATGTCTTAACCAGTCAACAACAATCTTTTGTTGATTTGTTAGATCAAATTAATGATCCTCAGATTAAGCTTAAAATGATTGAGTTTTGTTACCAAAATCATATTAAGGAGGAAAAGGATACGATTAAGGTTCCTAATCAACCCTTTACCATGAAAGAGGTTTTCAATAGGTTAGAAGGATCAAGTTCCCAAAGACCTGTTAATATTAATGACCTTCGTCAGGAAGTTAATATTTTGAAAACTGAGGTTCAAATGTTGAAAGCTAATCAATCCAAGACTGAGTTAATTATAACCCAATTACAATTAGCCCAGGCTTCTCTTAATTCTTCTAGACTTGAGTCTGACGAAAATGTTTCACCACATACTGAAAAGGAAACTGTTAAAGATGATTATTTGTGTCTTCTTGATCAGGTTACTTTTCAGAAATGGTACATTAATGTTAAAATTGTCATTAATGAAGAGTATGTTTTACCTGATTTAATGGCTCTTGTTGACAGTGGTGCTGATTTAAATTGCATCCAGGAAGGATTAATTCCTACACAGTATTTTGAGAAAACTACCCAAGGACTTTTAAGTGCTAATGGTAGTAAAATGCAAATCAATTATAAGCTTAATAAAGTTTATATTTGTAATGAAGGTTTTTGTTTACCAACTACTTTCTTGTTAATCAAAAACACGAGTTTACCAGTAATACTGGGTACTCCTTTTCTCACTTCGTTAATGCCTATTGACAAGATTGATTCTACAGGTATTTTCACTACTTTGCAGGGGACGTCAATTGTGTTTAAATTTATAACACAACCCCTTAATAAAAATATTAACTCTCTTCGAGATAATATATTTTTCAAAGAAAAGCAAATTAATTATTTGCAAAGGGAAATTATGTCCCTTACTATCAATCAAAGGTTGTCCAATTACGACATCCAAAATGATATACAAACTATTCAGAATTAGTTTCTTTCTGAAGTTTGCAGTGATATCCCTAATGCTTTTTGGGATAGACAGAAACATATTGTTTCTCTTCCCTATGAAGAAAGTTTTGATGAAAGATTTATTCCTACAAAAGCCCGTGCAGGTCAAATGAAAAAAGACTACATGGACTTATGTAAGAAGGAAATCCAAAACCTTCTTGATAAGAAATTAATTGTTCCAAGTAATTCTCCTTGGAGTTGTACTGCTTTTTATGTCAATAAACATTCTGAAAAGGAAAGAGGTGTTCCCAGATTGGTTATTAACTATAAACCTTTAAATGATGTTTTGAAATGGATTAGATATCCAATTCCAAATAAAAAAGATTTGTTGGACAGACTCAACACTGCTGTTTTATTCTCAAAATTTGATTTAAAATCTGGATTTTGGCAAATTCAAGTTAATCCTAAAGACAGATATAAAACTGCTTTTGTTGTCCCTTTTGGTCATTATGAATGGAACGTTATGCCTTTTGGGCTAAAGAATGCTCCTTCTGAATTTCAGCATGTCATGAATGATATTTTCAATCCTTATTCTGATTTTGTGATTGTTTATATTGATGACATTCTTGTCTTTTCTAAATCCATTGAACAACATTTCAAACATTTAAAAATTCTTAAAGATGTTTTGAAACGTAGTGGTTTAGTTATTTCTGCTCCTAAAATGAAACTTTTTCAAGATAAAGTTCGTTTTTTAGGTCACAATATTAATCAAGGAAAAATTATTCCTATTGATAGAAGTATTGAATTTGCTTCTAAATTTCCTGATGAAATTACTGATAAAACTCAGCTCCAAAGATTTCTTGGTAGTCTGAATTATATCTCTGATTATTATCAGGATTTTGCTCAGGATAGTGCTATCTTGTACCAACGATTAGGGAAGAATCCTATTCCTTGGTCCAATCTGCATACTGAGGCTGTTAAGAAGATCAAGCTTAAGGCTAAACAATTACCTTGTTTATCTTTAGCTAATCCTTTATGGTCTAAAATTGTTGAAACTGATGCGTCCAATAAAGGATATGGGGGTATTTTAAAGCAGTTGAATCCTTCTACAAGTAAAGAAGAACTTGTTAGATTTACTTCTGGTACTTGGAAGAATGCACAGCTTAATTATGCCACAATTAAACAGGAAGTTTTAGCCATTGTAAAATGTGTCTATAAATTTCATGATGATTTACTTAATCAGCATTTTCTGGTTAGAGTTGATTGTAGTGCAGCAAAACAAGTTTTGAAAAAAGATATTAAAAATCTTGCTTCTAAACAGATTTTTGCAGGATGGCAAGCAGATCTTTCTGCATTTGATTTTGATATTGAATATATTAAAGGAGAGTCAAATTCTCTACCTGATTTCTTAACCCGTGAATTTTTGCAGGGTATTCAATGAGCGGCTCTTCACAGGGTAACCCAGCCAATAAAGGCAAGGGTAAGAAAAAGAAAGATTCAAATAGAGTGAATCTTACAAATGAGGAATTTTTCCCTCACCTTCAAGCTAAAAAGGGAAATAAAGTCCCTACTTCTACTAAGGAAGCTCTTCTTAAGGAGCCTCCTCCTTTTATTCCTAATACCAGGATTACTCAATATGTCTTAACCTTGGAACCTCAGGATGTCCAATGGATGCCTGATCCTAGGGAGATCAAACGCCGTTATCTTGGTGATGTGCAGAATTATGGTGCACCTCTCAATAAAGAGAGATATGTCTATGAGATGATTTTACAGGAAACAAATTCTGTCATCATCACCCATACTTATGAAAAGTCTGATGACAAAGTCAAAAGCCCAATTTCATATTCTAAAGCTGTTATCAAAAGGGTAATGAAACCCACTGATTGGGGGTTTGACCCTGCAAGGCCCAGGACTTTTTCTCGTTTTGGAAAAATGTTTTCATTTAATTATTGGGATTATAAAGAAGCATGGAAACATGCATTTTTATACCAAAATGTCAAATACAAGCATACTTGGTTTTTTAAATTTTGTCCTGAATCTTTAAAAACCTCGTATCCAAATTAGATTTTCTATTGGTGGCGTTTATATGGCCCTGAGCTTGATATATTACCTAAGCTTATTCGTGATGAATTTAGTGCTTGGGCTGTCCATCATCCTCAATTACGAGGACAGGATAATCTTCCTGAAGGATTTTCAAAATTACTCTTTTTTGCTGAATTTGGCATTCCTTGGATTTCCAAATGGGAATTAAATTGTAATTTTGATAGTTTGAAGGTTCCTACTCTTTATAGAGAGTTTTCTTATCGTTGGTGGTCTTCTGTTTCTTCTGAAGATTTGGCTACCCAGATTATTGAGAAAACTAATGTCTATGTTGAGAATGTGCAGAAATCTCAGCTGGTAATTAAACCAGTTTCTAATCCATTTGAGGAAATTAAGTCCTCTTTCAGAATCCAGTTCCCTAATTTGGGTGAATCAGAATTGATGGTCAAATGTATGGAATTTATGAAGACTCAGTTCATGAGTTCTTTTGCTCCTTCTACTTCTGCTATTCCAGATTCAGTTCCTGATGATCAGTCTATGGCTAGTCAGGATGATGTTAATGCTTATTCTTGTCTTGCTGGCGAAGCCCAGAATCCAGAGGATGAGCTGGATGATGATGGTGAAGCTACCATGGGTGATTATTGGGATGCAATGATCACTGCTGTATCCACCTCTGCCCCCAAGGGTCCTTGTCACAAATGACGTTTGCCATGATGTCACATGCCATATGACGTTTGCGATGACGTCAGCCCCAATTATCAGACTTTTGAGTCTTTTGTCGTTTTATGATAATTGTGTCAATATGTATAAGATAATAATGATCTGTCTTTTATGTCGGTCCGTGATTCCCGGATCTGGTCGGGTAAAGTAGTTTGCAATCACTGTCGATGGGGCCCCTTGTGCACCCGAGGATTGCTTTTCTGACTTTACTTTTGCTTTGCTTTCTTAGGTCTATATAAGACCAAGTAGGTTTTCATTTGGGCTCTCCTTCTTTTCTCTCTCAAGTTTTCAGAGATTGTTTTCTCTCTTCTTTGGAGTGCTTTTAGTTTGTAATTTGTTCTTCAGTTTGTAATAATAATAGTAATATTAATATTAATATATTTAATTTTTCAAAATATTTAATTTTTTTAAAATAACATTTTTTAAATATATATGTTTTAAAAAATAAAATATATAAATATTTAATTTTTTGAAATATTTAATTTTTCATAAATATTTAATTTTTTCGAAATATTTGTTTTTTCAAAATATTTATTTTCGAATTTATATATATATATATAATATTATATGTGAATAGTGTCAAACCATTTGGACCCAACTCTAACCAAACCATCATTTGAGATGGTGTGAAATTTGATGGATTTGGGTCCAATGGAGTGACACTATTCACACACCATTTGTGTTGCACCATGTTTGTCAAACATGAAGTGGAGCAAAATTTTCAAACCAAACCCAAAATTTTAGCTCCACTCCATGTTGCCAAATAAGCACTAAGGTTGTTTGGTAGATGGTTTTGGTGTCAAAATTTTGATTTTTGGCTGAAAAGGGTAGTCCAACTCATGTTTGGATGACTTCGTTCAAGAGCTACAGTGTCAAACCATGTGGTACCAAATGAAGCAATTCATGAACCATCTCAATACATGGTTTCTCTTGATTTGGTTACTATTCACAACCCATAATCATTGAATTAAAACCAACCCACAATCCCAAATCCATAATTGGTGTACCATTCCATTCTCAATAAAAGTCAACATTGTCATGTTTGTCATTTTATTAAATAAATAAAATATAATTAAGTAAAATCAAATAAATAATAAACAAAAATAATAATAAATAAATTTTTAGTAATTAATAATAAATAAATAAAAATTGAGTAAAATATTAAATAAATAATATAGAAATAATTAAAAATTAATAATAAATAAATAAATATTGAGTAATAAATATTTAAAAATAAAAAATAAAAAAATAGAATTAATAATTAATTAATAATAATAATTAAATAAATATTGAGTAATAAATATTTTTAAATAATAAATAAAGTAAAACCAAATAAATAATAAATAATAATTAATCTTTAAATAAATATTTAAATATTAAATAAATTTGTACAAAAAAATAAATAGTTAAATATACATATATATTTATTTAATTAATAGAATAGAATTAATAATTAATAATAAATAAATATTGAGTAATAAATATTTAAAATAATAAATAAAGTAAAACCAAATAAACAATAAACAAAAATATTATGAATAAATAATTAATAAATATTGAGTAATAAATATTTAAAAATAATAAATTGGTAAAAAAAATATTGAAATTTCAAATGGAAAAAGATTATAAATTTTCAAACTACATATACGAACCAATTGAATAATTCTTGTAATATGGTGACATATTATTATCTAATATTAATATTTTTTGTAAAAAAAAATTCATCCTTAATATATTATTATTTATATGTTTTATTTTTTAAAACATATATATTTAGAAAATGTAATTATAAATAAATAAAATGTCAAACCATTCCAAGTTACCAAACATTGTTTGGTTTCAGAATTTTAGCCTATACCAACTTTACCAAACATGGTTTGGTTTTTCAGCTTCATTTTTTCTCACACCAAAATCATCTGCACCAAACATAATTTCAGTTCAGAATAAAATCATACTAAACCCAACCCAACCCAACCCAAACCAAAACCAAAAACATGTTAGGATCAGGGTGTTCAATTTTGTTACTCACACACCACAGATACACACAAGGGACACGAGAGAATTATACGTCGTTCGACCCAAAATTGACCTATGTCCACAGAGCATACACCAATTTCACAAGTATAGGAGGAATTACAAAATAAGAGTCTCAAGGTGTACCAACCGATACCACTCTTCTCTTATCCCTTACCCCTCTAAATATTTTCTCACAATTGTGTTTTCTGTGCTTACTTGAATACACAAATCATGCCTCTATTAGTAAATGAGAGGATGTAACCAAAATTATTTGCCCATTTGTTTTCCTGCCGGTGCCTAATTTTCTTCATTTTCAGCTGTCAAAATTTAGCCATGTTTAATCTTGGGCGGTGCTAAACTTAGACACCGTCTTTGACTCCACAAACCCAACAATCTCCCACTTGGAGACAAAGATACTCCATTCGTGATTAGCGAACAATGGTATGCTCATATCCCATCTTCAATCTCGAAGATAATCTGCTCAAACCTCCCACTACATTAGAAATATCTGGTATTAGCGAACGATTTCCACTATCGGTCGGTTAGTGCAGGAATGGTTAATCCCTTCTTCATAGTCAAATCCAAGACTAGCGATAAGCACCTCGAACTGAACCGAGTCGACCTGCCTGAACTCTGAAAAACTACCATTTCCTTTCCTTGGAACCATTACCCATATACTACATTTCTTCAGCCATCATGTTTTACTTTGATCCAAACATCATAGTTTCGCTACAAATACTGTTTTCACCAACAGTTATAATTCTCAACACAAAGAATTATCATACTCCACCATAAAAGAGTACACACACTTAGAATTAACCGTTCTAAGAATTTTTTTCTCGGCACATGTCGAACTCATCCGCTGAAATATTATGGTGTAACTTCCACATTGGCTTTCCTGGAAGTTCATCAGCCATCGACATCAATTCCACCACACACCTTGCATCAATGTTAACTAATGCCCGTGTGCAAACTTGTGGAACCGCTAGCAGTAACACATTATCTTCCATGGAAACCCGAAGATCAATAACAGGCCAAAAGGACCATCACAGTCTCTTATGGAGAAAAGAGACTCACTGCTAACAACAATATCAGTATCTCCATTTACTGATTTCAAAGCAGTTTGCCGACCCCGCTCCACCTTTCAGACAATTTCTCTTGAGATATATGTGTGAACAATACCCGATTTTTTTTTCTCCCAAAAACAAATCTCTCTCTCACAGAAAATATTTTTTTTTCTCTCTTTACACCCTTTCCACCACATTTCAAACATATATATATATATATATATATATTATTACGCACACTTTCTTTTTCTCTTTTACAAAATGTTCCCCACTATCTCTTTTGAAAATATAATACTACCTCACCAAGACAAACTTCTACACCTCATTGACTCCATCGGCTCCTTCTTTCTATCATTTAAACTAATATGCCACCTGCCCCTCTTTTTATAATTTCCTTGCCTCTTTTCTTTCCAAGACAAAGACTTGAATCTCCCACTCTTCTCTCTCAAATAATTCACGCCAAGAAAGACTTATCTCTCATCAATAATTAAAATTGATCTTCCTCTATCAACTCCCACTTCACACAATTTGTAAAGGTGGTAACTCGCGAAAAGGTTGATCCTTAAGGACTTATTTATCTGGGATATGGCCAAAGGATTAAATCATCTGGGATATGGCCCAGGATTGGAAATATTTGGGGAAATCGGCCCAAGTAAATGATTATGCGGGAGATTGGCCCAAATAATTGATTACTTGGGGAAATAGCCCAAATATAGGTTTTACGCGAGAGCTTGCATTATACAGAGGGAGGTATGAGGGGCTGATGTGTTTTATAGCTCGCATCAGAAACTCATAACCCTATATGCTGCTCGCGTAGGGAGTACTACTCGGAATCTAGGGGAAATGCTGGGGATGAGTAAATAGTGGGTCGCGACCTTATTTACACAATCCTAAGCAAGAGTACCTTAGAGAGGCCGATAGTATTTAGGGACATGACCAAGACATGCATGATTGGTCATGACCCGACAAAGCTATAACGGCATCCTTGGCTAAGGATAAATCAGATCCGTGATGAAATAGGCGCGGATCACGGGGCATGGCGCACATCATGACCCATTCGTGAGATTACGCGAATCCGTTTCGCGTAATAAAAAACAAGATGACATTGTGCCAAGTATTTATGGCGCACTCTATAAATCCGCGCATAGGATAACGCGAATCCGTTTCGCGAAGTTAAGTGCGCGAGATGATATTGTGCAGGGTATTTATATCGCGGATTGGTACGCAGGAACCGTGTCGCGAGACAAGTGCTGACGTGGCAATATAAATCCGCGAGGGTCAATGAGCACTGACGTCTATAATTAGAGGTGCGAGGGCTCACTTGAGGAGGATCTTTTTCTGAAAAAGACTTAGAGAGAGAAATTCCTAAAGAGAGAAAAAAAACATTTCTCAATCATTTATACTTGCTATCTTTTCCTCCACTTCTTTTTCATTTCCTCTGTAAAGCAAATCAAAATCAATAAAAGCATCATTGTCGTTATTTTACTGACAAAAATTGTGCAGAAACTATCTTTGCATCATAACTTGCGAACCCCTACATTAAAGGCGACTCCGCTGGGGAAAAGATGTCTTCTGCACAAGTAGAGCCTCGTCAGAATCGGCGGAGAGGTCGTCCACCGACCCGGCGTACTGAACAAATTGGGGAAGAAGCAACGACACAAACTCAAGGAGGCGAACCAGTCCTGCCAGCGCGAAGACAGCGTCGTCGCGCGAATGTCAGTGCGAATCAGGCAGAAACTTCTCCGATGGTAGAGCCGGTACAGAATCCGACAGAATTACCAACAGTTCTACTGCAAACTCTTCTCAACATTCAAGAAATGCAAAAGGCCATACTTCACTTCATGGAGGCCTCGCGCGTTTCAACACCAAACATTGAATCACCAAGAATGGACAATCAGACTCTGCCGGAGGATCCAACACAAGAACTTTTTCGCGAATCGATAAGAACTGAGCCTCTGGAGAAAGAGCCGTACATCACCAAGGAACAGCTGCGGGCAATCCTGAATGAAAAATCTGAAAAAGAAGAAGTGCAAATTGCCCCGCCATACCATCCGAGCATTATGGCCTTGCCATATCCAGAAAACTATGGAACACCGATCTTTCATCAATTTGATGGCAAAAAGGGAAATGCGAAAGAACACATAGCTAGGTTCACAGATGCTCTGGGACCTCACAGAAATAATGAATACTTGAAACTTAGAGAGTTCTCCAAGTCATTAACTGGAACAACATACACTTGGTATACTAGCCTCGCTCCAGCATCAGTGACCAGTTGGACGGACATGGTGCTCAGATTCTATACCAAGTTCTTTCAAGCTGATGAGGAGATCTCGATGATTTCACTTACAAGACAAAGACAACGTTTTGGGGAAGAAGCAGCAACTTATGTCAGAAGGTTTCGCGAAGCTGCTTTGCAATGTCATGAACCAATTTCTGAACTGCAATTGATCAAAATTTGCATAGAAGGGATGCTGCGGGAATACAGAGTGCATCTGGTGAATATTGAGGTCAAAAATTTTTCTGTACTTGTCGATAATGCCCGTAGATTGGGAGAGGTTTTGTCTCCCCCAACACGACCAAATATCAGTACTAGGCGGATACCGATGGTAGCAGCGACGCAAAACGGAAAAAAGAGGGAAGAGCACACTGGGAGAGCTGAACCACCCCCTTTACCTTTCAGTGAAAAAGAGGCAGTTGCTTTGCTAAATCAATGGGTCGCAGATCATGTCATAACGCTACCTCCAGTGCAAAGAGTGCCGCCGAGAGATGAAAGGATGAATAGCAACTACTGTCCCTATCACAGGAGTATTCGGTATTCGTTGATAAACTGCTGGGCGTTTTGAAGTTTAGTACATCGAAAAATAGCATCAGGAGACTTGGAAGTAGCAAAGAATGTAGTTCATGAGCCTTTCCCTGCACATGTGGCTGTGGTGACCGCCAGAGACAATACTGAGGATATGGCCGATGCCGCCAAGTGTGATTGCCCGCCAGTACGTGAAGCCAGGGAGAATGCTAAGATGGACGTTTTCTTCAATGAACTCCCAATACAGGAACACGTGAAGGAATTCTTGAAAGAGCAAACGGTCACCGCACTCAATCATACCATTGTGATTCCGCAGCATGAGAGGACCTCCAGTAAGATCACATTTTCTGAAGAAGACAGACAAGTACCTTTTCCCCACAATCGGCCTCTGTATGTGCCAGCCATTGTAAACGGTCGGGAAATGAAACGAGCTTTTTTGGATGGAGGAGCGTCAGTTAATTTGATCCCCCTAACCACTTTGCGAATGATCAATTTTTCCGAGGGCAAAATCGTGAATCATACTATTGCAGTTACTGATTTTAATGGAGATCAGCAGGCCACTATGGGATTCGCGACATTGGACCTCAAAATTGGGAAGATCAGGGGGCCCACCAAATTTCATGTATTCAAAGGGGAACCCTCATATCAATTATTGCTGGGCAGACCATGGTTGCATGCATATGGCGTAGTACCGTCATCCTATCATCAAGTGATGAAGGCCAATTGGGGAGAAAGAGTAATGACTGTAAAAGCATCTAAAAATCCTTTCTGCGCATCAGAAGCCCATTTTGCAGATGCAGTCTACTTCTTAGAATACAGTGAGGAAAATTGGCCCTGCATTTTTTCTACACCGTTACCAGAATGGAATGAACCGGAAAATGCTAGTTCAGTTAAACGGAAGCTCAAAGAGGTGAGTTGGTCACGGGTCAAAATGCCCGATGGACGAATAGTGTATAAATTATGACGGGATTGGGGGTCGGAAGCTGGCATAGTTGGCGCTGACCCCGGGACAGATGAGGCTATACGAAGGAAACTTGACACCGAGCCTGAAGCACTAAAAATGGATCCGCGACCAGAACATGGTCTGTGTGAAGTAGACATAGGCGACGACACGGATCCGCGACCTACTTTCATAAGTAACACGCTTCCTGAGGATACTAAGAATGCCCTGGTAGAATTGCTCAAAGAATTTCGAGATGTCTTTGCTTGGGGCTACAATCAAATGTCGGGACTCAGTGTTGGATTGGTAAGTCACCGTCTTCATGTGAATCCCACAATAGAACAAAAGAAGCAAAAATAACGAGTATTTCATCCCGATTTAGAAGTGCAAATTAAGGCAGAAGTGGAGAAGCTATTGAAAGCAGGATTCATCAAGCCAACCCAACACCCGACCTGGCTCGCGAACATTGTACCTGTGAAGAAGAAGACTGGACAAATCAGCGTATGTGTAGATTATCGCGATCTTAATAAGGCCTGCCCAAAAGATGATTTCCCTCTACCCAACATTGATACCATGGTAGATGCAACCTCAGGACATGAGATTTTCTTGTTAATGGATGGATTCAGTGGGTACAATCAGATTAAGATGGCGCCGGAGGATGCTGAGAAAATTGCTTTTCGCACCCCAATGGGGAATTTCCACTACACGGTCATGCCATTTGGGCTTAAAAATGCCGGGGCTACATATCAGCGCGCCATGACAGCTATATTCCATGATTTGATGCATAAAACTGTCGAGGACTATGTCGACGATTTGGTAGTAAAGTCCAGGGTTGTGCAAGATCATGTGAGTGATTTGCGAAAGGTACTACAACGATGTCGCGAGTATAACTTGAAAATGAATCCCCTCAAATGTGACTTTGGAGTACCAGAAGGAAAGTTCTTGGGATGTGTTGTACATCGGCAGGGTATTGATATGGACCCGACAAAGGCTAAGGCAGTCTTGGAGATGGCTCCACCCGCAACTCGTAAAATGTTGAAAACTTTTATGGGGAAGATATCTTATCTGAGGCGGTTTATCCCGGCACTAGCAGAAGTAACTCAACAACTCATGCCTTTGTTAAAAGATAAATCTGTTTACAATTGGGGAGAAGAGTAGCAAGAGGCTTTTGAGAGGATCAAAAAGATTTTGGCATCACCAAAAACAATGGTAGCACCCGAGTCAGGAAAACCGTTGATAATGTATCTCACTTCCACCAATAAATCTGTAGGAGCTCTGTTGGCCCAGGAACATGAAGGGGAAGAAAAGCCCGTTTACTATATCAGTCGGGTACTTAAAGGACCAGAGTCGCGATACACATCATTGGAAAAACACTGTCTTGCTTTAGTATTCGCAGCCCAGAAATTTAGACACTATTTGTTGGCACATCCATTAGAGCTAATCACGAAAAGTGACCCCATACGATATCTGCTCACAAAGCCCATACTCAGTGGAAGAACTGCTCGGTGGTTATTAACACTATCTGAATATGAGATCACATGTTCTAGACCAAAAGCAGTAAAAAGCCAAGCCTTGTCAGACCTACTAGCATTATTTCCGGGAGGAGCTGAGCCCAAGGTGGAGGAAATAAGAATGGCAAGCATGGCACAGAGCGCGGAATTCACTTTAGAGTTCGATGGTTCATCCACTGAAAAAGGAGGGGGAGCTGGTTTCGTACTGAGGAATGAAGAAACAAAAGAGGAATTAGTCATGGCCTACAAGCTTGAATTTCCTTGTACCAATAACATTGCTGAGTATGAAGGACAGGCGCTAGGGTTGATAATGGCTCAAAGGTTGGGGGCAAGAATACTTCATGTTAAAGGAGATTCCAAGTTGGTCATTAAGCAGATCAGAGGGGAGTATGCCGTCAAGGAACCTCATCTGGTGTCCTACAGAACCCTTATTCGACAGATGATAGAAGACTTTGAGACTGTGAGTTTTTCGCACGAGCTGCGAGAAAGCAATCGACGATCCGATGCACTGGCGACATTGGGTTCACGAATAAATTTCAAGGAATGAGGTCTTCTGTACAGGTAGTACGAAGAACTGACTCAGTGGTCAGTAACTCAAAGGAATCAGAGGTGTATGAAGAACATGATTGGAGAGCATAGATAGTACATGCTCTACTAAAAAACGATAACAATGCCTTGAGACGGGAGTACCAGCTCATAAAGGGTGTGTTATATTACAGGGCCGCCGGAGGAATTTTGGCTAGATGCATAGCAATAGACGAAATAAAAGAACTACTACAGAAAGCTCACAAGAAAATATGCGGTCAAACGGACGTCAGTCTCTATCGAGTTTTGCAGCGAGAAGGCTTCTTTTGGCCAAGTTTGAAGGATGAGGCAGTAAAGTTACAAAGTAGCTGTCAAAATTGTAATGCATATCCATCCACGAGTAAAGGTAACATAGCAGACTTGATAGACTGGCGGGACAAATATGTGCACTATTTGAAGGATGGGATTTTGCCAGAAAAAGATCAACCGCGGTTCAGAAAATTGGCCTCGCGATTTGTCTTACAAGAGGGAAAATTGTTCCGCAAAAGCTTTGAGGGAAAATTGATGAAGTGTGTAAGCGAAGAAGAAGCGGGGGAAACATTGAAACAGGTTCATTTGTTTGGTCACCAAGGCCCTAGAAAAATGTTTCAACAGTTTCTATCATCTGGGTATTACTGGCCAACAATGGAAAGGGACTGCAGTGATTTTGTTAGAAAATGTCATGTATGTCAGGTACACGGGGATCTTATTCATGCTCCGGGAACTAAATTACACAGCTTAGCAACCCCCTGGCCTTTCCATACTTGGGCGCTGGATATAATTGGACCAATCACGCCGCAGGCTCAGGGACATGCATGGGTTTTAGTAGCAACTGAGTTATTCACAAAATGGGTAGAAGCTATCCCATTACGAAGAACGACAGCAGACAATGTGGTGCGATTCATAAAAGAAAACATCATCTGTCGATTTGGGATACCAAAGGTGATACTATCCGATAACGGAACTCCTTTTGTCAATAGTAAGGTCGCGGATTTGTTGGGGAGATACTCAGTCATTCATCACAAGTCCACGCCTTACTATCCAAAAGGAAATGGACAGGCTGAAGCCTCTAATAAAGCATTAATTCGAATCCTGTACAGAATGGTGCACGATAATCAGAAGAAATGGGCAGAAGAACTTCCAATAGCACTATGGGGACATCGAACCGCATACCGAAGCGCGACAAACATGACCCCTTATGCACTGGTATACGGAGCAGAGACTGTACTACCTGCAGAATTGGAGTTGGCTGCTAAAAGGCTGGCATGCAACAGCAGTATGGAGGACAGGCTATTGGATATAGAAGGATTGGATGAAACAAGGGCCGAAGCCTTTGCAAATCAGAAAGAGTACAATAAGAAACAGGCAAGGAGCTACAATAAAAAGGTACGGTTCAGATGGTTAAAGGAGGGAGACAGAGTGTTGAAAGTGGTACCGGCAATCATGAGGGGACAAAGGCTAAGAGAATTTGAAGCTAAGTGGGAAGGGCCGTATGTGATTATAAGTGAAAGTAGCAGTGGGTATTACAGAATGGAGCATGAAGTCACACGAGAGAGGACTGGACCTCTAAATGTAAAATGGATTAAATTGTATCAAGCATGAAGTTTCAAACAAAGACAAGGAAAATCAAACAAAACATCCCATGCATATAAAAGTATGTCAATATTTCTATCAAAGTACAAGGATATATAGCAAAATACACGAATATATACAAGTGATGAACTAGAAAAGATCTCGAGTAATGGGATGTGATAACTTGAAACCTTCATGCTCCTCTAAATAAAAACGGGCCTACTCAAGATGCTTAGCTGAATCCTGAAGTTTCTTCTCATCCTCCTTGAGAAGTGCTAATTGTCTGCGGGTCTCTGCGATCTCTGCCTGTTTTCTTTGAAGAGCCTCACGTCCCCTCAGCTCGACAAGATGCTGATCATAGAGTCTCTGAATGACAGTCAGACGGGTCTCCCACCAAGAAACATTCATCCCAACCTTTTTCCAGTCCTTTATGCGAGCATGGCATATTGGCAGAGTATCTGGGACGAGATCCTGAATGGCAGTCTCCGAAAGGGTCCTGAACACATCTGCAACAAGTTGAAGATGGACTGTCTGCAAGAGTGGCTCATGAACTTCCATGTAAGTAAAAGTCTCCGGATGAGCTGCCTCTATCAGATGTAGCACTGGTATGTCGCGGGGATAGCAGAACCACTGATGCCAAGGTACTGACACTAAGGAAGTAGTGTCATAATCAGGAACCCGGGGAAAAGCACGAGAAGAAGAAGCTTGGTCGTGAGAGACTTGTTCGCGAGGATCTGTGGCAATGACGAGAGCAAGATCACGAGGCTCTGATACAATGTCGCGAGAAGGAGACAGAGGTGCCTCTATATGAGTCTCAGTAGGAGAACCTGGAGGGAACAATGTCTGACCCTCAGAAATCCCCCGAGCATCATGAAGTAGCTCATCAATCATCTCTTGAGCTTCGGAGTTTATGCCTAAAATAAAAAGGAAGGAGAAAAGACATGTTAAAATCACACTTTGACATTAAGAAGTCAAATAGAAGAACAAAGGAAAAAGCAAAGTACCTCCCTCACCTCCCTCAACTTCTGGGAGAGGGGTGCCAAATATGGATCTTTCAATGCTAGGATGATCTGCGAAGGCTGCAGCAACCTCGGATGCAAGATCACCACGAAGAGGCTGCAAATGCCTATCATCAAAATCTGTGTCCTCTGCTCTATCATCAACGACCTTTGGGGAAACTGGGATGGAAGGCAACTTGGGCGAGGCCTCGCAAGAAACTGTGGTCACTTCAACCTCGCGACCTGAGTATACTTCGCGATCTACTTCTGGAGTGGAGGTCGCGGATATAACACTATCACGAGATGAATACGAAGTATCATCATCTTCTTCCTCTTCAAGAGTAGGCTTGCCGAATAATGAGTTGATGGTGAGGTGGTCCTCATCATCAGATGATGATGCGACAGAATGAAGGCCACCTCCCGGAGAGGCTGGAGCACGCGGAGATAAAGTCTCGCGAGGACCTAAAACAAGGATAAATGAGAAGTATTAAAAATAAGGAATCAGTAACTGGAAATAAGTAATTAAAGAAAGAGTTTGAAGCTTACTCTGGGATAACGTTGTCCTGGGTAAATCGGAAAGTATACTGGCGACTTCTGTCTCCTCTGCCTCATCTCCAGCCCTCATCTCCTCGACCACACGAGTAACAGTGTCAAGCAAGGATGAGGTCGCATCAGCCTTCTTTTTGTTCTTTAACATCTCCAAGGCAAACCGCCGCCTTGCGGCCAGGGATGCCTCTTCTGAGGTAAGGTCGGAAATACCAAGAGGTGGAATGACAGACGAAGATTTGTGTTTTCGCACCAAAGGGGCCTCCTCTGAGCTAGGAAAATCATCCGCTGCAATAGTCTGCGAAGCCTTGGTAAGTTTCCTTTTTCTCTTCGCAAGGGGAACATTGTCCAGTATTGCTGTATCGGTAAGATTTTTAAGTCTAATAGATAAGGGAACTTGGTCCAATGAATCAGTCGAGACGCTGGTAGTACCTATAGCTTGGGCACTGGAACGCTATAAGAAGAGCAGAAGAGTTAGTAACGACATATAAAAATACATAACGCATTGAAAAAAAGAAGGGGGGGGGGAGTTAGAAATTTACCAGACGCCTCGCGATAGGCTCTTCGCGGCTGACCTTCCCACTGTGAGGTTCCTCACGATTTGGTGGTTCCGTGAGAGGGATCTCCTCGCGATGAGATCGCTTGCGAGTTGCTGTTTTGGGTTTCTGAGGTTGTGAAGGTTGAGGATGATGTTTGGGAGTAGTCTTGGCTCTAGGCTTGCGAAGCTTTAAAGACGGATCTCCAATGAAGATCGAAGCTGGGATAGGAACAGGGGGAGCTTCAGCCATGAAACTTTGAAATAACACAAGTTGCTCCTTCCAGAATTCATGATAGGCTGCAGTTACTACACCTCTGCGAGTGCCAGGCTGAATAAAAATAACGGTAGAAAATATACGTACACTCCTTTCGATTGACTCCCGATAGGCAATAAAGCACCTGTCAAAGTTATCCTCGCGGTATAGAGGAAGTGGAGGGGGAATAGCCTGATCAAAACCTAATTGTCTTGCTACACGGGATGGGTTATAAGGTGTGATGGTATCAAATGTCTCGCTGAAAACAGGATGGTGGCACTTGTGGGTAATAGCCGCAAAAATGAGGTGATCATCTACTGCTATATCATATGATACTATCTCTTCCTTGGGATAAAAATCAGGAGAGTAGAAACCCTCCAAAGAAATGGCGTATGGACGCCAGGAAAATTCAGAAAATGTATCAATGAATGAGGAAAGGGCTTTTGAGGATGAGAGAGAAGTCCAGCGGGTTGCCCGTGACTTTAAAAGAACAGGGACGGTGGTTTCTAAAAAGTGAGGAGAAAGGGAAGAAGGAATAGGAGCATAATTTGGGAAGCGCTCGAAAAGAAAAAGGGTAAGAAATGTACCTGAAATATGAGTACTAATATCATACCTACCCAATGAACGTGCGAAATCATTCGTAAGGGTGTCCAGTTGCGAATACAGGGTGCCAAGGAAAAGTGGAGCCAAGGCAATTTGCACACCTCGCGAAAGCATGCCTGCTAGAAGGAACACCATTCGACTGGGATCGTCATCTGGCTTGCCTTGAAATATGTAACGGTCTAGCCAATAGGCAAGAAACCCCGCGAGTTCCAAAACCCCATTGAATTGAGGACCGGGGACTGATTCGCGATCATCTCCGGGAGCTGGTTTTCGCGGAGAGTACTCGCGAAAGAAGTGGTGGCACCAGGCAGCATAGGACAACTTCGGGCGACTGGATATGGCTTGTTCAGGAAGAAGTACGCCCTTATCAAACCAGCTTCCTCGCTTGCAAGCATATTTGCCACAATCGCGAAGTTGATTAAGAATCTTCTTGTCTTCAGCCTCAACTAGAGGCGCCTTAATAGGGCGCGAATCGAGGACAGGTAGCCGAAATAGAACCACCCCATCTTCGATGGTAGGAGTGAACTCCCCCCAAGAAGCAACGAAGGTGTGGGAAAATGTGCTCCAGCGCGAGATCAAAGTAGTCAGTGCATCTACATCACGACGGACATAGAAATCCGAAAACAGCTCTATGGACTCAAGAATGCCAGCCTTGGCCAAAGTGGCGCGATGACGGTCTTGAGTAAGAATGTGACTGGACCACATCTTCCAGTCACTGATGGGGGCAACATGTCCCTCATACTCGATGAAGGAAAAGGGTGTGTCACCCCTCTCCACAAGAAGGCGTGGAATAGAGAGTGGGGGAATAAAAGCAGTTTTTGCTTCATTATCAGGATCAAGGGTAAGAGGTGGGCTCGAAATAGAAGGGGAAGTAAAATCTCTCGCGGAATCCCAGAATGTGTCTTGAGAGTTTAAGAAAGGAGCTTTCTTCCACTCTGAAACATTAGGAGCAGAGGGAGCAATCCCGGAAGGAGGTGCAAGAAGTTTTGGTGTAGAAGTTTTTGTCATGGTGGAGAATAAGCTTTGAAAATCAAGGGGGGTATGCGCGAAGAATGAATAGGTTATGAGAAACGGGTGCAAAATGAAAGAAAACACAGTGCTCTGAGGAAAATATAAGTGTAAAAACAAAAATGACATGACAGAAATATGTAAGTGATCGGCGCGGAAACAGAAGAGGCGCATTAAATGCGCGAGGAAGGCGAAAGGTCGCCTGACCAAGCGCTTAAAAAAGAGTCGCGGATCTAAAAATATGGACAGACTGGAAAAAACAGAAAGGATATGGGGAAAAGCGAAATCTGTACATACATAAGTTTGACCGAAAAACATAAAAACAAATAAGGAAGTGTCGCGGATTAGAAATAATAGTCGCGAGATGAAGAAGGGTCGTGGATTGGAAATAATAATCGCGAAAGACGGAAAACATGCTTCACCCATCAAAAAAGCGGAGAATCGGCAAGGGGAAAGACAGCTCTCAAACAGCGAAATAAAGCACTATCATTCGCGAGGTCACAGGTTATTGCGCTTTAATACTTGGCTAAGTATCAAAGCGTAATGGGGAAAAAATGTAAAGGTGGTAACTCGCGAAAAGGTTGATCCGCAAGGACTTATTTATCTGGGATATGGCCCAAGGATTAAATCATCTGGGATATGGCCCGGGATTGGAAATATTTGGGGAAATCGGCCCAAGTAAAAGATTATGCGGGAGATTGGCCCAAATAATTGATTACTTGGGGAAATAGCCCAAATATAGGTTTTACGCGAGAGCTTGCATTATACAGAGGGAGGTATGAGGGGCTGATGTGTTTTATAGCTCGCATAAGAAACTCATAACCCTATATGCTGCTCGCGTAGGGAGTACTACTCGGAATCTAGGGGAAATGCTGGGGATGAGTAAATAGTGGGTCGCGACCTTATTTACACAATCCTAAGCAAGAGTACCTTAGAGAGGCCGATAGTATTCAGGGACATGACCAAGACATGCATGATTGGTCATGACTCGGCAAAGCTATAACGGCATCCTTGGCTAAGGATAAATCAGATCCGCGATGAAATAGGCGCGGATCACGGGGCATGGCGCACAACATGACCCATGCGTGAGATTACGCGAATCCGTTTCGCGTAATCAAAAGCAAGATGACACTGTGCCAGGTATTTATGGCGCAATGTATAAATCCGCGCATAGGATAACGCGAATCCGTTTCGCGAAGTTAAGTGCGCGAGATGATATTGTGCAGGGTATTTATATCATGGATTGGTACGCAGGAACCGTGTTGTGAGACAAGTGCTGACGTGACAATATAAATCCGCGAGGGTCAATGAGCACTGACGTCTATAAATAGAGGTGCGAGGGCTCACTTGAGGAAGATCTTTTTCTCAAAAAGACTTAGAGAGAGAAATTCCTAGAGAGAGAGAAAAAACATTTCTCAATCATTTATACTTGCTATCTTTTCCTCCACTTCTTTTTCATTTCCTCTGTAAAGCAAATCAAAATCAATAAAATCATTATTGTCGTTATTTTACTGACAAAACTTGTGCATAAACTATCTTTGCATCATAACTTGCGAACCCCTACACAATTCCTCTTCTTTAATCACCAAAACTATATATGCTATGTATATATATACAAATATATATAGAAAGCTTAATTGTTTTCACAATCAGAAGAGTTGCTCACAAAAAAAGGAGCCGACGACGTGCAACAGAGCCACGGCGGGGACTGACAGAGCCACGGCGGGCCTGGAGCAGAGACGGTGGTGATGTGTCTGAGACGGTCTTCACAGCGGTGGTGCGAATAGGTGGATTTTTCACAATGAGTAAATAAACAACCATCACCTGTGCTCTGATACCAATTATTAGGATCGGGTGTTCAATTTTGCTACTCACACATTACAGAGACACACGAATGACATGAAAGAATTATACGTGGTTCGACCCAAAATTGAACTATGTCCATGGAGCACACACCAATTTCATTAGTATATAAGGAATTACAAAACAAGAGTCTCAGGGTGTATCAACCGATATCACCCTTCTCTTATCTCTTACCCCTCTAAATATTTTCTCACAATTGTGTTTTCTGTGCTTACTTGAATACACAAATTATGCCTCTATAAGTAAATGAGAGGATGTAGCCAAAATGATTTTTCCATTTTTCTTTCTGTCGGTGCCAAATTTTCTTCCTTTTTCGGCTATCGAAATTTGGCCATGTTTAGTCTTGGGCGGTGCCAAACTTAGGCACCGTCTTTGACTCCACAAACCCAACAAAACCAACACTACACCGGTTACCAAACAGGAATGGAAGGAAAAGTTATGCACAAAATAATTTTTTGACTTAATGGTAAGAATCTCCATATAAATAAGAAGACAAGAGGCCGAAGAGCCCAAATTGACGGTTTCTTAACTTGTGTTTGTGTGAGTTTTCTTTGATTTATTTGAGTGAAGAACGAAGACTTACTTTGATTAAGATTTTTGCTTTTATATATCACGACAATTATGGGATGTTAAGCCTCATAAAACATATGACAAACGTTATAGGAATTAAGAATTGTCTTCAATAACTTTTTAATTTAATTATGTATGTGAAAACTATTTTCTAAGGTTTTGTTTGGCACCACGGAATTGGAGCCTCAGATTTGGTCCAATTCCAAAGCTCTGATTCTAAATTAGTGTTTGGATACAACAAAATATTTTAAAGGTAAAAGTGCAAAAAATCCCACTGAACTTTTCCCAAGTGAGCACAATACCCCTGAACTTTAAAAATGAGCAAATTTTTCCCTGAATTTTCCCAAAGTAGCAAAATACCCTCCTGAATTTTGAAAGTGAAAAATCATTCAAACTGTAAGGTATGCTCTGTATAATGTGCATAAAGTTGTGAAAAATGATACAGACTTCTGGTTGGCTATAAAATGGAATCTTCCCTCATCAATTTTTGAAAAGGGATAGCTTGTGGGGTGGTATGCTGCTATGGTTATATGCAGTATTTGGATTGTGGTTGCTGGGTTATTTTTTTGATTCATTTCTTGTTTGTTGGATGGTCTGGGACTGTGAGGTTTCTGGTCTTTATAATAGGGTGTGCTGAATTGTGTAGTTGGTCCTAGTGCATCAGTTTGATTTTCCAGCTGGGAATTCTGGAGCTTTTGCATGCAGTGTTAGTATATTGATTTCTGTAGTTGGCTACTTGATGTGATGTATTTGTGGACTGTCATGGCTCTGGTTATGATTTGTTCTAGTTTTGTGGCTTACTCTGTGCTGGTCTATAGGCTGTATGATTCAGCTTTTAAAGTCTGGTTTTTTTGACGGGCTTCACTAGGTGGTTCTATCGGATAAAAGTAATTGGTTTATTTTGTGTTGCTTGGGCAGTCTGGTCTTGTGGATTCAGTGGTTTTGGGTCTAATGGTTGCATTGGTCATATTGGTCACAGATTGAAGGCCTTATTCCAGACTAGAGGAAGTATTTAGGGCAATCATTGGTCATATCCTTGGAGCTTTATTTGTATTTGACATGATTGTAAGGTTAGCTATTGTAATACCTTTGATGAGTTTTTTCAGTGTAATCTTTTGATTAGGGTTTGGTTACTTGATATTTGGTGGATTTGGGGTTTTCACCTCTGTTAGCATGAGGTATGCCCCATAATGAAAATTTGTAATGGCTTTGCCTTTTTGTTTGTTTTATAAAATGCTTGACTTTAAAAAACAAAATTAAAAGTGAGCACTTTGCCCCCTTCACTTAATCGTGCATTTACTTATTTACCCTTTTGGTATTTTCCTTATTTATGTATTTATTCACAAAAACTTAAAGAAGCTAAATTATTTTTTAGAGAAGTAAAATTAAATTAATTACTTAATTATAATTACTATTATACATATATATATATATATATATATATATATATTTTCATATTAAACTTTAACTCCAAATTTGTTTTACTTATTTTAGTTTTTGAAATTTTATATCTTACATGTTATGCTTTAGATTTTACTACTATTAATACAATTCAATTATAATAAGACTAATTGTATATATAATCTAAAAATTAAAATTAGTATTTAATAAGACTAATTATATTTATTGCATTTTAAACTTATTTGTATTTAATATAATCCAAATTAGTATTAGGTTTTTTAGTGATGGAATTTGAATACAATTAGGCTTATTAAAATTGAATATTAAGTGTTAAGTAAAATTTAAAACATAACATATAAAATACAAAATTTTAAAAATAAATAAATAAAACAAGTTTGGAGTTAAAATATAGAATGAAAATTAAAAATATATAAAATAATTAAACTATAATTAATAATTAATAATTAATTTAATTTTACTTCTATTAAAAAATAGTTTAGCTTTTAAGTTTTTAATTAATTATTAATAAGGATAAATGAATAAATATATAAATGAGTGGAATGAGGAAAATACTAAAATGTTAAATGAGTAAATGCACAATTGAGTGAATGGGGTAAAGTTCTTACTTTTAAAGTTCAAGGTGGTATTTTGTTACTTTGAGAAAGTGCAGGGAAAGTTTACTCATTTTTAAAGTTCAGGAATGATTTATTTTGCACTTTTTCCTATTTTAAAATTAAAATTGCATTCTAATTCCGAACACCCCAATTCCTATATATATAAACGTATATATGCAGACACATATATACATACGCTTATATATACAATCATATATAGACACACAAATAGTCACACATACACACAAACACCAACCTAGCTGACGCACAGAGGCGGGCTTGCCCCGACAATTTTTCTTCTTTTTCCTTACCTAAATTATTCTTAGATTTAAGATATTTGCAATTGTGCCTCCATTGAATTTTGTAAACAATTACTCTAAAGCTCCCACTGGTCCATTATTACGCGCACACATATATATATATATACACATTCATATATATTCATGTACAAACACATATACATATATATTCATACATATACTTACATACTTATACCAATATATACTTACTTATATATATTATCTAAGTTAATTTGAAATTTACGATCTTTTATATTAAAATTGGATTTGAGATTAAAATTCAATTAAACTTGAATTTCAAAACTTATCCAAACATGTATTTGGAAGTGCATTTGTGGAATTAAAATCCTATGTAATTTTAATTCCAATGCAATTCCAAAATCATGCAACCGAGCCGAACGAACCCTAAACTAAAATAAGTTAGAAATACAGTAGTATAGAGTATTTAGGTAACAATGCAAACTAAAATTGGGCTCAAAAAAGAAACTGGCCTGCCACCGAGTGTAGACATTCAGGGCCCGTTTGGTAGGCGGTCCGGTCTGGTCCGGTCTGGTCTGGTCTTATCTGGGTGGTGTTCTGAAAGTCTGTTTGGTAAAGTTGTCTGGTCTTATGGTCTTATTCAAGCTGTTTGGTCTTATGTTTGGAAAATAATACAAAAAATAAAAAAATAATATATAAAATTCAAAAAATATATTAAGTATGAAAAATATATAAATTTTGAAAAAATATAAATTTTTTGAAAATAATATAAGAAATTCAAAAATAATATATATTTCAAATTTTATAAATTATTTCGAATTTTTATATTATTTTTTGAATTTTATATATTATTTTTGATTTTTTATATTATTTTCAAATTTTTTATATTTTCTCAAAAATATATATATATATCTAATTTTGTATATTATTTTTGAATTTTATATTTTTTTTCAAATTTTATACATTATTTCAAAAAAATTATATTATTTTTCAAAACTTATATATTATTTTTTAAATTATATATATATTTAAAATTTTATATATTAATTTTGATTTTTATATATTTTTTTTGAATTTAATACATTATTTTAAAAAAATATATTATTTTTCAAATTTTATATATTATTTTCGAATTTTATACATTATTTTTTATTTTTTCTATATATATATTATTTTAAAAAATATATATATTTTTCAAAAAATATATTATTTTCCCAAATTTTAAATATATTTTTTGCATTTTATATATTAATTTTGAATTTTATATATATATTTCAAATTTTATACATTATTTCAAAAAAATTATATTATTTTTTTAATTTTATATATTATTTTCAAATTATATATACTTTTTAATTATATATATATATATTTCAAATTTTATGGTCCATGTGTTAAGACAATTGTATATAAGACCACTTGAGACCATCATTTTTGGTTGTCTCAAATTACCCATTTTGGTCCTAAGTGGTCCTTGTTTTTTTGGAACCGTTTTTTTGGAACCGTGTTGCCAAACAGTGTCCGGTCTCAAAAAAATCATTATGAGACTGGATCACATGGAACCAGACCGCAAACCAAACATGGCCTTAGTAGTAGGCTTAACTGCATCGGGTTCATCAATATCCAAATATACAATGTGCATATCTAATTTTTAAAGTGAGAATACAAGAATGATAATCAATTATTTAGCAGTTTGGTTTTAATAACAACCCTAAGAATCAAAGCCTTAACAGCATTGGCATAGGCCAAAATTGAAATGTTATACATTCATAACTTTACATGTGCAAAGCCAACCTACTATTTTTGTAACAAAATATGGCAGAATGTCTGGTATATATTCATCTCCTGTGTTAGATCATGTGAGAGATGTGCATTATGGGATTCGGATTGGATAAAATATAATTAAGGGACGACTTTGATTTGCAATTTTGAAAATAGTTTTTTATTTTTTAAATAAAAAATTATGGAACAAATCAATTTAGTTCGGTTGTCTAAAATATGTTTTCACAAAACTCAGTTTATAATACAGTGTAAAGGTGGTAACTCGCGACAAGTTTAATCCGTGAGGATTTATTTATCTGGGATATGGCCCAAGGTTTGGTATATTTGGGAAAACCGGCCCAAGTAAAAGATTAATTGGGAGATTGGCCCAAATAATTGATTACTTGGGAAAATGGCCCAAATAAGGTTTCACGCGAGAGCTTGCATTATACAGAGGGAGGTATGAGAGGCTGATGTGTTTTATAGCTCGCATCAGAAACTCATAACCCTATATGCTGCTCGCGTAGCGAGTACTACTCAGAATCTAGGGGAAATGCTTGGGATGAGTAAATAGTGGGTTGCGACCTTATTTACACCGTCCTAAACAAAAGTACCTTAGAGATGTCGATAGTATTCAGGGACATGACCAAGGCATGTATACTTGGTCATGACCCAGCAAAGCTATAACAGCAACCTTGGCTAAGGATAAATCAGATCCGCGATGAAACAGGCGCGGATCATGGGTCACGGAGCACAGTATGATCCGCGCATGGGATTATGCGAATCTGTTTCGCGTAGTCAAGGGCGCGAGATGATACTGTGCAGGATATTTATAGCGCGGATTGGTACGCAGGAACCATGTCGCGAGACAGGTGCTGACGTGGCAATACAAATCCGCGAGGACTACTGGACTCTCGCGTCTATAAATAGAACTGCGAGAGCTCACTTCGAGGGGAACTTTTTGGAGAGATCAAGAGAGAGAAATTCCTAGAGAGAAAAATTGTTTCGTAAACACTTGTAACTACCATTTTCTCTTCCATTTCTCTGTAAAAAGCAAATCAAGAGCAATAAAAGCATCATTGCCGTTATTTTACTGACGAACTTGTGTAGAAACTATCTTCGCATCATCTAAATCTTGCGAACCCTTACATTAAAGGCGACTCCGCTGGGGAGAAGATGTCTTCTACACAAGTAGAGCCTCGTCAGACTCGCCGGAGAGGTCGTCCACCGACCCGGCACACTGAACAAATTGAAGAGGAAACAGCTGCACAGACACAAGGAGGTGAACCAGTCCCACCAGCGCGATGACGCTGTCATCGCGCAAATGTTGGTACGGATCAGGCTGAAACTCCTCTAATGACATAACCAGTACAGAATTCAGCAGAATTGCCATAAGCTCTACTACAAACTCTTCTCATCATCCAATAAACACAAAAGGCTATACTTCATTTCATGGAGGCCTCGCGCGTTTCAGCACCAAATCTTGAATCACCACGGATGGATAATCAAGCCATACCAGAATTATCAACACATGAACTTTTTCGAGAGACACTACAGGCGCGACCAGAGGCACTGGAGAAAGAGTCATATATCACCAAGGAGCAGCTGCAGGTTATCTTGAACGAGAAGTCTGAAATAGAGAAAGTGGAAATTGCCCCACCATACCATCCCAGCATTATGGCTTTGCCTTATCCGGAGGATTATGGAATACCAAGCTTCCATCAATTTGATGGCAAGAAGGGAAATGCAAGAGAGCACATATCCAGGTTCGCAGATGCCATGGGACCCCACAGGAACAACGAGTATTTGAAACTTAGAGAATTCTCCAAGTCTCTAACTGGAACTGCATACACATGGTATAATGGTCTCGCTCCAGCTTTGGTGTCCAATTGGATAGATATGGTGCTCAAATTCTACACCAAGTTCTTCCAGGCAGACGAGGAAGTCTCGATGATTTCACTTACAAGGCAAAGACAACGCTTTGGGGAAGAAGCAGCGATCTATGTCAGGAGATTTCGCGAGGCTGCTCTGCAATGCCATGAGCCAATTTCCGAACTGCAATTGATCAAAATTTGTATAGAAGGAATACTGCGGGAATACATAGTGCATTTGGTCAATCACGATTTCAAGACTTTTTTTGCCCTTGTTGATTATGCCCGAAGATTAGGAGAAGTTTTTGCTCCCCCGACACGCAGCATCGCAAAATGAAAGGCCCAGGGAAGAGCATGCCAGGAGATCTGAACCACCTCCTTTACCCTTCAGTGAAAAAGAGGCAGTTGCTTTACTGAATCAATGGATCACATATCATGTATTATTGTTACCTCCAGTGCAAAGAGTGCCACCAAGAGAGGAAAGGATGAAGAGCAACTACTGTCCCTATCACAGGACTGTGCGGCATTCCCTGATGAGCTGTTGGGCGTTTCGCGGATTGGTACACCAGAAAATAGTATCAGGAGACTTGGAAGTGGCAAAGAATGTAGTTCATGAGCCTTTACCTGCACATGTGGTTGTGGTGACCGCTAGAAACAGTACTGAGGATATGGCCAATGCCACCAAGTATGAATGCCCGTCAGTGCGTGAAACCATGGAGAATGCTAAAATAGACGCCTTCTTCAATGAACTCCCAATACAGGAACATGTGAAGGAATTCTTGAAAGAACAAACAGTTGTCGCACTCAATCATACCATTGTGATTCCGCAATGTGAGAAAGCCTCTAGTAGGATCACATTTTCCGAAGCAGACAGACAAGTGCATTTCCTCCACAATCGGCCCCTATATGTACCAGCCACTGTAAACGGTCGGGAGATGAAACGAGCATTCTTGGATGGGGGAACGTCAGTCAATTTGATCCCACTGGCCACTTTGTGAATGATCAACTTTCCTGAAAGCAAGATCGTGAATCATACTATTGAAGTTACTGATTTTAATGGAGACCATCAGGCCACTATGGGATTCGCGACATTGGACCTCAAAATTGGGAAGATCAGGGGGCCCACCAAATTTCATATCATCAAAGGGGAACCCTCGTATCAATTGTTGATGGGCAGACCATGGCTGCATGTATATGGCGTAGTGTCGTCATCGTATCATCAAGTGATGAAAGCCAAATGGGGAGAATGAATAATGACTGTAAAGGCATCTAAGAGCCCTTTCTGCGCTTCAGAGGCCCATTTTGCAGATGCAGTCTATTTCTCAGAGTACAGTGAGGAAGATGGGCCCGGCATTTTTGCTACACCGTTACCAGAATGGAATGAACTGGAAGATGGAATTTTAGCTAAATGGAAGCTCAAAGAGGTGAGCTAGTCACGGGTCAAAATGCCCGATGGACGAGTAGTGTACAAATTATGACGGTATTGGGGGTCAGAGGCTTACATAGTTGGCACTGACCCCGGGACAGATGAGGCTATATAAATAAAACTTGACACTGATCCTGAAGTACTGAAAGTGAATCCGCGACCAGAACATGATTTGTGTGAAGTGGACATAGGTGACGACACGGATCCGCGACCTAATGGATGCAACCTCGGTACACACAATTTTATCATTAATGGATGGATTCAGTGGGTATAACCAGATTAAGATGGCGCCGGAAGATGCTGAGAAAACTGTTTTTCGCACCCCAATAAGGAATTTCCACTATACAGTCATGTCATTTGGGCTTAAAAATACCGGGGCTACGTATCAACGCGCCATGACAACCATATTCCTTAACTTGATGCATTAAACTGTGGAGGACTATGTCGACGATTTGGTGGTAAAATCCAGAACCGTGCAAGATCATGTGGATGATTTGCGAAAAGTACTGTAACGATGTCGCGAGTATAATTTGAAGATGAATCCCCTCAAATGTGCCTTTGGAGTACCATAAGGAAAGTTCTTGGGGTGTGTCGTACATCGGCATGGCATTGATATGGACCCGACAAAGGCTAAGGCAGTATTAGAAATGGCTCCACCCACAACCCGCAAATTGTTGAAAACTTTTATGGGGAAGATATCTTATCTGAGGAGGTTTATCCCGACACTGGTAGAAGTAACTCACCCACTTATGCCTTTGTTGAAAGAAAAATCTGTATATAACTGGAGGAAAAAGCAACAAGAGGCTTTTGAGAAAATCAAAAATATTTTGGCATCACCAAAAACAATGGTAGCGCCCGAGTCAGGAAAACCGTTGATAATGTATCTCACTTCCACCAATAAATCCGTGGGAGCTCTGTTGGCCCAAGAACATGAAGGGGAAGAAAAATATGTTTACTATATCATTTGGGTACTCAAAGGACCAGAGTCGCGGTACACATCGTTGGAAAAACACTGTCTCGCTTTAGTATTCGCAACCCAGAAATTCAGACATTTTTTACTGGCACATCCATTAGAGCTAATCACAAAAGTGACCCCATACGATATCTGCTCACGAAGCCCATACTCAGTGGAAGAACTGCTCGGTGGTTATTAGCACTATCTGAATATGAGATCACATGCTCTAGACCAAAAGCAGTAAAAAGTCAGGCCTTGTCAGATTTGCTAGCTTTATTTCCTGGGGGAGCTTAGCCCAAGGTGGAGGAGATAGGAGTGGCAAGTATGGCACAGAGCACAGAATTCACTCTAGAGTTTGATGGTTCATCCACAGAAAAAGGAGGTGGAGCTGGTTTCGTACTGAGGAATGAAGAAACAAAAGAAGAATTAGTCATGGCCTACAAACTTGACTTTCCTTGTACCAACAACATTACCGAGTATGAAGGTTTGGCGCTGGGGTTGATGATGGCTCAGCGGTTAGGGGCAAGAATAGTTCATGTAAAAGGAGATTCCAAGTTGGTCATTAAGCAGATTAGAGGGGAGTATGCTGTCAAGGAACCTCATCTGGTGTCTTACAAAACCCTTATCCGTCAGATGATAGAAGGCTTTGAGACTGTGAGTTTTCAGCACGAGCTGCGAAAAGGTAACCGACGATCCGATGCATTGGCCACATTGGGCTCGCGACTACATTTCTATGGATCAGAGGCTTCTGTGCAAGTAGTGCGAAGAACCGACTCTGTAATCAGTAACGGGAGAAAATCAGAAGTATATGAAGAATATGATTGGAGAGCGCAAATAGTACAGGCTCTACTAAAAAATGATAACAATGCCTTGAGACGAGAGTACCAGATCATAAAAGGCGTGTTATATTATAGAGCGGATGGAGGTATTCAAGCCAGATGCGTGGCAATAAACGAGATAGGAGAACTGATACGGAAGGCTCACAAGAAAATATGTGGTCAAGCAGATGTCAGTCAATATCGAGTTTTGCAGCGAGAAGGTTTCTTTTGGTCAAGTATGAAGGATGATGCAGTGAAGTTACAAAGTAGCTGTCGGAACTATAATGCATATCCATCCGCGAGCGAAGGTAATGTAGCAGACATGATAGACTGGCGGGACAAATATGTGCATTACTTGAAATAAGGGATTTTGCCTGAAAAAGATCAACCGCGGTTCAGAAAATTGGCCTCGCGATTTGTCTTACAGGAGGGAAAATTGTTCCGAAAGAGCTTTGAAGGAAAACTGACGAAGTGTGTAAGTGAAGAAGAGACAGGTGAAGTATTGAAACAAGTCCACGTATTTGGTCATCAAGGCCCTAGAAAAATGTTTCAACAGATGTTATCATCCAGGTATTACTAACCAACAATGGAAAGGGATTGCAGTGATTTTGTCAAGAAATGTCATGTGTGTCAGGTGCACGGGGATCTCATCCATGCTCCGAGAGCTGAATTGCACAGTTTAGCTACACCCTGGCCTTTCCATACTTGGGCACTAGACATAGTTGGACCAATCACCCCACAAGCTCACGGACATATATGGATTATAGTGGCAACTGAATTATTCACAAAATGGGTAGAGGCTATCCCGCTGCGACGGACGACATCATACAATGTGGTTCGATTCATAAAGGAAAATATCATTTGTCGATTTGGGATACCAAAGGTGATACTGTCAGATAATGGGACTCCTTTTGTCAATAGTAAGGTCGCGGATTTATTGGGGAGATACTCAGTCATTCATCATAAGTCCACGCCTTCTATCCAAAAGGAAATGGACAAGTTGAAGCCTCTAATAAAGCGTTAATTCGAATCTTGTCCAGGCTGGTGCATGATAATCAAAAGAAATGGGTGGAGGAGCTTCCACTAGCACTGTGGGCGCATTGAATCGCATATCGAAGTGTGACAAACATGATCCCTTATGCATTAGTCTACGGAGCAGAGGTTGTGCTACCTGCAGAACTAGATGTGGTTGCTAAAATATTGGCAACTAAAAGCAAGTTGGAGGACAGGCTACTGGAGATAGAAAAATTGGAGGAAACAAGAGCAGAAGCCTTTGCAAATAAGAAATAGTACAATAAGAAACAAGCAAAGAGCTATAACAAAAGGGTACGATACAGATGGTTCAAGGAGGGGGACAAAGTGTTGAAAGTGGTACCGGCAATCATGAGGGGACAAAGGGTAAGAAAATTTGAAGCTAAGTGGGAAGGTCCGTATGTGATTGTAAGTGAGGGCAGCAGTAGGTATTACAGGATGGGGCATGAAGTCACTCGCGAGAAGGCTGGACCTCTGAATGTGAAATGGATTAAATTGTATCAAGCATAAAGGCATTGCAGATTATGTTGTTATGAAAATATGTTTCAAATAAAGACAAAGCATCAAACAAAGCATCCCATGTGTATAAAGCATGTCAAAGTTACTATCGCAATACAAGGATATACAGCAAAAATGTGGTTACAAGTAGAGGACAACCTAAAATATATATATATATAATAATACAAATGATGGGCTAGAAAAGGTTTCGAGTGATGGGATCTGACAACTTGAAACCCTCATGCTCCTCTAAGTAAAGACGGGCTTGCTCAAGATGCTCAGCTGAAGCCTGAAGATTCTTCTCATCCTCCTCAAGCAATGCTAACTGTCTCTGAGTCTCTGCAATCTCTGCATGTTTTCTTTAAAGAGCATCGCGACCCCTCAGCTCGACAAAATGGTGATCATAGAGTCTCTGAATAACAGTTAGACGGGTCTCCCATCAAGACACATCCATCTCAACCTTCTTCCAGTCCTTTATACGAGCATGACATCTCGGAAGAGTATCTGGGACAAGGTCCTGAATGGCAGTCTCTGGAAGGGTCCTGAACACATCTGCAACAAGCTGGAGGTACACCGTCTGCAGGAGTGGCTCATGAACTTCCATGTGAGCAAAAGTCTCTGGATGAGTTGCCTCTATTAGATCTAGCACCGGGATGTCGCGAGGATAACATAACCACTGATGCCAAGGTACCGGTACTAAGGAAGCAACATCATAGATAGGAGCCATAACAGGAACGCGAGAAGTGGAAACATGGTCACGAGAGACAGGGTCGCGAGGATTTATGGCACAGGCGCGAATAGGCTGGCGAAGGTCTGATACGGTGTCGCGAGATGGAGATGGAGGAGCCTCTATGTGTGTCTCAGTAAGAGTACCCGGAGGGAATACCGACTAACTCTCATAAATCCTATGAGCATCATGGAATAGCTCATTAATCATCTCTTGAGTTTCGGAGTTTGTACCTAAAAAAAAAGAAAAAAAAAAGAAAAGACACATGATCACATTTTGGCATTAAGAGTCAAATAGAAGGATAAAGTGATAAAAGCAAATTACCTCCCTCAACCTCTGGGATAGGGGTGCCAAAAATGGATCTCTCAATGTTAGGATGGTCTGCGAAGGTTGCAGCAACCTCGGATGCAAGATCACCATCAAGAGGCTGCAAATGCCTAGCATCAAAATTTGGATCCACTGCTCTATCATCAACAGTCTTTGGGGAAACAGGGATGGAAGGCAGTTTGGGCGAGGCCTCGCGAGACATTGTGGTCTCCTCAGCCTCGCGATCTGGGAATACCTCACGATCTGGGGATATCTCGCGATTAGCTTTAGGGGTTGAAGTCGCAGAAATAACATTGTCGCGAGAGATAGAAGAAGTATCACCATCCCCTTCTTCTTCGACAGTAGGCCGAGAGGACTTGCTGAATAATGAGTTGATGGTGAGATGGTCCTCGTCATCTGATGAAGCTGCGACAGAATGAAGGCCACCTCCTGGAGAGGCTGGAACATGTGGAGATAAAGTCTTGCGAGGGCATAAAACAAGGATAAATGCGAAGTATTAAAAATAAGGAATCATAAGCAAAAATTGGAAATGAGTGTGAAGTATTTAGAGAGAGAGTTGGAAAGCTTACTCTGGGAGAGAGTTGTCCTGGGTAAATCAGAAAGTATACTGGCAACTTCTGTCTCCTCTACATCATCTCCAGTCCTCATCTCCTCGACCACGCGAGCAATAGTTTCAAGCAAAGATGAGGTCGCATCAGCCTTCTTTTTGTTCTTTAACTTTTCCAAAGCAAGCTTGCGCCTTTAGGCCAAAGAGGCCTCTTCTAAGGTAAGGTCCGAAACAGCAAGAGGTGGAATGACATACGAAGATTTGTGTTTTCGCACCAAAGGGGCCTCCTTTGAGCTAGGAGCATCTTCCGCTACAATAGTCTGCGAAACCTTGGAAAGCTTCATTTTCCTCTTCGCAAGAGGAACACTGTCCAGTACTGCTGCATCGGAAAGATTTTTTCGGTCAAGTAGATAAGGGAACATGGTCCAATAAATCAGTAGAGGCGCTGGTAATACCTGTAGCTTGGGCACTGGAACGCTGTAAGAAGAGCAGAGGAGTTAATAACAACATATGAAAATACATAACACATCAAAGGGAAAAGGAGTTAGAAATTTACCAGACGCCTCACAATGGGCTCCTCGCGGATGGTCTTCTTGCGGATAGGCTCGTCGCGATTAGGTGGTTTCGCGAGAGGAACCTCCTCGCAGAGAGATCGCTTCCGAGTCGCTGCCTTAGGTTTCTGAGCGTGCTGTTTCGGCGTAGACTTGGCCCTAAACTTCTGAAGCTTCAAAGAGGGGTCTGCAATGAAGACTGGAACTGGAATAGGAGTAGGGGAGTTTCATCCATGAAACCTTGGAACCTCACTAGTTGCTCCTTTCAGAACTCATGATAGGCTAAAGTCAGTCCACCTCTGCGACTGTCAGGCTGGATAAAAATAACTATAGAAAATATGCGAACACTCATCTCGATGGATTCGCGAAATACGATAAAACACCTGTCAAAATTGTCCTCACGATATAGAGGAAGAGGAGGAGGAATGGCTTGATCAAAACCTAACTGCCTTGCTACACATGAAGGATTATAAGAGGTGATAGTATCGAAAGTTTCGTTGAAAATAGGAAGGTGACACTTATGGGTAATGGCCGAGAAGATAAGGTGATCATCTACCGTTATGTCATACGAAACTATCTCCTCCTTTCGGTAAAAGTCGGGAGAATAGAAACCCTCAAGAGGAGTGGCGTATGGACGCCAAGAAAATTCAGAAAAGGAGTCAATAAAGGAAGAAAGTGTTTGTGAAGACGAGAGAGAAGTCCAACGGGTAGCCCGCGATTTCAAAGGGATAGGGACGCTGGCTTCTAAAGTATGAGGATAAAGGGAAGAAGGAATGGGAGCATAACTACGGAAACGCTCAAAAAGGAAAAGGGTAAGGAATGTACCTGAAATATGGGTACTAATCTTGTACCTACCCAAAGAACAGGCAAAGTCATTGGCAAGGGCATCTAGCTGGGAGTACAGGGTGCCAAGAAAGAGGGGCGCTAAGGCAATACGCACACCTCGCGACAGTATGCCGGCCAGTAGGAACACCATGCGACTGGGACCACTTGCCTTGAAAGATGTAACGGTCAAGCCAGTATACAAGGAAGCCAGCCAACTCTAAGGGGCCATTGAATTGAGACTCACGATCTTCACCATGAGCTGGCTTTCGCGAAGAGTACTCGCGAAAGATGTGGTGGCACCAAGCAGAATAGGACAACTTCGGGCGACTGGATATGGCATGCTCAAGAAGAAGTACGCCCTTGTCAAACCAACTACCTCGCTTGCAAGTGTACTGTCCATATTCACGAAGTTGTTTGAGGATCCTCTTATCCTTATCCTCAACTAAAGGTGCCTTGATAGGGCGTGAGTCCAAAACAGGCAGCCGAAATAGAACCACCACATCTTCAATGGTAGGAGTGAACTCCCCCCAGGAAGCAATGAAGGTGTGGGAAAATGTGCTCCAGCGCGAAATCAAAGTAGTAAGTGCATCCACATCGCGATGGACATAGAAGTCCGAAAACAGCTCTATGGACTCAAGAATGCCAACCTTGGCCAGGGTGGTGCAATGATGGTCCCGAATAAGAATGTGCTTGGACGACATCTTCCAGTCAGTGATGGGGGCAACATGCCCTTCATACTCAATAAAGGAAAATGGCGCGTCACCCCTCTCAACAAGAAAGGGAGGAACAGAAAGTGGGGGAATAAAAGCATGTCCTGCTTCATTATCAGGATCAAGGGTTAGAGGTGGGCTCGAAATAGGAGGAGAAGGAAGGTCTCTCGCGGATGCCCAGAATGTATCTTGAGAGTCTAAAAATGGTACTTTCTCCCACTCTAAAGCATCAAGAACAGAGGGAGCAACGCCAGAAGAAGGTGCAAGAAATTTTGGTGTAGAAGTCTTTGTCATGGTGGAATAAAACTTGCGAATTGCTTTGTTAAAGCAAGGGGGTATGTGCGAAGAAGGAATGGGTTATGAGAAAACGGGTGCGAAATAAAAGGCTTGAAAAACGGTGCTTTGAGGAAAATATAAGTTGTGAGAGGTGAAAATGACATGAGAAAATATATAAGGGTTGGCCGCGGAAATCGAAATGACGCATTAAATGCGCGAGGAAGGCGAAAGGTCGCATGGCCAAGCGCATAAAAAAAAGTCTAGAATCCAAAAATATGAACAGTTTGGGAAAAACAGGAAATATATGGGAAAAAACGAAATATGTACATACACAAGGTTGGCCGGAAAACAGATAAAATGTAAAGGGAGTGTCGTGGATTTGATCGAGGTTCGTGAGATGTAGCAAACATACTCCATCCGCGAAGGAAAAGGTAAAAATGGCATGGGGAAAGGCGACTTTCAAACAAAAATATAAAGTATCATCATTCGCGAGTCACAGGTTATTGCACTTTAATACTTGGCTAAGTATCAAAGCGCAATGGGGAAAAAATGTAAAGGTGGTAACTCGCGACAAGTTTAATCCGCGAGGATTTATTTATCTGGGATATGGCCCAAGGTTTGGTATATTTGGGGAAACCGGCCCAAGTAAAAGAGTAATTGGGACATTGGCCCAAATAATTGATTACTTGGGGAAATGGCCCAAATAAGGTTTCACGCGAGAGCTTGCATTATACAGAGGGAGGTATGAGAGGCTGATGTGTTTTATAGCTCGCATCAGAAACTCATAACCCTATATGCTGCTCGCGTAGCGAGTACTACTCGGAATCTAGGGGAAATGCTTGGGATGAGTAAATAGTGGGTCGCGACCTTATTTACACCGTCCTAAACAAAGTACCTTAGAGAGGTCGATAGTATTCAGGGACATGACCAAGGCATGCATGCTTGGTCATGACCCAGCAAAGCTATAACAGCAACCTTGGCTAAGGATAAATCAGATTCGCGATGAAACAGGCGCAGACGGAGCACAGTATGATCCGCGCATGGGATTATGCAAATCTGTTTCGCGTAGTCAAGGGCGCGAGATGATACTGTGCAGGATATTTATAGCGCGGATTGGTACGCAGGAACCATGTCGCGAGACAGGTGTTGACGTGGCAATACAAATCCGCGAGGACTACTGGACTCTCGCGTCTATAAATAGAAGTGCGAGAGCTCACTTCGAGGGGAACTTTTTGGAGAGATCAAGAGAGAGAAATTCCTAGAGAGAGAAAGTGTTTCGTAAACACTTGTAACTACCATTTTCTCTTCCATTTCTCTGTAAAAAAAAAAAATCAAAAGCAATAAAATCATCATTGCCGTTATTTTACTGACGAACTTGTGTAGAAACTATCTTCGAATCATCTAAATCTTGTGAACCCCTACATTAAAGGCGACTCCGCTGGGGAGAAGATGTCTTCTACACAAGTAGAGTCTCGTCAGACTCGCCAGAGAGGTCGTCCACCGACCCGGCACACTGAACAAATTGAAGAGGAAACAGCTGCACAGACACAAGGAGGTGAACCAATCCCACCAGCGCGAACACAGCGTCGTCGCGCAAATTTTGGTGCGGATCAGGCTGAAACTCTTCCAATGACAGAACCAGTACAGAATTCAGCAAAATTGCCATCAGCTCTACTACAAACTCTTCTCAGCATCCAAGAAACACAAAAGGCTATACTTCATTTCATGGAGGCCTCGCGCGTTTCAGCACCAAATCTTGAATCACCACGGATGGATAATCAAGCCATACCAGAATTATCAGCATATGAGCTTTTTCGAGAGGCACCACAAGCGCGACCAGAGGCACTGGAGAAAGAGTCATATATCACTAAGGAGCAACTGCAGGCTATCTTGAACGAGAATTTTGAAATAGAGGAAGTGGAAATTGCCCTACCGTACCATCCCAGCATTATGGCTTTGCCTTATCCGGAGGATTATGGAATACCAAGCTTCCATCAATTTGATGGCAAGAAGGGAAATGCAAGAGATCACATATCCAGGTTCGCGGATGCCATGGGACCCCACAGGAACAACGAGTATTTGAAACTTAGAGAATTCTCCAAGTCTCTAACTTTTCTGAAAACAATATGTTATCGAGAATTCTGAGAACATAAAATAATATTTTTAGAACAATAAAAATAAATTTTCTGAAAACAACTATTTTTATAACTGAGTTTTTAGAAAACTGAATCAAACAGATTTTTTTTACAGTTTTTAGATTTTTAATTTCCAGAAAACAAAAAAATGTCTTAAAAAATATCAACGATGCCGACTCTAAATAATTTTTTGTTTAGTTTTTAATTTTTTTCTCCCACAAATGATACAATTATCCATTAGGAAACATGCAATTTAACTTTTTATTAAGAAAAAGAAAAAATAAATAAAGTCCCTTTATCTTAAACAATTTTAGTGGAAGAAAGTGGCACACTTATGAGGAGAAAAATCGTCTCCAGCCATCCTCTCACTGGATTGGTCTGGTTAGGGCCCCACAAGGTGAAAAGTAAAAGAGTTACCACATGATTAGTTTGGTCACTTCACAACAATACATTATATACATATATGTATATATATATATATCTATATATCTATACATCTATACAATCTTTCGGATAGAAAAGGGACTAAGATGACCAACTCAAGCCCCAAAATTTTGAATCCTCCCCCAAAATTTTCAAGATTCCCTCCAAATCATTTCCCACCTTTTCTTTATTTCCATTTCAAAAGAACCAAGCTCTATTTCTCTTTTTATATTTTCAAAGAGAGAGTTGTTTGGGGTTGGAAAGAAGAAGAATAGATAGGAAAACAAAGAGAATGAAGAGTATATTTTCAGAGAGACCCCAATTATTGGAAGATCTCGAATAAGGTATGGCTATGAGCCCTAATTCGAATCAGCTTTGTATAATATAATTAGATATTGGTTTGTATATTTACATCTCTTGATGATTTGGGTTATAATTGTTAATCTCTACTTGTGTGAAAATAAATGTTATAAGATGATTTTTTTTCACAGAAATTCTATATAGAAATATTGATGTATGTCTATTGCCAAAAGCCTCTGTAAAGTCAGTATTGTTTCTTTTGTGGTATAATTGTTTTTATTAGTTATTCTCATCATTAGTGTTATGGATGGTTTTAGGGCTCGTAAGCCCCTTGTTTGTTTTCTGAGAAAAATTACGATAGCTTTTTCCTAAAGCCCGAATTCACTATTGTCGAAAGTAAAATTTGTATGGTAGTTATTCTTTTTGTCGTTTCTATATATTCACTACCATATTTTGCCCATTTTGATTGTCTATATTTATTTGTTAAGTTAGGGTTTTTAATCTTTTGATTTTCTGACAAAATTATAACAGTGTATAATTAATGGGAGGACATTATGCAATAATTTATTTGTTACTACAAACAGCTTCTTAACATATGTGAGGTTTATATTAGCGTAAGAAGAACTAGACACTACAAAATTCATAAACATGTATTAATATTACAATAATAGTATTATGTGATAATAACAAAAAGTCCAAATTAGCAAATAAATAAATATAAATACAATATAACAAAAATTAAGATATATATGTGAATTTATAATAGTAGAAATATTACAATGATACATTATTTAGAATCAATTTACTATTTGAATTTGAATTTCATATTATTCTACGAAGTATATACATTACAAAATCCAAAAACATGTATTAATATGTAATGAAACTCTTAGCCTTAAGTGTACAAACAAATTTACTACGAATTTATTATATTATTTTAATGTACACATAAGGCAGTTGATAAAATGATTTTTTTTTTTTTTACATTTTTGCTTGTTATTCAGTGAATCAACTTCTATAGCTCTTCATTTGATAGTAAATTTCATACCTAATTTCCTTTTTAGATGACTTTCAAATTTATTATATTTATTGAAATGGACCCATTTCAGAATTTGACCCATTGGTCAGAGCTGAGCGACATGGTTTGGTTGTTGACGCTGAGAATCCGAATGGGGAAAGGGGTATCGGATTTCTTACCCAGAATGTGGCGTTAGAGAGGGGTTTATCGCGAGGGTGTGTTTCGACGATTAGCTGGCGATGGTTGTGGTTGATAGAGAAGGAGGTATAAAAGATACCATTGAAGTTAGAGTCAATATATATTTTTGTTTATACCCATTTTGATGGCGAATCCAAGGGTTGCATGTCTTATTATGGTGTTTCTTAAACAAAAATGATGGATCTCTATTAGAGTGAAGTTAGAGTGATGATATACGCAGATTTTATTATATCAATTTTGATGGCGAATACAATGTATTACAGTGACTGTGTTTCTTATTACAAAAATATAAAATTTATTACAATGAAATTGAAGTGAAATATGTATTTTTTACTATACTCATTTTTTGCATGGTACATTCAAGGCTTATACCTTTTTATTGGGTTTTTTACTACAAAAAATGAAGTTGGAGTGATGATATGCGTCTTTTATATTATACCCATTTTCATGGCAAAACCAAGGATTGCAATTTTTATTATTATAGGTTTCATACTATGCATTGTGTTTCTTATTACAAAAATAATTTTCAAAACTAAAAAAATGAAAGTTGGAGTGATAACATATGTGTTTTACATTACACTCATTTTGATGACAAATCCAATGGTTATAATTTTTATTATTGTAGGTTTCATACTACTTATTGTGTTTCTTATTATAAAAATGATGGAACTCTATTATAGTAAATTATGTTTCTTATTACAAATATGATGAAATTTCATTATAGTGAAGTTGAAGAGATATATGGATTTTTCATTATACTCATTTTGATGGTAAATCCAAGGTTTATACTTTTTTATTGTGCTACTTACTACAAAAAATGACGTTGGAGTGATAACATATGTGTTTTATATTATACTCATTTTGATGGCAAATCCAATGGTTGCAATTTTTATTATTGTAGGTTTCATAATACGAATCGTGTTTCTTATTAAAAACATTGATGATAAAAAGTACAAAAATGAAGTTGGAGTGAAGACATATGTGTTTTATATTGTACTCATTTTGATGGCAAATCTAAGAATTGCATTTTTTATTAGTCTACGTATTGTGTTTCTTATTACAGAAATGATGGACCTCTATTACAGTGAATTGTATTTCTTTGTTACAAAAATGATAAAATTCTATTATAGTGAAGTTGAAATGATATATGTATTTTTCAATATACTTATTTTGGTGGTAAATTTAAGGCTTACACATTTTGATTGTGTTTCTTACTACAAAAATAAAGCTGGAGTGATATATGTGTGTTTTATATTGTACTCATTTTGATGGCAAATTCAAGAGTTGTATTTTTTATTAGTCTACGTATTGTGTTTCTTATTACAGAAATGATGGAACTCTATTACAGTAAATTGTATTTCTTATTACAAAAATGATAAAAATTTATTACAGTGAAGTTGATGTGATATATGTATTTTTCAATATACTTATTTTGGTGGTAAATTTAAGCCTTATACTTTTTTATTGTGTTTCTTACTACAAAAATGAAGTTAGAGTAAAGATATATGTGTTTTATATTGTACTCATTTTGATGGCAAATCCAAGAGTTGCAATTGTTTATTAGTTTACGTATTGTGTTTCTTATTACAGAAATGATGGAACTCTATTATAGTATTTTGTATTTCTTATTACAAAAATGATAAAATTCTATTAAAGTGAAGTTGACGTGATATATGTATTTTTCAATATACTTATTTTGATGGTAAATTTAAGACTTATACTTTTTTATTATGTTTCTTACTACATAAATGAAGTTGGATGGATGATATATGTGTTTTATATTTGTAGATACAATATTTGCACAACACAAAAAGATCCCTTCTCATTACTTTTCATTGAATTATATACATTTTTCCAATGGGCCTTTGGCCCATTAGGGCAACACTTTCAACTTTACATAATATATTCCTTTACACGTCAGCTATGTAGGTCCTATATCATGCCATTGCCTTGAGCTTATGGGCCTTCGAGTTCCTTCAAAAATGCTCTTCGGGTCGGGGCAAAATACTTCTCGGACCGCGGGGCTGATGTATCGGTCGGGTTATGACGTGGGCACAATGATCGGGTCACAATCTCGGACCATTCCTGGATCGCTCCGGTCGGGACGGGTTTTTTCATGGGCCGGGAAAACTCACATGTACACAGGCCCTCTTTTAGCTTATGGGCCTGCATCCAATGGGCCCATTAGGTGAAAGAATCTTAAGGCCCATCAAAAAGTCCTCGGGGTTGGTGCGCGGGACGCGTGGCGGATGGTGAGGGGACGCGTGCCGGATGATGCGGGACGCCTTTAATGTTGCAGCTGCCGCCATCATTGCAATTTGATCTTGTGGCTGAGATGGCATAGATTTGTGTGAGATGGGCCGGGTTATGTCGATCCGATACTCTGACCCGGGTTACCGAAACGTCATACCTATCTATATATAACCCACATACATCACACTTGCACCGCTTTTGGATTACTTCTCATTATTTTCTCTGCCATACTCAAGCATTATCTGCAACTCAAATCCATTCTCACCTACAAAATCTCCATATTGTCTCATCAATTTCTGCAAACATCAGCGATCTTAATTGATTTTTACACTGTGTGAAGTGTTTTGAACCGTGCTGCAAAGCGTTTGACCGGACGCATCCTTCTCTGTTTCCTGGTACAGTTGCCGGTTTCTGCAAACCACCTAGCCGGAGGAAAAACTCAAGGAGAGACTGCCGGAATCATCTTTGTCTTTTTGTAAGTTGTTCTTCTCAATTTTCTATCCTTTCGTCAAATATGTCGGGGAGTGATGATACCAGGTCGGTTAGCGACCTGCAAGTGACAGACACTGACCTAACTGTTACTGATCCCGATATCTCGGAGAGCACCCCGTCCGTAGAGATTACTCGGGTCATTAGGTCTAGTCCCCCGGAAGTCACTCAGGAAGAAGGGGATCGGGCAGTAGAGGATGATGTCGAGACGGGTCAGGATGCCGAGGAGGAGGAGAACTTCTGCACTGACCCTCTCCCAGCCAAATATAGGAAAGACGCTCAACTTAGGAGCCTCAGGGTCCCTGAAGGGGTTGAGGTTAGGCACTACCCTCGGGACAAAGATTTCAGGATCGGGGAAGGTCTGAAGGATGGGGAGATACTGCTTTCCTCATTTCACCTGGCTATACTAAAGTTTCCCATTCACCCTTTCTTCTTCCTGACTTTGGCTACTTTGGGACTGGCCCCCCTTCAAGTCGGTCCCAACTTTTATAGGATCCTGGCCATGATCTTGTTCATTAATAAGGAACTGAATCTAGACTTAGGTTTGGCCGAGCTTCTGCTTTCCTACAAACTTCAAGAACAGAAGGATAATAGGGGTCGGTACAACCTGACTTCCTACGTCAAGAGGAAGTTGTGTGATAACGTCCCGACATCCAACAAGGGATGGAAAGAGAGGATGATAATAGTGAGTGGTCAGTGGCGACATCCCGATGCTATGAACATCCCTGTCTACCATGTATTCCAGCCCACCCGACTTCCTGAATTTAAGAGTTTTCATACCCGAGCCTCATGCCACTGCGAAATCTGCAATGATAAGTTGGGTACGCAAGTGATGGATTTCCTGAAGGCTCATTGGGAGAAGAGGGGTGTCGGGTATATAAGGGCTCGATTTGAGCTGTTGCGTGCTAAAGTGTGGAGTCAGGATTTAATGGATAGCCAGAATTGCCTAACTGGATCTGTATTGCAGGAGTTTGCATCGGAAGAATTAGCATCAAGGATTGCCTCGGGTTCTGCTGCGACTACGTCAGGGTCAAGGAGATTGAAGTCCAAGTCATCAGGAACCAAGAAGCTCAAGAGAAAAATGTCTGGGGATCAACGGAAAAGGAAGGCGGTTAGCCTGCCCCAACTTTCGATCAAGAGGGCCAGAAGGGTTGATACTGGCTCTACATACTTCATCTGTGGGGTATATATCCCTCCAGTCTCTGAAAATCCCGATATACCGCCAGTTAGTGAGAATCCAGCAAGCCATCAATCGGCAGGATCCACCGGAGGGCCCGTTGGCACGCTCCCCCCTCCTATTCCGGCAGAGAGTCATCCCGTCACACCCCCGCCTCCCCCTACTGATGGCCCGCAAATTGGTGCATCGGATGCGGCCGAGGTCGGGGATGGTCGTGCCCTGGTCCCGAGCTTGGGAGGTGCGAGTCTGAGTTCTCCTCGGGCGGATCCTCCTCGGGCAGATCATTCAGTCAGACCCAGTTCTAGCAGAAGCGTTGCACTGGGTGTTCCTTCCTCAGTATCGGATGCCCGAGACCTAGGCTCTGATGATGAGGAACAGGATCGATCCCGACCATCCAAGCTGAGTACTGCCATTTCTAAAAATGTCAGGAAACAGGACAATAGAGAGATCGAGAAAGCTGCTGAGAGTGGGAAAGACGTTCCCCATGGCCCTCGCTTCAGGCTGGATACTCGAAAGGGTCATCCATATGTGGGGGTGGCGGACAAGACGATCGACAACCCTGAAGCTCTGCGAGAGATGGCCCTGGGGGTGTGGACCCCGGCTGATAGGTTGGCCATGGGGCGTTACGACAGGTTGGACCTGGCTCTGGACGGGCCTGAGCTTGCAATGAAGGTAATAATTTCTCTACGCTCGTGTATTTGGCTTCTATTTCATCCCTGATCTTTTGTGCTAACATCCTTGCTTTCAGATGCTTCACGCTACACAGGCGTATAATTGCAAGCTTGAGGAAGATGCCCGAGTCATTAACGCCCTGAATCGGGATGTTCAGGTCCACAAAGCTGGGTGTGTCAAGGCCTTGGAACAGCTCAAGAAGGCCAACGAGAAGATACAGTCCTTGACATACCGGGCCGTCGCAGTAGAGGAAGGGCTCGCATCTGCCAAGGCGGCGACCCTAGAGCTTGCAGCTGCCAAGGCAACGATTTCCGACCTTGAGGGTAAGGCTCGGGAGGATGAACAGATGGCTAACCGAGAAGTCCAGGCTCGGGAAGTCCTAACTCTTCAAGTGCAGGCACTGACCGAAGAAATTGAGAAGTTAAAGACTTCAGGGCAGCAGCTGCTTGAGGAGGAGGTCGAGGTTGAGAATGCACTAGGTGTGGAGAGATCTCGGGTAGAAATGTGTCACAAGGGAGGCAACCAGATGATCGCTCGTTTTGTGCTGATAAGCAAGTACCATTATGAGCAGGGCTGGCGGGAATGCATAACTGAGCTTCAAAAGCCTGAGGGTGACCGATACATCCCGACCATATAAGACCTTGATCTCAGCATAGGAGTGGGGCCTCCGTATGCTGATCCTGAGGCGGAACCTGAGGACCTGGCGTTTGGTGAGTTCCTTCAGGGTCCCTTGCCCGCTCCGCCTTGTCCTTGTGGCCTGGATGAGCCCCAAGCACAATCCCTCGAGAACCAAGCCTCAGGTGGCAATGAGGACCCTCCGGTGGAAGAATAGGGCTTTTCCCTTAGATTTTTGCTTTTTATTTTGTTTGCAACAACTGTGTCAAAGCTTTGTTGTATCAGCCTTGGCCACTGGGGCCCCTTTTAATATAAGTGAATTCACCTATTCAATCTTTGTCGGGAATATGCATGATCCGACGCTTCATTAATAAAAATTGGGATTTTGAATTGTAGCTTGGTAGGACTACTGATGCCATCGGACCATAAGTCTGTGAGATCTCTCGGGCGCTTTGGGCCCATGGAGAGGATTCAACACTTAGGTTTTGAGATAAAACCTGACCTCTGGTGGGTCTGTGAAGATCTCTCGGGCGCTTTGGGCCTATAGAGAGATTCTACATTTGGGTTTTCAGATAAAACCCGACCGCTAGTGGATCTGTGAAGATCTCTCGGGCGCTTTGGGCCCATGGAGAGATTCAACACATAGGTTTGAAACTGATTTTTGTAAAACCCGACCACTGGTGGGTCTGTGAAGATCTCTCGGGCGCTTTGGGCCCATGGAGAGGATTCAACACTTAGGTTTTGAGATAAAACCCGACCTCTGGTGGGTCTGTGAAGATCTCTCGGGCGCTTTGGGCCCATGGAGAGGATTCAACACTTAGGTTTTGAGATAAAACCCGACCACTGGTGGGTCTGTGAAGATCTCTCAGGCGCTTTTGGCCTATGGAGAGGATACAACACTTAGGTTTTGAGATAAAACCCGACCACTGGTGGGTCTGTGAAGATCTCTTGGGCGCTTTGGGCCCATGGAGAGGATTCGACACTTAGGTTTTGAGATAAAACCCGACCACTGGTGGGTCTGTGAAGATCTCTCGGGCGCTTTGGGCCCATGGAGAGGATTCAACACTTAGGTATTGAGATAAAACCCGACCACTGGTGGGTCTGTGAAGATCTCTCGGGCGCTTTTGGCCCATGGAGAGGATGCAACACTTAGGTTTTGAGATAAAACCCGACCACTGGTGGGTCTGTGAAGATCTCTCGAGCGCTTTGGGCCCATGGAGAGGATGCAACACTTAGGTTTTGAGATAAAACCCGACCACTGGTGGGTCTGTGAAGATCTCTCGGGCGCTTTGGGCCCATGGAGAGGATTCGACACTTAGGTTTTGAGATAAAACCCGACCACTGGTGGGTCTGTGAAGATCTCTCGGGCGCTTTGGGCCCATGGAGAGGATTCGACACTTAGGTTTTGAGATAAAACCCGACCACTGGTGGGTCTGTGAAGATCTCTCGGGCGCTTTGGGCCCATGGAGAGGATGCAACACTTTGGTTTTGAAAATGATTTTTGTAAAACCCGACCACTGGTGGGTCTGTGAAGATCTCTCGGGCGCTTTGGGCCCATGGAGAGGATTCAACACTTAGGTTTTTAAATTTATATAATCATGGAGACGCTTTAGGTAGGCTTAGATATGATCGGGAAGAAATTGAACTTCTATTTTTATCTTTCGGGCTCCAGTGGCCTTTCTTTACAGTAATTGAAATAGAGTATCCCTAGGGATAATACCTCTTGAGTCGGGATGCATTCTGTGTGTTAGGCTCCCTTCGATTATCAAACTTTCTGAGTAGTCGGTAAGCCCCGCGCCCAACTACCTCAGTGACGGTGTAGGGTCCCTCCCATGGCTCTTGGAGTTTGCCCACATGTCCAATTTTCCGTCTGACGACCATGTCTCCAACTTGGAATCCCCTCCTTTTTACTCTTTTATTGAAGTGATTCCTGACCCGTTGTTGGTAAGCTGCCAGCCTTATCCCGGCAATTTCTCTTTTTTCTTCCAGTAGGTCGAGCTTGTGTGACAAGCATTGATTATTTGTTTTCTTATCCCATGCCAGTGATCTCAGCGTCGGGACGGCATACTCCGTGGGGATTACGGCTTCTGCCCCATATGCCATGGCAAAAGGTGTTTCACCGGTCGGTTGTCGGGGAGTGGTTCTATACGACCATAGTACCTCCGGCAACTTGTCCAACCATGCTCCTTTGGCCTTCTCGAGTTTCTTTGCCAGAGTGCTGAAGATGGAACGATTGGTCCTTTCTGCCTGTCCATTGGCTTGCGGGTATCCTACAGAGGAGGTGTTTTGATTGATTCCGTGCTGGGCCAGAAATGACCTGACCGGTTCACAGTCTAGGTTGGTGCCGTTGTCAATCATGATGGTCCGAGGTACCCCGAACCTGCAGATGATGTGATTCCATATGAACTTGACTACATGGCTCCCCTTTATTGATGGATAAGCCTCGGCCTCAACCCATTTGGTGAAATAGTCGGTGGCGAGGAGTACATGGGTATTCTTCCTGATGGCTTTTGGAAGTGGTCCGACTATATCCATTCCCCATCGGGCAAAAGGGTGCGGGACGATTGTCGGGTTCAAGAATTCCGGGTGCTGCAGTATGGCATCACCGTGCATCTGACAGGCTTTGCACCTGCGCACATATTCCTCCAAATCTCGGGATAGTTAGGGCCAAAAATAACCCTGGGACAGGATTTTATGGGCAAGAGACCGGGCACCCGAATGATTTCCACAAGCTCCAGCATGTATCTCTTGCATTACTGTCTCTGCCTCGGAAGGAGTTACGCACCGTAGATACGGACCCGAGAAAGATTTTCTGTAGAGCTGGCCCTGGATGATCGAGTACCGGGCTGACTTCATTCTAATTTTCCTTGCCTCTGCCTTATCAGTCGGTAGAGTCCCGAGATTTAGATAGTCGATTATATGATCCATCCAGCTTGGTTCTCGGGGAACTAGACATATCAATTCAGCGGGCTTTATGATGCTCGGTGCAGTGATGAAGTCGGTCAGTACTATTCGAGTCATGTCTTCACCAGCTGCGGATGCCTGATTCGCCAAGTGATCGGCCGAGGAGTTTTCTTCCCGAGGGATTTGGCTGAATGTTAACTTTTGAAAACTTTCTGATTCCTTGAGCACAAGCGCTCTGTAAGATTCCATTTTCGGATCCCTTATCTCGTATTCACCGGTTATTTTCCTGACAATTAGCTGGGAGTCACTGTACACGGATAGGGATTGAATTTGAAGGCTCTTGGCTAATCTCAATCCTGATATAACCGCCTCGTACTCTGCCTCATTGTTGGTGGCTGAGAATTGTAATTGTGCCGAGGCTTGTAACTTAGTCCCGTCGGGAGTATGTATTTCCAGCCCGACACCTGCTCCATTGGCGCACACTGAACCGTCCACGAATAACTTCCACGTTACCAACTCATCGGGCTGATCGATCTCCTCGGTTTCCCCTTCCAAGAGGAAGTCGGCCACGGCCTGTCCTTTGATCGAGACTCTGGGTACGTAAGTTATGTCATAAATTCCCAGTTCAATGGCCCATTTGGAAACTCTTCCGGAAAGATCGGGCTTTGCCATAAGTACACGAATGGGAGTGGTAGTGGGGACAATGATATGATGAGCTTCGAAGTAATGCCTGAGACGTCGTTTGGCATTGATCAGGGATAAGACCAACTTTTCCTGCTTGCTGTACCGTGTCTCGGGATCGGCTAGTGCCTTACTGGTGTAGAAGATGGGCATCTGGAGGTTCCTGTCCTCTCTGATGAGCACGGCGCTAGTTGAAACTGATGATACTGCCAGATACAAGAGCAGGACATCATCGGGCTCGGGTGTTGCAAGAATGGGAGGCTTGAGCATGTACTCCTTCAATCGGGACAAGGCTTTAGTTTGCTCGGGTCCCCACACTTCTCCCTTCCTTGCCTTGATCGCCTGGAAGATGGGTCGGCAACGGTCGGTCAGCCTTGCAATGAATCGGCTTAATGCCACGACCCTTCCGGTCAAGATTTGAACTTCTTTGTGTGTGGATGGCTCTTTGGTTTCGAGCAGAGCCTTTACTTGGGTCGGATTGGCTTGAATGCCCGACCGATCAACTATGTGTCCCAGAAACTGTCCCGAGGACACCCCGAAGGAGCATTTTGCTGGATTGAGCTTCATCCGGTGTTTCCTCAGGGTATCAAACACCTTACGGAGATGCCCCAAGTGGTCAGTCTTATTTCTGCTCTTGACAACCGTGTCGTCAATGTAAGCCTCGACTACTGTGCCCATCATCCCTTTAAATATCCTGTTCACCAGTCTTTGAAAGGTGGCTCCTGCATTTTTTAGTCCGAAAGGCATAACTCTAAAGCAATAGGTACCTGTTTCCGTAATGAAGGAGGTTTTTTCCTCATCCCCTGGGTCCATCGGGATTTGGTTGTAACCCGAGTAGGCATCTAGGAAGGTTAACCTCTCGTAGCCTGCAGTAGCATCGACCATTTGATCTATTTTGGGCAGGGGGAAACTGTCTTTCGGGCAAGCTTTGTTTAAGTCGGTGAAGTCAACGCAGACTCGCCATTTCCCGTTCTTTTTCTGCACAACAACCACATTGGACAGCCACTCGGGATAATGGACCTCTCTGATGAATCCGGCTTCCAGCAACTTTGACACCTCGTCGGCTATGATTTGGTTCCTTTGGCCCCCCATTCGCCTTTATTTTTGTCGAACGGGTCGAATATTTGGATCGACATGTAATGTGTGTCGGACTATGGAGGGGTCGATGCCGGGCATATCAGTATGCTCCCACGCGAAGACGTCATGATTGTCCTGTAGGAATGTTGTCAGTTCATTCAATTCACAAGTGGTGAGGCTTGTACCTGCGTAGGTGACCTTATCGGGCATTACAGACACCGGCTGCAGAGGCTCTGCCATGATCGGGGGACCCGACTCCCCGTCCTGTAGTTGCTATTTGGACTCCAGGTCATGATCGTCCTCTCGGGATCTCTTTCGATCGGGATTGTCCTTCATTTCTTTGATGGTGACGGCGTAGCATTGCTTGGCCGCCACTTGATCCCCTCTGATGTCGATTATGTCGTACCCATTTGGGCCAACGCACCTCATCATTTGGTGGAGAGTTAACGGTACCCCCTGCATTCTGTGTATCCATCCCCTTCCAATAAGAAGATTGTACGATGGTTTCACGTCCACCACCACGAAAGTTTCGGACAGAGTTCTCTGGGCCACCTTCACAGGTAGCCTGACCTCCTCGAGAGGCTCGACTTGTTTTCCGTCGAACCCGGCAATTGGGTTTCGGGAAGTCGCGATGTCACTCGGGTTGATTTCCAATTTATCAAAAGCCCATTTGGTCATGATGTTGGCGCTGCTTCCCGGGTCAACCATTACCCTCTTCACAAGACATCCCGAGACCATCAGAGTGATGACTAGCGGGTCCTCGTGCGGGACCTGGATGTGCCGCAGGTCCTCCTGGGAGAAGAGTATCTGAGATTGCCCCGTTCGGTGGTGGATCTCGTTTATCCCAGATATCCTGGCGATCTGATGTGCTCTTCTCATTTGTGTGTGTCTCGATCCTTCGCTGCTTTGTGGATCGGGACCCCCATGGATCATATTGATGATCCTGACCGGGTGAGCAGGACCCTGATTCCGTTGGTTATATTGTGCTGGTGGGTTGGCCCTTGGACCATCCCTCTGGATATAATCCTTCAGTTCCCCTCGGGCTATCATTCCTTCCACCTGGCATCTTAGGTTTCGGCAATCGTTGGTCGTGTGGCCAAAATCACCATGAAGGGCGCAATGCTTGGATCTATCCCTTTGATCAAGGGGTTGCCTGATTGGGGGAGGAGTTTGGAAGATTCCTCGAGCTTTGTTCTCCTGGAAAAGCTTGGCAAGCGTCACTTTTAATGGAGTAATCTTCTCTTCAACCTTTGCACGTCTATCGGGTTGAGGGGGAAACTGAGATGAAGAGTGGCTCGGGGGATTCGAGCGTTTGCGATTCATATCATGTCGGGATTTGTCTGACGTTTTATCCTTAGATTTCATTTCCACACTGACCAGTGCCGCTCTCCTCTGTCGGGTTGCTTCTTCCTCTTCGATTCTCAAGTGGCCTTGCGCCCTGGAATTGAGTTCTCCTATTCCCGAGGGAGATCGCTTCACAAGTGATTGGTGAAACTTGGTCCCCGGGATGAGAGCCATCCTGAAGGCCTCCACGGCAGAGTGTTGGTCGTAGTTATCGATGGAGGACGACTCGACATTGAATCGGGACAGGAAGCTCTTGAGGGATTCGCCCTTTTCCTGAGTCATGGTGAAGAGGCTCGAGATGGTCTTCTTCTACCTCTTGTTCCCGAAATATTGCGCCACAAAGAGATCGGATAATTGCTGCCAGCTGCCAATAGATCTCGGCCGTTGCTTTCTGAACCAGAGGAGCGGTGCATCGATAAGACTGGTCCGGAAAACTTTGCATAGCAGGGCTTCGTTCTCGGCGTACATCGTCATCTTCTGGTGGATCTGGTAGATATGCTCCTCGGGATCCTTCGTTCCGTCGTAAGGAGTGAATCTGGGCATGACGAACTTCCTTGGGAAGGGTTCCTGGGTGATCTCCACACTGAAGGGCGACTGAACCGAGTCGGCAGAGGCTCTGAGGGCCTGGTCATCGGTGGATCTGGCTCTCAGATCATTCATGACTTTCTTCTGAAATTCTGCCATCATCTCCTGGAGCTTCTGCGACGTCAAAGGTTCGTCGATAACTGGAGTATCGCCGGTAGCCGGGGCCTTGCCTGGCTGGTGAGATGTTTCACCATGCTCCTCTCGTGTTTGGGCATCACCTTGGGTCTGTGATTGATCGGGAACTATCTGTGGGATAGTTGCCTGATTCAATCTCGCGAGGAGTTCCTCACTCCTCATTTCCGCCGCCAGGCTCCTTGCCTCGGCGGCCTGGCTGCGTTTCTCCGCCTCCGCCAGCCGCTGCAGGAGATTTTCAATCGATGGTGGGGCGCTTGGTTGTCCGGTGCCGGGAATCAGTGCTTCAGAATGGGATCTGGTTACCGGCATCATTATATCTGGACAATGAGGATGGTATGAAAGGTGTATCTGGGTTTCACTCAGCTTTTTTGGAGGTAGGAAGATGGTCGGTGATCTGACCTAATTTCCCACAGACGGCGCCATTGTGTAGATACAATATTTGCACAACACAAAAAGATTCCTTCTCATTACTTTTCATTGAATTATATACATTTTTCCAATGGGCCTTTGGCCCATTAGGGCAACACTTTCAACTTTACATAATATATTCCTTTACACGTCAGCTATGTAGGTCCTATATCATGCCATTGCCTTGAGCTTATGGGCCTTCGAGTTCCTTCAAAAATGCTCTTCGGGTCGGGGCAAGATACTCTCGGACCGCGGGGCTGATGTATCGGTCGGGTTATGACGTGGGCACAATGATCGGGTCACAATCTCGGACCATTCCTGGATCGCTCCGGTCGGGACGGGCTAAATCATGGGCCGGGAAAACTCACATGTACAATATTGTACTCATTTTGATGGCAAATCCAAGACTTGTATTTTTTATTAGTCTATGTATTGTGTTTCTTATTACAGAAATGATGGAATTCTATTACAATGAACTGTGTTTCTTATTACAAAAATGATAAAATTCTATTACAGTGAAGTTGAAATGATATATATATTTTTCACTATACTCATTTTGATGGTAAATCCAAGGGTTTTACTTTTTTATTGTGTTTCATACTAAAAAAAATAAAATAAAAATTGGAGTGATGATATACGTATTTTATACTATACACATTTTCATGGCAAATCTAAGAGTTGTATTTTTTATTAGTGTATGTTTTATATTACGTATTGTATTTTTTATTACGGAAATGATGAAACTCTATTAGAGTGAATTGTATTTCTTGTTACAAAATTGATAAAATTGTATTTCAATGAAATTGAAGGGATATATGTATATTTCACTCTACTCACTTTGATGGTAAATCCCAGGCTTGTAATTTTTGTATAGTGTTTCTTACCATTATACTCACTTTGATTGTAAATCCAAGGCTTGTAGTTTTTGTATAGTGTTTCCTACCATTATACTCATTTTAATGGTAAATCTAAAGCTATTGTGTTTTTTACTACGAAAATAAAGTGGGAGTGATGATATATGTGTTTTATATTATACCCATTTGATAGCAAATTCAAGAGTTACAAAATTTTATTATTGTACATTTCATACTACGTATTTGGTTTCTTATTAGAAAACTAATGGAACTCTACTATAATGAATTATATTTCTTATTACAAAAATGATGAAATTATATTATAATGAATTTGAAGTGATGTATGTATTTTCCATTATATTGATTTTGATGGTAAATCCAGGGCTTATACTTTTTTATTATGTTTCTTACAACAAAAATGAAGTTGGATTGATGATATATGTGTTTGCTATTATATTCATTTTGATGGCAAATGCAAGGGGTGCATTTTTTACTATTATATTCTGTTTCTTGTTATAAAAATGATGAAATTCTATTACAGTAAAGTTAAAATGATACATGTATTTTCCATTACAAGTAAATCCAAGGATACGCAGATGCAATATGTCTTTGATATGCCATTTTAACAGAGAATGTAGAGGGAGAATGGGGGTTGGGATGGATTGGGGAAGAGTTTGTGTTTAAAGAAGAATTAAAAATAAAATAGGTAATTACTTAAAAATAGGTCAGGGAAAATTATAATCTTGTATCATGTTAATTTAATTTATTGGGACATTAATTCTAATTGTAGACACCAAAATCTAAGATTTAGAATGCTTCATTGAGAGAAAAAAGTATTTGACTAAATTATCCTATAATGGCCACTTAATCGCAATTAAGTTCCTAAATTGGTAACTATGGGTCTGTTTGGTATGGAACTATGAAAACAGTTTTCCGTACTTTCAGTTGCAAAATACAGAAAACAGCTAAAATTTCCTACTTGGTAAGTTGTTGTTTTTTTAGAGGAACTTTAAGTTGTTCTCAGAAATAAGAAAATAAGAGTCTGTTCACCAACATGGAACGTTTTATGTTTAAATGTATAATTTATTATATATAATAATATTATTAAATATATAACATATTATATTAAATTAAAAATATTTTTTAATACATAAAATTTTATATATTAATTAGAATTTATGAGACAAAAATATATAATTTATTATATGATACTATTATTAAATATGTAACGTCCGGTATTTTTACGTGCTAATTTAAAATTTTTATTTTCATTTATTTATTAAACAATTAATTGCTTATGTGCTTATGTGCCTAACATGTTGACGTGCTTATGTGATTTATACGAAATTGAAATTTTGAGTTACATATTATATGTTATATTTCATTTCGTGAATACTTGAAATAATTGAAACGTTTGGAAAATAAATAAACGACAAAAGCATAAACTACAAAATTTCCATGTTTTGAGTTAGTGGATTTTGTAGAGAATTATTGACTACGTGTTGGGGAGATGTAGAGTGGCAATATTGTAGTTGTGTAGAAGACTTGGACAAAATTGTAACTTTGGTTCATAATGGCAAGGGTTGTGAATAAGTGATAAAGGGGTGGGTAACTTGGACATTTCACCACTACCTTTAATGTTGTCATCATTGTGACCCTTGGATCAAACCTATCTTGCCATCTTCATTTCTAGCCCTTGGATGGGATTCTCCACACACCAACTCTATCTCTATCATTGTCTTCTTCTCTCATTTCTCACCAAGAACACACACTATCTACACACACAATTCTCTACACCCAAAAATTTCGGCCACCTTGTTCTCCTTGATATATTTGGCTTCAAGTCTTGCTCTCTCCTACTCTTCATGCTTGATGGATGGTGAGCACTTGGGGTGGTCTCTTGGGTGGTCTTCTTGAGCTCATAGTGGTAAGTTCCTTCACCATTTTTCTTGAATTCTCCATTGAATTGAAAACCTAGATTTTATTTCCTTGGAATGATTTCTTTATTCCCATAGATTTTCGGAATTTTATGGTTATAATTGTTGTTGGTCCATTTTGTGACTCTCCCTTCCATTTAATTGTTATTAGCTTGAGAAGACTTGAAAGAAATACTAATTTCGGGAAGGCATTGATTCAAGCTTGCTTGATGTCCACATAGTATATCTTGTGTTGAATTCATTGGTGAGTTCACAAATTCCTACTCCTTGAAGTATTTTCCATGAAACCCTAGTTTAGCCATTTTGGGGTTTTTAGCCATACTTTGAATTCTTGAATTTTAATCGGTTGTTGCTATTAAAAACCACTAGTTAAGAATCCAAATTTGTTTTAATGTTGCTTGAAGGCGTGGGAGACCTTTGATTCAAATTCCCGAAAATCACCTCCTTGAAGCTCTCTTGGAAATTCTTGACTCGATTGTTGTTGGCGTCTTGGACGGATTGCTTGCGCCTATTGCTTATAAATTGCTTGGATTGAGGTAGGGGAAAAACGAGTTGCTTTCATTTGTGTACGAGGGTGTGTGCGTCTATGTGTATATATGCCGTATATATATATGCGAGTTGAGTCTCGACAACTTAGACGATGAATTAGGTCCCCTTGAAAAGCATGATTATGTGATATTAATTCTTGTTATGAAATTATGAGCATGATGCTAATTTGATTACAATATATTGCAAAAAGAAATAAGCATGTATTGTGATGTATTTTGAGCGTACCATGTGGGGTAAAAACAGGGGTATTGTTTCCTACGGTTTGCGTAAATTACGTAGGAGTTGTCTTGTGTTTGGATCGTCGTAACAACTGGCCAGGGGGTGCTTCTTGCTCCCACGGAACTAATAAGCCGAGAAATGCAGATGATAGGGGGAGGACATATCGTCCAAAGCCTATGCGCACGACCGCGTCGTGGAGGACGTCTTCCTTGGTTAAAAGTGTGAAGTGTCAAAAGCACTTGGGAAGAACGGTACGATGAGTCTACTATTACCTAGTGAGCTTGTATCCTCAGGGGAATGGTGGAGAATGATCCGTTCATCCTTGGGAAGGGTGTGTTTTTGTGTGCGTGTAATGGGGGTGTCGGTCACCTTCCATCTTAATTATTATACATATGTGATTGTGATTTTAATAATGAAAGCTTGTTATAATTGTGATAAATTATATTGTGAGCATGTTGGGGAGCTTGATTGTTGGGTTTGATGGGGTTCCGGATTGGCGTGAGAGCCATGTGGAACAAGAGACCGACCTAGGATTAGTTGCATGTACCTTGGGTGGGTTGTACCACTCGGACTACAGAGATTGAGGCAATGACGCTTCCTCTACTGGGCTAGTGAGCTCACCCCACGATATATACATTTTTTTCAGGTGATGATTCCCATTTGGGAGGCCCGTAGTCTTCCGGTAGAGACTCGGTGTTAGTTCCGTCCTTTTTGCGTATATGGAAGCGGAGTACTTTTGTAGAGCATTGATAGACATTGTATAAATGTGCTTATTTTGTTTAGTGCTTCATTTAAGTCAAAACTATTTTATTTTAATCCGGCTAGAATGTTAGCCGAGATGTTGGTGTTGATGTACATCCCTTGGAGCGCTAGGCGCGGGGAATATATTCTTTTAGGCATTTCGGTGCCGAATTGTGGAAACATGTAATTTTGAACAACTCTACTATGTTTCGCCTTAGGGCACTATGATGAAAATATAGAACTCTTTTAATTGGAATTTTGAGTGTGAAATGAATTATTTGTCTTGAATGTGATTATTAGGTATTCGGCCGAAACGGCGTTTTTCTAAGTTTTCAAACCAACCCTTTCGTTTTGGATGGAAAAACCCGCTTTCGCCTACCCCCGTAAAATTAATAAAAACTTGTGTTTTGAACTAATTTGAAGTTGTTTGAAAGAAATTGAGATTTTTGAGTCGGTGGTTTACTCAAACGGAAACCGGGGGCAAGACGGATGATTTTTACGAAAATTCAAGTAAATGATTTCGAGGAAAATAATTGTTTCTTTCTAGTTCTTGAGTTTCGGAAATATTAGCAGCATCTTATTAGTGTTGAGGTCATTTCCTTTATTCTATAAGTGTTCAGGATGATTTAGAGACCAATTTTCCCTTATGCAGACTTGTAGTTGTGTTGAGTTTAAGGTAGCCGACCAAGTCTTCACCTTTCCATTTCAGTACATTTCTCTCTTGGCTTTGGCATGTTTTAGTTGACTCTTCCTTGTTTTAGTCGACTAGAACCCTCCTTTTAGTCGACTAGTGCTTTAGGTAGTCGACTAGAGCTTCATTTAGTCGACTAGGGCTTTGTGTAGTCGACTGAATCCTCAAACTCTCATTTCCGCAGGCTACTGACTGATCTAGTCGACTCAATACTTGTTTCAGTCGACTAGATACTCATTCTAGTCGACTAAGTGTTGTTTCAGTCGACTAGATGACGCTTGTAGTCGACTAAAAGTTCTTTCAGTCGACTACAACTCGCGCACTCTGCGCACACTGTTCAGTAATTCGATCATATCTCGAGCTACGCTTGTCTTATGAATGTGTTCTTTAGCTTTTTAGAAATATGACTTCAGGCTCTTGCGTTTAGGCATTTGAATCACCTCATTTGAGTCATATTTGAGTGAGAAATGGTCGACTGAAGTTGACAGTAGATTTTCAGACCTGAAGCGTGGAAATGCTGATTTCAAAACTTTGTAGTTTCTACCTCACACCTTGGATTTTGCTTCCGTTTGTTCCTATGGCTTGTGCTAGGTCCAAACTTTGTGTTTGTAGTTGGAACTTACCATTTTAACCTCCAAATGACCATTTTACCCTTGGTTGAACTTAGGGTATTCCTGCGTTTCGGTTAAGGTACCGTTTGTTTCGGTTTACCTTCTTTTGATCTCGTGTTATTCTTTTAGCATCCTTGAGATGTTTTATTTCTATCTTACCCTTGTACGGGTATTTGATGACTCGAGGGATTTTATTTCATTTTTATTTCTTCCGCATTCACTCCCTTAGTTCTTAGGCTCGGGTTTTGGAGTCCTAGGAAATTCGGGGCGTGACAAAATATATAATATATTATATTAAATAACAAAATATTATTTAATATTAAAATATTTAAAAAAATATAAATTTTATATATTAATTTAAATTTATGAGACAAAAATATATAATTTATTACATGATACTATTATTAAATATATAATATATTATATTAAATAATAAAATATTATTTAATATTAAAATATTTAAAAATATATAAATTTTATATATTAATTTAAATTTATGATACAAAAATATATAATTTATTATATATAATTTTATTAATATATTAATTGATATTAATAATATAATATATTAATTGATATTAATAATATAATATATTAAATAATAAAATTATAATATTTTATTAGTTTAATTTTATAAGACAAAAATATATAATTTAATATATATACTTTTATTAATATATTACTTGACATTAATATAAGATAAATTTTAATATATAAAATTTTATATATTAGTTTAAATTTATGAGAGAAAAATATATAATTTATTATGGGAGAATGACACTAAACACCCCTATGGTTTCAAAAGTGTGCAAAAATCCCCCCTCATGGTTTCTAAACACCCCTACACTTTGCAAATAGTGCAAATAACCCCCTCCAAATCCTTTTCCGGTGACTGAGAGGGGGGTTTTCTTCACATTTCTGAACCATAGGGATGTTTTGTGCCTATCACGTGACTGAATTCCGGCAAAAAAAATGAACGGAACAGTGTTATAGGGGGTCAAAGTGCACACTTTTGGATTAGTAGCGGGGCTTATCTGCACAAAATGAACTAGAGGGGGGTTTTCGCACACTTTTGAAACCATAGGGGTGTTTAGCGCCATTTGCCCAATTTATTATAGGAAACTTGTGAAAAAAATGTTTTATTAAATGTGTATTATTTGTTTCTTGTTCTTAGTATTATGAGAATAATATAATATTCTATAATTTGAGAATGTTTGATATTTCCTAACTTATTATATTGTACTTTAGAATTATTTTATTTACATAATAATTGCAACCAATCAGATTTTTGAATTTTTATTTTTTGAAAAATGTTTTGTAATTTTATTAGCCAAGCAAAATTTTGAACTGAAAAAATTGTTTTTGTTTTCTGTTCTTTGTTCTCATTCTCAAAAAACAGTTTCCCAAAATAATTTTCAAAGTTCTATACCAAGCAGGGTCTATGTATTTTACTTATTTATTTTGTAGTACCTTTTGATCAATTTTGTTTAGGTTTGGTCTCTATATGTAATTTACCCAAGAGTTAGTTTATGTTAGGAATGGATGAAGTGTGGGTGAAAGATTAAAAAAATTAAAGAACTATTAGCATAGGTATATGATGCAGACAAATTTTATTATTAATAACTAAATATGATAGATTGTTAGGATTTTGGTTCTAATACAATTTTTATCTTATTGAATTAAGTTAAATAATACAAAATAAAAAGAAATATATATATTATATAATATTAGAGTAGTGACGTGGGTAGTTTATATACGTAGTAGAATTATTTATTTACGTAAATATCGAAAAGAAATTACATGACTCTTAAATAGTTTAATTATAATTGGGTTTTTTTAATTAAATACTAAATTACTAAATTTAGGATAGATTTTTCAGAGTTTTAGTCTAATTAAAATTAAATGAAAGAGATGAGGTTGATTAAAATAGATAATAATATGATATTAGTAGATAAATTGATAAGATATTATAGAATAGTTTGATTCAAAATAGGAGTGTAGTTAAATAAGAGATTAATATGATAGGGATAAAGTGCCATTTGATATTTAAATATAATTTAAAAATTTTGAGATTAGATACCCTAAGGACAGGCTGGACAGCTCTTTGTGGGGGGAAAAAATATAGCTTTCGGCTTGGTTCCTGTAAAGGGGGATTCGCGTTGATTTGATCCGCGAATCCAAAGCATACAACAAGGGAAAGTTGGAAAAGGCCAACAAGGGAGTCGTGGGTTGTATTCCGCGACTCCAGGGTATCTCTGAATGAGATCAGGCACGCGATAAATAGTCTACGAATAGTGATCGTTGAGGATTGACAAAGGGGGTCATAGCCAAAAGTCAATCTTCACGGCCCTATGAGCTTATCGCGTAGGGGGTGTTATTTTGGTTGGCCTAGGGAAATGCTTTGGGATGATGAATAGTGGGTCGCGACCTTATTCATCAAAATCACTCAAAGTAAAGTACCTAGGATGCGTCAAGTAACGCTCAGGGTCATGTAAAAGGAAATTATGCATAAAAGGATATGACCCAGGAAAACTATGACAAACAAATAAAGGAATCTGCGGATCAGTAACGTACTTGATCGCGGATTGGTATTGTCGCGGATCGAACAAAGATCCATTTAGAGAGAGAAAGAGTATCTTGCAAATACTTGTAACTACTATTTTCTCTTCCATTTCTCTTGCAATTCTCTGTAAAGTAATCAAACAGCAATAAAAGTATCAACGCTAATTATTGGACTAACGAACTTGTGTGGAAACTATCTTCATACCATCTAATCAATTTGGACCCCTACATTAAAGGCAACTCCGCTAGGCAGAAGATGTCTTCTACACAAGTAGAGCCTCGTCAGACTCGCCGGAGAGATCGTCCACCGACCCGGCGCACTGAACAAATTGAAGAGGGAACAACAACACAGACGCAAGGAGGTGAAACAGTCCCACCAGCGCGGAGACAGCGTCGCCGCGCAAATATTGGTAAGGATCAGGTAGAAACTCCTCCGATTGCAGAGCCAATACAAAATTCAGCAGAATTGCCATCAGCTTTACTGAAAACTCTTCTCAGCATTCAAGAAACGCAAAAAGCCATACTTCACTTCATGGAGGCCTCACACATTTCGGTACCAAATCTTGAATCACCTAGGATGGATAATCAAAAGTTACCAGAAATGTCAGCACCAGAGCTCTTTCAGGAAGTACCCCGAGCTAGAACTGAGCCACTAGAGAAAGAGTCATATATCACCAAGGAGAAACTACGGGCTATCCTAAATGAGAAATCTGAAATAGAAGAAGTGGAACTTGCCCCACCGTACCATCCCAACATTATGGCTTTGCCTTATCCGGAAGATTATCGAGCACCAAGCTTCCACCAATTTAATGGCAAAAAGGGGAATGAAAAAGAGAGCACATATCCAGGTTCGCGGATGCTATGGGACCCCACAGAAATAACGAATATTTGAAACTTAGAGAATTCTCCAAATCTCTAATTGGAACTGCATATACATGGTATACGGGTCTCGCTCTGGCTTCAGTGTCCAGTTGGACGGACATAGTGCTCAAATTCTACACCAAGTTCTTCCAAGCAGACGAGGAGATCTCAATGATTTCACTTACAAGGCAAAGACAACACTTGGGGGAAGGGCATCAATTTATGTCAGAAGATTTCGCGAGGCTGTTCTGCAATGCCATGAGCCAATTTCTGAACTACAATTGATCAAATTTTGTATAGAAGGAATGTTGCGGGAATATAGAGTACATTTGGTTAATCATGAGTTCAAAACTTTTTCTACACTTGTTGATAATGCCTGAAGATTGGGAGAAGTTTTGACTCCCCCGACACGACTAAATGTCAGTACTAGGCGGGTTGCAATGGTAGCCGCGACGCAGAACGAAAGGCCCAGGGAAGAGCGTGCCAGGAGATCTGAACCACCTTTTTTGCCTTTCAGTGAAAAAGAGGCAGTTGCTTTACTGAATCAATGGATCGCAGATCATGTCATATCGCTACCTCCAGTGCAAAGGGTGCCATCAAGAGAGGAAAGGATGAAGAACAACTACTGTCCCTATCACAGGACTGTTCGGCATTCCCTGATGGGCTGTTGGGCGTTTCGCGAATTGGTACACCGAAAAATAGTAGCGGGAGACTTGGAAGTGGCAAAGAATGTAGTTCATGAGCCCTTCCCTGCACATGTAGTTGTAGTGGCCGCCAGAGACAGTACTAAGTATACAACAAATGTCTTGAAAAATGAATTCCCAACAGCTCGGGAAGCAAGGGAGAATGTTAAGATTGACATTTTCTTCAACGAGCTCCCAATACAGGAACATGTGAAGGAATTTTTGAAAGAGAAAATAGTTTTCGCCCTCAACCATACTATTATGACTCCACCGCATGAGAAAACCTCCAGTAAGATCACATTTTCTGAAGCAGACAGACAGGTGCCTTTCTTCCATAATCGACCTCTATATGTACCAGCTACCGTAAATGGTTGGGAGATGAAACGAGATTTCTTGGATGGGGGAGCATCAGTCAATTTAATCTTGCTGACCACTTTGCGAATGATCATTTTTTTTGAAAGCAAGATCGTGAACCACACCATTGCTATTACCGATTTTAATGGAGACCAGCAGGCCACCATGGGATTCGCGACATTAGATCTTAAAGTTGGGAAAATCAAGGGGCCTACCAGATTTCATATCATCAAAGGAGAACCCTCATATCAATTATTGCTGGGAAGACCGTGGCTGCATGCATATGGCGTAGTACTATCATCCTACCATCAGGTGATGAATGCCAATTGGGGAGAAGGAATAATGACTGTAAAGGCATCTAAAAGCTCTTTCTACACATCGGAGGCCCATTTCGCAGACGCAGTCTACTTCTCAGAGTATAGTGAAGAAGATGGGCCTGGCGTATTTGCTACACCATTACTAAAATGGAATGAACTGGAAGAATGAAGTTTAGCTAAGCGGAAGCTCAAGGAGGTGAGCTGGTCGCGGGTCAAAATGCACGATGGACGAGTAGTGTAAAAATTGTGACGGGATTGGGGGTCAGGTGCTTACGCAGTTAGCACTGACCCCGGGATAGAAGAGGTTGTACAAAGAAAACTTGACACTGAGCCTGAAGAACTAAAAGTCAATCCGCGACCAGAACATGGCTTGTGTGAAGTGGACATAGGCCACGACACAAATCTGCGACCTACTTTCATAAGCAGTACGCTGCCCGAAGAAACTAAGAATGCTCTGGTAGAATTGCTCAAAGAGTTTCGAGATGTTTTTGCTTGGGACTATAGTCAAATGTCAGGACTCAATGTTGGATTGGTAAGTCATCATCTCCATGTACATCCCGCATCAGAGCCAAAGAAGCAAAAGCAACGAATATTTCATCCGGATCTGGAAGTATAGATTAAGGCAAAAGTGGAAAAGTTGTTGAAAGTAGGGTTCATCAAGCCAACCCAACATCCGACATGGCTCGAAAACATTGTGCATGTGAAGAAGAAGACCGGGCAAATCCGCGTATGTGTGGACTATCGAGATCTCAACAAAGCCTGCCTAAAAGATGACTTCCCTTTACCCAACATCGACACCATAGAGGATGCAACCTCAGGACACGCAATATTCTCGTTGATGGATGGATTTAGTGGGTATAACCAGATAAAGATGGCGCCAGAGGATGCTGAGAAAACTGTTTTTCGCACCCCAATGGGGAATTTTCACTATACAGTCATGCCATTCGAACTTAAAAATGTCGGGGCTACGTATCAACGTGCCATGACAGCTATATTCCATGACTTTATGCATAAAACCGTGGAGGACTATGTGGATGATTTGGTGGTAAAATCTAGAGTCGTGCAGGATCATGTGGGAAATTTGAGAAAAGTACTACAACGTTCTCGCGAGTATAATTTGAAGATGAATCCCCTGAAATGTGCTTTTGGATTACCAAAAGGGAAGTTCTTGGGGTGTGTCGTACATCGGCAGGCGATTGATATGGACCCAACAAAGGCTAAGGCAATATTGGAAATGGCTTCACCTATAGCTCGCAAAATGTTGAAAACTTTTATGGGGAAAATATCTTACTTGATGAGGTTTATCCCAGCACTGGTAGAGGTAACTCACCCACTAATGCCGTTGTTGAAAGAAAAATTTGTATATAGTTGGGAAGAGGAGCAACAAGGGGCCTTCGATAAAATCAAGAGAATTTTGTCATCACCAAAAACAATGGTAACACCAGAGTCAGGAAAACCGTTGATAATGTACCTTACTTCCACCAACAAGTCTGTAGGAGCTCTGTTGGCCCAGGAACATGAAAGGGAAGAGAAACATGTTTACTATATCAGTCGGGTACTCAAGGGACAGGAGTCACGATACACATCGTTGGAAAAACATTGTCTTGTTTTAGTATTCACGGCTCAGAAGTTCAGACATTATTTACTAGCACATCCGTTGGAAGAACTGCCATACGGTATATACTCATAAAACCCATACTCAGTGGAAGAACTGCTCGATGGTTGTTAGCACTATCTGAATATGAGATCATATGCTTTAGACCAAAAGCAGTAAAAAGTCAGGCCCTGTCAGATTTGCTAGCTTTATTTCCTGGGGAAATTGAGCCCAAAGTAGAGGCGGTGGGAGTAGCGAGGATGGCACCAAGGGTGGAATTTACTTTAGAATTCGATGGTTCATCCATAGAAAAAGGAGGCGGGCCAGTTTCGTACTAAGGAATGAGGAAACTAAAGAGGAATTAGTCATGGCCTACAAGCTTTATTTTCCTTGTACCAACAATATTGCGGAGTATGAGGGATTGGCGCTCGGATTAATGATGGTCCAACAGTTGAAGGCAAAAATACTTCATGTAAGAGGAGACTCCAAACTGGTCATTAAGCAGGTTAAAGGGGAGTATGCCATTAAGAAACCTCATTTGGTGTCTTATAGAACCGCTATCCGACAAATGATAGAAAGATTTGAGACCATGAAATTTTAGCACGAGCCGCAAGAGGGCAACTGACGATCCGATGCACTTGCGACATTGGGTTCGCGATTACATTTCCAAGGAACAGAGTCCTCTGTGCAAGTAGTACGAAGAACCAGCTCTATCATCAGTAGCGGAAAAGAATCAGGGGTGTATGAAGAACATGATTGGAGAGCGCAAATAGTACAAGTTTTACTAAAAAATGATAACAATGCCTTAAGACGAGATTACCAGATCATAAAAGGCGTGTTATATTACAGATCGGCCGGAGCGATTCTAGCCAGATGCGTGGCAATAAACGAGATAGAAGAACTGCTACAGAAAGCTCACAAGAAAATATGTGGTCAAGAAGATGTCAGTCTCTACCGAGTTTTGCAACGAGAAGGATTCTTTTGGCCAAGTATGAAAGATGAGGTAGTAAAATTGCAAAGCAACTGTCAAAACTGTAATGCGCCTCCCGCTGCGAACGAAGGTAATATGGCAGATATGATAGACTGGTGGGACAAGTATGTGCGTTATCTGAAGGAAGGAGTGTTACCTAAAAAAGATCAATCACGATTCAGAAAATTGGCCTCGCGATTTGTCCTACAGGAAGGGAAATTGTTCCGCAAGAGTTATGAAGGAAAACTGATGAGATGTGTAAGTGAAGAGGAGGCAAAATAAGTATTGAAACGAATTCTATCCCGCTGCGACAGACGACAATAGACAATGTGGTTTGAGTCATAAAAAGAAAACATCATCTGTCGATTTGGGATACCGAATGTGATACTGTCAAATAATGGAACTCCTTTTCTCAATAGTAAAGTCACAAATTTGTTGGGGAGATACTCAGTAATTCATCACAAGTCCACGCCTTACAATCCAAAGGGAAATAGACAAGCTGAAGCCTCTAATAAAGCGTTAATTCGAATCAGTCCAGGCTGGTACATGATAATCAAAAGAAGTGGGCAGAAGAACTTCCAATAGCACTATGGGTGCATCGAACCGCGTATCGAAGCGCAACAAACATGACCCCTTATGCACTAGTCTATGGAGTCAACGTTGTGCTACCTGCGGAGCTAGAGGTGGTTACTAAAAGACTGGCATGCACAAGTAATTTGGAAGACAGGCTACTGGAGATAGAAAAACTAGAAGAAACAAGAGAAGAGCATTTGCGAATCAAAGAGAGTACAATAAATGAAAAGCAAAAACCTATAATAAAAAAGTACGATACAGATGGTTCAAAGAAGGAGACAAAGTATTAAAAGTAGTACCAGCGATCATGAGGGGACAAAGGGTAAGAAAGTTTGAAGCTAAGTGGGAAGGTCCATATGTGATTATAAGTGAAGGTAGCAGTGGGTACCACAGAATGGAGCATGAAGTTACCCGCAAGAGAGCTGGACCTCTTAATGTGAAATGGATCAAGTTGTTCCAATCTTAGATACACAAAAAAAAATGATGATGAATGAATCAAGATGTGAAATGGATCAAGTTGAATGATGATAAATGATAAAATGTACAACATCAACACAATGTATATGAAGATTTTATATATAAATATGTATTGAGTACATCAAAAATAATCACTAGTACAAGTCACGGCTAACAGGAGAAGAGATGTAGAGATTTTCATGTTCCTCTTGTAGCTCGCGAGAATGCATGGAATGTTCCACGGATTCCTTAAGCCTAAGTGTATCTTGTTCTGCGGCAGCTAAAAGAGCACGGACTCTTGCTATGCTGGATTGGTACTCACTCAATGTTTTGACCTCCGCGCAATGTTTTGCATATAAGCGCTCAACCTTTTTAAGATGAACCTCCCACCAAGTCACGTTCATTTTTCATATTCTTCCAATCCTTGATACGGGCGCGACAAAGTGCCAAAGTTGTAGAGGTAAGATCTCGAATACAAGTAGTCATCAAAGAAGCGAAGGTATCCGCGATAATATGCAAAAATGTGGTTTGGAGAAGGGGTCATAAAGCTCCATAGTAGCAAACGTCTCTGGATGACTACTGTAAACGCGGTCCAAAATGGCCATATTGCTTGAGTAACATAAAAAGTTATGCAAGTAGACTTGATGCTGCTGAGGAGGATCTTGAGCTAAAGGCGCGGGAATGGTTTGGGGAGGGGGTTGATGAGGTTGCATTTGTTACGCGGATGCGATGTCAGGAATGGTATGGGTTTGTGTAGGATAATGAAATTGTCTATATGGTGCGGATGTGGTATCAGGAATAGATGTATGTGTTTGTGAAAATTGTTGAGGTGGCATTTGTTGCGCGAATGTGAGGTCAGGTATGGAGGTATGGGTTGGTAAAGGAGGTTGATGAGGATGCATATGTGGCTGCTGAGGGTGAATGGGAAGGAAAAAGGAATTAGAATTGGGGAATGTCAGGTTTTGTAAAGTGTTTGGGGGAGAGAAGAATTCATCTAGTAGTGTTTCTGGATCTTCAAACGCGGATGCAGGAAACAGAGATTCAGGACTTCTGTTTAACTTATCTGTAGAAAAAGATGAAAATTATTAACGAGTCATCACCATACAGAAAATTCTATTCGGAAGTAAAACAGTGGATAAAACTTACCTTCATTCGTGGGTTGAACTTGGTTCGCGCCAATGGAAGATTCAGCAATGGTCTCCATGTCAGCCGCAGAACCCCCGAAAATTGACCTTTGAATTTGTGGTCCATCTTGCAAAGTGGCAGCAAGCTCAGTGGTGATATCACAGACAAGAGGTTCCATATGCCGAACATCTGTATCAGAATTAGAAGCTTGAGGATCAGCCAATGCCGCGACACCTTCTTCTGAAACAGGGTTGGCATCATTTCCTTCAAATGTCTCTGGCGGCTTCACGGTTTCGTTTGGTTCTGCGGAACTAGGATTTATTAACTCCGCGGTTTGATCATCAGAGGGAAAGTTTGTGTTGGATGGCTGAGCAGCGTCGCAGATAAGGGTAGAGATGGGAAGATCATCTCCTTCATCCGAGTCGTACAGTAAAACCCTTCTCACGACAGTAGAAATTGTTTGCGCCTTCTCTCCCTGATTAGGAAAATCCGAAAGGATCACGACCACCTCATGATCAGAAGCATCAAGGGAAAGATCAGTCTCCTTATCCACGCTATCCCAAGTCTCGCGGCCTGTGAAATTGTAAACTATAAGTATAAGCATGAAAAAGGCGCGAAAGGATGGAGGTGGGGTTGGCTTATCAGTTGGAAATTACCTGAGAATAAGGGATCCGAAGCATGAATATCCTCCACGGCCTATGCGACCGTATCCAGCAATGAGTTTGTTTTCACTTGAGGAGGGGGCTCCTCCACTTGCGGAGAAGACTCTTCCATTTGCAAAGGGGAGGGTTCGGCTTCATTAACATCAACGGTTTCATCCTCGCTTTGATGTGACTGAAAAGTAAGAGATACAACTCCAAATCTTTCAGGAGAGGGGACCAAAGCAGAAGGATTCGACCTTCTGCGAATCAAAGGAATAATATCTACCTCATCATCTTCAGAAGTATGAGTAGCAGCTTCCAGAATCTGAGCTCTTTGATATCTTCTTCTTTGAGATAACGGAATGTAATCTAAGGAATCACTCGCGGAAGTCTCAATCTATGAACCTCTGTTGAAAGACTTAGCCGCTGGTGGAGGATCTATTGTAGGAGCCCGAATGATCGGTGGTGAGGTGACAGTAGAACTCGCAGATCTCTGAAAACAGATAAACAAGTTAAAAGGTAGTTGATAACAGGGACTGAGAATAAGAATGAAGAAAGTACAAAGTTATAAAATAATTACCAAGCATTTTGAAATAGGTTCCTCGTGAACCGGAATGGCGGTGGGAACTTCAACATGCTCAAAACGTTTTCGTTTAGGCGCGGAAGAAGGAACTTGGATTTGCCTTTTCTGTCCTTGAAGGTTTTCTGCTTTTTAGAAACCTGAGTTGAACTGCTTGGTGCTTGACTCTCAGAGACATGAAGGGCTAACTTGCTATATAAGCCACGAGAGCCATGAGGTTTGTGTAGTTTCAAAGATGAGTCCCCCGCGAGGACAGTTACAGAAGCAATTGGCCTGGGAGGGCCCATCATGAATGTTTGAAAGTCTGTTGTGACTTGGAGCCAAAAATCTACATAAGTCGCGGTTCGGCCACCTGCCCGAGATCTCGCGAGAATAAAGATAACAAAAGAGAACTCCTGATGTTTCTTCTCATATTCCTCGCGGTACCTCACTAAGGCCGTATCATAATTATCTGGGGAATCACCTGAGGGAAGAGCAACGTAAACTGGAACCGCCTGCTCAAAACCCAGTTGGTGAGCCACACGCGAAAGGTTGTAAACCGTGGTCCGCGAAAAAGATTCGTCAAAAATAGGTAAACAACACTCAAATGAAATTGAAGCAAAGATAAGTTCTTCGTGGTGCTGGTAACCATAAGCAGTTTGCTCCTCCATGGGGTAAAAAGAAGGGAAATGGATGCCATCCAGAGGCACTGAATAGGGTCGCCATGAAAAATGATGACTGAAGTCATTGAAATCTTCAAGTCGTTTAGTAGAAAGAAGGCCAGACCAACGAGCAGCTCGCGATAGAGGACTAATGGAAGTAGCGTTTGAGGATGAAGGAAAACTGAGAGGTTTGGGGGCATACTTAGGGGATCTTTCAAAAATAATAACATAAGAAAAAGGCAAGAAATATGGGTTCTAATATCATATCTACTGACTGATCTTGAAAAATCATTGGACAGGGTATCTAATTGGGAGTAAAGAGTACCCAAAAAGAGTGGAGCTAAGGGAACATCAAGAACACTAACTTATTTAGCCCATCTTTGAGACGGCCTTGGAATATATAACGGTCCAACCAATAGGCTAAAAAGCCGGCCAGTTCATACTCACCATTAAATTCGGGGCCAGGAATAGATTCGCGGTCCTGACCGCGGAGGAGGGGCAACTTTGGCTCATACTCTCGGAAAAAGTGGTGACACCAATTAGAGTACTTGAGCTTCGCATTCTTAATAAGGGGAGCCTCATCAAGAATAACACCATCTTTGAAGCCACTACCCCTTTTCGCGGCATAGGCTGCACAGGATTGGAGATGTGAGTGAATCGCCTAATCTTCTTCATTAAAAGGAACTGCATCGATTAGCCGCGAATCAAAAACTGGGAGCCTGAACAGCACGTAAACATCTTCCAAGGTAGGGGTAAATTCTCCCCAAGATGTTACGAAAGTATGTGAGAAAGAACTCCACCACGACACTAAAAGATTGAGAGCATCCGCGTCTCGACGGACAGAAAAGTCAAAAAATAATTCTATGGAGTCCAGCAAGCCTGCGTGGCTGAGAGTCTCGCGGTGTCTGTCCTGGCTGAGTATATGGCTAGACCACATCCTCCAGTGAGTAATGGGTGCCACATGCCCTTCATATTCTATAAAAGAATAAAGGACATCGCCTCTTTCAATAAGTAGGCGAAGAAGGGAAGTGGGTGGAATATTGGCTAAGGGAGCTTCGCCATCAGAATGGATGAGCATTGGTTCATCAGTAATGTCTCCCGTTGGAGGAAGGTTCTCAATGGAACTCCAGAAATGGACATGAGAAGCCTCGAAAAATGGAGCATTTCTCCATTCTGTTGGTAGGGGAACATATGAGATAGTCCCCGATGGAGGAACTAAGAGCTTGGGGGTAGAAGACTTGACCATTAAAAACAGAGAAATAAGGAAGAATGGATTTAAAACTGAAACCCCGAAGAAAAATAGGTATAAGACTAAAACAATAAAGAAGGAATGACATAGAAACTCAGGGAAAAGAAAAGTATAAAATACGGAAGGAATAGGGAAAAAGTGAAATGAAATGGACAATGGAGACTTATATAGGGAAGGGGCACGAAAACCTAGGGGGTGCAATTAATACCCACAGAAGCCGAACCGACGCCAAGGTTGCCACAAGTTCAAACATCGCGGATCATCATGAGGAATGATTATTGACCAATCAGCGACGGATCTTGACATGGAAAAATGGTAAGAGTCATACAAAAGGTCCAAAAAGAGAAAACAATGTATGAAAAAAATATATGCATATATTTCCGCGTTAATATGATCTGCGAAAACAAAGGTTGTCTTTATGGTTTACTCTTTAGTACTTGTTAAAGTGATAAAGTGTAAAAGGGAAAAATGTAAAGGGGGATTCGCGTTGATTTGATCCGCGAATCCAAAGCATACAACAAAGGAAAGTTGGAAAAGGCCAACAGGGGAGCCGCGGGTTGTATTCAGCGACTCCAGGGTATCTCTGAATGAGATCAGGCACGCGATAAACACTTTACGAAGAGGTGATCGTTGAGGATTGACAAAGGGGGTCATAGCCAAAAGTCAATCTTCACGGCCCTATGAGCTTATCACGTAGGGGGTGTTATTTTGGCTGGCCTAGGGAAATGCTTTGGGATGATCAATAGTGGGTCACGACCTTATTCATCAAAATCACTCAAAGTAAAGTACCTAGGATGCGTCAAGTAACACTCAGGGTCATGTAAAAGGAAAATATGCATAAAAGGACATGACCTAGGAAAACTATGACAAGCAAATAAAGGAATTCGCGGATCAGTAACGTATTTGATCGCGGATTGGTATTGTCGCGGATCGAACAAAACCGCGACTTGGATAAGATTATGGAGGCTGAAGCGCGGATCTACCTCGCGGATTGACATGATGACGTGGCAGTAACTTATACCTAGGCCTGCGTCTATAAATAGAGGGTCAAGGATTCAGTCAAGGGGGACTTTTGGAGATCAAGGGAGAGAAATTTAGAGAGAGATAGAGTATCTTGCAAATACTTGTAACTACTATTTTCTCTTCCATTTCTCTTGCAATTCTCTGTAAAGTAATCAAACAGCAATAAAAGTATCAGCACTAATTATTGGACTAACGAACTTATGTGAAAACTATCTTCATACCATTTAATCAATTCGGACCCCTATAGTTTCGGAGACCAAATTTTGGGGGAAACAAAAATTCTGTATCTATATGTATGTATATATATATACATTGAGCTATGAATATAATACATGAAGTGGTAAGTTTCTTATGAAAACGGTAAAAATAATCCCATCTGACTTTAATTTTTGAATTAGCCGGCCCACAGGATGTATGGCAAAATAAGGGCCATAGGATGGTAATTAGAGGGGTAAATTACAGTTTGACCCCCTGTTGATAGTGTAAATTACACCCGCACTCCCTCAATTTTCGCTAATTATAGTTTCACCCCCTGAATCCCATATCCGGCGACCGAATATGTGCAATTACTCTTATACCCTTTTTTAATATTTATTTTAAATAATCAAATAATTTTTATGTTAAATTACCTATTTACCCTTCCATCATCTTCTTCATCTCACCCCTACTCTCTCGTAAAACCCCTCAAATCAAACCCTAACCCTAAAATGAACTATCAATTATCAAACCTCAATTTCTACCCATACTCAATTAATTGTCCACTTTCAATTACAGAAAAATCAAAACAAAATGACATATATATCTATGTCTATGTTTATCTCTCTATATATCTATCTATATATATACGCACATATATATCTATCTATATATATATATATAACTATCTTTATATATACACGCACATATATAACTATATAGATAGATATACACCAATCTATATATATACACGCACATATATATACATATATAACTATATATATACACTACAAGAAATCGGAATTTTAGCGATGGTCCTTTAGCGACACTCTCAAGAAATGTCGCTAAAGGTCATATTTTTAGTCACGGAAACTTTAAACTGTCGCTAATACGCATATTTTTAGCCACAGACTTTACAACCGTCGCTAAAGCTAAACAATCGTCGCTAAAGGTCATACTTTTAGTCACGGTTCTCCAAACCGTCGCTAAAGCTTCAAAACCGTCACTAAAGGTCATTTGTTTTAGTCACGAAAATTTTATACTGTCGCTAATACCCATATTTTTAGTCACGAACTTCCAAACCGTCGGTAAAGGTACAAAACTGTCACTAAAGGTCATATTTTTTAGTCACGGAAATGTTGAACTGTAACCAATACTCATAATTTTTAATCATGGATTTTTAAACCGTCACTAAAGGCACAGAACCGTCGGTAAAATCCATATTTTTAGCCACGAAAAATTGTAACCGTCCTAAATGGTAAAAAACAATGCCGGAGTCTTTACCGCCAACTAGCTGCACCTAATAATATTAAAAGAAAAAATCAGTATGTCCTTTAGTGACATTCTGAACTGTCCTTAAAAGACCATATTTTTAGCGACAGTTTTATCAAACCATGCCAAAAGACTCTAATCTTAGTCATATTATTTTCTAATCTTAATTAGTATTCTTTAGGCACGGATAATTTTATTTTTTTGATTGATTAATTAATTATGAGAAATGGAAATTACTAGAACAACAAAAAATAAAATTTTAATCAACAATTTATACAAATATTTTACAAGCAGTTGCTCCATATACGAAACAAGAACCTAGGCATATAAAGAAAATTATATGATCAGTATGTGTGTGACTAAAAATGTTATATATGTTGTGTATAAAGTACTAATTATATGCTTTCATGAAATTGAATTATGAATTTGCACAAATGAACTCAAGTTCATGAAATTTAATTGAGGTTTTACTCAATTGAAGTCAATTAATTTCATGAAATTGTAGTGTGGATTTACTCAATTAAACTCAATTTCATTATATTGTATTAGGCATTTACTAATTAAATTGAAGTCAATTTCACTCAATTGAATCAATTGATTTAGATTTTATTAAATTGAATTGTGAAATTACTAAATTGAAGTCGATTTCACTCAATTGAATTGAAGATTTACATAAATGAACTCAAGTTCATGAAATTTAGTTGAGGTTTTACTTAATTGAAGTCAATTTCATAAAATTGTAGTATGGATTTACTAAATTGAACTCAAATTCATTGAATTGAAGTTAATTTCACTCAATTGAATTTAATTTTAGAAACTTGAAATGGGAATTTACTCAAATGAAGTCAATTTCATGAAATTAATTGAAGTGTGGAATTACTAAATTGAACTCAACTCAATTGAATTTAATTTTATAAACTTGAATTGGGGATTTACTCAAATGAAGTCAATTTCATGAAATTGAAGTGTGGAATTATTAAATTGAACTCAAATTCATTAAATTGAAGTTAATTTCACTCAATTGAAGTCAATATCATGAAATTGAAAATGATATTTCATATTTTAATCAAATACTCCTTCCAGGCCAATTTTCATGTCAAAATGACTTAAATTTTCCTCAGATAAATTATAGTTTCACCACTCTTTTTTGGATATATTATACCTTCGTACCTCTTGTTTAGATACTTACACTTTCCTCCCTATATATATATATATATATATATATATATATATATAATTCGAAACAATTATTTAAAATTTGAACAAATATATAAATTTTAATATATATATATATATATATATAATAAGAAAAATGTATATATATTCGAAAAAAATAATAAATTTTAAAAAACATATATATATAATTTGTAAACTTTATATTAAATTTTCAAAAAATATATAAAATTTGAGAAAATATATAAATTTTGAAATATATATCTAATTCAAAAATTTGTAAACTATAGGAGTATTGAATTATTTCTATATATTATGAGAACATAAATTTTTTGATTAATCAACTCTTCATTATAGGACTATTGAATTATTTCAATATATTATTATTTATTATGCATTTTAAAATTTAAAATGTGTTCTTATAATATTATAATTATTATCTTATTTTTTAAATTTTGATTTTTTTATTAAAATAATAAAAACAAAATCAGGTAAAACTAAACTGGTGGTTTACTTAATTTCATTTAATTGAATTGGGGGTTTACTTAATTGAACTCAAATTTACTGAATTGAATTAAGGTTTATTTAATTGAATTATGAGAGCTCATATACTATTAAACGTATAGTACTCAATTAACAAAGAAAAGAGAAAGTAAAAAAAAAGTACTTTCTGATTTTTTTCCTCTCACTTACCTTAATTATCAATAACAAATAATTAAAATAAATAATAAACAAATCCCAAAAAGTCCTATTTTTAGTCACGGAAATTTCAGACTGTACCTAAAGGAATAAAACCGTCGCTAATACTCCTATTTTTTAGTCACGAAAGTTAAAACCGTCCCTAAAGACACATAACCGTCGCTAAAAGTTATATTTTTAGCCACGGAAAATTGAAACCGTCCCTGAAGGCTGAAAAAACAGCGGGAATTCTTGGCGCCAACAATGCTGCGCGAAAATATATATATATATATATATATATAATACATTTATACGGTGGTGAGAGCTCCACGTCACTACACTACTATCTTCATTTTTACACAAACAAAACACTCGCCTCTCCACTCTTCTGTATACTTTATACTCTGAATGAGAAAAGTCTCTGTATCTCTTCGACTCAAACCTCATTCCTAAGAATCGACTCAAACCTCAAACCCTAAGAATCGATCGATCTCTCGCCTCTCCACATCTCAATTTCTAAGAATCGTAAGCTATCTCACTCTTTCACTCCATCGATTACAGAGAAAATCGTAAGCCTCGACGCAGGAGCTACCAGCATCGAGAACTCCTTAAAATACAACGGCCAGGAATCCTTCCAGGTCATCAACAATGGTTCCGGCATTTCGCCTCATAATTTCAAGGTTTTCGCCCTCGAATTTGACTCCATTTTGTTAATCTACTCCATTTTTGTGTTTTTCAGTTTATTCATTGTCAATTCTGTTATGATAATGATTTTGGTTTGTGTTAGCTTTAATTCCTTATTAGGTTTGTCTCTATTCTGTTTATCTACTCATGAATTATTGGGTTTTTTTTTTGTTTTTTTAATCTCTGCATTCTCAATATTATTATCATAGTGAATGTGGTTTGTGTTAGTTTTGATTCCTTGATAGGTTTTAGTGGGTTTGGGGGCAGAGGTTTGAGTTTACTAGTTTTTTTGTTTTCATTTTCCCAAATGTTCATTTGTGTTTGTTTTATCTCCGCAATTTCGTAGTATTTGTTGGTAATAGACACTTTGGGTTAAACAAAAGAGAGTATCCCACAAATCAAATTGAGGGTAGTGTTCAGGCCTCAAGATGGTCATTGAATTCAGGGTAACTGAATTTGAGCCAACAGCCCACAATTGCCAGCTAATTTGGTCATTGCCTCCAAGTTCTGTCCCCTTTTTTCTCGACACTCCATCACTTTTTCTGCAAAAGGCTATTGGAAGTTAATCCTCAGTCTAATTAAGTGTTTCTGTTATAAAGAAGAAATATAAAAGTCCTAAAAGACAACAATCACATACTTGTTCACTTCCACACTATCTTTGTGTAAGAGAAGGTGATGATTATACGTGTAGGTATACTCATTTCTCATTGGGTAGTGCATCCCATATGAACCAATCGTATTCATCAAATTGAAACATCGAAATTTTGGGAGAGTATCGGGCTTGGGAAATAAATTTTCACAATTTAAAATGAGCCTACTCTGTCTTATCACTCCACATAATTTTTTGTGGACTGAACGGATACTTGATAAATTAGGATTGCATAAATTTTGTGAGATTTATAAAGCAGGGCCTTTTTTATCAATGGATTTTTGAATAATTTCTATCCAATGTTGTTATTGAAGTTCAAGTCTGTAGATAAAATAGTCAAACCTTCAAAAAAATTGTGGAACTTTAATCCATTTAGTCTATTTTCCACCAATATGTTTCATATGATAATACCAAATTAATTCGCGTCATTTGAAATTTGTGGTGTGTACTACAAAAAGTCATTAATATCATCTTCTGATTTCAAATGGGTCACCGAGTTAACAGTAGTAGGTACACCTTATTATATCCCATCGTGAAAAAATCCATACTTTGATAACAGAGAAGATTGTGGACAAGTCTCTGGGCAGCCCCTATCTCTGACTGAAAAAATCCATACTTTGATGACAGAGAAGATTGAGAAGATTGTACGGATTTACAGAAAGTTTTACACAGAAGAGAAGGAAAGGTCGAATGGTATCCTTGCAATTCGTGTTACAAAGCCAGCTGATCAGCTTTACTTGTCTTTGGCTAGCATACTTTTGGTAAGCGTGTTTGTTGTCTAGTAACATAGATGTGGAAAGGAACATGGTAATGCACAATATTCAGAAACAACATATGCTACAAAAGTACGACATTTTCATGCATTTGCACAAGAAAATGAGTTTATTTTTTGTTTATATTCGTTAATTCATATAAGTCACCACAGAACTATGACGAATTTTCTATTTGGTTATAACAATTGTACAATGTGAAATGAAGTTAAAGCCTTATTGGATATTATACTCTATATAAGTTGCTGCTCCACTGTTATATTTAACAATATAGGGTTTTCTTGTCTTCATGTAATTACTAGACATCTTTATTGTTGAGAGTAGAGATGTACTTTATAGTACAGGGATCCTACAGTGCTATGCTAAAACTATTTTCATGTCTATCAGGGGTTGAGTTATGAAGGTATTCAGAGGCTTTTAGGTCTCACTCGTATAGCAGGAACAATTCCAGAGGCACTTCCTCCTCCAAGATCAACTCTTCTTTTGTCATTTTTGTCGCCGCATAACCCAAAGGTATGATGGTGACTTGTAATTATCTTTTTTATTATTATCTTTTCCTGCCTCAAGTGGAGCAGAATGGAAACGTGGGATTCATGTAGCCAATCCCAAGCTTGTGTGTTTTGTGAATTATTGTCTTGTACTTTTATTTGTAATTAAAAAGTTTTGTTTCCTTTTCCCTTTTTTCAGTTCTAGATACTGCAATTTTTCATGTCATTAGAAGGAAAAAGGAAAATAAGGTAAGGTAACCGAGAGATTTGTTGATAATATATGGCTTGTTATCTATTTTGCAGGTTCTTGCACTGAAGCATCATACTTCTAAATTAGAAGACTTTCCTGATCTTCAATCTTTAACTACTTTTGGCTTTAGAGGAGAGGCACTAAGTTCCCTTTGTGCTTTAGGTGATTTGACGGTATACTTTGAATTACAGAGAAAATTCTCCCTCTCTCTCGCTCTGGTAAGAAAAACTATTCTCACCCATAATTCAATTTGTTTTCCTTTTTTACTTCTCCATTTTATGAATATCTCTATCTCTTTCTTTTACTCAACTTGTGAAGTTTGATTTTTTTTATTATTATGCCCTTCCCTACGCATATATACGTGTGTATATAAAATCAAGCTTTGTAGTATGTCTTTTGATTTTTGGCCTTGTATCAATTTACTTTTAGTCTTTTACACATTGAACCATTTAACTATAATATGTGTATCTTGTTGTATGTTGTATGCTTTTTTTACCAAAAAGAAAGTTCTTTGACTGCAAAATTGTCGCCAACTTTGAATAATTCTAACCAACATACCTTTTAGGCTGATTTACTTACTGCAATGTCTAGATTCAATGCTTTTCTCCAGAAAGTTGTATATTAGTTAACAGCACATAAATGTTTCTTTTGTTTTGATTGTCTTTATATATATCTATATTTATATAAATATATATATTATTTGACTAATTTACGAAACTTGTGTTTGAATAATCTTCTGTATGATTGATTGGTTTGAACTTTGAATGGTAAGTGGTGATGGTTTCGAAGCTGAGAAAAGCTAATTTCTTAATTTTCCCGTCAAACTTTATTCCAAGGGTGCTATTCAAGCTAAATCAGATCATTCAGCTCTGGGTTTTATGCTATTTATTGGGTATAGGATTCTCAACTGTTTTCTGGGTTTGGTCCCTCCAAATTGTGATTTTGAGTAAGCTTTATCTGATAATTGCATTGATATTGTGTTGAACTATTGTTCATAATTTCTTAATCTCTCAGTTGAAGTATTGTTTTAGTTTGTTAATGTATTTGTGAACAATGGTATATATATGAAATTCTGCAATTATAAGATTGTGACATTTATTAACGACTAATTTGTTATTTGGGTCTCTTAGCATATCTTTTCATTTCGAGAGAGCAGGTCAGACAACAAGCGATTCTACATAATTACAGCTATAAAGACTCTTCATTTGAGGACTGATTCAAAGAAAGAAAGAGTGGATTGGATAGAGGCTTTGGTTTCGTCTCGAATATTATTTTCATTGAGACCCTTGAATGATAGTCTCTCCCTTGTACCAGATGATATATCTCTATCAACTGAGAGACTTAAAACAAGATTGCTTGAATAGGGGATTAGCGAGGTACTCGTAAAGGACTGCGAGCAGATCATGTATGTGGGTTTATGTAGATATTACTTTGGTGATTTATGTAGTTCTAGTTGGAGCAAGTATTTAGTTAGCAGAATTTTATGTCGATATCAATCATATAGAAGGGTTAAAAGAAGATTACTTGAACATTATGATAGCATTGGTTAATTGCATAGTGGGTTTATGATTGGGGAGAGGGAGAGAGAGAACATGCATGTGGGTTTATGTAGGGGTCTGATCATTGATTAATGCTTTGGTTAATTGTCTTTGCAGAGGTATTTACAGCAATACAATGATGTGGAACTCTCTGCTCTCGGAATAGGTATTTGATTCACTCTTTTTTTTCCTTATAATGCATTATTATATGCGTTTTGGTGTTGTATCAATTAGTTTACTCCTCTGAGATGTATTTTTATTGTTAATACTTTTTACTTGGCAATTGAAAGCAGTTCTACAACAATTATATTGCAGGTATTCATACACACCCACACACCACCTCTCTCACTGTGTGTGTGTGTGTCTACATGTATATATAATTTATGTGGGTGTGTGTGTCTTAGAGATGGAGGTTAGCAGTTGGGATGTTTAAATGCCTTTTGCAAAGTGCAGTGTATATGCTTAACAAATGGAAAAAGGGATCTATGTATTTTTAACAGCACCACATTGAACTATTGAAGAGCACATTGCAAGTTGTAGATAATGATATTTTTGTATTAAATATCATTCTTTTATAATTTTGGTGATATTTTTTATAAAAAATTAAGCACGCATCTAACCTCTTAGACCCGTTCGAGGATCATTGTTTGAGACATGCATATATCATTGCATGTATAGGATAAGATGGAATGTTTATTATCATTGGTATGATTGTTCCCTCGAGGGTTCATTCCTACCAACCTAAATCTTATCCTATAGTGCATGTGAGGATCATGTTAATACAATGATACTTGAATTGTCTCAATATTGGACAGTTTGAGAACGCATCAATGTCTTCATTAGATTCATTAGCTAAAAACTGTATGAGTTTCATTTACTTGTAAATTTCGATAGCTTCTCCCAACGTTCTCTGAATATATATTTAGATTTAGTTTCATACACTGTTGGCTATATCAGTGTGTGTTACTAAATTTATTTCGTGTATTTGGAGAACCATGGGGAGATGCTGCCGAAATTTACTGAAATGAAATTCATATCAGTTAGCTATTGAACGTAATGTAGACTTTGCGTTCTTGAATGGGATAGGACCACCCACCTAGCATGGATGAAGTTAAAAGATGTATAAAGCGTCAAATGTGTTTTTGTAATAACAATTACAATTTATTTTATTGTCCAGTTACATGGATAAGGCCTGGATTCATCATCATACTAGGGGTAGTGCAGTGTATTTTGATGGCATTAAATGCTTTATTCAAGTGGCAAGTCATCATACAGACTCGGCTGGTAGGACTCGTTGTCCGTGTCGCCGTTGCAAAAACACAAGATATGATCTGGTTAAGGAGGTTGAGAAACATCTCTTGAAATATGGGATGGACAGAAAGTATACCAATTGGATATACCATGGGGAAGTTCGTCAAACCAACAATACCGGTAATGTTCGTGAAGGAAATGTCTCTGCTAATGATAGAATGGTGGATAATGTATTTGAGTTATTGGATACTGTCGAACTGGGGAACTCTGCTAATATAGAGGAACAAGAAGATTTGCCTGAAGCAGGAGGAGGAAGTGGGGGAACTTTTGATAGATTGTTAAATGATGCAAAATGTGAATTGTGGACAGGTTGTGAAAAATACTCTAAGTTGTCTATGATATTGAAGTTGTTTCATGTGAAGTTTATGAGTCGAATGACCAATAAATCATTTGACATGATGCTTGAGGCATATAAGGATATGCTTCCTAACAATAATGAGTTACCAATTTATTATAGGGATTTATCATCTGCTAATCTACCTGTCCCAAATCACCCATCAGTTTCAATTGACGATAAGAATCCTCAGAACCCCGAAAAGCATAATACAAAACAGAAACTAAATAATAGGCTACACTAAATAAGAGAAATAAGTGTATCTCTCCATTTCAGTCTCGTCTACTGGTACTTACCAGAAGGATGAAGAACCTAATTCAGAAAAATATAGAATCCTTTGATTATATGGTTCCTGTATGCAGTGCAGTTTTATTCATGTGAGAAAGATATGCCTGCATTTAGTTCAGCATGTTTATAGGTTGTCTGTACATCAAGTTCAACCTTTATTATCACACCTCCAACTCTGCCTAGAAACATTCAACCCTAGCTGCTCCAAAATGCAGATACATAATACATACTACATATTGAACTTTGCACAAACCATGCTTATTCTGCATTTATATAGGTGTACATCCATCAAGTGGGAGTTCAATGAAACCTACTATCTACAAAGTATATCAGATATTAGGTCAAGCCTCATTCTATTGTGCAAGTACTACATGTCAATTATATATACTGATATGAATGCAGACTGTTACACACCTTCTCAGATGGTAGTTAAGGCTTTGAATTGGTTTAGTAATGTATCTTGTCTGGTGCCTAACATTGCTAAGAGTTTGCATTTTTGCTTCTGAAATTTGGTGTTTGAACTAAATATAATAGTTATTATTTTGCTTTTGAAATTTTTTTGGCAGGATGAAATGATGGAGAAGAAAACACAAGTTTCTCAAAATTCTGATGGTACTAATGGAGATGGAGATGGAGATGATGTCAGGATACTACTTGAGCATATGGGTGTGAGGAAAGGATATCCCCGTGGGCTGGGACATGGTTACAAAGTTCCAAGTCGCCAACGTGCATCTTTATCTTCTGAAGAAATGTGGCGAAAGAGAGCAAAAAAGGCCGAGGAAAATAACATAAACATGGCGGGGGAACTAGCATAAATGCGGGAGCAAATGGAGAAAATGTCCAAAGTGCAAGATATGTTACTTGCTAACCAGAACGAACCTCCAGCTTGGTTTCTTCAACTCTTCCAGCAACCTCCATTAAATTCCCAGCAACAAGTGAGGCCAATGTTTCAATGTCCGCCATCATTCATGTCGTTGACATGGTTCCAGCATTTTCAACAACAACAATCACCACCACGTCCTCCTGAATAACCAATATAAGCACATCTTAATTAGTAAGACAAGTCTTATTTTTTTTGGGGTCCTTTAGGTGGTCTTGAATCTTTGTCATCCTTATTTTTGGAAGTCCTTTAGGATGATTTGTATAGCCTCAAATGCTTTTGATATAATGTTGCTTTTGACATTGAAGCTTTATTATTAGGCTTCATTTTGTATACAAGTGTTAGGATAAAAAAAGTTTATATAAATACATAAGTTATTGCATTTTTATGCGTGGTTGAGAATTTATATTATATTTTTATAAAATTAAAGTGATCAAATGAAAAAAAAAAAAAAAAAAGAAGCCCAATTAACGACGGTATGACTGTGGAAAATACATTCTCAAAGCGTCACTAATACAACATTTTTTGGCAAAAAGAATAAGGTATTAGGGACGGTATAACTGTCATTAAAATCTATTAGGGACGGTCCAAACCGTCGCTAATAAAAGTGAAACCGTCGCTAAATAATAGTAGTATTGGCCACGGTTCAAACCGTCGCTAATAATAGTAGTATTGGCAACAGTCCAAACCGTCGCTAATAATAGTACTATTGGCCACGATCCAAACCGTCGCTAATAATATTAGTATTGGCCACGGTCCAAACTGTCGCTAATAATTGTAGTATTGGTCACGGTCTAAACCGTTGCTAATAATAGTACTATTGGCCACGGTCCAAACCGTCGCTAATAATGGTACTATTAGCGACGGTCCAGACCGTTGCTAAAAGTATTATGACCGTTGCTAATAACCTAACTTTTAGCGACGGTATAAGATAACCGTCGCTAAAAATCTTTTGTCACGCAAGTTTTAGTTACGGTCTTTTATGAGCATTAAGGACGGTTTTTGAACTTTTAGCAACAGTTTGGACTGTCGCTAAAAGCGAGATTTCTTGTAGTGATATCTATATATATATACGCACATATATATTTACATACATATGAAATGGGTGTGTTAATTTTTTGATATTTTTTGTCTAAATCATGCTTCTTATAGGACGTATTTGCTGATCTTAGACCCAATTTATATTTCTATGATATAGATTGAATTTGCCCAATACTCAATTCATATATATACATATATGTATATGGGTATGTATATATATATATATAAGTGATGAGGGTAGTTTAGGCATTTCACATCATTTTAAATGGGCAAACAAGTTTTTACACATATATAAGGGTAATTTGGTCATTTCGCATCTCAGATTTTGGTTGACCCGGTTTGACCTCGCCGGAGAATGAGTTGAGGGGATGAAAGTGAAACAAATAAGGGGTAAAACTGTAATTAATAAAAATAGAGGGGGTGCGGGTGTAATTTACACTATCAACAGGGGTCAAACTGTAATTTACCCTAATTAGAGGGGGCTTGTAGTAGACGAATTTTGTTCACTTATGAGACCCATGAACTTGGTGATAAGCATGGGCAAGCTTCTTGGAGAGCAAACAATAAAAAAATAAAATAAAAAAGTCAGAATCCAATGAGGGCGGGGCGGTCAATGGTCATGAGTCGAATATGCTCTCATTTGTCTGAAATACAAATATGAATTCTCGCTTTCTTTACCGTTCAAATCTGATACTGTTCAAAATGGACCCACCCTAAAGAACATAACAACTGTTACTCGTTCTTCCTCCATATATACTTCCAATTCTATCTCTATCTCTATTCACATATACCAAAAGAAAATGGAAATGCCTGGCAACTGCGTGTACTGTTAGTATCAAACAGTCCAAAATTATATTTTCAACTATATAAACACGAGCAGAAATTTTGTGCGGTTCATTTAAATTGACTTTTCAATCATTGGCGTTCTGAAATTATAATTGTAAAGCACCAGTTTTATGCAAATTGAATGTAAAATTTGAAAAAAATAAAAAATCATACTTGGATTATGAATGTTAATTTAATGTAAACTGAATGTAGTACTAAAAAGAATTAAATTATTAACAAACTCGTGAATGAGGAAAAAATAAAAATCACTTTTTGGGGTTTGTTTGATAAAATTAAAATGAAGTATTAAAAATTTATTTATAAAATGAATAAATAATAATATAAATTCCGAATAAAATAAAATATCTTTATAAATAGTCTATTTCTATTTTTCTCATACCGATATTATCAAAACAGACCCCTTACCAAACAGATTTTTAATTCAAGGATCATACCAGATCGGACCAAACCAGACCGGTTACTAAACAGGGTGACAACACCCGGTAACTAAGACCTAACCTCTAGGTTAGCATTCTCACCGCAGCATTGGTCATTATAGAAGACGGTATTTCTATCAAGGATAAATTATATTTTCACCCCTATTGTTTAAATTTATTATAATTTGACCCCTTTTAATATGAATAATTACTATTAACTCTCTTATTGTTTATACTTTGGTTTCACTTTTCCTCTCCTGTAAACTTCCGTTATAGTTAACATCGGTTAACGCTGATGTCATCTTATTTTTAAAGGTGAAATGATTATATTGTCATTAAATTATTGTAAAAACATTTTTTTTTAAAGAAGAATTTTTTTGTCTTTTTTTTCTACACATTAATTTTGTCTCCAAGGAAACTCATCATCACCTTCCCTATTAGAAGAAAAGGTTATAACGTTGGGCCAAGTGGTCCTTATGTATAAAGACCTTTTTTGCCTTCCCAAAAAAAATACTATAGGTAGAACAGTAAAAAAATTTTATCAATCAACAAAACTTAAACATCATGATTATTTTAGGAAAAAATTATAAATATTTAAAATATAAGAAATCAAACTGTAATAAATTCGAACAACGAAACTTAAACATCATGATTATTTCAGGAAAAAAATATAAATATTTAAAATATAAGAAATCAAACTGTAATAAATTCAAACAAAAATGAATGAAAGTCTAATTTATCCTACTAACAAAACCATTTGCATGTTTCCTGTGTGCGACTGTTATTGCACGCCGTCAGTTAAAGCTGACCAAACATTTTAAAGGACACACAAAAAAAGACCCACGTATACGGTAATCAGTAATATACGTACGTGTTTCATTTTTAACCGCCACGTGTGCTATCTTATCTTTTACCTCACACAAAACCTTATATAAACAGCAATACCCCTCTCTCCATTTTTAACGCCCCAAAATACTTCTCACTCTTTCTACTACACTCTTCTCTCTCTCTCTCTCTCTCTATATATATATATATATATAATGGCAGCAAATCTTCTATCATTCAGACCCGCCGGAGTTCGAACTTGCGTCACCAGCAGCAACCGCATCCGCAAGTCTGATCTGCGCGCAAAAACTCCTTCCTCCAATTTCTGGACCCCGCTCTTCGGGTGGTCCTCCGAACCCGACTACATTGATTCCGATGCCAGTAACGCAGATTTCTCGTCCAAAGATGAGGCCAAATCGGGCGATTCGAGTGTTGACCCGAAACAGTCCAGATCTCGATTCGCCCCGGGTTGTTTCACGGAAGAGAAGGCAAAACAGCTTCGGATGATGACCAGCAGCGACACGGCGTCGTTTCACGACATCATGTACCATTCCGCTATCGCTTCACGCCTCGCTTCCGATTTCCCCAAACGGCCAAATCCTTAGTTTGTTTTTTTGGAAACGGTGATAATATCTAAGTTTGTTGTATTGTTTTTTGTTTATTTATTTCATTATATTTTATTTTTCAACTGAGATGTTATTTATTTATGATGTGGTGACCAAATAATGAACGATTAAGGTTACGTGAAATAGAAGTTTTATCGTGTATATATAAAATGATTAGTGAGTATATTCATGGCTATTTGAGTGTTTAATTGACATGTGAATGTGATGGTGATGGCGTGGCTTAATTTTATGTATTCATTGGCGTAATTATTACTTTAATGAAATAATTAATGACTTCATAGACTTGACATTAGCAACCTTTGGGTGTTGATTACATTAATTAACCCCATGATTGGGTGGGTTGGGATATGTTTGTAGTCTCACTGGTATTTGTAGAACTCTTAACCACAGCTGAATCATCTAATCTCTTCACTAAAATGGTTTGTAGTTTGTACGTATTTGATATTTGATAACAACTCAGTCATCTCACATTGAGACCCTCTTTATCATAGCTTCGGCTTGTGTTAAAACAATTTTTCGACAATAAAAATAATATTTGAAATACCAATTCAAACATGATCTCAGTACTATTATGCGCTGTTATTTTAATGCCAAGAAATAACCCAATTTAATTTAGATAAAAATACCATTAGAATAAAAAGCCTAGACTTGGAGGGCCTGAGTACTATTGTGCGCTGTTATTTTAATGTCAAATAATAACCCAATTTAATTTAGATAAAAATACCATTAGAATAAAAAGCCTAGACTTGCATTGGGATATTTGAAAAATTCCAACATATAAATATATATATATATAATTTTCTTAGCATGTACTTTTATATAATTATTACCTATATATAATGCATATAAATTTATTTCTTTATATTTTTTTATTCAGTTCCAAATATATGAAACGAACCAACAAAAAAATGCTAAAAAAGCCATTTGTTTTGTTTTTTCATCAACCCAATTGAAACTGAGCCTGAGTCAGAATCGTAGATTCTACTAAATTGTCATAAAAATAATTTAATTTAACTTCTTAAACAATAATATCTCTATAATATAACAAAAATTACTCAAAATAGTTTATATAAATAAAAACACTACCATAAGTTCTAGTAGGGTGCAAATACTTGAATTATCTTACATTACTACTTGCTTAAAATTTTTAAAATTAATTAAAAAATAAAAAATAAAATTGAAATACAATTTCTAGAAGTTTAAAAAAAATATCATTTAACAAAACCATGGATGTCCATCTCACCAAATTCTTCATCATTATCTATTTTATAAATTTCCTTCACTAAAACATGCAAAAAATAAAGAAAAAAATTATAATTCATATGATAAAATTATAAATTTAAATAAAAATGTTTGAAATTAAAATATAAAATTGGAATATATAATATATTTAATGTGGTTCATTTCTGATTTTTTTTCAAGAATTACAAAATTTTTGATTTTAAGTTTATGAAAATAGATATAGATGAGCATAGGTAGATGGTTCCCAATAAGAAAAAAAAAAATTATGGTCATTAGTTCCTTCACTTTCTATTTTTTTTAATATATTGGACCTTTAATTATTATTTTCATAAGTTTGGCTATATATTGAGATATTGAACTAAATCATTAACGTTTTGTGCCTCATATGGATGACCCAATTTTAAAACTATTATTCTAGCAAAAACAAATACATAAAATACATGTGAATACAAATTGGTGTGTGTGTGAAAAGCTTAATTTTAAACAAAAAAAAACAATTGTAGAATCATACCATCCTACTACTACGATTCTACAATGATTCTACTTATTTTAGCCAAAACATTTCATAAAATAGCAAATTTTACTCCAATTCTACCTATATGAACGATTGTTTTGCGATTCGAGTCATTTTTTGGTGTAGAATCATACAATTCTACCCCCTAGAATTGCAATTTTGACAACCATGAAAATTAACCAATTGTTGCAATCTGACAAAATGATTGGGCTTTGGCCTGAGGTATGAGTTATGGGTACGATTCTACCCTTTAGAATTGCGATTTTGACAACCATGGAAATAAACAGTTCTTGCAATCTGACAAAATGATTGGACTCGGGCCTGAGGTACGGGTTATGGGTTTAAATTCAAAATTAACACATTGTAATCTGCCAAAAAATGATACAAATACAAAGAAAAAAGTTCTTTATAAGACCTAAAATTCTCTCCCTTCCTCATTTTTTCTTGCAATTCAAATTTCCCTCAAATTAGTATATATCTATTTCCCAGCACAAAGGATTTATATAATGCAACATCTAGATGTATCATTTATTTTACTAACCACAAAAGAAATAATGGTTATGTGATTTAGTACGGGTGAGATGTTTTGCGGTTTGACAAAAACTTAATATATTATCAAAATATACGAACATCCAATTTATTTATATTCATTTTTTTAATGTAGGAAAAGATTTTCTAATATTCATAGTATGATGTGTTACACTAGAGCCCTAATTTTAGTTTATAAGTTTTAGAGAAATTATAGTAAAAGAGTAATGCTATTATAAACTTCTCAATGAGTCATAAATTCTCTTGAATAAAAAAAAATATTAAATTATTTTTAAATTTTTACTGAATTTTAAAAAGGTACCACATTAAATGACAGGTCAAATATTATTTTTTCACGAAAATGATTTACACAAACCGAATCACATAAAACAAAGTATGAAAAATAACAGAGAATAGAAAATTAGAAAATAAAAAGAAAAAAGAATAGCAGAAATATCTAACGGAGCAAATAGTGGTTATTTCTATCTAAGGCTATTATCACAAAATCCCTTAAAGTTTTACCAAATTATCAGATTGCCTCATGGCCTATCATAGAACTCCATAAGCTTTGCAATTTGATCAATCTCCCCTTACATCATTAAATTTGTTGTAACGCCCCGCGTTTTCCTTTCTCTTTTCTGGAATTCTTTTCCAAGTGTTAACGTTTTGTGACATCACTTATTCATGACGTCTTGTGTATTCTCGGTACGTGTCAATTTTTCATGTTTAAGTTTCGGACTTGGCGGGACGACTTCGTGGTATTTTATTTCCAATTTTGTGGATTTGAGTGTCGCCAACGACTACAAGGGTTCGTGCAACGGTTTCTCGTAGGAGCTTCGACAATCGTGGTGTGTTTTTAAAGTGTTACCCTAGTTTAGTGTAGACGTTCGGTGTAGCACTTATGTGAATTTCTTGCTATATTTTTATGCTGTAAGGAATGAGAATAGTTAGAAACGATTTTGGGAAAGAAATGACCTAGGGGTATATGAGTGTTTTCATATTTAGAACACTTAGTGAAAAATGTAGAGATTTGGCTAAGTATTAGGGTATGAATGGCGTGTTGGTAATTAAAGCGGATGACAAGGGGTATAAGGGTAATTAAGAGGCTTGATGACACTCTTGTAATTAACCCTAAGTTGAGAATAATTTGGTCATTTCCACTTTTCATGTGGTGTCTCAATCTTAGCCCTTGATCTCATTCTCTCATCTTTATTTTAGACCCTTGGATCATAAGGCCTTGTTTGGTTGGCACTTAAATACAATAATACATTATTGTTGGTCTTTCACTTGGCAAGACTTTTTATCAACCATTGGATGGTTAATTCATTCCCATCTTTATTCTAAGCCCTTGGATGATAAGGCCTTGTTTAGCAAAGTAATGGGTTTTGTGAGTGGTGTAATAAGTCTTCCAATGGCAAGACTTATTCCTAGCCCTTGGATTTATTTCCTTTTTCCCCATATTTATTTTGGACCCTTGGATGGTAAGAGGTTTGAGTGGGAAATCTCTACACATTGCAAGTCTTCCACTTTGCAAGACTTCACCTCTTATTCTCCATTTTCTCTCCTCTTTCTCCCTCTTTGTTCTTCTCCACTTATGGGTAGAATTCATCACCCTAAGTTGGGAGTTTAATGTAGCCATCAACATAGAAGATGTTCATGGTGTTCTTGTCTTCAGTTTGAGCTAAAGATGAATAAGTGTTCTTCCATCCTTGTGTGTTTCCATTTCAAACCCTAGTTAGGGTTTCTTGTTAAAACCATTTAATTATTCTTACTCTCTTCTTGTGTTGGAGCTTGATTCATGGTTAGGAGGCTATGGTGAAGCTTTCCACCGGTTTGCACTTTGGATTTCGGTTGGGGAAAAGCTAGGGTTTCATGAGCCTTGCATGGTAGTGGTTTGTGCTTTGCTCTTCAAGAGGTAGGGGAAAACTTCCTAACTAGCCATCTTATGATTATAAGAGTATGAGAACTTGATTCTAGGGTTCCTAAACCTAGATATATTTTTGCCAAGTGTATACTTGAAAAATATGAATTTGGGGTTTTATGTATTAATGTACTATAATCCATATTATGTTCTACTTGAGATAGATATGATGTATGCTATATGGGTTATGAGTTTTGGAGATGAAAATATGCTTGTATTACTATATGTATATATTTGGTATTGATGTATATATGTATATGAGTAAGTATACATATAGGGTTTTGAGTATAGGTAGTGTAGCCTTGATAACGTATATAGGTTAGCTACTTTGTTGATGGAGTTGGAATGTGGAACTTAGAGCGTTATTCTAGTTTTCCTCATTCTTGTGAATTTGGAGATTTCTATATTGAACATTAAACTTATGTATGAAAATGACTTAATGTGTTGATTAAATTGCTTTAATGAGAATAAAAACATGTTAAATGGAAGGTAAAGTTATCTTTGTGTATTAAAGGATAATTTGATGATTTGGGATCATGATTGGTGCATGAAAAAGTGCATTTGTTGATAGTTGTTTTAAATGAAATTTAAAAGCATGTTGAATGGTGAAAAACATTCATGTAGATATTTTGGGAATGTTGTTCATAAATATGATAAGATACATATTTGTGTTGGTGCATATATGGTTGGTTGTTGCCCCATCGTGGTGGTATGTGTCACTCTCGGACCTTGAGATTACTGCAGTAAAAAGGTGACTCCCACCTCCGGCAAAGAAAAAAAATGGAAATTGGGGATATAAGGTTGGTTGCTGCCCCATCGTGGTGGTATGCGCCACTCTCGGATCTTTGGGCAAAATGTGTGTCATGAGGTGTGTGAGTCACATTACATTTGAGTTGCTAAGATGTGATTAGTGTTTCCATATAGATCATGAAATTATCTTAGGTGTTTGAGGAGCATGTTTAATGTGAATTTTACGATATATAATTCACATGTTATTTAAATTCTCAAGTGAAATGGAATGATGTGAAAATATGTTTTGCATGCCTTGTTTAAAGTATAATGTGAAATAAATGCTTATACTTGTTGTTATGTGCTTATATACCTTAAGGGGGTGATATGAGTTGGTTTAAGGACTTTCTTGTGAGAAGTAAAGTTGGTTGTGGCTATTAAAGTTGAGATGAGTTGAAGCCTTGAGAAGACGGTTGATAGTTTTGTGGTATAGTTAGCGTTGGTGTAGCAACGTGACGTAAATCATGATATTGATGTTTCGGTTGTGATAGATGAGGTTATGAATAAACCGAGTCAATTGTGTATTGATGGTCAGTGGATTTTGTTAGAAACCTAGGTGATGTGGTTTCGAATGTGAAATTGAGGTTTGAAAGAATTGGAAGGGGTTCTTGATTTGAAACTAGTTGGTTCTGTGGCAATGGTCACTATGTTCCCTTTAGCGGTCTTAAGGAATGGAATGTTATCGAAGTTGTGGTAATTCTCGGTTAAGTCGTTATAGGGTTTGTGAGTTTAAATGTGGAGCGAAGTGTGGTTTGGTTAGAGTTAGTGCCTTGTGTATAGTCACTTGTCCTTTCCTTCGAGTCGCTTTTGAACTTCGGTTCTTCATTCCTTTGCTCCATTTGAGCGTCTATAAATACGCTTTAGTGTTTCCGTTGATTTTAGTTGTTTCCCGAAAACGGATTTTTCATAAGACTTGCGTTTGAGTTTATTCGGTTTTTAAGTAAAAAAAATCGTTTTCGCCTACCCCATGATGCCGACAAAAACTTTGAGTTTTGAAATGGTTTTAAAGTCACGAAATAAAAGATTTTGGCCTTTGGAGGTCGGTGGTGTCCAAAACGGATATCGGGGGCAAGACGGTTAGTTTTACAGATTTTCAAGAAAATGTCTTTGATAAAACTAAACCGAGATAAATAATATTTTTATCATTTCAAAAGTTCCCTAATAGTTTTGAGGCTATCCTTAGTGTTTTATACGGGTTTAAAGTGATTTCGGGTCAGTTTTTCAACTTTTAGGACCCATGTAGTCGACTAAGGCCTTCCTATAGTCGACTAAGGCTTCAAATCTCCATTTCCGGAACATTTTGGCAATCTTCGTCCTTGTTTAATCGACTAAAGGCCTGGTGTAGTTGACTGAAGACTTCAGTGTAGTCGACTAAAGCCTCCTATGTAGTCGACTCTCGGAAATTCAGCATGTTTCGACCAATTTTCGAAAATTCATTTCTCTCACCTCGTAACTCGGATTGAGGTCCCGTTTATTCCTATGGCTTTTTATATGTACAAAATTTGTATATGAAATATAAAATAATTTATTTACATTTTAAATGACTGGTTTACCCTTGGTGAAAGAGGGGTACATCAGCTTTCCGTTTATATCGGCGTTGTCCGATACCGTTTTCAAAAATGCATATTTCTCACCTCGTGGCTTTGATTGAGGTCTCGTTTCTTTTTAGGGCTTGACCTATATCCAAATATTTGATATAAAATTTTAAATCATTTATTTGAATTTGAAATGACTGTTTTACCCTTGGTGAAAGAGGGGTACTTTAACTTGTTGTTTGGGTCGGAGTTGTCCGATACCATTTTCAAAATTTCATATCTCTCACGTGAGGGCTTTGAATTTGGTTCCGTTTGTTTCGATGGTTCAACCTATGTCCAAATAGGTGGGGTAACCTTTGAAAGTACATATTTTCCCTTGAAATGACCATTTTACCCTTGGGCGAACATGTGACCTTTGAGTGGTCGGTGTGAGGGGTCATTCAATCCCTCTCACTTCCTTTTGTTGTTTGGCAACCTTCTTGACTTCCCTTAGGTTGATGTAATTGTTTTACCCTTGTGTTAAGTTTACGGATGTCGGTAGTGACATGTGAGGTGATTGATAGTATGAGTTGATACTGATTTGAGGTTTTGGAGCTCGGTATGCTCGTGATCTAGGAAGTGCGAGTGTTATCCTTCCTAGAGTGTTATGAATAGAAGTGTTTCTCCCATGATTTGGTGATAGTGTTGTGTTGATTGTCAGTGTGGGACTGACGGGTACGAGTCGTAGTGATCTTTGAGGGGATCTATACTACGTGACTTGTTTTGATTATATATCTCTATATGTATATATATACGTGCATATATGTATATATATAGGTGTGAGTTATTACATGTTGTTGTGATATAGTTACACTATGTGCTAGTTGCCCTATTTGTTGATGCATGGTAGGGGACTAGGGGGATGTATTTCTGGGGTCTCGTATTGGCGTGATTACCATGTGGGACGTTTGACTGACCTAGGGTAGATGCATGTACACGGGTTGGTCTGCACTCGACTTGGACGGTCGTAGGATGTGACAGTTATGATTTCTTTCTCCTACAGGGCTCAATGAGTTCACCCCGGCAGTGGTATGCCTGGTGGTTTACACCATCAATTTGCAGGAAATGTTTCGGCTATGGACAACTTGGAATGTAGAATGGCTCGTGGCATTGATGTTGTTGCGGGATTTGGGACGTTATTATGTAGAGTTGGTCCTTTTGTTTCATTTGTTTGTTCCTTGTATTGGGACCGTTGATGTTGTATCTCTTGGGAGTCAGTCTATTAGCCTATCCCTTCCTTGTATTTGGTATTGTTGTATCGTTGTAGAGATGTATTCTTTCGGCACCTAGACGAACCTTGTGTAGCATTTGGTTTAGCTTCCGCTTTTGTTGTGTATGGAATTATTATTGTTAATAAGATTTCATTCGGTTTATGGTTGTTTAGTATCTTAATTGGTCACTCATTTTATGGATCACGACCCAGATTCCTCGGATGTCCCAGTTCGGGAGTTTTTGGAAATTTGGGGCGTGACAGTATGGTATCAGAGCATTCTGTTGAGTTTGTATCATTCAGTTAGGCATGGAATATATTATTTTCTTTGTTATTCCATGTATTTCCTTATTATTGTTGACTCTAATGATAATTTGACTTACGTCACCCCTTGGAAATTCGCTGATTCTTCGGATTGGAGTCTCAAGAATAACGGGGTATGACATTTATAAAGCATTAATTTAATTTACACCCCTCAAGTTTGACAATCTTTATTTATAACCCTTATTTTTTAAAACTCACATCATTTACATCCATTATTCTTAAATTACCCTCAAACTTGAGATATATGGTATTTGGAAACAAGGTTTACTACCATCATATTTTATTATCCAAACAAGATATTAATTTTTTATTTTGGCAATAAAAAAATAATATCATTTATAATAAAATATTTTAAAAAAATTTTAAAATGAAAAAAAATATTAATTGGTAGTTCGAAATATCTTTTACCCTAGTTTTTTTTTTTTGAAAAAAATTAGTCCTTAAAAGACATTTTGGCATAAATAAAAAAAAGTAGCGTAAAATATGTTTTTCCAAAAACAAATAATGGCGAAATATTTTTTACCCTATTTTTTATATTTTACCTTATTTGTTAGCTCGGAAAAAATTATTTCGAAATTATTTTATTTTTTATTTTTTGAAAAAATATTTTACCCTACTTTTTTCTATTTATGCCAAAATGTGTTTGATAGACTAATTTTTTCGAAATAAAAAAAAAATTAGGGTAAATTTTTTTTCGAACTACCAATTAAATTTGTTTTTCGTTTTTTAAATATTTTACTATGAACGAATTAGTTTGAGGGAAATTTGGGTATAAGAGGTGTAAATGATGTGAGTTTGAAAAAATAAGGAGTATAAATGAAGATTGTCAAACTTGAGGGGTGTAAGTTAAATTAATCATTTACCAATTTGATGGTGGAGGGGGAGATTGATCAAATTATAAAGTTTATGGGGTTATTTGATAAGTCATGGGGGCAATATAATGATTTGGTAAAACCTCAGGGGTTTTGTGATAATAGCCCTTCTTTCCATTTAACTCCCTTGCGCTTTGCAGCTCCTCCGTCTCTCTTCACTCTTGACACCAAAATTAATTGGAGACATATAATCACAATAAATGGTATGTTTCTCTTCTAATCTCTCTTATACTTTCTTTGCAATTCTCGTGTTCTATACATATATATATATATATATATATATACATACACATACATACATATTCCCTCCACTTTTCGGGTTGTTGATTTCGTGCTCCTCCGCTGAAGATAACGTGCTAGGGTTTTATTCATTAACTTCCCTCTCCTGATTTCCATTACGATCTGCTTGTTTTCATGAATAATGTTCCGGTCTATTTTCGGTTTTCATATACACATGAAAATGGAGTCTTAGGGTTTTATCTATTTAATTTCAGAGCAAATCTTCTACACTAGTGCCTGTTAGTTCTAGTGCAAGCACCTCTTTGCATATTTTTCTTTCTCTGTTTTTTGTATTGATATATATATATATATACTATTCATTTGTATAGTTCTTATATATATATAATATGGTTTCGTATATTGCATGTATATATATATATTCTTTCGTATATTGCATGTGTATATATATATACTCGGAAGTAGGATGGTCATCGGGTATGCGGATGGCCAAATTGGCTGGCTACTTTCAAATTGTAGCCCGCCACCTCATCAATATGGCCCCACTCCAAAATATAGCTATCACCGCGCGGTATGGTACTATTGGTAACTAGCTATATGTATTTATTTTTTAGAGATAACGAATTGTTATTATTTTTTATAGTTATGTAATAATTTTTTTAATTTATTAAAAAAAAAATTTTTAAAAGTTCATAACTCATTATTACATAATCAAAATTAAAAAAAAAATACATTTTATTAAATAAAATGCATTACATATATTTTTACTAGATAAATGAAAATATTACAAATCATTAGTTTCTTGAGTTAATTTTTTCACTATTATCTTTTGTTGTGCAATGATCCACAATTTTGTTGCTTCTGTTGGAGCCTTCATTGGATCTTGAAGCATTATGTCTCTTTCATATGCCTTTTCAGCCATCATTTCCTTCGATTCAAGCTCCAATTATTGGTTTTCAAACTCCATTTGAGTCATCCTTTCTTTCGCTTGTATCTCCATTTGTTTAGCTCGTTGTCTCTCCAAGCGAAGTTGTAGCCTAATCTGATGGTCTTTGGCTCCAGATTCATTAGCCACACGGCCCGATTATGCTACAAATTGCATTTCTTTGAGCAAATTTTTGGTTGTCAATAAAAAAGATGCATTTTTTCATACTATTCTTCATTATTTTACGTCCAGCGGGGCGTGCATTGTGTCAACCTTCATCAGTATCTCCAGTTGGTGGGTCGTCATCGCCAAGGTTTACCGATTCTGGAGTTAATACACCAGGAATGGAAGAACCTGGTGTTGTTGGTATAGATTGGGAAAAAATTTCAGGCTTATTATTATCCAAATCGATAACACCTCTTTTTCTTGCGTGTTGAGTTGAATTCTGCTTATCATTGCAATGGATGTGCCATTTTTGTGTTGAGTGAAGCGCATTCCAACAATTCTCAAATTTAAAGTCATGATTTCCTTATAATTTAGATACTTCCCTAGCAATTTCCATCTCATATGAAAAAGGAAATTTAACTTACAATATTTGAATTTTTTTAAAAATAAATAAATAACTCTTATAATTAATAATAAACTTACTATGTCTTTATCATTGTAGCCACTTGCTGGAGTGTTGTGGACATTGTTGTAGAATCCTGAAAATTTGTTTACTTTTGCTTGAAAGGTTGAGAAGTGGTTCATCATAACACCGTTATTTCTATCGGTCATGCCTCCCAATTGATTAACAAAATGAGAGTGGATTCGTGCCCACAAGGTGGACTTACTTTAATCCGTTCCAGTCACTGGATCTTCACCAACCATGATCCATGTTTTGCATAATGATATATCTTATTCTTTTGGCCAATTTTTGTTCTTTTTCCTTGAAGGAGGTTGAGATTGAGAAGTTTGTTGAGATGGGACTTGGAATTGAGATGCATATAGTGATGGATTCGGGATTTGGAATTGAGGAGCATATTGAGGAGAATGTGTATTTTGAAAATTGGATTAGGACAAGAATTCAGATTGGGTAAAATCTTGAAAGTTCCACCCATAATTGAATTCAGATGGTAATTCAGAACTGCCAGATTGGTTAGTGTAAGAGTTGTTGAATGGTGGTTGATTATCCATAAAATATTTTGAGTTGTTGAGATAAAGGATTGAAGAAAAGTTGGATGATGAAAATTATGTGTTAGTAATGTGGTATTTATAGACATAAGGAAATATCAACCAACGACTATAATTTAGTGATAGTGCTTTTTGAAAGGTTGAGAACGTGTTTGGATAGTGTTTGTGTAGCTTTTTCAGAGATTCATTTCAAAGTGCCTTAAATGAGATAATATTTTTTCAAAGATGTTTTAATTGAGAACATATTTGTATAGGCCTCGTTTGGGAACCATGTTTTTATTCTTGTTTCTATTTTTCTAGCCAAAAAAAAGAACAAAACATGTTTGGGTATGACAATCAACCCAATGTTCTGATGAACAGTAAAAATATAATTGGAGAAATATGGGTCTTTTATAGAACAAAAAAAGTGTTTTTTTGTATTTTTACCCTCTATACTTTCATGTAAGCTTTAGCCCAAAAAAACAATTTGCCAATCAGAAAAACGAAAAAAAAAAAACGTTATCCAGTCACTCACGAAAAATATTTCTAGGGTTCTTGTGGAGGCGCGACCATGGCGATTCTTGAAGAGCGATCTTAGGTTTACCACCACCACTCGCTCCCACTCTGCACTCCCACTTTCTCTCTCTAAACTCCCTATTTCTCTCTCTACAACGACGACGACGACGAAGATACTTATCTTCTCTAAAATCTAGGGTTTCGAAGGGATCTCTGGTCTCTCCTTCGAAGATGAGCTTCGATCCGGTCCCTTCCAGCACTCATGGCAACCTCGAGGAGTAGATTTCTCAGCTCATGCAATGCAAACCCTTGTCCAAGCAAGAGGTTCCTTTCGCATTTCTTCATCAATTTCTTGAAATCTTTTGAATTTTCACTTGTTTCGTTGATCTGTTTATGTGAGTTGTTTCGGATCAGACTTGATTTGTTAGGGTTCATGTTGATTTCATTTGATTATTTCGTTTCGTGTTTTATGAAATATCAGATGATTTAGGTTTTTATGAATTTGGATGTGATCCCGATAATCGATTCGGACTGATCTGTTGATATAATTAGATTTTCTTATAGTGGTTCTGTATAGCTCACATCTTAAGTTAATGTGCTTTCTTTTTGAAATTATCTCATACTTCTTGTTTTTGTTGTAAAGGATTTTCAGTTATTGATAGGATCTAGAATTTACCTTACTTTGATTCTCCTCCTTTTCCTTAATCTAGACCTAAAAGATATCAATGGAGCTTCAATGGCAATCCATAAATTGCTCAGTTAAATTTAGAAGTATGAGATGTATTTCACAAGATTGTTTTCATGTATATTTAAGGGAGTTTTAGAAGTTGTGTTGTGATTTTTGGCTCTGTGTTTTGGACTGAAAATTTGGAGAATTGGAACTGCATTTTGCCTTATAATTTACTCTGATTATTATTTTGTAGATGCATGTGTGCATGTTTATAGACAGTCACATTTTGACATGTGTATTAAATATTTAATATATAGTCAAGACATATATATTTGTTCATGTATAAGAGTTATGATTATCAATAAAGTGTAATGACATTTCTTTCTCACATTTGTTATTGATGGGTGGCTTCCATACTGCTTGGTAGTTAGAACTGTTTGGGTTAGGAGTGTAAATTGTATGATCAGTTAGATGGCTCACCTTTCAAATGTGACCTAGGTAGTGACAATGGAATTTTAGATACAAAACTCCAATAAATGAAAAACTTCAAAGGTTTCATTAACCATTTAAATTTAGTTTTTACTTAGTTTAACTTGTTCAAATGTAGGCTCCATATAAGGAGAAAAGGGGAAAAGGAGGGAAAGAATAAGAAAAAGAAGAAAAGGACAGATAACTGATTTAGCAGGTAAATGAGACCTCATATTTATGATTTTTGAAATTCCTAATTGTTTATGTAAATTGTGGTTTGTTTATTATTTTTCGGCAACTTTGTATTGAATTTTGTTTCATTTGAAATGGTAGTTTGATAGGCTCATCCCCAACCGGTCTGCAATGGATTTTGACTTTGCACATTATATGTTGAATGGTGGGAAGGTAGGAAAGGAGAACTCTGCACTGTGCTCTCCATCTAAACAAGCTTATAGAGGAAACTGTGTGCTAATAGTGTGAGAAATATAGGGTTGTTGGTTAGGGAAGGTGGGATACCTCATCTTGTAGCTCTTTCTCAGTCTGGGACTGCTAGAGCCAAGCACAAGGTCAGTTTTTTAAATATATTTTAATTTTTTATTTGATTGAATTGGCCTAATTATGCAATTGATTGATCTTAATTTGCATATAAATTTGTGGGTCTTATTTTGATTTTCATTCTTATGACTACAAAGTGTGCATTGTGGGTACTTGTATAACATACCAAATGACTGAGTTGACTTGTATGAATTACAAAGTTTGCAATGGGATACTTTGCTTGATTACTATTCTGTTTTACCCCTGAGTTATGTACTTGTATAACATACTAAATGACTTGGTTGACTTTCAGGAACTATTACAAATTTTTATGTACTTGTATAACATACTGTGTTGATTTGTATGAACTACAAATTCTGCACATTGGGCACTTGGTTAAATTAAGTACTAGTATAGCATTCCAAAAATCACTTTGTTGTGTACTTGTATACCATACCAACTCACTGATTCGACTTTTTGAACGACTTTTATGAACTAGAAATTGTCCACATTGGATGCATTGCTTGACTAATTTTTATTGAAATAATTGTTTTGTTCAATGCCTGGGTGAAAATTATTTATTATGTATGCATATATTATAGGATGAGAGGTTGTTTGTTGATTGTTTATAGGATGTGTTAGATGGGTTGTATAAACTTATTGAGCAGCTCAAGAGATTATTTATGTACTGAGATGACCGAGCTCATATTGCTCGTGTCCACCTCTAACTGTACCATGTGTGATTTTGGTGATTTTGGTATTAGAAGGTGATTTTGCTTAGATGAATACTTCATCATCACGATGAAGCATTGAGACGCAACATCATTTTATTTTGGTATATACGTGCACGAGGCATTGTTGATTCAAGTCAAGGATCTTAATTGCAAACCATGTGTGATTCGAGCCCGAAAAAGGTGATCATTTTCTTCTTATTAATCATGAAAATGTAATACATTTTGGACTACATATGAAATCAATTAATATAGTATGTTTTTTTTTTCAATGATACATGTGATGGAGCTACTTGGAGGATGTTCGAGTTGGCGGATGTTCATGTTGAGCTATTTGGTGTAAAGGAAATAACATTGATGTAATAGCATTTTCTCATTGTTTAATGTAATCTAATATGTATGATATGTAATACATTTCTAATATGTAATACCATTTTTCATATGTAATTGATGTCTTGTGTGTACTACATTGGTGTTTGGATGACTTTGAAATTGAGTTACTTTTGGATATGTCTTATGATATTTCTTACTATCAGGTGAAAAAAATGAACTTGTCATTTTAATGGGGAGGTGTTGCCGAAATTTTTTCATTTACAATACATATCAATATTTCATTAAAATTGTTGACTTCAATGTGCTCATGATGAACAATACCAACTTGTGGAAGAAGATATTTTGATACAGAAATGTCTTTCAATTGTTAAAGATTTGTCTTTATTAATTTTTGTACTTCAATTTTTTTTTTAAAAATATATGAAGTCACCAAACGTGTTTATGTTTATGTTCTCAGAAATTCAGGGAACACAGACGCTGCCAAACATGTTTTTATGTTTCTATTCTCAGAAATCCAAGTCAACCACACGTGTTGTTCTGAAAAAACAAGGTCTACCAAACGTGTTTTTTTATTTTTTGTTCTTGAAAATTTTTGAGACAAAATTCCCAACCAAACATGTTTTTGTTTCCGGGTTACCTTTAGGACAAGAACAAGAATGTTTTTTGTTCTCAAGATAACAAAAACAAAAATAAAAACACTGGTTTCCAAACGGGCCCATAGTGTTTGTGTAGTCTTTTCAGAGATTCTTTTCAAAGTGCTTTAAATGAGATAATGTTTTTTCAAATATGTTTTAATTGAGAACATGTTTGTATAGTATTTGTGTAGCTTTTTCAGAGATTCTTTTCAAAGTGCTTTAAATGAGATAATGTTTTTTCAAAGATGCTTTAATTGAGAACGTGTTTGTATAGTGTTTATATATTGGCTATATTGTGAAATACTTCAACGGCTATATCGTAATGACTAGATTAGTCCAACGACTATATTTTTCTTATGCCTATATAAACCACTCACTCTCTCTTCTGTAATTACTCAACTCCATTAATTTATCAGATTTCTTTTTCTCATTTAATCCTCATTTACATGGCATCTTCATCACAATTTCCACCCTTGTCTTCTAAGTCTGAGTCTGAATCTTCCTTTGATTCGTTAGGTTCTGATCGATCGGACGGGGAGACAATTTATCAGCTTCAGCAGAAACGAATCAAAACTGTTCTAGGAAAGTTTACACCTGAGCTGATAAAAGCATTATTTGGTTCAAATAAGAGACGATATATCAAACGTAATCGAGAAGCGGCAGTCCAACAAGTGTTCAAAGATTATTTTGCCGAAAATCCTATTTTTCCACCTGAGTATTTTCATCGACGGTATCGGATGCGATAAGAATTATTTTTTCACATTTTGAACGATGTCAGTGGTCATGACGACTTCTTCAAACAGAAGCCGGATGTCATTGGTCATATGGGGTGCAACCCTATATTGAAGATGACAACATTGATACGTATACTTGCGTATGGAATTTCAGCGAATCAATGTGACAAATATAAGAAGGTTAGCGAGCGCACTGCAATTCAATGCTTGAAGAAACTTTGTGATTGTGTGATTGAATTGTATGTAGAGCAATACCTACGCTCACCAAATGAAGGCGATATAGCACGTCTACTTCAAGAAAAGGAGGAAAGAGGATTTCCAGGTATGCTTGGTTCTATAGATTGTATGCATTGAAAATGGGAAATTTATCCTATAGCTTGGCATGACACACATAAGGGGAGAGGCCACAAACCTAAGCTCATATTAGAGGTGGTTGTATCCAAACATTTGTGGATCTGGCATATTTTCTTTGGTATGGCTAGTTCACACAATGATGTGAATGTTTTAGATCATTCTCCAATATTTTAGCGTATTATCAATGGTACAATGCCTTCTGTTAATTATGAGGTGAATGGACTGTCACACCCCAAATTTCCTAGGACTCCAAAACCCGAGCCTAAGAGCTAAGAGAGTGAATGCGAAAGTAAAAAGAAACGAGAAAAAATGACCTAAATTCATCAAACACCCACACAAGGGTAAAAGTTTTATTTCACACCTAAAAGACGTCAACAAGATCACTCAGGATCAAAATAAAAGTGAAATGACTTAAACGGCACCTTAAACGACCATTCAAACACCCCATGTTCACCCGAGGGTAAAATGGCCATTTTAGGGGTAAAATAGTAATTTCAAAGTATAAACACAAAGTTTGGACCTAAAAGAAGCTATAGGAACAAACAGAACAAAATTTGAAGGTGTGAGGTGGAAACTACGACATTTTGAAAATCGGTCGTCATGACGTGTAAAGGTTCAAAACATACCGTCACATTCAAACGACCATTACGCCCTCAAAAATGACTCTAATGAAGTGATTCAAAATCCTAACCTCAATATATTTAAGTCATCTTTCTAAAAAGCTAAAGAACACCTACATCTGACACATGTAGCACAATATATGAGTGAAATAGTAAAACAGGGTCAGAACGGAGTTGAACCACCTAGTCGACTGGCTAGTGACCCAATCGACTGGCTCAATGACCCAGTCGACTGGGTGAAGCAGAGACTTCAAAAGTTTTGCGGAAAAATCCTTTGTTTCACCCAGTCGACTGCCCAAAAGGGCCCAGTCGACTACCTCGACCAGAAAACCTAAAAAATGACTTCTAAACATCTTGAAACCCTTAGGCCCTGTTTGGTTTGCGGTCCGGTCCCATGTGATCCAGTCTCATAATGGTTTTTTTGGGACCGGACACTGTTTGGCAACACAATTCCAAAAAAATGGTTCAAAAAAAACAAGGACCACTTGGGACCAAAAGGGATAATTTGAGACAACAAAAAATGATGGTCTCAAGTGATCTTATATACAATTGTCTTAACACATGGGACCATAAAATTTGAAAAATATATATATAATTTGAAAATAAAATATAATATTAAAAAAATAATATAAAAAATTTGAAATAATGTATAAAATTTGAAATATATATATAAAATTCAAAATTAATATATAAAATGCAAAAAATATATTTAAAATTTGGGAAAATAAAAAAATTCAAAAATAATATAAAAATCAAAAATAATGTATAAAATTTGAAAATAATATAATTTTTTTAAAATAATGTATTAAATTCGAAAAGAATATATAAAAATCAAAATTAATATATAAAATTTTAAATATATATATAATTTAAAAAATAATATATAAGTTTTGAAAAATAATATAAAAAATTTGAAATAATGTATAAAATTAGAAAAAAATATAAAATTCAAAAATAATATAAAAAATTAGATATATATATATATATATTTGAGAAAATATAAAAAATTTGAAAATAATATAAAAAATTAAAAATAATATATAAAATTCAAAAAATAATATAAAAATTTGAAATAATTTATAAAATTTGAAAAATATATTATTTTTGAATTTCTTATATTATTTTCAAAGTTTTTATATTTTTTCAAACTTTATATATTTTTCATACTTATATATTTTTAAAATTTTATATATTATTTTTTTATTTTTTGTATTATTTTCTAAACATAAGACTAAACAGCTTGAATAAGACCATAAGACCAGACAGCTTTACCAAACAGACTTTCAGAACACCACCCAGACAAGACCAGACCTGACCGTCTACCAAACGAGCCCTTAGAAATCATCCAACTAAGTTCTAAACTCATTTAGAAACTTTAAGAATGAGAAATATAAACTAAACTCATTTCTAATAATCGTTTTGCCCCCGGTCTCTGTTCTAACGAACACCGGTTTGTAAAGTTCAAAATCTTCTTAAATTGAGTTTAAAATCATTTCTAAAACAAGGAATTTTACCAGGGCCATGGGGGTAGGCAAAAACGGGTTTTTCCATTTAAATCGAAAAGAATTGGTTTGAAAACCTAGAAAAACATCATTTTCGGCCAAACACCTAATAATCACAGTTCATGAAAAATAATATATTTCACATTCACAACTCCAAATGAAAGGATTCAATATTGACATTATAGCGCTCTAAGGCGAAACATGTTATAGTTTGTTCAAAATACACATTTGCACAATCCGGCACCGAAGTGCACCAAAAGAATATAATCCCCGCGCATAGCGCTCCAAGGAATGTACATAGACAATAACACCTCGACTAACATGCTAGCCGGATCAAAATAAAGTAGTTTTACACGTTTGATTTACATGGACAAAAGGAACATATTGATACATGTTTATCAACCTAATGTCCAACAAAATATAAGTATGGTCTGCCACCCATGCACAAAAGGCAAACATAATGCCACACATCCACGGAGAGACTACGGAACTCTCCCAACGGAATAGTCACCTGAAAATATATAAGGCGTGGGGTGAGCTCACTAGCCCAGTAGAGGAAACGTCATTGCCTCAATCTCGGTAGTCCGAGTGGTTCAACCCAACCAAGGTTCATGCCACTAACCCTAGGTCGGTCTCTTGTTCCACATGACTCTCACGCCAATCCAGAACCCCATCGAACCCAAAAAATAAGTTCCCCCAACATGCTCATAACATAATTTTCCACAATTATAGCATGCTTCAATATCAATACCATAATCACACATATATGATAGTTCACATGCAATATGACTCAACACACCTCATATTACACACTTGCCCAACACAGGTTAACAAATATACACTCTACTCATTTACATCGAGAAAGAGTACCGCACCGATTCTTCATAAGTGATTTTGACACTTCTCACTTTCAACAAGGAAGGCGGTTGCACGAGAGCCCTGCTTGTAACTCCCATGCCCTAAACATCCGAGAGTGGCACTTTCCACCACGATGGGGACACAACCAACCCTATATCCCCATTTTCCGACTTATTAGTCCGTAGGTGGGAGTCATATTTTCTTGGCCAGTTGTTGCGATGATTCAATACAAGACTACACACACATGTTCACACATCCCGTATAACCCAACACCCATGTTTTGACAATACATGGTATAACCAAAATGCATAAAGGTTTTCAATCACAACCATATGCCATCATAATACATGTTTATTTCTTTATGCAATATATTATACTCAATCTATAACAATGCTTACAATTCACATTTTATAAGCCATAAAACACAACAAGCATTTACATCACAAGTTCATGCTTTCAATACCCTAAATCATCGGCTAATTTATCAAGACGAACTCGTATATATATACACATAGACGCACACACCCTCGTACAAAGACATTAACAATTCATTTTTCCCCTACCTCAATTCCAAGCAAGCTAGCTCAATAGTGTCCAAGAGAGGTCCAAGTAAACTATCAACTCAAGTGTTCAAGGGAAGAGCTTCCAAGCTTGCAATACACCATTCAATGAATAATAATATTACAATGGTGTTTCCATAAACCAAAATTATCAAAGTGGCTCCAACCACAAAACAAAACCAACCCTAATGATAGCAACTTAGGGTTTTATGAAAGACACAATTCAAGAGAATGGATTCTTGAACTTACCATAACTCTTCCACAATAGAAGCCAAGAATCACAAGATGAGCTCCAAGCTTTTAATCACCGAAACAATTGGTAAAAAGGTTCAACTTATGGCCCTTAACAAGATTCAAGAGAGAAGGGAACCAAATATCAAAAGTTGAACACAAAAATTCTCAAAATTACATTCTAGGGTTGAAGTTTTAAAACTCAAGAGAGTGAGAGACTTACCCCAAAACCTAGTGCAAATGGAAGAGGAGAACACCCTAAAAAATTCCCATGTTAAACACTTCCTCAAACTCCAAGTGGAAGGATATGAAATCAAGGAGGAAATGGTGAAGTGGAAAATGGAAAGAAAAGTGTAGAGATATATGAGTTCTATAGAAAATATCAAAGTGTTGCAACGAAAGACTTTGATATTTATAGAGATCCTCCACTCACCCTCTCACAATCCAATGGTTGAGGTTAAAGCTAGCAAATTGAAGGTTTAATCCAAAGGCCACCAAGTGGTCTTGCAAGTGAAAGACCATGAATAATGGATTATTGCATTTGAGTGCCAACCAAACAGGGCCCTATAATCCAAGGGTTGAGAACAAAGATGGGAGAAGAAGATCAAGGGCTAGAAATGAGACACCACTCCAAAAGTGTAAAATGACCAATATTTTTCCAACTTAGGGTAATTCACAAGAGTGTCACCAAGACTCTTAAATACCCTTCTACCCCTTGTCATCCTCTTTAATTACTAACATGCCACTTATTCCCTAAAACTTAGCCAAAATATCTACATTTTCCACTAAGTGCTCAAAATGTGAAATTACTCATTTATCTTTTGGCTATTTTGTTCCCGAAATCGTTTTCAATAATTTTCATTATTCTCAAAATGAAAATACAACATGCAACTTACAATTTTTATATCATATACAACATGTAAGTCATGCTAAAACACATAAACACATTAAGCACATAATCACTTAATTATTTAAATAAAAATTTTAATTAACACGTAAAAATACCGGACGTTACAACCTCCACACCTTAGGAGATTTAGTCCTCGAAATCAAGACGTACGTACTTATAATAGAAAACAAGTCCAGTTATTTTTCCCGAACTTCCCGCTCACGCTCCCAAGTCGCCTCCTCGACTCCGCGATAGTGCCACAAGACCTTAACTAAAGGAATAGTTTTTCCCAGCAAAACTTGCTCTCGAGCATCCAAGATCATCACAGGTCGTTCATCGTAGGACACGTCCTCAGCAACATCGACATCAACCGAACTCAATACATGAGAAGGATCCGACTCGTACTTGCGAAGCATAGAGACATGAAAAATATTATGAACCCTGAACAAATCCGGTGGCAGCGCTAAATGATACGTCACCTCACCAACATTGTTAAGAATCTCAAAAGGTCCAATAAAACGTGGAGAAAGCTTTCCGCTCTTCCCGAATCGCATCAAGCCCTTCCGAGGTGAGACATCTATAAACATATGATCCCCGATCTCAAAGAATAAGGGACGCCTACGCCGATCCGCATAGCTCTTCTGTCGGCTCTGTGCCATAACCAAATGTTGTCAAGCAATCCTAATCTTCTTGGTTGCCTCATGAACCATATCGGGTCCCAAAAGTGCAACATCACCAACCTCGGCCTAACAAATTGGTGAATGACACGGTCTATTGTACAATGCCTCAAAAGGTGCCATCTGAATACTGGACTGATAACTGTTATTGTATGGAAATTCTGCCAAATGAAGATGATCATCCCAACTGCCTCTAAAATTAATAGCACAACCACGAAACATGTCCTCAAGAATCTGAATGGTACGCTCTGACTGACCGTTCGTCTGAGGATGGAAAGCGGTACTAAACCGTAACTGCATATCCAATACTTTCTGAAAAGCCTCCTAAAACTGTGATGTGAATCGCGGATCTCGATCTAAAACAAGTCACCGGAACCCCGTGAAGCTTGATAATCTCCTTCACGCACAGCCTACTAAGAACCTCTACATTATCCGTCTCACGGATAGGTAGAAAACGTGCAATCTTCGTCAATCGATCAATGATCACCCACACTGCATCCTTCTGATTCTTCGTCTTTGGTAGCCCTGTCACTAAGTCCATGCAAATATGTTCCCATTTCCACTCAGGAATCGGTAACGAATTCAACAACCCGGCAGGTCCTCAGTGCTCAACCTTAACCTGTTGACAAATAAGACATCGACTCACAAAATCTGCAACTAATTTCTTCATTCCTTGCCACCAATAATGATGCCAAAGATTATGATACATTTTCGTGCCACCTGGTGAACAACAAGCCTGAAACTATGAAACTCTCGCAAAATCTCCTCATGGAAAGTCTGTGGTACATAGAGTAAACCCCTAAAATGATAACCTCCATCAGAGTGCAAAACCCAATCATCAATGACCTCACCACTAGCGATACGAGTGCGAACCGAAGTAATGTTATCATCATGTCCCTAAGCCTCAATCACACGGTTCATTAGTGAAGGTTGTGCCACCATGCTAAATAAAGTCACCATTGAATCCCCATTATCACGAAACTAAAGACCCAACTCTGTGACTTCCTCTATCATCCGTCACTCATGAATAAAGATGCTAGCTAACGATGCATGTGACTTGCGACTCAACGCATCCACCATCACATTAGCCTTCCCGGGGTGATACTATAGTGCAAATTCGTAGTCCTCCATGTACTCGACCCATCGACGCTGCCACAAATTCAAGTCCCGCTACGTAAAGATATACTGTAAACTCTTGTGATCGGAGAAAACCTAAAATCTTCCATTGTACAAGTAGTGTCGCCATCCCTTAAGTGCAAAAAGAACCGCTGCAAGCTCTAAGTCATGCGTAGGATAATTCCGCTCGTGCGTCTTCAACTGTCGAGACCCATAAGCCATAACTCTCTCGGATTGTATGAGTACATATCCTAGTCCCTCGCGAGAAGCATCACAATAGATCACGTACCAGACGCCGCGCTCAGGAATAATCAACACCGGAGCCATAGTCAAACGTATGTTCAACTCAATGAATGCCTCTTCACACTTGTCATCCCACACAAACTTGATACCCTTTCGCGTGAGGCGAGTCATAGGAACCGCCAAACAAGAAAAGTCCTTCACAAATCGCCGAGAGTAACCCGCTAAGTGAAGGAAACTACGAACCTCAAAAACATTAGTCGTCCTCTTCCAACTCATCACCGCCTCTATCTTCGACAGATCAACTGAAATGCCGCCTCCGGAAACAATATGTCTCAAAAATCTAACCTCTTGAAGCCAAAACTCACATTTACTATACTTAGCATATAATTGGTGCTCTTTTAGGATTTGAATAACAGTCCTAAGATGAACCTCGTGCTCACTTTCCGTAGTATAGTACACTAAAATATCATCAATGAACACTACTACAAATCTATCTAAGAACTCATGGAAGATACGATTCATGAGACCCATGAATGCCACCGGTGCATTAGTCACACAAAAAGGCATCACCAGAAACTCGAAGTGCCCATACCAAGTACGAAATGCAGTCTTCGGAATATCAATATCCCTAACCCGTAACTGATGATAACCGGACCTCAAGTCAATCTTGGAGAAGAACTTAGATCCCTTGAGTTGATCGAACAAGTCATTAATCTGTGGCAATGGATATTTGTTCTGATCGTCACCCAATTCAACCTACGATAATCGATGCATAACCATAGTGAACCATCCTTTTTCTTAGCGAAAAGAACTGGAGCACCCTAATCGGAAACATTAGACCGAATAAAACCCTTTGCCTTGAGATCGTCAATTTGCTCATTCAATTCCTTTAACTCCACCAGTGTCATTCTGTAGGGTGCCATGGAAATAGCATCGGTACCCAATACAAGATCAATTGCAAACTCCACCTCACGAATCGGAGGCAAAGAAGTCAAGTCATCGGGAAAAACATCCCAATACTCGCCCACGACATAAGGTACCTCAACTTGACCACAAACCTCATCGTCAGAAAATAGACTTGCCAAAAGAAAACTGGAAACATTATGACCCCATATATAATAGGAAGAAGTAGAGGAGTCGTTGCGATCACCAAAGAAGTGGAAGCGCTCGCCCTTAGGCATGCACACTGATACTCGATCTCTAAAGCAGTCAATATGTGTATGAAAGGTAGGAAACTAATCCATGCCCAAAATGACGTTAAAGCTTGTCATGTCCAGAAGAATGAAGTCGAACCTTAACAATCGTTCGGCAATCACAATATCACACTTACGACACACTTTAGATAAATATGCACTACCCCCAATCAGCGTGTCTACCCACAAAGGTACCCCAAGACATGAAATAGGTATACCCAAAGTAGAGGCATAAGAAGAAGCAATAAAAGAATGCGAAGCTCCAGAATCAATAAGAACATGCGCCCAACAACCGTAAACAAGAAATGTACCTCTCACGATAGAAGGTCCTGCTACATTGTCTGATGTCATGACTGCATAAGCACAACCCTGAGTACATGGAAGTTGTTGGATAGTCGATGCAAATGTCTTAGCCTGAGAACCCGGAGCTGATAGTGCTGGTTGTTGTGGTGCTTTATACCCAGACTGACCTGTTGGCTGTGTAGCCCTAGACTGCTGCCCAATCCCACTCATAGGAGTGCCACTACTCTGTCCCTGCTGACAGTTCCTGGCAATGTGGCCCTGTTACCCACACTGAAAACAAGCCTTGTTACGCGCCGAACCACTACTTTGCCCCTGCTGAATATGTGGACACTCAGGCCTCCTGTGTCCTGACTGACAGCAATGATAGCAAATAATCTCTCAGCGAGTAGAACCCGGAGATGCTCTAGAAGAAGGTGCAGACTGTCCGTGCCATTGTTGCTGCTATATGGATCTGGCATGCTTTCTTTGGTATGGTTAGTTCACATAATGACGTGAATGTTTTATATCATTCTCCAGTATTCCGGTGTATTATCAATGGTACAATGCCTTTTGTTAATTATAAGGTGAATGGATGTCAACGAACACTGGGGTATTACCTATCTAATGGTATAAATCCGAATTGGGCAACATTGATACAGACTATTCCACATTCAACTACTGCAAAAGAAAAATTATTAGCTCAGAGACAGAAAGCAGTTAGGAAGGATGTTGAGCGGGCTTTTGGCGTGTTGTAAATAAGGTGGGCTATAACACATGGACTAGTGTATTATTGGAAAAAAGAGGACTTGAGCAAAATAATGAGAACGTGCATTATATTGCACAATATGATCATAGAAGACGAACTAGACACCAACATTTTAGACTGGACACCTCCACTAGATGAATCAGTCTTGCTTCCACACTATCATCGGGACCCCGTCATTTTTAGCAGCACACATCTCTGCCCGACATGTTAGGATTCACAATATGGAGAATAATTTGGACCTCATGAATCATTTGTGGAATAAATTTGGTAATGAAGCAGTGTAATCAAGACTCAATCAAGTATGTTTATTTATTGTACTAGATTGTATTTTTCATATTATTTGTGATGAATAAAAAATTTCTGTTTTAAATATTTTATTTTCTCTCAAAGTAATTGGGTTATAAATAATTAATATAACTATTCTATATATAAGTGTTATATTAAGTATATATAAATATCATTATATATATATTGAGAGTTAAAAATTTGCATTAACAAAAAAGGGAACTATACAAAAAAATAAAATAAAATAAAATAAAAAGGAAATTTGGCTGAACCATTAAAAGAACAAAACAAATGTTTTGCCCCAAAATCATAACCTAGGGCATCATATATAGATACATATATATCTTTCATTTGAGAGAATGAGAACCATTATCCTTCCTAAATCAGAATCAGGACTCATCATTATCCAATGCTTTGAGGAGCAAGGTAAACCAGATCACTATCCTTCCAAAATCAGAACCTAGGGCAAGTTAACCATAGAGGGAGAGGGAGAGAGGGACGATCGAGAAACTATAGAGGTAATTTATATTTTCAATTTAATATTTATTTATTTGATTTTTGATTTGTATGTGTGAATATATATATATATATATATATATATATATATATATGTATGTATTATCCGTATATGTCTCTTCCTTTCCACCTCCTTCCAACTCTTTCCCTCCCAAAATCACTCGCCAAATCTAACGAGTCAAGTAGCTAGTCATCCTCTGAGACCCAGTTATAGCCAGCACCACACCATCATATTTCACTCCATACAGAATGGCGAACTAGGCAAAAGGACTGCCATACCGGATGCCCTTTTCAAAAAAAAAAAAACTCCCACATTGTAGATACAATATTTGCACAACACAAAAAAAAAGATCCTTCTCATTACTTTTCATTGAATTATATACATTTTTCCAATGGGCCTTTGGCCCATTAGGGCAACACTTTCAACTTTACATAATATATTCCTTTACACGTCAGCTATGTAGGTCCTATGTCATGCCATTGCCTTGAGCTTATGGGCCTTCGAGTTCCTTCAAAATTGCTCTTCGGGTCGGGGTAAGATACTTCTCGGACCACGGGGTTGACGTATCGGTCGGGTTATGACGTGGGCACAATGGTCGGGTCACAATCTCGGACCATTCCTGGATCTCTCAGGTCGGGACGGGCTTTTTCATGGGCCGGGAAAACTCACATGTACACAAGCCCTCTTTTAGCTTATGGGCCTGCATCCAATGGGCCCATTAGGTGAAAGAATCTTAAGGCCCATCAAAAAGTCCTCGGGGTTGGTGCGCGGGACGCGTGGCGGATGATGAGGGGACGCGTGCCGGATGATGCGGGACGCGTTTAATGCTGCAGCTGCCGCCATCATTGCAATTTGATCTTGTGGCTGAGATGGCATAGATTTGTGTGAGATGGGCCGGGTCATGTCGATCCGATACTCTGACCCGGGTGACCGAAACGTCATACCTATCTATATATAACCCACATACATCACATTTGCACCGCTTTTAGATTACTTCTCATTATTTTCTCTGCCATACTCAACCATTATCTGCAACTCAAATCCATTCTCACCTACAGAATCTCCATATTGTCTCATCAATTTCTGCAAGCATCAGCGATCTTAATTGATTTTTACACTGTGTGAAGTGTTTTGGATCGTGCTGCAAAGCGTTTGACCGGACGCATCCTTCTCCGTTTCCTGGTACAGTTGCCGGTTTCTGCAAACCACCTAGCCAGAGGAAAAACTCAAGGAGAGACTGCCGGAATCATCTTTGTCTTTTTGTAAGTTGTTCTTCTCAATTTTCTATCCTTTCGTCAAATATGTCGGGGAATGATGATACCAGGTCGGTTAGCGACCTGCAAGTGATAGATACTGACCTAACTGTTACTGATCCTGATGTCTCGGAGAGCACCCCGTCCGTAGAGATTACTCGGGTCATTAGGTCTAGTCCCCCGGAAGTCACTCAGGAAGAAGGGGATCGGGCAGTAGAGGATGATGTCGAGGCGGGTCAGGATGCCGAGGAGGAGGAGAACTTCTGCACTGACCCTCTCCCAGCCAAATATAGGAAAGACGCTCAACTTAGGAGCCTCAGGGTCCCTGAAGGGGTTGAGGTTAGGCACTACCCTCGGGACAAAGATTTCAGGATCGGGGAAGGTCTGAAAGATGGGGATATACTGCTTTCCTCATTTCACCTGGCTATATTAAAGTTTCCCATTCACCCTTTCTTCCTCTTGACTTTGGCTACTTTGGGACTGGCCCCCCTTCAAGTCGGTCCCAACTTTTATAGGGTCCTGGCCATGATCTTGTTCATTAATAAGGAACTAAATCTAGACTTAGGTTTGGCCGAGCTTCTGCTTTCCTACAAACGTCAAGAACAGAAGGATAATAGGGGTCGGTACAACCTGACTTCCTACGTCAAGAGGAAGTTGTGTGATAACGTCCCGACATCCAACAAGGGATGGAAAGAGAGGATGATAATAGTGAGTGGTCAGTGGCGACATCCCGATGCTATGAACATCCCTGTCTACCATGTATTCCAGCCCACCTGACTTCCTGAATTTAAGAGTTTTCATACCCGAGCCTCATGCCACTGCGAAATGTGCAATGATAAGTTGGGTACGCAAGTGATGGATTTCCTGAAGGCTCCTCAGGAGAAGAGGGGTGTCGGGTATATAAGGGCTCGATTTGAGCTGTTGCGTGCTAAAGTGTGGAGTCAGGATTTAATGGATAGCCAGAATTGCCTGACTGGATCTGTATTGCAGGAGTTTGCATCGGGAGAATTAGCATCAAGGATTGCCTCGGGTTCTGCTGCGACTACGTCAGGGTCAAGGAGATTGAAGTCCAAGTCATCAGGAACCAAGAAGCTCAAGAGAAAAATGTCTGGGGATCAACGGAAAAGGAAGGCGGTTAGCCTGCCCCAACTTTCGATCAAGAGGGCCAGAAGGGTTGATACTGGCTCTACATCCTTCATCTGTGGGGTAGATATCCCTCCAGTCTCTGAAAATCCCGATATACCGCCAGTTAGCGAGAATCCAGCAAGCCATCAATCGGCAGGATCCACCGGAGGGCCCGTTGGCACGCTCCCCCCTCCTATTCCGGCAGAGAGTTAACCCGTCACACCCCCGCCTCCCCCTACTGATGGCCCGCAAATTGGTGCTTCGGATGCGGCCGAGGTCGGGGATGGTCGTGCCCTGGTCCCGAGCTTGGGAGGTACGAGTCTGAGTCCTCCTCGGGCGGATCCTCCCTGGGCAGATCATTCAGTCAGACCCAGTTCTAGTAGAAGCGTTGCACTGGGTGTTCCTTCCTCAGTATCGGATGCCCGAGACCTAGGCTCGGATGATGAGGAACATGATCGATCCCGACCATCCAAGCTGAGTACTGCCATTTCTAAAAATGTCAGGAAACAGGACAATAGAGAGATCGAGAAAGCTGCTGAGAGTGGGAGAGACGTTCCCCATGGCCCTCGCTTCAGGCTGGATACTCGAAAGGGTCATCCATATATGGGGGTGGCGGACAAGACGATCGACAACCCTGAAGCTCTGCGAGAGATGGCCCTGGGGGTGTGGACCCCGGCTGATAGGTTGGCCATGGGGCGGTACGACAGGTTGGACCTGGCTCTGGACGGGCCTGAGCTTGCAATGAAGGTAATAATTTCTCTACCCTCGTGTATTGGCTTCTATTTCATCCCTGATCTTTTGTGCTAACATCCCTGCTTTCAGATGTTTCACGCTACACAGGCGTATAATTGCAAGCTTGAGTAAGATGCCCGAGTCATTAACGCCCTGAATCGGGATGTTCAGGTCCACAAAGCTGGGTGTGTCAAGGCCTTGGAACAGCTCAAAAAGGCAAACGAGAAGATTCAGTCCTTGACATACCGGGCCGTCGCAGCAGAGGAAGGGCTCGCATCTGCCAAGGCGGCAACCCTAGAGCTTGCAGTTGCCAAGGCAACAATTTTCGACCTTGAGGGTAAGGCTCGGGAGGCTGAACAGATGGCTAACCGAGAAGTCCAGTCTCGGGAAGTCCTAACTCTTCAAATGCAGGCACTGACCGAAGAAATTGAGAAGTTAAAGACTTCGGGGCAGCAGCTGCTTGAGGAGAAGGTCGAGGTTGAGAATGCACTAGGTGTGGAGAGATCTCGGGTAGAAATGTGTCACAAGGGAGGCAACCAGATGATCGCTCGTTTTGTGCTCACAAGCAAGTACCGTTACGAGCAGGGCTGGCGGGAATGCATAACTGAGCTTCAAAAGCCTGAGGGTGACCGATACATCCCGACCATAGAAGACCTTGATCTCAGCATAGGAGTGGGACCTCCGTATGTTGATCCCGAGGCGGAACCTGAGGACCTGGCGTTTGGTGAGTTCCTTCAGGGTCCCTTGCCCGTTCCGTCTTGTCCTTGTGGCCTGGATGAGCCCCAAGCACAATCCCTCGAGAACCAAGCCTCAGGTGGCAATGAGGATCCTCCGGTGGAAGAATAGGGCTTTTCCCTTAGATTTTTGCTTTTTATTTTGTTTGCAACAACTGTGTCAAAGCTTTGTTGTATCGGCCTTGGCCACTGGGGCCCCTTTTAATATAAGTGAATTCACCTATTCAATCTTTTCCGGGAATATGCATGATCCGACGCTTCATTAATAAAAATTGGGATTTTGAATTGTAGCTTGGTAGGACTACTGATGCCATCGGACCATAAGTATGTGAGATCTCTCGGGCGCTTTGGGCCACGGAGAGGATTCAACATTAAGGTTTTGAGATAAAACCCGACCTCTGGTGGGTCTGTGAAGATCTCTCGGGCGCTTTGGGTCCATAGAGAGGTTCTACATTTGGGTTTTCAGATAAAACCCGACCGCTAGTGGATCTGTGAAGATCTCTCGGGCGCTTTGGGCCCATGGAGAGATTCAACACATAGGTTTGAAACTGATTTTTGTAAAACCCGACCACTGGTGGGTCTGTGAAGATCTCTCGGGCGCTTTGGGCCCATGGAGAGATTCAACACTTAGGTTTTGAGATAAAACCCGACCTCTGGTGGGTCTGTGAAGATCTCTCGGGCGCTTTGGGCCCATGGAGAGGATTCAACACTTAGGTTTTGAGATAAAACCCGACCTCTGGTGGGTCTGTGAAGATCTCTCGGGCGCTTTGGGCCCATGGAGAGGATTCAACACTTAGGTTTTGAGATAAAACCCGACCACTGGTGGGTCTGTGAAGATCTCTCGGGCGCTTTGGGCCCATGGAGAGGATTCAACACTTAGGTTTTGAGATAAAACCCGACCACTGGTGGGTCTGTGAAGATCTCTCGGGCGCTTTGGGCCCATGGAGAGGATTCAACACTTAGGTTTTTAAATTTATATAATCATGGAGACGCTTTAGGTAGGCTTAGATATGATCGGGAAGAAATTGAACTTCTATTTTTATCTTTCGGGCTCCAGTGGCCTTTCTTTACAGTAATTGAAATAGAGTATCCCTAGGGATAATACCTCTTGAGTCGAGATGCATTCTGTGTGTTAGGCTCCCTTCGATTATCAAAATTTCTGAGTAGTCGGTAAGCCCCGCGCCCAACTACCTCAGTGACGGTGTAGGGTCCCTCCCATGGCTCTTGGAGTTTGCCCACATGTCCAATTTTCCGTCTGACGACCATGTCTCCAACTTGGAATCCCCTCCTTTTTACTTTTTTATTGAAGTGATTCCTGACCCGTTGTTGGTAAGCTGCCAGCCTTATCCCGGCAATTTCTCTTTTTTCTTCCAGTAGGTCGAGCTCGTGTGACAAGCATTGATTATTTGTTTTCTCATCCCAGGCCAGTGATCTCAGCGTTGAGACGGCATACTCCGTAGGGATTATGGCTTCTGCCCCATATGCCATGGCAAAAGGTGTTTCACTGGTCGGTTGTCGGGGAGTGGTTCTATACGACCATAGTACCTCCGGCAACTTGTCCAACCATGCTCCTTTGGCCTTCTCGAGTTTCTTTGCCAGAGTGCTGAAGATGGAACGATTGGTCCTTTCTGCCTGTCCATTGGCTTGCGGGTATCCTACAGAGGAGGTGTTTTGATTGATTCCGTGCTGGGCCAGGAATGACCTGAACGGTTCACAGTCTAGGTTGGTGCCGTTGTCCATCATGATGGTCCGAGGTACCCCGAACCTGCAGATGATGTGATTCCATATGAACTTGACTACATGGCTCCCCTTTATTGATGGATAAGCCTCGGCCTCAACCCATTTGGTGAAATAGTCGGTGGCGAGGAGTACATGGGTATTCTTCCTGATGGCTTTTGGAAGTGGTCCGACTATATCCATTCCCCATCGGGTAAAAGGGTGCGGGACGATTGTCGGGTTCAAGAATTCCGGGGGCTGCAGTATGGCATCACCGTGCATCTGACAGGCTTTGCACCTGCGCACATATTCCTCCGAATCTCGGGATAGGTAGGGCCAAAAATAACCCTGGGACAGGATTTTATGGGCAAGAGACCGGGCACCCGAATGATTTCCACAAGCTCCAGCATGTATCTCTTGCATTACTATCTCTGCCTCGGAAGGAGTTACGCACCGTAGATACGGACCCGAGAAATATTTTCTGTAGAGCTGGTCCTGGATGATCGAGTACCGGGCTGACTTCATTCTAATTTTCCTTGCCTTTGCCTTATCAGTCGGTAGAGTCCCGAGATTTAGGATCCATCCAGCTTGGTTCTCGGGGAACTAGACATATCAATTCAGCGGGCTTTATGATGCTCGGTGCAGTGATGAAGTCGGTCAGTACTACCCGAGTCATGTCTTCACCAGCTGCGGATGCCTGATTCGCCAAGTGATCGGCCGAGGTGTTTTCTTCCCGAGGGATTTGGCTGAATGTTAACTTTTGAAAACTTTCTGATTCCTTGAGCACCAGCGCTCTGTAAGATTCCATTTTCGGATCCCTTGTCTCGTATTCACCGGTTATTTGCCTGAGAATTAGCTGGGAGTCACTGTACACGGATAGGGATTGAATTTGAAGGCTCTTGGCTAATCTCAATCCTGATATAACTGCCTCGTACTCTGCCTCATTGTTGGTGGCTGAGAATTGTAATTGTGCCGAGGCTTGTAACTTAGTCCCGTCGGGAGTATGTATTTCAAGCCCGACACCTGCTCCATTGGCGCACACTGAACCGTCCACGAATAACTTCCACGTTACCAACTCATCGGGTTGATCGATCTCCTCGGTTTCCCCTTCCAAGAGGAAGTCGGCAACGGCCTGTCCTTTGATCGAGACTCTAGGTACGTAAGTTATGTCATAAATTCCCAGTTCAATGGCCCATTTGGAAACTCTTCCGGAAATATCGGGCTTTGCCATAAGTACACGAATGGGAGTGGTAGTGGGGACAATGATATGATGAGCTTCGAAGTAATGCCTGAGACGTCGTTTAGCATTGACCAGGGATAAGACCAACTTTTCCTGCTTGCTATACCGTGTCTCGGGATCGGCTAGTGCCTTACTGGTGTAGAAGATGGGCATCTGGACGTTCCTGTCCTCTCTGATGAGCACGACGCTAGTTGAAACTGATGATATTGCCAGATACAAGAGCAGGACATCATCGGGCTCGGGTGTTGCAAGAATGGGAGGCTTGAGCATGTACTCCTTCAATCGGGACAAGGCTTTAGTTTGCTCGGGTCCCCACACTTCTCCCTTCATTGCCTTGATCGCCTGGAAGATGGGTCGGCAACGGTCGGTCAGCCTTGCAATGAATCGGCTTAATGCCACGACCCTTCCGGTCAAGATTTGAACTTCTTTGTGTGTGGATGGCTCTTTGGTTTCGAGCAGAGCCTTTACTTGGGTCGGACTGGCTTGAATGCCCGACCGATCAACTATGTGTCCCAGAAACTGTCCCGAGGACACCCCGAATGAGCATTTTGCTGGATTGAGCTTCATCCCGTGTTTCCTCAGGGTATCAAACACCTTACGGAGATGCCCCAAGTGGTCAGTCTTATTTCTGCTCTTGACAACCGTGTCGTCAATGTAAGCCTCGACTACTGTGCCCATCATCCCTTTGAATATCCTGTTCACCAGTCTTTGAAAGGTGGCTCCTGCATTTTTTAGTCCGAAAGGCATAACTCTAAAGCAATAGGTACTTGTTTCCGTAATGAAGGAGGTTTTTTCCTCATCCCCTGGGTCCATCGGGATTTGCTCGTAGCCTGCAGTAGCATCCAGGAAGGTTAACCTCTCGTAGCCTGCAGTAGCATCGACCATTTGATCTATTTTGGGCAGGGGGAAACTGTCTTTCGGGCAAGCTTTGTTTAAGTCGGTGAAGTCGACGCAGACTCGCCATTTCCCGTTCTTTTTCTGCACAACAACCACATTGGACAGCCACTCGGGATAATGGACCTCTCTGATGAATCCGGCTTCCAGCAACTTTGACACCTCGTCGGCTATGATTTGGTTCCTTTGGCCCCCCATTCGCCTTTGTTTTTGTCGAACGGGTCGAATATTTGGATCGACATGTAATGTGTGTCGGACTATGGAGGGGTCGATGCCGGGCATATCAGTATGCTCCCACGCGAAGACGTCATGATTGTCCTGTAGGAATGTTGTCAGTTCATTCAATTCACAAGTGGTGAGGCTTGTACCTGCGTAGGTGACCTTATCGGGCATTACAGACACCGGCTGCAGAGGCTCTGCCACGATCGGGGGACCCGACTCCCCGTCCTGTAGTTGTTATTTGGACTCCAGGTCATGATTGTCCTCTCGGGATCTCTTTCGATCGGGATTGTCCTTCATTTCTTTGATGGTGACGGCGTAGCATTGCTTGGCCGCCACTTGATCTCCTCTGATGTCGATTATGTCGTACCCATTTGGGCCAACGCACCTCATCATTTGGTGGAGAGTTGACGGTACCCCCTGCATTCTGTGTATCCATCCCCTTCCCATAAGAAGATTGTACGATGGTTTCACGTCCACCACCACGAAATTTTCGGACAGAGTTCTCTAGGCCGCCGTCACAGGTAGCCTGACCTCCCCGAGAGGCTCGACTTGTTTTCCGTCGAACCCGGCAATTGGGTTTCGGGAAGTCGCGATGTCACTCGGGTTGATTTCCAATTTATCAAAAGCCCATTTGGTCATGATGTTGGCGCTGCTTCCCGGGTCAACCATGACCCTCTTCACAAGACATCCCGAGACCATCAGAGTGATGACTAGCGGGTCCTCGTGCGGGACCTGGATGTGCCGCAGGTCCTCCTGGGAGAAGAGTATCTGAGATTGCCCCATTCGGTGGTGGATCTCGTTTATCCCAGATATCCTGGCGATCTGATGTGCTCTTCTCATTTGTGTGCGTCTCGATCCTTCGCTGCTTTGTGGATCGGGACCCCCATGGATCATATTGATGATCCTGACCGGGTGAGCAGGACCCTGATTCCGTTGGTTATACTGTTCTGGTGGGTTGGCCCTTGGACCATCCCTCTGGATATAATCCTTCAGTTCCCCTCGGGCTATCATTCCTTCCACCTGGCGTCTTAGGTTTCGGCAATCGTTGGTCGTGTGGCCAAAATCACCATGAAGGGCGCAATGCTTGGATCTATCCCTTTGGTCAAAGGGTTGCCTGATTGGGGGAGGAGTTTGGAAGATTCCTCGAGCTTTGTTCTCCTGGAAAAGCTTGGCAAGCGTCACTTTTAATGGAGTAATCTTCTCTTCAATCTTTGCACGTCTATCGGGTTGAGGGGGAAACTGAGATGAAGAGTGGCTCGGGGGATTCGAGCGTTTGCGATTCATATCATGTCGGGATTTTTCTGACGTTTTATCCTTAGATTTCACTTCCACACTGACCAGTGCCGCTCTCCTCTGTCGGGTTGCTTCTTCCTCTTCGATTCTCAAGTGGCCTTGCGCCCTGGAATTGAGTTCTCCTATTCCCGAGGGAGGTCGCTTCACAAGTGATTGGTGAAACTTGGTCCCCGGGATGAGAGCCATCCTGAAGGCCTCCACGGCAGAGTGTTGGTCGCAGTTGTCGATGGAGGACGACTCGACATTGAATCGGGACAGGAAGCTCTTGAGGGATTCGCCCTTTTCCTGAGTCATGGTGAAGAGGCTCGAGATGGTCTTCTTCTGCCTCTTGTTCCCGAAATATTGCGCCACAAAGAGATCGGATAATTGCTGCCAGCTGCCAATGGATCTCGGCCGTTGCTTTCTGAACCAGAGGAGCGGTGCATCGATAAGACTGGTCGGGAAAACTTTGCATAGCAGGGCTTCGTTCTCGGCGTACATCGTCATCTTCTGGTGGATCTGGTAGATATGCTCATCGGGATCCTTCGTTCCGTCGTAAGGAGTGAATCTGGGCATGACGAACTTCCTTGGGAAGGGTTCCTGGGTGATCTCCACACTGAAGGGCGACTGAACCGAGTCGGCAGAGGCTCTGAGGGCCTGGTCATCGGTGGATCTGGCTCTCAGATCATTCATGACTTTCTTCTGAAATTCTATCATCATCTCCTGGAGCTTCTGCGACGTCAAAGGTTCGTCGATAACTGGAGTATCGCCAGTAGCCGGGGCCTTGCCTGGCCGGTGAGATGTTTCACCATGCTCCTCTCGTGTTTGGGCATCACCTTGGGTCTGTGATTGATCGGGAACTAACTGTGGGATAGTTGCCTGATTCAATCTCGCGAGGAGTTCCTCACTCCTCCTTTCCGCCGCCAGGCTCCTTGCCTCGGCGGCCTGGCTGCGTTTCTCCGCCTCCGCCAGCCGCTGCAGGAGATTTTCAATCGATGGTGGGGCGCTTGGTTGTCCGGTGCCGGGGATCAGTGCTTCAGAATGGGATCTGGTTACTGGCATCGTTATATCTGGACAATGAGGATGGTATGAAAGGTGTATCTGGGTTTCACTCAGCTTTTTTGGAGGTAGGAAGATGGTCGGTGATCTGACCTAAATTCCCACAGACGGCGCCATTCTGTAGATACAATATTTGCACAACACAAAAAAAGGATCCTTCTCATTACTTTTCATTGAATTATATACATTTTTCCAATGGGCCTTTGGCCCATTAGGGCAACACTTTCAACTTTACATAATATATTCCTTTACACGTCAGCTATGTAGGTCCTATGTCATGCCATTGCCTTGAGCTTATGGGCCTTCGAGTTCCTTCAAAAATGTTCTTCGGGTCGGGGCAAGATACTTCTCGGACCACGGGGCTGACGTATCGGTCGGGTTATGACGTGGGCACAATGGTCGGGTCACAATCTCGGACCATTCCTGGATCTCTCAGGTCAGAACGGGCTTTTTCATGGGCCGGAAAAACTCACATGTACACACATACTTTTCAAAAAAAAAATTTGATGGAATACCATTTTTACTTTGAGTAAAGCAGTGAAAACCGGGGAAATTAAGCTGTAGACATCAATGGGTCTACAAGATTTTGTCGGCCAAACATCTTGAAAATGTCTCAAAAGTTGTGTTTCTTTCGTAGAAGGCTCTACTATAGTACGATGTGTCTCACCTTTGCATAATTGCATGTGGACTGTGGCCACAATATTTTCTCTACACGTCAATTTTTTTGTGTATGATTTTCCTTACGCAAATTAATCTTGAATTTAAAGGGAAAAAATCGGAAGGTTTAAGTTGTGATTATTTTTTAATTTCTAATTAGTGGAAGTGTTAGCTTCAGAATAGTTTAGATGAAAATTTTCAATTGTATAAGTTGTTCTCACAAATTTATGTTTGAAAATTTTTACAAGCTTCTCCAAATACTGCCTTGAATTGAACCTATTGATTAGTCATGGACCTTGGTAATTTAATTCCAGATAATTAAGCTTGATGTATGTAAATTAAGTTGCGACATTTAGACAAAAAAAACTGGTAAGTGGTCTAATCTCAAATCAGATTATCAGAGCGTATGATTCGAATAATTAAGCTGGTATGTAATATATTGTAATACAACATTAGTTATTGTTATTAGTGGTGGCTACGCTAAGTAATAAGATTGATTTTTTTAAAAACCAAGATCACAGATATAGATGGTTATAATTGGGTTTGATGAGTTTGCACTATTTAAAGGTTTATCATATTTACAATTAATTACTTCTTTTATATCTATATCTATATCTATACTACTGATAATACAAAGAATTTTTATTATTTCCAAATATTTTTCTCTACTTAAAATATTTAATTAAAGAATTATGACAAATATGCAAAGGATTGTAAGGTTTCTGAAAAAATATCACATTCAGAAATACTACAACCCTTTTAAAAAAAGACTTCTTTTTCATTAAGACAAAGTGCAAAGGGTGTTAACATTTTTTAAGAGTCTGACAGTTCCACAAACTTATTTCTCCTATTTAGAAAGGGTTGTAACCTTTGTGAAAACACCTATTTTTCTATAAAAAAATTTCTTATTTTAAATACTTAAAATATTTAATTAAGATATTATGACAAAAGTGTAAGGAGTCGTAACATTTCTAAAACGATGTCACATCTAGAAAGGTTATAACCCCTTTCAAAAAGACTTATTTCTCATTAGGACAAAAGTGTAAAGGGTGGTAATCTTTCAAAAAAAGAGCCACATAAGAAAAGCTACAACCCATTTTTGATAAGATTTATTTCTCTTATTTAGAAAAGGTTGTAACCTTTTTTAAAACATGTATTTCTCTATAAATATATATTTTATATTATGTTCTTTAAATTCAACGTAATTTTTTTAATATATTTTATATTATGTTCTTTAAATTCAACGTAATTTTTTTAATTAAAAAAATATTTTAAAATTTAACAAAATTAATTATTCACGTGCGTTTGTGCTCTTTTCCCTAGTATATATATATATATATATATATATATATATATATATATATATATATATGTGTGTGTGTATGTATATAGCAAAAATAGCCCTCTATGTTATCTTTGTATATAGTGTATATATATCCCCAAAAATACGAAACACAAGTCCATTAAAAGTTAACATGTTTTTACATTTATTATCCTCTTTGTGTTGTATTATAAAATCAAATATAAAACCACTAACAATTAAAAATACACATGAAAAACTGAAATTCCAAAAAAAAAAAAAATACATAAGAAAAAAATTGAGGATGCGTTTGGAAAACCTGTTTTTTGTATTTGTTTTCTGTTTTTAAATATAAAAACTGTTTTTGTATTTGTCTTTGTTTTTTTCAGCAAAAAACTAAAAACAAAAAAGCGTTTTGATCAAAATTTATATTGAAAAATAAAATGGTATTGGTGGGCAGCGGTGGGCGTTGGTGGTGGGTGACTGGCGGAGGCGGCGAGGGCGTTGGTGGTGGGTGACTGGCGGAGGCGGCCGGCGGCGACCGGAGGTGGTGGGGGTGGTGGTGGGTGGTGGCGGCGGCGATGGGGGCGGCGGCGGAGGTGATACCCTAAACAGTGAAAAAACTCAAAAAATAACTAAAAGTTGTATTTGGTGTTTTCACCACTTTTATCCACTATTCACATAAAATAGTTTTTTTGGCAAAAAAAAATAAACAGTAAACACGTTTGCCAAACGTGTTTTTGTTTTTAAAATAAATAAACAATAAAAAAATAAAACAGTTTTCTAGATATCCAAACCGACCTGAGTCTACCATTTACTTTTTTTATTCATGAGTCGTGACCTAAAATTTCAGTGGGACCGTGGGAACGAGTATATATACAAGAGCGATCTTGAAAATTAAATTGGAATTTAGGTCTATTTTTATATAGAATTTACACTATAGTTCTTTAATAAAATAAATATTTACTAATATGCTCTATATATTATAGAATCTCTAAAATCTAAACATTGTATCTATGGTAAAAAAATCCAAACACTGGATCCATGGCCTAAAATTCAAACATTGGATCCATGGCTTTGTGGATGTGTTGTGAACTAGTATTTTATAAGTTTCCTGTGGACATTTCTTTTATGTGGTTCATTTATGTTGTTGGAATTGTAGACTTTTATTAAAGTTAGGTTATCTAGACTTGAATCATTTGATGATTAATTTTAATGGAACGTAATGAGATAAATTTTAAAATATTAAATTTATTTTTGTGTTAAAAAATATTACCAGTAAATCAATTAGATCATTATTTGTTTCCTATATAGATTTTAATGTTATATGAATTTTATTTATTTTTTTGCTTGTTCCTAAAATAAAATTAAAAAATATATAAAAAATAGCGGTTTAATGGGGTGGTTGAGACCCATTTTGGAGGACATATATGGGTGAAGATTTGGGTGTAAATGTAGGAAATTAAAACGGTTTGGGGGCGATTATGATAAATAAAAATATTACGATTTTCACTATGACGTACAAATTAGCCCATGCTCATCCCTATGACTTGCCACCAACCCCCTATATCAGGCAACCCTAATTCTGGTATAAAGTAATGCTACCAAAAGTTACACACTTGCAAGGAAACCTTACAAATTGTACGCAATCATGATGTCTCTATATATAATGCACGTGCACATATATGTATGTCCTATGTCTATATATATATAGGCAGCTCACATGCATGATGCAATATACTGTAGATGCGTATTTTTTCACACACTTAAGAATATCTTTATTAAGGCTCTAAGGTCATATTTATACAAAATGAATGGGTCTCCAGCCCATCATGATTAGGTTAAAATCCTTTATTCTCGGAATTTTATTTCCTTCTACAAAATGCATTTCTTATCAAACCAAATTCTTGACTTTAGCCCCAAGTTGTGATAACTTATGGGCTTGATCGCTTTTGGGCTTAGATTCAAACCATTTACGGGCCCTCCTTGTTGGGTTTGTTTTCTCTTCACCTGGGCCTGCTTATTTTTTGAACAATTTGCTCTTGGACCTTCTATTTGATGGACCGAGAATTTTGACTCTTACACTAGCCCCTATGGGTCTGACCTAATGCTTCATGGGCCTGACCCAAATAATAGGTTTTAGCTTTATGTCTTTTCGTTTCTGGTATATGTATATGTATACATATGTAGATGCACGTGGGCTAGCTTGCAATGATGATCCAACTTACGTGTGGGTTAGTAAATTCAAAATGACGGCTAGATTCCCTCGATCGATGCTTCTGTTTGTCTCGAAATTTTGCAACGCCTCCTGCCTCATTTAATACGATGGTTGGACGCACTCTTTCTTCTCTATAAATACATATCTTCATCTTTTACTTGAGATTTTTTTTTATCACAAAAACTTCTTGATTTCAAATCTCTACATCTTTGTCTTCTGCAATTTCTCACTTTTTTTTGGACTTCATTTCGCCGAAGCTGCTTCCAGTCTTCTTCTCCGGTGGTTTATTTTTCATTTTTGTAAGTGCTTATCTTTTTAAAGCTTCCTTTTCTTCTTCAAAATGTCTAAATCTCACGTCAGTTCTGCCAATGAGGAGTTGGGTCCTCGGTCTCGCGGAGAATCTGTAGAGAGTCGTACCGAGGAACTTCCGATGTTTCCTCAGGAAGATGAAAGGGTCGATGACATCGAGGAACTCCCCCCTTATAACCTAGATAAACTTTCTGCTAATCTTCGCAAAACCCCAAATATCAAATCCCTTAGAAAACTGGTCAAACCTCCCTCTAGCGTGAAGTTTGAGGCCTACAACCCTGAGTTAGATTTTACCCAGGGTGAGGGTGTTGGTCTTCACGACCTTCTTCTGTCTTATAACCAAGTGAAATTGGTTAGGTTTCCTCTTCACCCCCTCTTTCACTTCATGTTTTTCACTTTGGGGTTAACCCCAATTTCTTTCGAATTGTTTCCATATTAATCCTAGCAAATTGCGACTTTGGACTACATCTTGGATTTGATGACCTCCTTATGTGCTATCAGGTTCTGGAGATCTCCAATTGCTTAGGGAGGTTCATGTTTTACCCTTTCAAAGAGAGGCACATTTGTGAGGGAAAAAACGATTATGAAAAGGGATGAAATGAGAGGATGGTCCTCATTAAGGGTCTCTGGTTATATCCTCACTCTGTCTCATTTCCTATCCCTAGTGTTTTCGGTCCTGGCAAATTCAGCCCTTATAAGTTTCTTCATGGGCACACAATTTATTGTATGTGCCATGACTGTGACCTCCATAGGGCTGAATATATTTATGAGTCTTTTGGCGTCAGTGGCAAATGGTCTTCTTTTAGTAAATTTTACAAAATGGTCAAACTTTTGAAGAATAAACTTTGGTCTGAGCGTCTTGATTGTACTGACCTTTTGACTCCTGGTAACTTGCAGAACATTTCCAGACTAGGAGCCTCTGTAGAAATGCTTCACTTGATCCACCCCAAGCTTTTTGATGCCAATCCAAAGGATACCCCTAATCCTGCTACTGAGGGGACCTCTTCTCGAGTCATAACTGCAACCCTAGCGTTTGGGACTGTTGTAATGTCTGGGTCTGTTGTAGCGGTTGGGTCTATTGTTGTCCAATCCCCTGCCCCTTCCATGTCTCAGCCTACTCCCTCTCATACTCATCCTTTTACTGAGGAGAGGTCCTCTAAGAGGCAAAAATTAAAAGGAAAAGCTGGAGAGGATGGGGGGGATGCCTCTCTCCCTACTACTATGGCTGCCATGACTGAGAGGGTCAAGTCCCTCTAGAGCAGGGAGGACTTGGATGCCTTCAAAGCCCTTGATAAACCTGAGTTGCCAGACAGGGTGAAGGGCATGATGATGAGGGTACATTTTTCCTATGTACTAGTTTTTATCATGCTTTACTTCTTTCCCCCTTTTTTATTGAGCATTAATTTCTATTTTAGTGCTCTGATCATTTTTATGTGTTTTTTCACAGGCCTTTTATACTGTGGGGGCTTTGTGCTTTAATCGCCAGACCTATGCTGAGGAACTAGCCCACCAGATTGGTGAATCGACGTGCCTTAAAGTTGCCCTGGCCTTGGTAGATAGGAGGGAGACCCTCTTGGTCAAGGAGGTTGTTTCTTTGAAGGAGGAGAATGATACTTTAAAAGAGAATAAGGTTAAAGCGAATACTGAGATTGAAGACCTTCAGTATCGCATGTCCCTCACTCACTCTGAGCTGGAGATGTGCCGTCAAGGGGGTTTAGCCATGCATTCGCGTCACGGGGTCTTCAACAATTGCGTTGCTGGCCAGTTCTAGCGAAATGGCTTTGAGACTTCCCTAAAGGAGCCTGCGCAGAGAAAACCTGCAGACCCTGAGGACATGAATGTGCACCTTGGAGTAAAGGCTCCCTATGATGCTCAAAACTCAAGCCCAGCTGAGGAGCTCTTCTCCGAGTTCCTTACTGTTGTCCCTTAGGTCTCAGAGGCTCCAGCCCCTCCTCCTTCTTAAAGTGTAAAGGATGTTGATAGGGCCACAATACGTATCTTGTTCTCATTTTGAGTTTTAATGTATCTCATTTGTGGCACTATCATCTCCCTTATTAGAAGCAATCTCCCCTTTTAGTTTTGTTCATCAGATCTATCTTCTGAACTTTTATTGCCAATTGGGCAAATTTACATATTTCTTTTTAATGAAAAACTCTTCTTTCTTTAATTTATTCTGAATCTGCCAAAGTTTATATGTCTTAACTGATTACTTGTTTCATCAGTATGTGTATGCCTCTGGCATATAAGCTTTTGGTAGATTTAACTATAGGAAAACAGTTTTCCTTAAATTGGCTCGGGTACGTGCCTCTGTTTTGATATAGGTATAAATTCAGGCCAGACATATGCCTCTGTGATTTTTATAACCTAGGAATAAATTCCTCTGTTGAATGGGTCAGGCGTATGCCTCTGCCATTTTTATAACCTAGAAATAAATTCATCTGTTGAATGGGTCAGGCATATGCCTCTGCCATTTTTATAACTTAGAAATAAATTCATCTGTTGAATGGGTCAGGCATATACCTCTGCCATTTTTATAACTTATGAATAAATTCCTCTATTAAATGGGTCAGGCATATGTCTCTGCCATTTTTATAACTTAGGAATAAATTCCTCTGTTGAATGGGTCAAGCATATGCATTTGCCATTTTTATAACTTAGGAATAAATTCCTCTGTTGAATGGGCCAGGCATATGCCTCTGTCATTTTTATAACTTAGGAATAAATTCCTCTTTTGAATGGAATACTTTGTTAATTGTTTGCTAAAAATAAGTATTTGAGAATGCGAATACTTAGGCTCCAACCTCTTTTTATTTATTGAATAGAAAATAAATAACAAACAATGTGGGCGTGAATTACTTCTGTTAACTTTAAAGAATTTTGAATCTAACTATGGATAGTACCTCTTCAATCTAAAGGCATTTTGAGAATTGGGTTCCATGCGTCCATTGGATTTTCTAAGCCGGTAAGCTCCTTTACCAATGAATTTGGTCACGGTGTAGGGTCCTTCCCAATTTTCCCGAAGCCTCCCAATGATGCCAAATTTCTTCCTGATGACCATATCTTCTACCTGGAATTCACATATCTTTACTTTTTAGCTATAACTCTTCCTTATCCTCTGATGATACTCATCCAATCTTGTGGCTGCCCTATCACGCTTTTCATTCAGAGTCTCGAGAGCTTGCACCAGGTTCTGATTGTTTTGATTTTCTTGATAATTTTCACTTTTGATGGTTGGGATCACATTTTCTGTTGGAATCACCGCTTCTGCTCCATATGTCATGGAAAATGGGGTTTCTCCAGTAGGGAATCTTGGTGTAGTTTTGTATGCCCACAAAACCTCTGGTATTTTATCTGACCAGAGTCCCTTGGCGTCTTCCAATTTCTTTTTGAGATTATTCAGAATAGTTTTTTTCATCCTTTCAGCTTGTCCATTTCCCTGCGGATACCCGACTGAAGACGTCTTGAACTGTATGTCGTGTTTCTCGCAGAAAGCCCTAGTCTATTGCTTGTCTGAGTTTAGACCATTATCAATCATTATGGCTCTGGGGGCCCTAAAATGGCATATGATGTGCGTTCAAATGAATTTGATCACATGCCTGTGAGTGATCACGGAATACGACTATGCCTCTATCCACTTGGTGAAGTAGTCTGTAGCAATCAGTGCTAGTTTCACCTTCCTTAGTGCTTTCAGAAGTGGTCCTACGATGTCAATCCCCCATTGTGCAAAAGGGTGTGGATTGAGCGTAAGATTGAGAAGCTCTGGTGGGGGGTGAATGTTGTCATCGTGCATCTGGCACTTGTGGCATCTCCTAACGAAGGTTTCTGTATCCTGGGAAAGGTAAGGCAGGAAATAGCCTTGATTCAGTACCTTATGAGCAAGTGATCTTCCACCCGAGTGGTTGCCACATGTTTCTTCATAAATTTTCTTCATAATGGCTTTGACCTCGGAAGGAGTAAGGCATCTGAGGTATGGTCCTCTGAAGGATTTGCGGTATAAGTGTCCGTTTATCAGAGAATACCTGGTGGACTTCATACGATTTTTTCTTGCTTCAGGCTTGCTTTCAGGCAGGGTTTTATCTCTTAAATAGGACATAATTGGATTCATCCAACTGGGTTCCCACGAAATTATATAGACATTCCTCGGCTGTTGTGTGTTTGAGATCTCCAAGTAGTCTATTGGCGCCACCCTGGTCAAGTCTGGTGAGTTGGATGATGTTATGTTGGATAGTCTGTCTACACCTTCATTTTCTTCCCACAGGATCTGCTGAAGGGTGAATTGATTGAAATGACCGAGTTCTGAATGAGCCAAGGCTCTTTACGGTTCTAGCTTATCACCAGCCTCATATTCCCCATTGACCTGTTTAACAACTAGCTGGGAGTTGCTATATATCCTAAAGCATCTCACTTGAAAACTCTAACATAATCTAATTCCAGCTAGTAGTGCCTCATACTCAGCTTCATTATTGGAGGCCGAAAATTCCAGTTGTACTAACTGATGTATCTTCGTTTCATCTGGTGTTACGACTTCCAGACCTAAACCAGTACCCGCAGCTCCGACTGATCCGTCAACAAACAAATTCCATTCTAGCTCTAGATGCTAAAGATCTGGTTCTGCTTCTAAGAGAAAATCAGCTAAAGCCTGCCCTTTGATGGCGGTTCTGGGGATATAGGTAATATCAAAAGTCCCCAACTCAATTGCCCATATGGTGATTCTCCCGGTCAGGTCTGGTTTGGACATTATTGCCCTGATGGGGAATATCGTTGGGACAATGATAGGGTGTGTATCGAAATAATCTTTGAGTCTTCTTTTGGCATTGACTAAAGATAGAATCACTCGTTCCGTGGTAGTGTACCTTGTCTCAGGGTCAGTGAGTGTTTTGCTGGTGTAGAAGACTAGGATCTGGCAAGTTTTTTCTTCTTTGACCAGTGTTGCACTTGTTGAGGAAGTTGAAACTGCCAAGTATAAGTGCAGCTTCTCCCCCGACTTTGGAGAAATAAGTACTGGAGGACTCACGAGGTACTCATTTAATTTATTTAGATCATTGGTTTGTTCTGGTCCCCATTTATTGCCTTTTACTACTTTTATGGCCTGAAATAATGGTCTGCATTTATCTGTAAGTTTGAAAATAAACCTGTTTAGTGCAGCTGCCCTTCCAGTGAGGGTCTGGATTTCTTTATGGGTTTGTGGCTCTTCTGTGTCCACTAAGGCCTTAACTTGAGCAAGGCTTGCTTCGATCCCTATTTTGTTCACGATATGGCCTAAGAACTGGCCAGATGAAACTCTGAATGAACACTTTGATGGATTGAGGCGCATTCTGTAGAGTCTAATTGCCTGGAACACGTCTCTCATGTGCTGGAGGTGATTCTCTTTCTTTTTGCTTTTAACCACTGTGTCGTCAATGTACGCCTCCACAGTGTGACCCATCAGATAGCCAAAAAACATTTTCACAAGTCTCTGGTAAGTAGCACCCACATTTTTTAGTCCGAAAGGCATTACTTTATAACAAAATGTACATTCTTCTGTGATAAAAGACGTTTTCTCCTCATCTGTTGAATTCATGGGTATCTGGTTGTACCCGGAGTACGCATCCAGGAATGAGAGTTTTTCATATCATGCTGTGGAGTCCACCATCTGGTCAATTTTTGGCAAAGGGAAGTAATCTTTTGGGCATGCCTTGTTTAAATTGGTGAAGTCGATGCAAACCCTCCATTTTCCGTTCTTTTTCTTGACAACGACCACATTAGAGAGCCAAGTGGGATACTTGACTTCCCTAATGAATCCGGCTTCTAGAAACTTTCTGACTTTGTTAGCTATGTTCTAGTTCTTTTCCACCCCAAAGCGCATCTGCCTCTGCTTGACGGGTCTGGCCTTAAGGTCAACATTCAAGTTGTGTTGTGTGACTGATGGATGTATGTCTGGCATATCTAGGTGTGACCAGGCGAATATGTCGATGTTGTCCTATAATAATTTTATTAAGTTTACCTTTTCAGGAGTTGTTAGGGTAGACCCAATAAATGTGGTTCGTCCGTCTTCGGTGGGGCTGATATCCACTTCTTGGAGTAGCTCTGTCCTATTCTGACTTTCACGACCCTCCTCGAAAGGGTCAATCTGTAATTGCTATTTTTCCCTCTACTTCGAGCTTTTCTGAACCTCCTCGTTGGACTTGGTCCAAATGTTGAGGTTCTTCATTGATACTGTATAGCACTCATTTGCTGCTACCTGATCCCCTGTGATATCGATCATGTCCACCCCGTTTGGATCCATACACCTCATCACTTAATGGAGGATCGATGGTACACCCTGCATCCTGTGAATCCAGCCTCTGCCCATAAGGAGGTTGTATGACGGTTTTATACCTACCATGACAAAATTTTCCTTGAGTGTCCTTCTGGCAGCTAACGCGGGAAGTTGGATGACTCCGATTGGCTCCACCCTCTGCCCATCAAACCCAGTAAGGGGGACTCTAGTTGGCTGCATGTGGTTGATGTCCACCCCAAGTTTATCGAAGGCCCATTTGGTCATGATATTTGTGTTACTTCTAGGGTCTACCATGACCCTTTTAACCAAACAGTTGGAGACCAGGAGTGATATGATCAGAGGATCTTCGTGCGGCATCTGCACATTCCTGAGGTCATTTTCAGATAAACTGATTTGTGGATCCTCCTTTCTATTGAAGGTCTGGAAAATCTCGCCAATCCTCCTGAGTTTGTGGGATTGACATATCTGGGATCTCCTGACCCCCTCGGACTCCTCGGGTGTTTCACCTCCGTGGACCATATGGATCACCCGTACCGGTTGTCCTGTGGGTGTATTGTTTTGAGGGGCTTTCTACTGATGTTCGGCCCGTGTCTGGTCTTTTGCCACGTACTCGGATAATTCTCCTTTCGCAATCATCGCTTCTACCTATCTGCGCAGATTCCTGCAATCGTTAGTGTGGTGGCCATACTCACTATAGAATGCGCAATGCTTTGTCATATCTCTCTGGTCCATGGGTTGTCTCATGGGCAAAGGGGGTCTGAAAATCCCCTTATTCTTCTTTTCTAGGAAAAGCTTTCCCATGCTTACTTTAAGATGAGTCACCATGTCCTCCACTATCTATTTCTTGTTGGTGGGCTTACTTGATAAAGGGCTTGGATCCTGACGGATTGGCTTCTGTTCCTTGATACGATCCTTAGTTCTAGACTCGACAGTAACCATGACGGCTCTTTTGCGTCTAACCGCCTCTTCTTCCTCAATCCGGAGGTAACCCCGGGCTTTGGGGTCTTTTCACCAAAGAGGCGTGGAACTTAGTACCTAGGATCAAGGCCATCCTGCATGCTTCTACTACCGAAAGTTGGTCGTACTGGTCTATGGAGGACATCTCTATGGTAAATCTGGACAAAAAACTCTGGAGACTCTCGTTCTTCTCTTGGGTCATAGTGAATAGGCTTGAGATGGTCTTCTTCTACTTATGATTACCATAGTATTATGCTATAAAGAGTTCACACAACTTCTTCCAACTGTTAATGGAACCAGGGGGTTGCTTCCTAAACCATAGAAGAGGCGTCTCTGTCAGACTAGTGGGGAATACGTTGCACATCAAGGCCTCATCCTTCTTTCATGCAGTCATCTTGGTTTGGTATTGATATATGTGATCTGTTGGGTCTTTGGTCCTATCATAAAGAGTGAAGGTTGGCAACCTAAACTTTTTTGGGTACTCAGCCTGATTTATGTCATCTGTGAATGGTGATCTGATCATGTCTACGGCTGCATGGGCCACCAGATCTTTCATCGTAGGTGCCTGGGCTTTCATGCTCTCTAGCAATTGCCTCTAGACTGGGGGATCCTTGTGCCTCTGGCCGGTGACCTCTTCTTGTTCATCAGCTATTCTACTCCCCGTGCCTTCTCTCCCGGTATTGTGGTTCCCGTCATTCCGGGATGGATCTGGGAGGACGCCTTCGTTGTTGGTGGCGTTGGCTTGGTTTTCTGGGTTATTAGGGTTTGGAGCCTGACCTTGCCTCTGGTGGAGTTCTGCGTTTTGAAGTTCCAGCTCTTCGTTCCTTCTTTCTACCATGGCCAATCTCTCCATAATTGCTTGAATCTGGGCGGCTTGAGCATTGCTTGCCTCGGCTAATGCCGCTGAGGACCTTGTGTCCACCATAACTACCTTGAAAGGTGTTAGAAAAAAGAGTTTGAAGGAGGAACGAAAAGAAGAAATAACCGAATATGGGTGAGAAAAGATTGATAATAACATACGTTCCCACAGACAGTACCAAAATGTAGATGCGTATTTTTGCACACGCTCAAGAATATCTTTATTGAGGCTCTAAGGTCATATTTATACAAAATGAATGGGTCTCCAGCCCATCATGATTAGGTTAAAATCCCTTTATTCTCGGAACTTTATTTTCTTCTACAAAATGCAATCCTTATCAAACCAAATTCTTGACTTTAGCCCCAAGTTGTGATAACTTATGGCCTTGATTGCTTTTGGGCTTAGATTTGGACCATTTACGGGCCATCCTTGTTGGACTTGCTTTGTCATACCCCCTAATTTTCATGCATAGGTTGGTCAGGCCTATGCCGAAAATTAAGGCGCATCCACACTTAATAATAAACAAGCACGGAGCAAAATACATATTTAATAAATAACAAAGTGTCAAAAGTTTAATTCTCATGAATAAACAAATTCAGAAATCAAAAACCCCCAAAGAGTACAACTCGGAAATCCATATCTATGGACCCCTAAACCTTAATGAAAAAAAACAGGAGTTTTAAAAAAATATAACTAAATTGAGTCCATACACTGAACTGAAGTCAAAATGGAAGAACTCGCGAATGAATGATAAGAGACCTCAACCCTATGGCTGAAACTGCTGAGAACTTGAAACAACAGTGGTGGGTTAGACCCACGAGTAAAGTAGACTCTACATGATCCCACACAGAGTACCAATAATCCCATCATCTACCCATTATAAATATAAGATTAATATTATAATTCCTATAAGTACCACACTTAAACTTATATCTTCCAGAAAATAGGCATAATAAATAGGGTACAATCATAATTAAATAACAAGTCCATAAACAAAGCAAATAAAATACAACTAAAATCAAATCACAAGTCAATAGGTAAATCAAATAAAGTGCAACCATAATTAATTCACATGTCAATTGGCAACTTAACCATGCCTAACCATAACCACGTACCCGACAACTTATCACTATCGTGACTAGTCGATTATAGTACAGATGAGACTGACTTAGTAGTCAACTTATCTTGGTTCCTCCAATACTCCAAAGTAAAATAATTAAATAAAATACTACACATATTTTGGTCACAAATCTAAGAACTTCACCAACCTAGATATGTACACATAATAACAAATCGTCAAAACTAACATACAAAAAAATAAATATCATTTAACAGTAGCGATTTCCTAAATTCATCTACCACCTCTAATAAAACCGATTCAAAGAACACTCAATAAATATTTAATTCATTATTCTGTTACATGATCACCAAGTAGTAAAAGAAGACTCCAACTATTCCAAAGTGATACAAACCCCTGGACCCACATGTTCACATCCACATACAAATTTTCAAAGCCTTGTATGCAGTATGCACCAGCATATATATGTTTATATATATATATATATATATATATATATATATATATATATATATATACATGAAATTCAAAGTCACAATAAATAACAGTTGCATACTTTCATATTCCAATCTCAGCATACCCCACCTAACATATAACAAGTAGTTAACCAATAGAGCCCACTAATCCATGAAAATCAAATCGTGTGCAGGACTACACCATGACCACTGCATCATCTATATATATATATATATATATATACGCAGATACATGAATCCACGTATATTAATTCCTCCGAAATCATAATACCATATTATGTACTTAATTACAATGACTAGAGTACGCCAACCCTATAGGAAACAGAAACATTTAAAAGTTATCTACCAATCCCTAAATCTTATAGTGCATAAATTAGTTTGCGATAATATACAATAATACACAAAAATTATATTGAGCTAAAGTATATAGATGTTAGGGTTACGGGTCCAAAGGGAAAGAGAAAAACATTCTATTTGTCTGATCGTTAGGCTAAATCACACACGAATTGTAGGCCGATCGATGCTCTCTTCTATTTCTTCTACGCGACTCGCAATTCTGCTCTCTCCTTCTACTCGTCTGACAGAAACGTAGAACTCTTTTAGGGTTTTCTTTTTATAAATAAATAAATATATATATATATATATATATATATATTTATTTATTTTACATAATTCCCATGGGCCCAAAAATATTTTATATATATGTGTAATAGCCCAAAAGTAATTAAGTAGTGATTCATTGGGCTTATAAGCCCAACTTATATTATTTAATTAAATAAATAAAATTTATCCAACTTAATTTATATATATATATATATATATATATATTTAATTTCTTTGTCCCAAAAATCAAGGGGTATTACATTCTCCCCCCTAATAAAGGAATTTCGTCCCCGGAATTCACTACATAGCTCTGGATACTTTGCACGAATTTTGTCCTCCCTTTCCCAAGTGGACTCTGCCTCATTGTGATGGCTCCACTGAACAAGCACAAGAGGAATGATCTTTTTACAAAGTACATGCTCCTTTCGATCGATAATGCGATAAGGTTGCTCCACATAAGTCACATCCGGCTCCAACTCGATCTATCCCATATCAATATGCTGATATACATCCTCATCTCGTAAGAATTTCCGCAACATTGAAACATGGAATACATTAAGAACCTTGTGCATAAAATCTGGCAGTGCTAAACGGTACGTCACCGTTCCAATCCTGTCAGTAATCATAAAAGGACCCATAGAACGAGGTGACAATTTCCCCTTCTTTAGGAACCGCATTACTCCCTTCATGGGTGACACCTTGAGTAAAACCTGATCCCCCACTCTGAACTCCAAAGCTCGAGTCCGCCGATCAGCAGAACTCTTCTGCCTACTCTGGGTAGTCCTCATACGGTCCCGAATAAGAGGAATCTTTTCTGAGGTGTCCTTGATGAACTCAGGACCAAATAATATGTTATCTCCAGCCTCAAGCCAACACACCTGAGATCTACAGGGTCGACCATACAATGCCTCAAATGGTGTCATACCAATAGTCTTTTGATAACTATTGTTATAGGCAAACTCTGAAAGTGGCAAATAGAACTCCCAATTGCCCTTGAAATCAAGGACACAAGCTCAAAGCATATCTTCCAAAATCTGGTTAACCCTCTCAGTTTGACCATTTGTATGTGGATGATAAGTTGTACTAAGGTGCAACTCTGTACCCAAAGCCTGCGGAAAGCTCGCCCAAAACCCAGATACAAAGTTCAGATCTCTATCCGATGTAATAGACAATGGAATCCCATGAAGCTTCACTATCTCTGCAACGTAAAGCTTTGCCAACTGCTCTGAAGTGTAATCTGAGTGAACAGGTAAAAAATGGGCAGACTTTGTAAGTCTATCAACGATCACCCAAATGGAGTTATGGTTCCGATGTGAGGTAGGTAACCCCTCAATGAAATCCATAAAAATGCTCTCCCATTTCCACTCAGGCACTAGAAGTGGCTGCAATGCTCCTGGTGGTTTTTGGTGATCGATTTTAACCATTTGGCAAGTACTACACTTGGAGACAAAAATAGCTATGTCTCTCTTCATACCAGCCCACCAAAATTGGCATTTCATATCCTGGTACATCTTATCCCCTCCAGGATGAACTGCAAATGGAGAGTTATGAGCCTCTCTCATCACATCTCTCCTCAAGTCATCGATAGGAAGAACAACTAATCGACTCTTATACCTCAACCCCCCATCTGAACCAACTGAGTAAAAAGGAATCTCTCCTGATGTCAACTCTGCAACTCTATCTATACACTGTTGGTTTACCTGTTGGGCCTCAATCACTCTTCGAATGATGACAGGTGTCACCATAACACATGCCGCAAAAGTGTCAGCTAACTCATTAACTGACCTCAACGCATTCCACTCAGTCTTGAACAAGGCTAAAAGACTAGCATATGGTCGACAACTGAAGGCGTCTGCCACTACATTAGCCTTCCCTGGATGATATTGAATGGAAAAGTGATAGTCCTTCATAAATTCCAGCCATCTGTGTTGCCTCATGTTCAACTTCCTTTGCATAAACGGGTACTACAAACTTTTGTGATCACTGAATAATCTGAAAGCCTCACCTAAGAGGTAATGTCTCCAGATCCTCAATGCAAAAACCACCGCTGCCAACTCCAAATCATGGGTAGGGTAATTAAGCTCATGTGGCTTGAGCTTACGTGAACCATAAGATACTGGTCTCTCCTCTTGCATCAACACACAACCCAAACCTTGTCACGATGCATCGGTGTAGACAAGATACTCAACCCCACTCTGTGGAGTGGCCAGAACAGGTGCAAAAGTCAACTTAGTCTTCAGTTCATCAAAAGTTGTCTGACAGTGATCATCCCAAACAAATGGCACACCATTTCTAGTCAAGTTGGTGAGCGGACCGGCGATCTTAGAGAAACCCTAAATGAATCTACAATAAGAACCTGCTAATCCTAGAAAACTACGGACCTCTGAAGGTGAGGTGGGTTGTCCCCACTCCAGAACCGCTGAGACCTTTGTTGGGTCCACTGCAATCCCCTTCTCTGACACCACATGACCCAAAAACTTCACCTCTCTATACCAAAATGCACATTTCTCAAACTTTGCATACAACTGGTGCTCTTTAAGGGTCTGTAGCACTGTCTCTAGATGTCTGGCATGCTCCTCCTCAGACCGAGAATAGACTAATATGTCATCAATGAATACAATAACAAATTGATCTAAAAATGGCCCTGAATACTCTATTCATCATATCCATAAAGACAGCTGGAGCGTTGGTCAACCCGAAAGGCATAACACGGAACTCATACGACCCATATCTGGTGAGAAATGTTGTCTTGGGTACATCCTGCTCCCTAACACGAAGTTGATGATAACCAGACCTCAAATCTATCTTCGAGAAGTAGGTGGCTCCCCTCAACTGATCAAATAAATCATCAATCCTAGGCAATGGATAGTTGTTGCGGATTGTGACTTTATATAGCTCCCTATAATCGATACAAAGATGAAGAGAACCATCCTTCTTCTTCACAAACAACACCGGTGATCCCCAAGGTGAACTACTCCTGCGAATGAAACCCTGGCTAAGAAGTTGTTGAATCTGCTCCTTCAACTCCCGCATCTCCATCGGTGCCATCCTATATGGTGCCTTAGCAATAGGCCTAGTGCCTGGAGCTAAGTCAATAACAAAGTCATTATCATGACTCGGTGGTAACCCTGGAATCTCCTGAAACACATCCTGAAAATCACGCACTATGGGAATACTATCCATGGATATAGTGATCTCCTCCTGGGTCTCTCCTCATGGGTCTCTGTATCAATATAAAATAAATGTGTACTAGACCCTCCATGTGGATGAGGCATAGCAATCAAGTACATCTCCTGACCCAGTATCGCAAAGACTATCTTCTTACCATGACAGTCCAACTGAGCATGGTAGTGAGATAACCAGTTCATCCCAAGTATCACATCATAAGAATGCATATCAAGTACTAACAAATCATCTAAAAATCTAAGCCTGCCAATATCAATAGGGACTTGTCCACAACTCTCCCGTAAAATTGCATCAACACCTACTGGAACGGAAATACTGAGGGGTCGATTACAACATTGAGTCAATAATCCAGATAAAGCAACAAACGACCGAGACACAAAAGAATGTGATGCACCAGTATAAAAAAAAACTCGACCGAGTCTACCATAAATAAGAAACATACCCTCAATAGCCTGAGGTGCCCGAGGATCATAAGGCATGATGTTGTACACCCTGCCATAATGCAACTGTTGTTGTGGCTGCCCCTATGGTGGTGGGGGTGCTGGTAAAGCTGGGTACGCCGGGCCCTGAATACGTGGAATATGTGGTGTCGGTAATGGTGGTGGCTGCCTTTTCCCCTGCTGACCAGTCTGACCCTGCTGGCCATGCTGACCTTGAGTAACCTTTGGACATCTCTTAGCAGAGTGCCCAAACTCCCCACAACCATAACAATGTCCTTTGAAAGGAGCTAAAAATCTCCTCTGGTAGTTTCCCTGTTGCTGACCCTATCTAATCTGAGGTGTTCCACCCTGCTGCCCCTGATGAGAAGACATTTCTTTACTAGTATCATTGCTACCCTTCTGTTTTTTCCAAGGTTGATACCACTGGAATCTGCCCCTATCACTGTGTCTGCCACTCTGACCATTCCCTGTCTAACTAGTAGAGTCCTTATCACTGAGCTTCTCCCCCTTAGATTTCTTGTGATCCCTCCTGAGCTGACAATGCTGTAATGTTGCATCCACCCCTTGAGCATAAGTGGTGTAAGCTGGATTACACACTATCACTTGTCGAATGGGCCATAACAAACCATGTACAAAATAATTCTTTTTTTTCTCCTCTGTGCTCACCTCCTCAGGTGCAAACAATGATAAGCTGGTGAACTCTTGCTCATACTCTGCTACAGTCATGTCTCCCTGCTGTAAATCAAGAAACTCCCTTTTCTTAGCTGCCCTTACTACAAAAGGGAAATATTTCTCATCAAAGCGAGCCTGGAACTGAGCATAGGTCAATGTGGCCCTCTCCTCTGAGGTGGTAACTGACTCCCACCACTACAAAGCATCACCAACTAACTTGAAAGTAGCAAGCATCTGCTTTTGGACCTCTGTACACTCAACCATACGGAGATGACGCTCAATATCCTTCCGCCACTGGTGAGATACTTTTACATCAGTAGACCCTGAAAACTCTGGTGGATGACCTTTCGTGAAATTATTCCAAACTTTTTCCCATGTAATAGGCTGTATTGCCTGCTCAACAACGGGAGCCTGCTGAGGAAGCGGAGGATGAGGCTGCTGATTTTGAAGAGCGGTCGCCACCCCTGCAATAACAACCTGAGCAATGATAGTTGCGAGATTAGGAGGAAGTTCAACATTGTCATCCTGAGCATTGCCCTAACCTTGATTCGCATTCCTTCATTCATTCTCCTACGAGGCGGCATACTGAAATAACGGTAATATGAATCGTTAATACCCCAACAACGAACTTAAAAGAGTATAACGAATCCTAAATTTAGGCTCTAGAAATATCAGAATACGCAACGCAGAAAACCTAGCAAAAACATCCCTAGGACACTTGAACCCGGAGTGCTCTGATACCAACTATGATACCCCCTAATTTTCATGCATAAGTTGGCCAGGCCTATACCGAAAATAAGGCGCATCCACACTTAATAATAAACAAGCACGGAAGCAAAAGACATATTTAATAAATAACAGAGTGTCAAAAGTTTAATTCTCATGAATAAACAAATTCAGAAATCAAAAACCCCCAAAGGGTACAACTCGGAAATCCATATCTATGGACCCCTAAACCTTAATGAAAAAAAAAAACAAGAGTTTTAAAAAAATATAACTAAATTGAGTCCCTACACTGAATTGAAGTCAAAATGGAAGAACTCGTGAATGAATGATAAGATACCTCAACCCTATGGCCGAAACTGCTGAGAACTTGAAACAACAGCGGTGGGTCAGACCCACGAGCAAAGTAGACTCTACATGATCTCACACAGAGTACCAATAATCCCATCATCTACCCATTATAAATATAAAATTAATATTATAATTCCTATAAGTACCACAGTTAAATATATATCTTCCAGAAAATAGGCATAACAAATAGGATACAATCATAATTAAATAACAAATCCATAAACAAAGCAAATAAAACCCAACTAAAATCAAATCACAAGTCAATAGGTAAATCAAATAAAGTGCAATCATAATTAATTCACATGTCAATTGGCAACTTAACCATGCCTAACCATAACCACGTACCCGACAACTTATCACTATCGTAACTAGTCGATTATGGTACAGATGAGACTGACTTAGTAGTCAACTTATCGTGGTTCCTCCAATACTCCAAAGTAAAATAATTAAATAAAATACTACACATATTTTGGTCACAAATCTAAGAACTTCACCAACCTAGATATGTACACATAATAACAAATCGTCAAAACTAACTTACAAAAAAATAAATATCATTTAACAGTAACAATTTCCTAAATTCATCTCCCACCTCTAATAAAACCGATTCAAAGAACACTCAATAAATATTTAATTCATTATTCTGTTACATGATCACCAAGTAGTAAAAGAAGACTCCAACTATTCCAAAGTGATACAAACCCCTGGACCCACATGTTCACATCCACATACAAATTTTCAAAGTCTTGTATGCAGTATGCACCAGCATATATATGTTTTTATATATATATATATATATATACATGAAATTCAAAGTCACAATAAATAACAGTTGCATACTTTCATATTCCAATCTCAGCATACCCCACCTAACATATAACAAGTAGTTAACCAATAGAGCCCACTAATCCATGAAAATCAAATCGTGTGCAGGACTACACCATGACCACTGCATCATCTATATATATATATATATATATATATATATATATATATACACGCAGATACATGAATCCACGTATATTAATTCCTCCAAAATCATAATACCATATTATGTATTTAATTACAACGACTAGAGTACGCCAACCTATAGAAAACAGAAACATTTAAAAGTTATCTACCAATCCCTAAATCTTATAGCGCATAAATTAGTTTGCGATAATATACAATAATACACAAAAATTATATTGAGCTAAAGTATATAGATGCTAGGGTTACGGGTCCAAAGGGGAAGAGAAGAGCATTCTACTTGTCTGATCGTTAGGCTAAATCACACACGAACTGTAGGCCGATCGATGTTCTCTTCTATCTCTTCTACGCGACTCGCGATTCTGCTCTCTCCCTCTACTCGTCTGACGAAAACGTAGAACTCTTTTAGGGTTTTCTTTTTATAAATATATATATATATATTTATTTATTTATTTATATTACATAATTCCCATGGGCCCAAAAATATTTTATATATATGTGTAATAGCTTAAAAGTAATTAAGTAGTGATTCATTGGGCTTATAAGCCCAACTTATATTATTTGATTAAATAAATAAATTTTATCCAACTTAATTTATATATATATATTTAATTTTTTTGTCCCAAAAATCACGGGGTATTACATGCTTTCTCTTCAACAAGTCTGAGTTTGCTTATCTTTTGAACAATTTACTCTTGGACCTTCTATTTGACGGGTGGATAATTTTGGCCCTTACAGGTACTATCAGGAATGACCTAATGAAGCACCCAGAGCCATACATCCCAAATGCCATTGCGGAGGCTTGCTTGTACGAAACATAATCTAAATAGAACTTGGATATATATAACTAATTAAAGATCAATAATTAAAGATACATGAGACATTGTTGGACCAGTTTTTCATATGATTTCCAAAGCTAGCTCAAAAATTGACAGACTAGCTTGAAGAAAATTGTCCTCTTTTTAATTATTAATCGACCTTCAAAGCCAGCATGTGGGCAGTGGTCACAGTTTTTGACATGCATGGACCACCCACTTTGAATTGCAAAATGGCATGCATGGACCAACTGACCAACACATGGGTTAAATTGAAAAGATCCATGCATACGCACGGTCTCTGTCTCAATATATGGTTAATTATACTGACACTTCCTGATATTTAAAGAAATTACAACTAAATTCCCTTCTATGACACATAATGAAAAGTTATTTTTACCCTTTATTTTTTATTTTCAATCACACCATGTTATTTTTTTTATCCTTGATCCTTACTTTAATATATTAAAATAACTTTTTTATATAAAACTAGTCGATTGGACTTGCCGTCATATTTGTCAATGCAAACGAATAATAATATTAATTAAATAATTAAATACGAATTCTTAGTCTTTCAATCTTTATTGAGTCAAATACATAATGGTGTTGAATTCACCATGCAACTAACAAAAAACAACTCAAATATAAAAATAACACATAAGATTAAATTACATCAGTTACATGCAACTAAACAAAAAATTTCAAACTATCAAATCTAATCGGATTAAATTTTATTAAGACGGTAAATTTATGCTTAATAAAGTAAAAATATATAATATAAATTAAGTACATGGGGTCAAATTTTATATATTAATTCAATTAAACAAAAAAATAATAATTTGTCAACACGAATTAGATAATCTCTTTTAACCTTGATTATAATAAAAGAAAACAATTTCAAAATATTAGATAAGGTCTAATTTCATCAAGTGCAACTAAATAAAAAATCTCAAGCTATCAAACCTAGGTGGATAAAAAAAGAATTAATTATTCTTAAATAAAAATTTCAATATCACAAATCCTATTTCGTCTTTTTTAAATAAGTAAATTACATAAATAATTTCTCAAGCAAAAAATAATATATAGGACAATTTTTCATGTATTAAGTGTAACTAAATAAAATATCAAACATGTCAACCTTAATCGAGTAAAATTCTTCAATTAATTTCTAAAAAAAATAAATTCTCAATTTGAAAAATAATACAATACATCAATTAAGGTCGAATGAATTGAGCGGTGTAAAGTGATATAATTGAGAAGGGATATTATAGACATTTAATGCACCTGATATTTTTAAGTTCGTTCATTAATTCCATTCAAGGATATTGTTGACATTTCACACTTATTTTGAAGCAATTTTACTTTAAAAAAAATAAAAATAAAAACACCTCTACTGATGCCTGAGTGTTCACAAAATACAATTTCCTCAACCCTCAAGTCTGTGAGTGTAATTAACCGCTATATATATATACATATATATATGGAAGTCATTTGGAGTTTTGGATTCTGTATCATGATTCATGATTAGGTGGGTAATGAATATGCTGCCTAAATATTCTGCATGTGTACAACCAAATGTCAAACTCACATGGACTTGGGAACTCAATGTTTCTATTCATTTTTGGTTGGCCTTGAGCGACTGTATCCGGCTACATCCATCATTATTGACAGAATCTTGGCTTCCAATCTTGATTTTCTTTTCTACTTGTTTTCTTGATTCACGGCACTAGTATATATATATATATATATGTATCTCTATATTTATGTATCTCTATATTTATGTATGTCTAGATAAGATAACTGTTCATATTTCATAAAAAGAAAATTAAATAATTAAGCGCATTGTTTCATTTTATCGTGTGTCATGGTCTATAAAATTATTATTCAAGATCAATACAGAAGATATATATATATATATATATATATATATATATAGTAAGATATATGTCCTTCATTACTCCATATTTGTCACTTGAACTCATTCACATGCATATCCCATCCTTCTAAATCTGAGCCGAATTAATATCTGAAAGCAAGATATTTAACTATATATATATATATATATATATATATATATATATATATATATATGTTAGATTTTAATGATAAAAGAAATCAAAAACATGAATTAAATTGCAGAATAAAATAAATTATTCTACATACTTCAATTGCGAAAACAACAATAGTAGAATACCTCTAGGTTTTAGCACTTCTGTGTAATTCAATGCTCCTGCAATCCTGCGAAAAGTATAGCGCACTACTCCCGTCTTTCTATTTCAAGTTGATAGGGCAAAATAAGAGTATGACAACTCTTATATAGAGAAACAGCAAGGGGGGACGGCCTCTCCACAAACAAACACTTAGGGTTTTCTTTCATATCATGGAAACCTAGATGGTAAAGGATTAGTAATTATAATCTAACGGTGATTGTTACACTTATCAATTAGACCACAAAGACAAATATAACCCCAACCCATTAATTATCAATAATCACATTATAATCATATTTTATTTAAAATTGTGCATAGGACCACAAAATAATTTTTAATATATTATATAATTAAAAATTCCAATAATCTCTCACTTGGTTCGTGCACCCTAAAATTTTAGAAAACGATACTATGGATTGCAACACTTTATTTTAGAAAAATCGGGTGGCCACCCATATATTTTTGAAAATACAATTATTGAAATCAATGGGTTGAAACACTCTCCTCCATAGACTTCCTCAATAGTGGATCATGAATGCGTAAACAAGTATTATATTAGTCTAAACAGTTACATGGTCACAAAATTGATTCCATCAAGGATTTAAGCAAAACTGCATTTCATGAGATGCACAAATTGCATGTGGTCTAAATGCACATCTCACTACCCGTCTTGCGTCATACCATCACAGTATGTCACCTGAACATATTACAGCAAATCGTCAACCTTCTATTCAGTGTGAGGGTTTACCAATATGGAGTCAATCCCATATCTAGCCCAAGCTAACCTCATGGAGTAAAAATACTCCCACAGGCAAATTTTAATATCCTGTTTCATACCATCACCGTATGTCACCTAAACATATTACAGCAAATCGTCAACCTTCTGTTCAGTGTGAGGGTTTACCAATATGGAGTCAATCCTATATCTAGACCAAACTAACCTCAGGGAGTAAAAATACTCCCACAGGCAAATTTTAATATCTTGCTTCATACAATCACGGTATGTCACCTGAACATATTACAACAAACCGCCAACCTTCTGTTCAGTGTGAGGGTTTACCAATATGGAATCAATCTCATATCTAACTCAAGCTAACCTCATGGAGTAAGAATACTCCCACAAGCAAATTTTAATAAGTGTATTTGAATTCACTAATGTGGTGTCAATCTCACATCTAGTTCAAACAACCTCCGGAGTGAAAAATCACTCCCAGGCAACCCTGCTAGCAGATAAACAATCATATATATAATGATGCATCATAACTTCACATTGCATGCAAATATATAACATCCCAAAGAATAAGGGAATAAACAATAGTCATTACAAAAAGGCGTAAGAACTGAAAAACAACTATAAGGTATCTAACCATAAAACAAAAGATCAAACATCAAGGCATAACGACTCACAAATATCCATCTGGATCACGTGTTCCCTAAGTGTTTTAGGTTGCAGTCCTTTTAGTAAGAAGATCAACAATCATTTCCCTAGTAGCTATGTAGGGAACCACAGTAGCACCTTCACTTACCTTCTCAAATATAAAAAGTATTTTACATCAATGTGCTTATTACGTTTGGTTATCTTACTATTCTTCACATAATTTGTGACAACTTAATTGTCATAAAAATACCAAAGGCTTATGTAAGGAGTTCACAACCTTCAAATCCGCAACAAAATTCCTCAGCCACATGGCAAGTTTTGTTGCCTCATAACAACTGGCCAATTCCGCATACATAGTGGAATCAGTGATAATAGACTACTTATTACTTCTCTATAAAACAGCTCCTTGTGCCAACAGGGAAAATAGAACCAAAAGTAGATTTTCTACTATTAGAACAACCAGCATAATCCGAATCAGAATAACCAACCATCTCGAGGTAATCTGATTTCATGTAAGTCAACATAAACCCTTTGGTTCTTTAAAGATACCTCCAAACCTTCTTCACTGTTATCCAATGGACAACATCCGGATTTTACTAAAAACTTCATATCATCCCAACCACATAACCGATGTCAAGCCTAATGTTTGTTACTTGACATCAACTTGACTTATTTCAACCTCATTATTGGGACATTGATCTTCTGAGAATATATCTTCTTTAACAACTGGAACCTCAAGATGACAACAATTCACCATATTGAAAAGTTTCAACACATTTTCAATATATGTTTTCTAAGATAGACCAAATATGTGTACGATGCAATCTCTATGGATCCTAATGCCAAGAAAATACTTTGCATTACCCATGTCCTTCATATCAAAATGACTTGACATAAACTTCTTAATATTATGTATTGCATGGATTCTATTGCTAGTCAATAATATGTCATAAACATATACAACATGGATAGCAAACTGACTCCCACTCACTTTGAGGTAAATGCATTTGTCCATGACATTCTCTTTAAAATCATAATTGATAATCACTTCATCAAACTTCAAATACCACTGTCTTGAAGTTTACTTGAATCCTTAAATAGATTTCTTTAACTTACACACATGGTGCTCCTGTCCCTTGACAACGAAAACCTCAGGTTGAGACATGTAAATCTCCTCTTCAAGATTTCCAATAAAGAATGTGGCAAGAATAATCTTTAAGGAGTCATTTGAAGAAACAGGAGAAAAAGTCTTTGGGAAATCAACCCCTGGCTTTTACTTGAAACCTTTAGCCACTAATATAGCCTTATATCAATCAACTTTTCCTTGAGAATCTCTTTTGGTCTTATAGACCCATTTACAATCCACCGCATTCCGATGCTCAGGTAAATCAGCAAGCTCCCACACTTTATTAATATACATATATTATATTTCATCATGCATGACATTCATCTAATCAGAATGCCTATGAGTCCTCATAACCTCATCAAAAGTAATGGGATCCTCATGCTTATTAACATCAACCTCAACAACATATACCTCAAAATCATCTAGTATAGCAAGCCTCTAAACTCGTGAGGATCTCCTAGGATAAACAAGCTTAGGAACACAATAGAAAACTGTAAGAGAAGATTGTATAGGTGGATCAAGCGGAAGAACAAGACTCTAGAAACCCTAACTCGAAACAATTAAAGGGTTCCAATAAAATCAATATCACTAAGAACATGCACTAAAAATTATTCTTCAATAAAATAGAGAACACGATGTCCTAAACTCCCACTAGAAACACGATCCTTAATAAAATTTGCATATTGTGTCTCAACAATCTCCATAGGTCTATATAGGTAGTAAAAAATGATAACCAAATGATCTCTCTATATACCCAATGAAATGACAAGTAACCGTGCGTGGATCTAATTTCTGAATATCAGGATTATACAACTTTGTCTCTGCAAGGCATCCCCAAACATGCAAATACAGAATACTAGGCTTATAACCCATCCATAACTTGAAAGGAGTCTCAGGGATTTCCTTACGCAGTATTCCATTGAGAAGATAAACTGCAGTTTTGAGAGTTTCTCCCCAAAAACTCTCAGGAAGTGAATAATGACTTATCATACTGCAAATTGCATATTGATAGGTGATATTTCTCCTTTCTGCAACTCAATTTTGCTCAGGGGACCCAGGAGTAGTGTACTGAGGTACAATACCCTGATCTTTAATATAAGAGATGAACGGACCGTGATTCACACATTCACCCCCTCGGTCCGATCTCCCAACTTCGATCTTTCAATTCAATTGCCTCTCAACTTCAACATGATAAACTTAAACACATTAAGTGCATCAAACTTATGGTGAATGAGGTACAAATAAGCATACTTCAAAAATCATCTATAATGTAATGAAGTAACGCTAACCTCTATAAGAAGCATCGGGAAATAGACCACATATTAGTTAACACATAGGTCATAGTCTGAAAAAACAAGTGGTCAAATAATTTCCTCATTGAGCAAGCATTTAAGTTGTTTTCTTGAGATATGTCGCAATCTCCTATGTCACAACATAGAAGAAACCTCTCTAATAAAAACACGTTTTAATCCTTCATTTTGATGTCCTTTCCTTTTTATTTTTCTTTTTTCATTTCTTAATGTGAACCTTCACAATAATACAACTCAACACAATTTAATGTCATTGAGTCGTCAATCTTTAAACACACAAAGTGCTAATAACTGGTTAAATAATTCACTTTGAAAACCTCATAGGCCTAAGTAGATAATTTATTATCTTGTGGACCAATCGATAATCTTCAAATATAATTCTCTATAACCTCAAAATCTTAACCAGATTACACATCTTATGTCTCCTTACCATAACAAATTCCATCATCTCTGACTAACACAAGCTATGTTAGATAATAATACCTTAACTGCTTCTTGGACCTCATAAATTGTTACTTGATAATATCAAGCAACTCCCTGCAATATCAAATACGAGAATACCATCTCGAATACTTCAACAATAGAAGCAGCAATAAACCTAATGGATATGGTAATAATTATAGTCCACAAAATCAACATGATATCAATACTTGTACTCCAAGCATTATAAACAAACCATTAAATGATTTAATCTCTATAAGCTATCAAAATAGCAGAAGCGTTCAAAGAACTTTTAAACATGTTATATCACATAACATAAAAATAAACAACATATAAAATAATATGTCACAGCTTTAGGGATTATAACTTTAATTCGTGTTTTGGGTTTAAAGTCGAATTTATCATAGTGTTTTACTATGTGCAAAAATCATCCACTCTGCGGGAAACAGGTAAATCATCTAAAAATCACCTTTTGGCATAATTTTAGATTATTCACCCCCAAACAGCGATTAAATCGCCCATAGAACTAATTAATTATACTTGAAATATCACCGAAAACTTCCACTACATTTTAGCAAGAGGGTTTTCCAGTTCTAAATAAAGCACTCTTAACTATTATACTCACTCGTCTCACACTAAAAGCATTGATCACCTTTTGGCATAAGAAGTGTCTTTAATGTAAGCAAGTGCACTGTGAGACCTATTTCAAAAAATAACAACCTCTATGAGTGTGTCACCTTTTGGCGGACATCACCCACTTCAGCTACTACCTCGAAACGACCCATTTACCGATCTTTTTAAACCCCAAGAAAGACCTAAACTTCAGAGTTTTATTTTATTTGGGTCAAACAATTTCCTTTTTTTTTTTTATGTGCACATATATAAACAACCCAAATAAAAATAAAATAAATATAACTTCACTTCAAGTAGTAATTTTAGTACAAGCAAACATGCTCATGCATATTAACAAATATAATAATAAATGCAAATAATATTATCAAATCTATTTAAATAATTAATCATGGCCCACCTCAAAAATTGAGTTTAAATAAATCATGGTCCGATCCAGAACCACTAACTGATATTGGACTCATATACTTTATCATCCATAGTGGACTTGTATATTTCAAAAATAAAGTAATATGCACAAATTTTCAACATCATTTAATTAATGGGCTCGTGGGTTTAAAGAACTATAAAAGGTCCGGTCCAAAAAATAATAACCCACTAATTAAATTATAACTAAATATTTTTCAGCCCAAAAATTAAATGAAACTATTAATTTCTATAACCCAACATATTAGGCCCAAAACTATTAATTTCAAATAACAAGCAACCCATTGAATTAATGAGTTTACATTTTCAGCCCAAAATTAAATTAAGAAATCAATTTCCGTAACCCAAGAGAACAGGCCCAAAAAATTAATTAATTTAAAAATAGACTGAGGCCCAAAAGAAAACCTTTAGCCCATTAGAGCACATATTAGGTCATCCCCTTCCATGAGAATTCTGCAACAGAGCCTGTGAGGGTCCGCCACTAGGGTTGCAAACGAACCAAGCACTCGACAAGTAACTCGAGTTCAGCTTAATAAAAACTTGGCTCGTGTTTTTTTATTTAATAAGTGAACCAAGTTCAAGCCATTTTTTCAAGCTCATTTCATAAATGAACCAAGCTCAAACAACTACTAGCTCGGCTCGAAAATGTTCGCAAACAAAGCTCGTGAACATTTTCATGAACATGCTCGTTAAGAACTTCCCAACTTATATATATATATATGTATTATATAATACATAATTCTTACATATCTAAAGACAAATTATTTTATAAGTGAGTCCCATATTGGATTAAGTCCAATTGTGTTTAAGTATTAGTAAATCCTATTTCATTTCTTCTCTTTTAGAATGCATGGTGTGTGTATATATATATGAACAATTAATTTACATTTTAACTAAATCTAAACTATATTATATAAACAAATTAAAAGATTTTTGTAAGAAAGCTCTCAAGCATGAAAATGGGTAAAGAATGTTAAAAGTAAGAGATGAAAACTTTTTTTTTAGTATTCTCGTGTTGTATTTTTAAGCTTTAAATTACACTTTCATTCATAACTAGAGATGAGAACTTGAGATTTGTCACACATTGATAGTTTAGGAATATGAGTTGTATAGGTAAGCTTATAGATAGAGCTTTCTTTTTACATTTGAAAAGTGTGAGTTGTATTGTTCTCCTTAAGCAACTTGTGTGGTCACTTTAATATTTTGTCTCACATTGTTTGTTTAGTAAAAGTTGGGATGTGTTATGCCTATAAATATATTATTTTCTTTAGAAAGAGTGGAAGTGTTTGAGTACTTTCTATAAATTAGTGTCAAATATTAATGACATGAATTATAATTAAATTAGTTAAAAAAAAATTAATAAGTCACTTTTATAGTGATTTGTCGAGCCAAGAGTCATACGACTTGTCGAGTCGCTTGAGCTCGATCAAGTTTTGATCGAGCCGAGTTCAAGTTATGTTTTTCATATTTTTATCGAGCTCAAGCTTGGCGAGCTCTTTTCAGAATGAGTCGAGCCGAGCCCTAATACTTCAAAGCTCGACTCGGCTCATTTGCAACCTTATCAGCCACTGTTGCTGTTGCTGACCCCTAGGTGGGACGGCCACAAGGAGGCGCTCTTCGGTGCTAAGGCTCAACGTCACCGGCGACATATATACGTGGTCGGCTCCAATCCAAACTGATAGCTATATAACAGTTTTGTATATGCATATATATTGATATATCCAATTTCCTCTCCGGATTCAATGGAGGAAACCGTCGCCGGTAAACTTGAAATAAGGGACGGAGCCAGATTAAAAACCATGTAAATATATATGTATAAAAATATATCAATATTCATAGCTTCAGGTAATGTTGTGGGTGTGTTCAGAGGAGGCAACTAATTTAAGTGCTAGACATATAATTAATACAAACACATACACATATTTGTATGTGGCCATTGAGTGCAAGTCACTTGAAGAGAACAAACAAAATCAGATTTTAGCCAACCGTGACCGTATATATGTATACATATCATTTAACAATCTATACACGCGATAGGCATAAATATCGAACTGTTCTTGATTATCTTTTAATTCTTTATTCAATCCATCAGCTTATAAATCAGACTCTTATACCAATTATTGGATTTTAATGATAAAATAAATCAAGAGCATGAATTAAATTGCAGAATAAAATAAATTATTCTACATACTTCAATTGCGAAACTAACAATCATAGAATACCTCTAGACTTTAGCACTCCTCTGTAATCCAATGATCCTGCAATCCTGCGAAAAGTAGAGCGCACTACCTCTGTCTTTCTGTTTCAAGTCGATAAGGCAAAATAAGAGTATGACAACTCTTATATAGAGAAACAGTAGGGGGATGACCTCTCCACAAACAAACACTTAAGGTTTCCTTCCTATCATGGAAACCTAGATGGTAAAGGATTAGTAATTACAATCTAACGGTGATTGTTACACTTGTCAATTAGACCACAATGACAAATATAATCCCATTAATTATCAATAATCAAATTGCAATCCTATTTTATATAAAACTGTGTATAGAATCACAAAATAATTTTTAATATATTATATAATTAAAAATTCCAACAATATATACATATAAACGCGTGATGAACGAGTTCAAATCTACATGAATTTGATAGGGAGCCCCCCACGGTCAGCATTGTTCAACTGATGTGTACTATGTGTTATAGCAAACAAGCCTTATTTTGCCGGAAATTGACATGAAGAGGGTGTTCTACATTTTCTGCACACGGCTTTGACAACATGATTAAATTCTGTACTCCTTATTTCCCCATGCTGGCTATGCATTTATGCATGTGACTAGTGTTGTTTTCGCATTTTACTTTTCATTGAAATAAAGTGATACTTTTGTCGTATATATAGTGTTGTGAATAGAAAATGGATGCAGGTTTGAAATCATATATTTATTTTAGAAATTGAAATTGTAAATCAAATTTCTTATATTAATTTTACTTTGCTACGATTGTAAAATATAAAAAAATAATAATAACAATTTGGTACCGAAATTTATGATTCTTCTTCTAACAATATCACTATTGTACAAAGAAAAACACTATCACCAAATATATTTTTGTTGTCAAATAATGGTATTGTAGCACTCGAAAGCAGAAGCATCTGAAGCAAAATGAGATTCAAACATGTCCTAAGAAGCAAGTTTTTTTTGGGTAAATAAATAACTGCGTAAAAGAAATAAATAATTACAAAGTGAAGAAATAATAAAAAAGAAAAAGACATGGGAGGGATGGGCCTTATACACCAAGCCCAAACAGACAAAAAGGCCCAAACAGGCAAAAAGTCCCAAAAACACAAACAACTCTCATTTTGTGCTTAGTACATCACAAGCCTTTTGAATGTTTCAAAAATAAGCAAGTTCTGTCCCAAAAGTAGGGCTGCAAATGAACCAAACCATTTGTGAGCAGGCTCGGGTCGTTAAGAATTCGGCTCGTGCTCGTTCGTTTAGTAAACGATTCAAGCTTTAGCACAATTTTTAGGCTCGTTTAGTAAACGAGCCGAGCTTAAGCATTTCTAAATTCCACTCGCCAAGCTCGTAAACAGACTCGTCTAAATTAAATAGTAAATTTATCTCATATTTGACAAAAGAAAGTGTTCAAATTGAACAAATTATGAAATTTTTTGTGAAAAAATTATATGAATTATGTGACCATAACATAAAAATCATTCATAAAAAAATATACTAGTGAAAATATGTTAAAAACAGACATGTAACAACTCAATCCAGACATCTATTGGCAAGAGTAATATATGTTGCAACTGAAACGAGTCGTTCGTGAGCAAATTCAGGCTCGACTTGTTAAATCTGGCGTTCGGCTCGGGCTCGTTCGTTAACAAATGAGTCGAGTTTGAGCATATTTTCTAGGCTCGTTTAGTAAATGAATCGAGTTTGAACATTCCAAAATTCGGCTTGGCTCGGTTGGTTTGCAACCCTATCCAAAAGAGAGAATTGATTCAATTTTTTAAGAGAAAAGATAAGAGAATATTTTTTTTATTTTTTTATATTTTTTATAATATTTTAAAAATTATTAAACAATCAAAGATCTTGTAACTTAATGGTATCGACTATCGAGTCCCATGGGGCTGAAATGTGGGTAAACTTTTAAACACAAGCCCTTACACAATTGATTTTCATTTTTTGTAACGAATTGAAGAGGGAAAATTTTGATATAGAAGCCCATTAGCATTCAGTCAAAAAATCAAAAAAGTAATATTGGTCCAATTCCATACGAGCCCATATCATAGACCCATCCAGCAGATAAGGAATAGACTCTCAAAATGTTTTATTAAGATCATCCCTAAATGGAAGGAAAAGTTATGCACAAAATTGACGGTTTCTTAACTTGTGTTTGTGTGAGTTTTATTTGAATTATTTGAGTGAAGAACGAAGACTTATTCCGATTAAGTTTTTTTGCTTTTATATATCACGGCAAATATGTGATGTTAAGCGTCGTAAAACATATGAGAAACGTTATAGGAATTAATGCTTGTCATCAATAACTTTTTAATTTAATTATATATGTGAAAACTATTTTCTAAGGATTTGTTAGGCACCACGGAATTGGAACCTCATATTTGGTCCAATTCCAAAGCTCTAATTCTAAATTCAGTGTTTGAATACAACAAAATATTTTATAGGCAAAAGTGCAAAAATTCTTCTAAAGTTTCTCCAAGTGAGCACAATATTCTCCTAAACTTTAAAAGTAAACAAACTATTCCCTTAATTTTTCCAAAGTAGCAAAATACCATCCTGAATTTTAAAAGTGAGCATTTTGCTCCCTTCACTCAATTGTGCATTTACTCATTTACCCTTTAAATATTTTCCTCATTGTACTCATTTATGTATTTATTCACAAAAACTTAAAGAAGCTAAATTATTTTTTTTGAGGAGTAAAATTAAATTAATTTGCTAATTACTTAATTACAATTTAATTATAATTACTATTATACATATATATATATATATATAAATTTATTTATTTATTTTCATATTAAATTTTAGAGTCAATTACACTTTCATCCCCTCTTGTTTAGATAAATTATAGTTTCCCCCCCTCTTGTTTGGATAATTACAGTTTGACCCCCTCTAGTTTAGTTATTGATTACACTTTCCCCCTCCGTCAAACATCCGGCACAGTCAACACCGGTCAAAAACATATTTAAAAGGAAAATGACTATATTACCCCTCAGTTAATGAAAATACCCTTTTGCCCTTCACTTAAAAAATTTCAATAGACAAAAATGCCCTTGTATTATATTTAAATCATAAAAATTAATTATTTAAAAAAAACAAAATTATCTGTAACAAAGCCAATATCAAACCATCTCTTCTTCAGCAAACCCTTTTCATTTAAGGGTTAACTTCATTTACACCCCCTGAAGTTTGTCCTATCTTCACTTACACCCTCCCAGGGTTGCATATCTTCATTTACACCCCCTCATGGTGTGAAATGTCTAAAATACCCTTATACCAAACACCCCTTAAATCAATTTAATCTCTAAATCAATTTAACCCCTAAACCAAACACCCCCTTAAATCAATTTATCCCTCCAACCAAACACCCCAACCCAACCCAACCCTAACCACCACCACCGCCGCCACCACCACCACCGCCGCCACCCGTCACCACTACCACCACCACCACCACCACCACCATCCGCCGCCACTACCACCACCACATCATCCACCGATATATATATATGTGTGTGTGTATATATGTATATATATATATAGGAGGGGGGGCGATAGTGGGAGTGGGGTGGTGGTGATATATATATATATATATATATATGTGTGTGTGTGTGTGTGTATATGTATATATGCGTGCAGTGTGTGTGTGTGTGAGAGAGAGAAAGAGAGAGATTAATTAATTTATTTGTAAAAATTAAATGCGTTTGTAAAAATTAAATATTTGGGGTTGGGTTAGGGGTTTTATGATTTAATTTTTATTCACAAATTAAAAAAATTAGTTTTCAAAAAATTTAAATATTTATTTGTGAATATTTGGGGTTGGTGTTTGGGATTTTGGATTTTATATATATATTTTTTATTTTATAATTATTTTCGAATTTAATAATTCTTTTCAAAATTTAATATATATTTTTGAATTTTATATGTTTTATTTTTAATTTTATATATTTGTTTCAAATTTTTTTATGTTTTTTGCGATTTTTATATTTCTTTTCAAAATTTAATATGTTTTTTTGAAAAAAAAAATTTCGAAATTTATATATTTATTTTCGAATTTATAATATTTTTCAAAATTTAATATATATTTTTTCGAATTTTATATATATTTTCAAATTTTAATACAAATTAAATTATTAAATGATGGGAGGGGGTCTAATTGATAAAAACACTATCATTGTTTCCAAACAGAATAAGGATAAGACACTGAGGGTAGTTTAGGGATTTTAAAAAAAATTCAGCTGATGTCATCATTCAGGGGGTCTAAGTGATGAGAATATTGAAAAGTAAAGAGTGTAAATGAAGATATGCAAACCTGAAAGAGTATAAGTGAAGATAGGACAAACCTCAGGTGTAAATGAAATTAACCCTTCATTTAATTGTTTTTCATTGCCCAAATCATGAAATGAATCAGAGGTTTCAAGCACAAACAAAGCTGGTAAAGGCATTCAAATTGGTTATCCATGGAAGAACAAAGCGAGTAATCTATCAACACTTAAACTACCAGAAAGATCAAAGTTATGTATAACTGTAGACCTGTCAATGGATCAGATTCGGATCGGATCAGTTAAATTCAAATCCAATTTGTTAAGAAATCGGATTATCGGATCGGATCCTAATCGGGTTATCGGATTTTATTTTCAATCCATATTCGGTTAATATCGGATTTGGATCGGATTCAGATCATAATCGGATTATTGATAAGTCTATTGATAAGGATGACAAAAACACCCGATCTACGATCCGAATCCGATAATTCGACAGATTTTCACTTAATTAATTCATATTCGAATTTCTTCATTATAGAATATCTGATCCGAATATTTAATTAAAAAATACAAAAATCAATAAATACTGAAACACTAAAATTATTCACATTTTTAATAATTGTATTTATGATCAATCATTATTAATAAATAATAAAATAATTAACAACTAACATTTATATACATGTACAATATTAAATATATACACATATATATATTTATATTTTATCGGATCAGATTATTATCGGATCGGATTAGGCTAATCCAAATCCAATTTGTTAAGGAATCGGATTATCGGATTCGGATCATATTCGGGTTATCGGATTTTTTTTTGCAATCCAAATCCGACTAATTGGATCGGATTCGGATCAAAATCCAATCCATTGACAGGTCTATGTATAAGCTCTGTAATTAGGGTCGTTCTTTGAATTGATATTACAGTTCCGTACATATCTTTTTCACAAATCAAACCAAATTTAAACAAACAATGAATACACCAATTAATATCCACAAAGCAAATCTCAAATGCAAATCCTAACCTATTCCTCTTTCTCTTTGATTTTCATCCAATCAGTTCATATCTGATGTGTATATATATGTGTGTATATAGATGTATATACAAAGAGCCGCACGGTATATAGAGAAGAAGATCGGGAGTGAACAATTTTCCAGAAATATTTCTGATTGTATTTACACAATCCATCTAGCCTTAGTCTATAATCCAAACAAAACTTTAATTTCATCTGTAATCCTAACAAATCTTCAAAATCTCTATATTCTATATCACTTTGCCCCATATACTATCCAATTTCATCATATGCTCCCTCCTCCTCACATTTTGAGTCAAAATATCTAAATTACCCTCCCTTAATAGTATAAGGAGGTTTAGTAAAATCAACCCTTAAAAAAATTATTTTTCAAAAATAAATTATATTTTTCGTCAAAACTATAAATTTCAAAATATATATATATATTTCGGAAAATATGATTTTTTCCAAAAAATAATTTTTTTCAGAAAATATATATTATGCTCCAAAATATGAATTTTTTGCGAAAAATATATATTATGTTCCAAACTATGATTTTTGTCTGAAAAATATTTTTTTTGCGAAAAAGTATATATTATGTTCCAAAATATGATTTTTTTCCGAAAAATAATTTTTTTGCGATAAATATATATTATGTTCCAAAATATGATTTTTTCCCGAAAAATAATTTTTTTGCGAAAAAGTATATATTATGTTCCAAAATATGATTTTTTTCCGAAAAATATATATTATGTTCCAAAATATGATTTTTTAAAAAATATATATTTTTAAAATATATATTTTTTTTGCGAAAAAGTATATATTATGTTCCAAAATATGAACTTTTGCGAAAAATATATATTATGTTCCAAAATATGATCTTTTTCGAAAAATAATCTTTTTCTGAAAAATATATACTATTATATTCCAAAATATGATTTTTTCTGAAAAATATTTTTTTTGCAAAAAAGATATATTATTTTTCCGAAATAATTCATATTTTGGAAAATAATATACTCCCTCCGAAAAATAATTTTTTTGCAAAATATATATATATATTTTTTTGAATTTATAATTTTTGCGAAAAATATAGGTTAGGTTACTTTAATTTAGGTTAAGTTAATTTAACTTTGGTTAGGTTAGATTTAATGAAGGGCAAATGGGTAAATTGATATATAATTGTTTTAAAATAAAATTATAATAAAATATGATGGGAAATTACGTAATTTTAATTTTTCCATTAAAGGGGTCAAACTGTAATTATCCAAACAAAAGAGGGAAAACTGTAATTTGTCCGAACAAGAGGAGGTGAAAATATAATTTACCCTAAACTTTAACTCCAAACTTGTTTTACTTATTTTAATTTTTGAAATTTTATATTTTATATGTTATGCTTTAGATTTTACTTAAAATACTATTAATACAATTTAATTATAATAAGACTAATTGTATTTATAACCTAAAAATTAAAATTAGTATTTAATAAGACTAATTATATTTATTGCATTTTGAACTTATTTGTATTTAATATAATCCAAATTAGTATTAGATTTTTTAGTGATGGAGTTTGAATACAATTAGGCTTATTACAATTGAATTGTAAGTGTTAAGTAAAATTTAAAACATAACATATAAAATACAAACTTTTTAAAAATAAATAAATAAAACAAGTTTGGAGTTAAAATATAGATTGAAAATTTTAAAAATATATAAACTATAATTAGGTAATTTAATTTTACTTATATTAAAAAATAGTTTAGCTTTTAAGTTTTTAATTAATTATTACTAAGGATAAATAAATAAATACATAAATGAGTGAAATGAGAAAACTACTAAAAGAGTAAATGAATAAATGCACAATTGAATGAATGGAGTAAAATGCTTACTTTTAAAACTCAGGGGAGTATTTTGCTACTTTGATAAAGTTTGCTCATTTTTAAAGTTCAAGAGGTATTGTGCTCATTTAGGAAAAGTTCATGGATGATATTTTTTTACACTTTTACCTATTTTAAAATTAAAATTGCATTTTAATTCTGAACACCCCAATTCCTATATATATAAATGTATGTATGCAAACACATATATATATGCTTATATATACAATCATATATAGACACACACATATATAATCACACATACATGATACACACAAACACCGACCTAGCTGATGTGCAGGGGGGCTGCCCCGACAATTTTTTTTTTTTTTTTTACCTAAATTATTCTTAGATTTAAGATTTTTGCAATCGTGCCTCCATTAATTTTGTAAAAGGATACTCTAAAGCCCCCACTGAATTTTTCATATTATAATTATGCCCCCCACTGATTTGAATTTCTAAGTCTGTCATTACATACACACACATATATATACACACATTCATATATATTCATGCACATAAATATATACATACACACGCATATATATTCATACATACACTTACATACTTATACCAATATATACTTACTTATATATATACATATATATAGATATTGTCTAAGTTAATTTGAAATTTACGATCTTTTATATTAAAATTGGATTTGAGATTAAAATTCAATTAAACTTGAATTCCAAAATTTACCCAAACATGTATTTGGGAGTGCATTTGTGGAATTGAAATACTATGTAATTTTATTTCCAATACGTTAGAAATTGGATTAATTTGTGGAATTGAAATACTATGTAATGTATCATGCAACCGAGCCGAACGAACCCTAAATGAAAATGAGTTAAAATTTGGGTTTTATTGTTTTTAATATACAGAAAATACTTTATACAATAGTATAAAGTATACTCTATAGATAACAGTGCAAACTAAAATTGGCCTCAAGAAAGAAATGGGCCTGCCACCGAGTGTAGACATTTAGCAGGCTTAACTGCATCTTATACATGACCCTAAGGTCCGTTTGGGAACTTGGTTTTGGTTTTGGTTTTGGTCTTAATTTTGGTTTTGGGTGGTTTTAGGTAAATCTAAAACCAATATATAGTGTTTGGTAAGGAGTTGGTTTGGTCTTGGTATAATTATATATATATATATACTAATATGTATTAAAAATATATAAATATGAAAAATATATATATAAAAAATTGGAAAAAAAGTAATTTTCGGGAAAAAAATATTTTTCCGAAAAATATAAAAAATAAATTTTTGGAAAATAATTAATTTTCGGAAAAAAAAATAATTAATTTTTTCCGAAAAATTAATTTTTTCGACAAAAATAATTTTTGTCGAAAAAATATTTTTTTCCGAAAATTAATTTTTTCGAAAAAATATGATTTTTTGACGAAAAATAAATATTTTCCGAAAAATAATTATTTTCGAAAAAATAATTTTTGTCGAAAAAATATTTTTTTTCCGAAAATATGATTTTTTTCCAAAAATTTATTTTTTGACGAAAAAATAATTTTTTCCCGAAAATATGATTTTTTTCCAAAATTTTTTTTTTTCCGAAAAATTACTTTTTTCCCGAAAAAAATTATTATTTTCCAAAAAATAAATATTTTCGAAAAAATAATTTTTTGGAGAAAATTAATTTTTGTCCGAAAATATGATTTTTTCTTGAAAATTAATTTTTTTCCGAAATTTTTTTTTTCCCGAAAAAGATAATTATTTTCAAAAAAATAATTTTTTCCCGGAAATTAATTTTTTCCCGAAAAATATAAAAAAAATTTCAAAATAATTCATATTTTCAGCCATATATATATATATATATAGAGAGAGAGAGAGAGAAAAAAGTAAAAAATGGTGGGCCAAAACCAGGTTTTAGTGATTGGTTTTAGGGTATCCAAAACCAAGTCAAAAACCGGCCAACCAAACATGGTCTTGGTCTTGAAATCAAAGACCAAGACCAAAACCGGGTTGCCAAACGGAGCCTAAGAATACATATGTATAATCAATTATTTAGGGCATGTTTGGTAATGATCCCGCTTCCTATTTTTGCTCCTGCTTCTATTACTGTTCATAGAGCAGAGTTGTTTGGTTGGTTACTCCCACTTCCAAAATCTCGAAGCAGGCTGGAGCAAAATCTCAAATTTGGAAGCAAGGCTCACCTTGCTTCCACTTGCTCCTATCACTATTTTTAGTGAGACTCATTATAAGTTGCTCCCAAATTCTTTACAACATGTTAGGTTTGCTTAAAGGTGTATAAAATTTTTAAAAAAAATTTATTTCCGAAAATATATATAAAATTAGAAATAAATATATAAAATTCCAAAAAAATATTTTTAATTTCGAAAAATATATAAAATTCAAAAAATATATATAAATTTTAAAAAATATATAAAATTCGAAAAAAAATATAAAATTCGAAAAAAGTATATAAATTTTGAAATTTATAGAAAATTCAAAAATATATATATAAAATTCAAAAAACAATATAAAATTCAAAATATATATATTTCAAAAAATAAAAATCAAAAAACATATATAAATTTTGAAAAATATATAAAATTAGAAATAAATATATAAAATTCCAAAAAAATATTTTAAATTTTGAAAAATATATAAAATTCGAAATATATATATAAATTTTTAAAAAATATAGAAAATTCGAAAAACATATAAAATTCAAAAAATATATATAAATTTTGAAATATATATATAAATTTTGAAAATTATATAAAATTCGAAAAATATATATAAAATTCAAAATATATATATTTCAAAAAATAAAATTCGAAAAAAATATATAAATTTCGAAAAATATATAAAATTTTAATTTTAATTCTTTTTTGAAATTTAATATATATTTTTTGAATTATATATATATATATATTTCAAATTTTACATATTTTTTCAAATTTTAATTTTTTTTCGGAATTTAACATATTGTTTTTGAATTTTACATGTATATATTTTTTGAATTTTATATATTTGTTTCTAATTTTAAATTTTTTTCAAATTTTAATATATTGTTTTTTGAATTTTATATATATTAATTATCTCTTAAAATAATTTATTTTATTTTTTTAAAGGTAAAATTGTAATTTTGCAATAGGGATGGGGTAAATTGCACCCAATTAGGATAGTTGAGGGATTTTTTTTGCCCCTTTTGTAGTTGAGGAGGGTTTTATGCACTTTACCCAAAATAAAATATTATAACCAAATGTCTTGTGTAATACAATATTATAATTTAGAATTTATCTACAAAAATTTTTATAGTTTACAAAAAATAAAAAATTTATTTACAATATCCAAATGAGAGGCCTTGTGCAATACAATTTTTATTTTTTTTAATTGTAGAACTTATTAATTTCTTATATTCAATCTAAAATAAAAAAAAAAAAACAGAATCTCAAATCATTTGAATTCACCAAACATGTTTTGCTTTCATATTTTAGGAAATCAGCAGTTCCACCAAACATGTTCTGCATGCTTCAGCTTTCATTTTTCTCATATCAGAATCATCAGCACCAAACATGCTTCCGCTTTAGAAAAAACTTGCTTTGTTACGCTTCAGCTTCCAAACCCGTTTGAAAGTACGAGCGGGAGCGTTTCCAAACAGGCCCTTAGCAGTGAGAATACAAGAATGATAATCAATTATTTAGCAGTTTGGTTTTAATAACAACCCTACGAATCAAAACCCTAAGGTTGCGTTTGGTAACAGTTTGGTTTGGTGTGGTTTTATTTTGGTTCCAAACCATGTTTGGTGCAGATGGTTTTGGTGTGAGAAAAAGTGATGCTGAAAAGCCAAACCATGTTTGGTAGAGTTGGTATGGGTTAAAATATATTAATATACTAATATATTAATATTAAAATTTATATTATTAAAATATATTAATATATTTTTATTATATTAATATTTTAATATTAATATTAATATTAATATAAATTTTAATATTAATATATATATATTAATATTAAAATTCATAATATTAAAATATAAATATTATATTCGGTGCTACAGTGATTCGGGTTGCTACAGTGGAGTGCTACAGTACCTGCACCATCCAAAACCATCAAAAAGATGGTTCGAAAATCCTTCACAAATTTGGCACCATGGTTTGCTACAGTAACGGTACCATTTTTTGGCACCATTTCACCAAACCATGTTTGGTAAAATGGTGTGAAAATTTGGTTCGGTTACTGTATCAAACCATGGTGTGAAAATTGTGAAGGAATTTGGAACCATCTTTGTGGATGGTTTTGTATGGTGCGGACACTATAGCAACCCGAATCACTGTAGCATTGTAGCACCGAATATAATATTTATATTTTAATATTAATATAAATTTTAATATTAATATATTAGTATATTAATATATTTTAATATTACAAAATTTTAATATTTATAAATAAAATGTGAAACCATTCCAAGTTACCAAACATGGTTTGGTTTCAGAATTTCAACCCATACCAACTCTACCAAACATGGTTTGATTTCTCAACATCATTTTTTCTCACACCAAAACCATCTGCACAAAACATGGTTTGGAACAAAAATAAAACCACATCAAACCAAATCCAACCCAACCCAAACCAAAACCAAAAACTAACACCGCACCAAACCGTTACCAAACGCAACCTTGTGCCAGTTTGGGAACTTGATTTTGGTCTTGGTCTTGTGATTTTGGTTTTGGTGGTCTTGAGTGATTTTAGATAAATTTAAAACCTATATATAATGTTTGGTAAGGAGTTGGTCTTGGTCTTGATATAATTATATCTATATACTAATATGTATTAAAAATATATAAATATGAAAAATATATATATAAAATTGGAAAAAAATATTAAAATGAAAATATATATAATTAAAAAATATTTAAAATTCCCGAAAATATTTGACATTTTTATTTTTTTTATTCCAAAAAATATATATATAATCGAAAAAAATATTTTAAAATGTGAAAATTATATATAAAATTCAAATAATATATCTTAAATTCGAAAAAATATATATAATTCAAAAAATATATTAAATTTTGAATAATTTTATTATATACTGAAAAAATTTAAAAATTTAGAAAAAAAAGGATATAAAATGGGGAAAAATAAAAAAATTTCCGAAAAAATATTTTTTTTCCGAAAAATAATTTTATTCCCAAAAATTAATTTTTTTCCGAAAATTAATTTTTTTCCAAAAATAATATTTTCCCGAAAATAAATTATTTTTTCGGAAAAAAAAAAAATTCCCAAATTTTTTTTTCCAAATAATATGGGTCCGTTTGGGAAGCCGGTTTTGGTCTTGGTTTTGGATTTTAAGACCAAACCATGTTTGGGAACTCTGGTTTTGGAGTTGGTTTTGGCTTTTTAAAACAAACCACTAAAATCTGGTTTTGGCCCACCAATTTTGACTTTTTTTTTTTCTCTCTCTCTCTATATATATATATATATGGCAAAAAATATGAATTATTTTTTATATTTTTCGGAAAAAATATTTTTCAGTAAAATCATAATTTAATGTAATTTTTCAAAAAATTATTTTTCCGAAAATTTTATTTTTCAGAAAATATTTATTTTTTCTGAAAAAAATTATTTTTCAGAAAAATAAAAAATAAATAATTATTTTTTGGAAAAAAATCATATTTTCGGAAAAAAATTATTTTTCGGAAAATATTTATTTTTTCGTCAAAAAATTAATTTTTGGAAAAAAAATCATATTTTCGGAAAAAAATTATTTTTTCGAATATAATTATTTTTTTCGGAAAAAAATCATATTTTCGGAAATAATTATTTTTCAAAAAAAAATTATTTTTCGAAAAATAATTATTTTTTTCGGAAAAAAATAATTTTTCCGAAAATATTAAGTATTTTTTTTTCCGAAAAATTATTTTTTTATATTTTTCGGAAAAATATTTTTTTCCCGAAAATTACTTTTTTTCCAATTTTATATATATATATATATTTCATATTTATATATTTTTAATACATATTAGTATATATATATATAATTATACCAAGACCAACTCCTTACCAAACATTATATATTTGTTTTAGATTTACCAAGACCAAAACCAAGACCAAGACCAAAACTAAGACCAAAATCAAGTTCCCAAACGGGCCTATATATATTTTTTTTCAAAATAATTCATATTTTCGGCTATATATATATAGAGAGAGAGAGAGAAAAGTCAAAATTGGTAGGCCAAAACCTTGGTTTTAGTGGTTGGTTTTAAAAAACTCAAAACCAAGTCCAAAACCCACCAACCAAACATGATTTTGTCTTGAAATCAAAGACCAAAATCAGGCCCAAAACCACCTATACAAACAGGCCCTAAGACTATGCTTGGTATGCATGAATGAAATGGAATGCAAGTGGAATTGGAATAAGAATGAAAATGGAAGAAAATAATCATTTTCATTTTATTATTTGGTTGTAAATATAGAGCACCGAATGGAATGAACTTGGAAGAAAAATTTCCAAAAATGCCCTTTTGGTGAAGAATATATAATTTTAATACAATAGTATCATTTTGCAATTTTACAAAAAAAAAGAAAGAAATGTCTTGTATATATTCAAGACAACATTGACATGTGCCCAAATTGAAATGTTATACGTTCATAACTTTATAGGTGCAAAGCGAACCTACTATTTTGTAACAAAAAAATGGCAAAATGTCTTGTATATATTCATCTCCCGCGTTAGATCACGTGAGAGATGTGCATTGAGGGATTTGGATTGGACAAAATATAAATAAGGGACGACTTTGATTTGCAACTTTGAAAATAGTTTTCAATTTTTTTAAAAAAATTATGCAACAAATCAATTTAGTTCAGTTGTCTAAAATATGTTTTCACAAAACTCAGTTTATAATAGACCTAGTTTCAAATATTTGTCTTCTGTATTTATTTGATATAATTTTCTATTTCTCGAATTTTTAAAAATTATTTTGAGAATTAAAAACCAAGGAGGACCAAGGAAGCCTCCTTGGTTTGTATATCAGAAAATTATTATCGAGAATTTTGAAAATATAAAACAGTTTTTTGAGAATAATAAAATGAATTTTCTGAAAATAGTTATTTTTATAATTTAGTTTTTAGAAAACTGAACCAAAAATATTTTTTTATAATTTTTAGATTTTAATTTTCAGAAAACATAGAACCATTTTCAGAAATACAAACCAAGCGGACTATAAATAATTTTTTTGTTTAATTTTTAATTTTTTTCTCCCACAAATGATACAATTAATCCATTAGGAAACATGCAATTTCACTTTTTATTAAGAAAAATAAAAAAAATAAAGTCCCTTTATCTTAAACAATTTTAGTGGAAGCAAGTGGCACGCTAATGAGACCCATGAACTTGGTGATGAGCCAGCTTCTTGGAGAGCAAACAATAAAAAAAAAGAGTCAGAATCCAATGAGGGCGGGGCGGTCAATGGTCATGAGTCGAATATGCTCTCATCTTGTCTGAAATACAAATATGAATTCTCGCTTTCTTTACCGTTCAAATCTGGTACTGTTCAAAATGGACCCACCCTAAAGAACATAACAACTGTTACTCGTTCTTCCTCCATATATACTTCCAATTCTATCTCTATCTCTATTCACATATACCAAAAGAAAATGGAAATGCCTGGCAACTGCGTGTACTGTTAGTATCAAACAGTCCAAAATTATATTTTCAACTATATAAACACGAGCAGAAATTTTGTGCGGTTCATTTAAATTGATTTTTCAATCATTGGCGTTCTGAAATTATAATTGTAAAGCACCAGTTTTATGCAAGTTGAATGTAAAATTTGAAAAAAATAAAAAATCATACTTGGATTATGAATGTTAATTTAATGTAAACTGAATGTAGTACTAAAAAGAATTAAATTATTAACAAACTCGTGAATGAGGAAAAAATCAAAATCAAAATCAAAATTGGGGTTTGTTTGATAAAATTAAAATGAGGTATTTAAAATTTAAAATATTAATTTTTTTTAGAGATAATAGAAAAATAAATTCATAAACTTTAAGGGCCTGTTTGGTAGAGCTATATTTGTGTTTGTGTTTGTGTTGAAATAAACAAAAAACACGTTTTTTGTTTTTTTGTTTATTCATCCAAAAACAGAAGTATGTTTGGTAGGGATGTTTTTTGGGTTGAAATTGAAAAATTAAAAATCAATAATATAAATAATAAATAAAATAAAATAAAATAATAATAAAAAATGAATACAATAATAATAAATAATAATAATAAATTAATAAAATAAATAATAAATTACATAAAACATATTTAAAAATATAATAAAAATAACAAATAATAAACAAAATGAAATAAAAAATAATAAATAAATATAATAATAAATAATAAGTAAATATAATAACAAATAAATACTTCATAATAATAATAAAAAATGAGTATAATAATAATAAATTAATATTAAATTAATAAAATATATTTTTAAATAATTAAAAATGAATAAATAATTTATAAATAAAATGAATTAAATAATGAAATAATAATAAATAAATAAATAAAATATATTTATAAATTAATATATAAATTAATAAATACTAATTTAATAATATAAATAATAAATATAATATAATATAATAATAATAAATAAATAAATATAATAATAAAAAATGGACTAAATAATAAATAATAATAAATTAATAAAATAAATAATAAATTACATAAAAAATATTTAAACATATAATAAAAATAATAAATAATAAACAAAATAAAATAAATAATAATAAAAAATAAATATAATAAAAAATAATAAATAAATATAATAATAAATAATAAGTAAATATAATAACAAATAAATACTTTATAATAATAATAAAAAAAAAAGTATACGCCTCGCTTCCGATTTCCCCAAACGGCCCAATCCTTAGTTTGTTTCTTTAACGGTGATAATATCGAAGTTTGTAGTATTGTTTTTGTTTATTTCATTAAATTTTATTTTTTTCTCCTAAAATTTGGCAACTGAGATGTTATATATTTATGATGTGATGACCAAATAATGTATGATTAAGGTTACGTGAAATAGAAGTTTTATCTGGTATATATAAAATGATTAGTGAGTATATATATTCATGGCTATTTGAGAGTTTAATTGATGGTGGTGATGGCATGGCTTAATTTTATTTAATCATTGGGGTAATTATTATTCTAATGAAATACTTAATGACTTCATAGACTTGACATTAGCAACGTTTGGGTGTTGATGACATTAATTAACCCCGTGATTGGGTGGGTTGGGATATGTTTGTAGTCTGACTGGATTTGTAGAACTCTTGAGCACAGCTCAATCATCTAATCTCTTCACTAAAATGGTTTGTAGTTTGTACGTATTTGATATTTGATAACAACTCAGTCTATCTCACATTGAGGCTCTCTTTATCATAGTTTCTGCTTCCGGTTTTATGCAGAAGAAAAAGAGAAGTAAAAGCTGTTTTGAATAGTTGGTATTCTCAATTTTTTTAAAACGCGCTTCCAAGGGCCAGAAAGCTCTTCTAAAAAATTTGTCAAACACCGTTCAAAATAATTTTTCCCTCCTAATAACCAAAAATAATGTTTGAAAAAGCAATCCAAACATGACCTAAGTATTGTATGAGATTGTGGGCTGTTATTTTAATGCTAAGTAATAACCCAATATAATTTAGATAAAAATACCATTTGAATAAAAAGCCTAGACTTGCATTGGGATACTTGAAAAATTCCAACATATACATATATATATATATATAATTTTCTTAGCATGTATACAATTATTACCTATATATAATGCATATAAATTTATTTCTTTATATTTTATTATTCAGTTCCAAATAATATATGAAGCGAACCAACAAAAAAAAATGCTAAAAAAGCCATTTGTTATTTTGTTTTGTATTTTCATCAACCCAATTGAAAGTGGGCCTGAGCTAGAGGAACTATTTGTGGGTGGGGTTTAAATTGGAAATTAACCCAGTTCTTGCAATCTGACAAAATGATTGGGCTCGGGCATGAGGTACGAGTTATGGGTTTAGGGCATGTTTACTAACATGAAATATTTTCTGTTTTCGTTTCCTGAAGAAGTAGAATTATATTTTTGATTCCTTAAGAAAAACAGAAAGTAAGATATTGTTTACTAAATTTTGATTTTTTTCAGAAATAAAAATAAAAAATAGAAATTATGTTTACTAAAAAAATTTTGTTCTTACTTTTTATTTATTTATTATATGTATTTCTTATTATTTTTTATTTATATTTATTATTTATCATAACTTTTATTTATTTATTATTAATTTTGTATATTATTTAATTATTTTTATTTAATTTCTAAATATATTTAATTTATTATTTTTATTATTATTAATTCATTATTTTTATTTAATTTATAAATATATTTTGTTTAATTTATTATTTATTATATTTTTATTTAATTTATAAAAATATTTAATTTATTTATTATTTTTATTTCTTATTATTTTTTATTTATATTTATTATTTATCATAAGTTTTATTTATTTATTATTAATTTTTTATATTATTTAATTTATTATTTATTATTATTATTAATTCATTATTTTTATTTAATTTATAAATATATTTTGTTTAATTTATTATTTATTAAATTTTTATTTAATTTTAAAAATATTTAATTTATTTATTATTTGTATTTCTTATTATTTTTATTTTTTATTTATCATAATTATTATTTATTTATTATTATTATTATGTATTATTTAATCTATTTTATTATTGTTTATTTTGTTTATTATTATTTATTCATTTACTTTTATTTTATTTATTAAATATTTTTTAATTTATAAAAATATTTAATTTATTTAATATTATTTATTATTTATATATAATATTTAAATTTATTAGTGCAAAAGACATGAAGGTCCCAATTTTACAACTTTGAAATTTGGTCATTTTGAAGGCGAAATGAAACAAAAAGAGGAAGTACCATTTTTCTTGTTTCCTCTTTTCTTTACAATTACAGGAAACGTTTCCTGAAGGGCAAAAGTAAAAATAAATTGGTAAATAAGATTTTACTTTTACTTCTTCATTTCAGGAAGTAAAAATAGGAAACATGAAATATTTCCTGTTAGTAAACACCACCTTATATTCAAAATTGACCCATTGTAATCTGCCGAAAAGTTATACAAATACAAAGAAAAATAAAAAAAGGTCTTTATAAGACCTGAAAGGGTCCGCTGTTTTTGGTTTTTTACTATTCACTAGACCAAAAAAAAAACACGTTTGGCAAACGCGTTTACTGTTCACTTTTTTTTTTCCAAGAAAACTGTTTTCTGTGAATAATGTGTAAAAGTGGTGAAAACACCAAATACAACTTTTAGTTGTTTTTTTAGTTTTTTCACTGTTTAGGTGGTAAAAACAGTGAAAACACCAAATCCATAAAATACAACTTTCACCAAATAAAAGTGGTGAAAACACCTTCATCCAAACGTTTTTTTCTTTTTAGTTTTTTGCTGAAAAAAATAAAGACAAATACAAAAATAATTTTTATATTTGAAGATAGAAAACAAATACAAAAAACAAGCTTTCCAAACGCACCCAAAATCTCTGCCTTCCTCATTCTTTCTTGCAATTCAAATTTCCCTCAAATTATAATATATCTATTTCCCAGCACAAAGGATTTATACAATGCAACATCTAGATGTATCATTTATTTTACTAACCACAAAATAAATAATGGTTATGTGATTCAGTACGGCTGAAATGTTTTGGGGTTTGACAAAAACTTAATATATTATAAAAAAATACAAACATCCAATTTATTTATATTCATTTTTTTAATATAGAAAAAGATTTTCTAATATTCATAGTATGATGTGCTACACTAGAGCACTAATTTTTGTTTATAAGTTTTAGAGAAATTATAATAAAAGAGTAATGTTAACATAAACTCCTCAATGAGTCATAAATTCTCTTGAATAAAAAATATATTAAATTATTTTTAAATTTTTACTGAATTTTAAAAAGGTACCACTTTAAATGACATGTCAAATATTATTTTTTCACGAAAATGATTTACACAAAACCGAATCACGTAAAACAAAGTATGAAAAATAACAAAGAATAGAAAATTGGAAAATAAAAAGAAAAAAGAATAGGAGAAATATCTGACGGAGCATATCATTTCTTTTTAGGTTATTATCACAAAACTTATGAGGTTTCACCAAATCATCAAATTATCTTCTAGCCTGTCAAATAGCCCTCTTAACTTTGTAATTTGATTAATCTCCCCCTCTACCATTAAATTTGTGAAGGATTAATTTAATTTACACCTCTCAAGATTGATAATCTTTATTTATATCCCTTTTTCCTAAATTACCGTCAAACTTGAGATATATAGTATTTGAAAACAAGGTTTACCACTATCATATTTTATTATTCAAATAAGGCATTAATTTTTTATTTTGACATAAATAAAAAATGAATTTGTTTATAATAAAATATATATTTTAAAAATTTTAAAACGAAAAAAAAATTAATTGATAGTTCGAAATATTTTTTGAAAAAAATTAGTCCCTCAAAGAAATTTTGGCATGAATAAAAAAAAGTAGCGTAAAATGTGTTTTTCCAAAAGCAAAATAATGCCGAAATATTTTTTACCCTATTTTTTTATATATTTTACCTTAATTGGTAGCTTGAAAAAAATTATTTCAAAATTAATTAATTTTTTATTTTTTGAAAAAAATATTTTACCCTACTTTTTATTTATTTATGCCAAAATGTGTGTAATAGACTAATTTTTTTCATTCGAAAAAAAATTACCCTATTTTTTTTCGAACTACCAATTAAATTTGTTTTTCATTTAAATTTTTTTTTACTATAAACAAATTAGTTTGAGGGTAATTTGGATATAAGAGGTGTAAATGATGTGAGTTTGAAAAAATAAGAAATATAAATAAAGATTGTCAAACTTGAGGGGTGTAAGTCAAATTAATTCTTTACCAATTTGATTTGATGTTGGAGGGGAAGATTGATCAAATTACAAAGCTTACGAGATTATTTGATAAGCCATGGGGCAATACGATGATTTGGTGAAACCTTGGGGTTTTGTGATAATAGCCCTTCTTTCTATTTAACTCTCTTGCGCTTTGCAGCTCCTCCGTCTCTCTTCACTCTTGACACCAAAATTAATTGGAGACATAATCACAATAAATGGTATGTTTCTCTTCTAATCTCTCTTATACTTTCTTTGCAATTCTCGTGTTCTATACATATATATATATATACACACACACACACACATACACATACATACTATTCCCTCCACTTTTCGGGTTGTTGATTTCGTGCTCCTCCGCTGAAGATCACGTGCTAGGGTTTTATTCATTAACTTCCCTCTCCTGATTTCGATTACGATCTGTTTGTTTTCATGAATAATGTTCCGGTCTATTTTCGGTTTTCATATACACATGAAAATGGAGTCTTAGGGTTTTATCTATTTAATTTCAGAGCAAATCTTCTACACTATGTGTGTTTGCTGTATATATATATACATGTATGTATATAGGGTTTGTGCTGATTGCTTTTTCTGATTCTTGTTTTTGTTCGTGATTACAGGCTTTACCTAATCAACAGACGGTTGATTATCCGAGCTTCAAGCTCGTGCTTGTTGGTGATGGAGGAACTGGTAATTTCTTGATGGATATATATTTTTTTCTTTCTTATTTGTTCGAGTAACTGTGTAATGGAGACAAAGAGGGAACAAATTATGTGAAATTTTAGCTGTCATATGTTCATAATCAAAAGTTACAAACAGGGTAAAGAGAACATAAGTTAGATAATTGACTAGTTTCCTCAATCTTCACAGTGAAATAACCGTTGAGATCATTGGAGTCTTGACAATCTTATTGATTTCCCAAGGAAAACAACAGGAAAATGTCAATTTGCAATCATACTCATAATTTATGTAGAGTTATTTCATCTACCTCAATCTTTGTTAAAATCGGAATGAGGTAGAAATTTACATGAATTACTTTTTCTTTCCGAACAACGGAGCACTGGGATGTTTGATATATTAGACAGTGGTTTAAATGATGCTGACTGTTTTTTATTATGCAGGGAAAACAACATTTGTTAAGAGGCACGTCACTGGTGAATTTGAGAAGAAATATGAACGTAAGGAATTTGAGTGTTGTTGGATTATGGTCCTGTTGTTATTTCTATCATTCTATAGTTATGATTATGTTTTTGATTTGAGAAGGAACATGTCGGAAATATATAGAAACAAAACTATATCGTAGAGAGAAGAAGAGAGTATTTTCATATATCTCAAAGAATGATTACAAGACACATTTATAGTGCTCTCAAGAAAACAATATAAGGACAACCCAAATTCTGTTTCTAATCAAGGGATATCAAATCCCAGATTTTGCCCTTAATCAAGGAATATCAAATACCTTGATTAAGGGAAAGTTGACTACAAGAAACAATCACTTAATTAAGAAAAGTTGACTACGAGTTGTCTTTCAACACTTCCCCTCAAGCTGGAGAGTAAATATCAATCATTCCCAGCTTGCGACATATAAAATCAATGGTATTTTTAGAAAGAGCTTTGATGAAAATATCTGCTAGCTGACAACTGGAAGGAACAAAAGGAGTAATAATTTTTTTTGACTCAACTTTTGTTCGAATGAAATGACAATCAACCTCAATATGTTTAGTTCGTTCATGAAACACGAGATTACTAGCGATATGGATGGCGACTTGATTGTCACAGTAGAGAGGAGTCGGTTCTTGTACTGGAATACCAAACTCCTGTAAAAGAGTCCTCAACCAAGTGAGTTCACAATTGTGTGGGCTATTGCACGATATTCAGTTGCGGCACTAGAGCGGGCGACTACAGATTGTTTCTTACTTCTCCAAGTCATAAGATTACCTCTAATGAAAGTGCAAAAATCAGTAGTAGATTTTCTGTTTGATGGTGATCCTGCCTAGTCAGCATCAGTAAATCCCTCAATACGAAGATGGCCTGAAGAACAATAAAGAAGCCCATGTCCTAGGGCATTTTTGAGATACTTCAAGATGCGAATAACTGCATCCAAATGAGGACCCTGAGGGTTGGTCATGAACTGACTTACAATACTAACGACATATGAGATGTCAGGTCGAGTGATGGTTAGGTTTAAAAGTTTACCTACAAGCCTCCTATACATCTCTGGATCATCAACTGGATCTCCCATGTCTGATAACAATTTAAGGTTCACATCCATAGGAGTAGCAACCGGTTTAAAGCTAAGATAACATGTTTCTTTCAAAATATTTAGAGTGTATTTCCTTTGAGATAGACTGATACTAGCTTTTGATCTAACTACCTTAATGCCAAAGAAATAACGGAGCTTACCTAAGTCTTTGGTAAGGAAATTCAAGCCAATGTGATGGATCAAAGTCTGGATGTCTTTCTTGTCACTACCCGTGATGACAATATCATCCACATAGACAACCAATATGACAATGCTAGTGCTATTCTTCTTAAAGAAAATTGAGAGATAAGCTTGGCTTCGAGTCATACCATGAGCAACAACTGTCTTGCTAAACTTATCAAACCAAACCCGTAGAGATTGTTTGAGTCCATAAATAGATTTCTTAAGATGACAAACACACTCCCCCTTGGACTCGAATCTGGGCGGTTGAGCCATGTACACTGTCTCTGTGAGATCACCATGAAGAAATGCATTTTTAACATCAAGTTAGTAAAGAGGCCAATCAAGGGACGCAACAATGGATATAATAATACGAATAGAATTAAGTGGTGTAATCAATACCATAGGTTTGGGTGAATCCTTTGGCCACCAAACGGGCTTTTAGGCGGTCCACAGTACCATCAGGATTCTGCTTGACAGTGAACACCTAGTGACAACCAACCACTTGTGCATCAGTAGGTGTAGGAATAGGATCCCAAGTATGATTCAAGTTTATAGCACGTGTTTTTTCCTCTATTGTTGCTTTCCAGCTAGGATGAGAAAGAGTAGGGGCGGAGGCTGGAAATATAGTTAGGAGGGGCCACATGCAATTTTTTATGAATTTACTCATAAAACGTATTTTTTTAGGGTAATAATAGGAATTTTTGAAATTTTTTGGGAGACATGCAATTTTTATGAACTTATTCATAAAATATAAAGTATTTTAAGGCAGTAAAGGGATTTTTTAGAAAATTTGGGAGGAGCCATATGCAATTTTTATGAACTTATTTGTAAAATATATAATTTTTTGAAAATTTTGCCCAACAAGTAGCTCCGCCCCTGAGAAAGAGCCTCCCTGTAAGACTTAGGAACAGTAATAAAGGATACAGATAGAGAGAAAGCTTTAAAGGAAGGAGACAAATGATCAAGGGAGACAAAGTTCGATAAAGGATGCTCAGTACATGTGCGCTTACCTTTGTGAATAGCAATAGGAAGATCAATATCCGAATCAAAAGGGGAAAGAGGAGAGTCTGTAGATGTTGAGGCTGACGGGGGGTGTGATGGAGTAGACTCCACATTCTCATGAACAAGAGCAACAAAGACCGTCCGTGGACGACGGTGAGAGACAATCTGTGGGCGACGAGGAACATAAGCCTGAGATATAAGAGGAAGGGCTGGAACAATAGTAGGAATAACGGGTGTAGTAGAAAGAGGTTCATCTAACTGATCGTTTGCAGAAGAATAATATGGAGTATCCTCAAAGAAGGTAACGTTGACATTAACAATTTTTTTTTTGTAAAATAGGACTATAACACATGTATCATTTTTTAGTACGAGAATAACCAAGAAAAATGCATTTGTGGGGCACGAGGATCAAGTTTGTCTCGATTGGGACTAAGATTGTGAACAAAACAAATGCATCCAAATACTTTTGGGGGTATAGAAAAAATATTTTTATCAGGTAACATTATTTGAAAAGGTGATTTTTCTTTTAAAATAGAAGAGAACATTCTATTTAAAAGATATGCCGCAGTCAAAACTGCATCACCCAAAAGCGTTTAGGTACATTCATTTGGATCATGAGAGCATGAGCTATAGCAAGAACATGCCGATTTTTCCTTTCAGCAGTTCCGTTTTGTTGAGGGGTATTAACACAAGATGTTTGACGGATGATACCTCTGACTCAAGAAACTATTGAAAAGTGCCAAGACGATATTCAAGAGCGTTATCAGTTCGTATGGCAAGAAGTTTATTATTAAATTGATTGGTTATTTTAGCATAAAAAGATTGAAAAATATTGAACAATTGAGATCTTTCTTTAAATGAAGTTCGATGGTGTTTACTAAGCTCACACATATCATAGTTAAACTTAGAGACAGAAGGTAAAGAAGGAACCAAATGTTTTAAACTGAGAGAGGAAGGATGCCCTAGACAATAATGCCATTGGTATGGAGAAGCAGCAGAGTGGAAGGTTGTGGGAGTTGAGATTGATGATGACTGAAAATAGTAAAGTCCATCTTTCTCAAATCCCCCACCAATCGTCCTCTTCGTCTTAAGATCCTGAAAAACACAATGAGTGGGATAAAAGGTTATTGAGCAATTGAGAGAATGAGTAAGTTTACGCACAAATAATAAATTGAAGGGAAAGTGAGGTAAATATAACACAGATGAAAAAGTAAAAGTAGGAGTGTGAACAGTACCAATTCCGCGAATCGGAGTTTTAATACCATTAGCTATGGTAACAAAAGATGGAGAGTCAAGTGGAAAAAGATTAGAAAAAAGTGTCAAATTTCTTGTCATATGATCGGAAGCTCCTGAATCGATGATCCAAGGAGAAGTAGATGATGAGATGAGACAAGTATTACCTGAAGCAACAATGTGGTTGGTTATAGACGAAGAGTAGGCATTGGCGCGCTGAGTGATAAAATCATACTTGGACTTGGTCAAAATAATCTGCTCCTCAGAAGCAACAACTGAAGGAACATCGTCAAAGGCAGTCTGAGTAGCCCAAGCGGGCTTGCCATGGAGTTTCCAGCATGACTCAACAGTGTGGTTATTACGATCATATTGGGTGTAATATTTGGTGCCACGACCACCGTTGGTACAACGACCACAATAACCACGATGAGTTGGTTTATCTCCCATTATAATAATAATAATAATAATAAATAAAAAGTTGTAAAGAGGCTGATCCGTAATTATCAAATAAAAGTTGGGGTTGTTCCGTAAATAACATATACGACAACAAGATGGCAGGATCAAAATGGGGTTGATTTTAAATTTACAAAGACAACAATAGTAAGATTAGAGATGGGGTGCACGAATGGTCGTGCGGTCAGAATAAGAGATAAGTTGCGCGAATGATCGCGTGGCAAGAATAAGAGGTAGATTGCGCGAATGGTCGCGTGGCCAGAATAATATAACAACAAGAGATGAAAGTCAATAGAGACTTTTCTTGTAGAGAAGCTTAAAAAGAAAAGGACAAGGATCAAATGGTCTGGTTTGCTCTGATACCATGTCGAAAATATGAAGCAAAACTATATCATAGAGAGAAGAAGAAAGTATTTTCATATATCTCAAAGAGTGATTACAAGACACATTTATAGTGCTCTCAAGGAAACAATATAAGGACAACCCAAATTCTGCCTCTAATCAAGGGATATCAAATCCCATATTCTGCCTTTAATCAAGGAATATCAAATCCATTGATTAAGGGAAAGTTGACTACAAGATACAATCACTTAATTAAGGAAAGTTGACTTCGAGTTGTCTTTCAACATAACATAAACTTGAATTGTTTGATGTTTTTGTCCTCTCTTTTGTGGGTTTCCTTTTTTTTTTTTGTTTGTTTGTTTTGACATATGATTTTTTTGATTTTGTATTTCTTTGGGTGCAGCAACCATCGGCGTTGAAGTGCACCCACTGGACTTCTTCACAAATTGTGGGAAGATTCGATTTTACTGCTGGGATACTGCAGGCCAAGAGAAATTTGGCGGTCTTAGAGATGGTTACTAGTAAGTGATTTTTTTCAGCAGCTGCTACTTTACATTTAGATAGCATTTTATGAAATTTATGAATTTATGTTTTTATATGCATATGAATTATTGACGAATTTTTAAGTGGCTTGTATGTGTTTCCCCTAACCCACTACCTTTTAAGATTCTGTTAGTGCCATACCACTTTGCTGTCTTATAGGTATACTGCTACTGACATCTAATGGAGAACCGGGCAAGGCCCATGAACTTGAAGCCCACATGGTCCACCTTTATTATTGGAGACGTGGGAAAAAAAGATAACATAGGGATATTTTAGACTTTGGTAGTATTTTATTATTTTAGGGTTATTTTAGTACTTTTACTATTAGTAATTTTTTGTTATTTTAATTATATTGGTTATTAGTTTTATTTAGGATTTGTGTTGCCTATAAAAGGCTTTGATGTAACAGATGTCCTTAGTTTTTGGGAGAATATTGATTATATCGTTTCTTGACCACTCTTCTTCTTCTTCTTCTTGGTCTTCTCACCCCAAACTCTATCTCTCGTTTCTCTCTCTGTCTTCTATTTCTTCTCTATCTATCTCTTATGTTTTTTCTCTATCTCTCTCTTCTATTTCTTTATGTGTTCTACATCAATTGGTATCAGGGCTTTCTTTCTATTGGTTCTGTATCAACATCTATATATTAGTGTTATTATTTCCTTCAATTGCATGCTTATGGTGAATTGGATTTACATTAGCTCATAATTAGTAGTTGGCCAGGATTTCTTCTTTTCCTTCGTTTCTGTTTGTTTGACCTAATGCAGATTCATGTTAACCTGTTTGCACTCTAGGTCTTTGCTTTTCCTTTATGATTTTTAATGTGTGTGTTATTATTAAGGTTCCCCTATATGAGTGCTTCCAAATAACTACTAGCTAGTATTTGCTCTATTCTTAGGTCAAATATTCTCGCTTAAGTTGTATCTATTAATGAATGCTAGAGAGGCTTCATGGTTAAAAGCCAAGTCATTTTTTTTTTTGTTTGATGTTGAGATCTTCATATTGCTAGTGTGATCATTTGACATGGTTTATTCGTGTAAAATGAAGTCATCTCTTGGTCCTCGTCTCTCTTTCTCTCTCTCACACACACACACACAAACACACATAAATTCCTATAAGTAGTGCTTGGCTCACGTGGACTTATTGGGCGACATTGCTAGAACCTCCACCCAGCACCATCTCTTTAAAGGAAATAATTGTTTCTTCATCAATTTTGGGGATTGTTTACTCTATTTTAGCTTCTAATTTTACAACTACATTACCTCGACTTATTGGGATTTATTCTGACTGCAAATCTCCTAGGAATTTGATGCATTGCAATTTATAAGATAAGTATCACAAGTTCCTGCAATGTGATCTTCTACTTTTCTTATATATCCTTCACTATTGCGTATAAATTTAAATGGAGTACATGCCAATTTCTATGCTCAGAGAAGTGGAACTGATAACTTTTTTTTTTTTGAACTTCACTAATTGTACTTCATAATCTGCTCCTGAAATTATTGGTTTCAGTTACAAAACCTTTACATGTATATTGTACTGTGTGTCCATTTTCATACGACTGGACAGTGGTTTGCGTTCATACAACACTGAAAAATTGGTTTTAGGTTATACATACGTATATGTGTACATATAATCTTATATATAAGGTGGTGCAAAATGGGTTTGGGTTGTATATACGGGGTTGTGTGTGTCCTTGCTTGTGGGGGAGGAATTTAGGACTGACAATTCGTGTCAACAGGTCGACCCACGGGTCAACAAGGCAATCTGATACTAGTTGACACGAAAATCAAACATTTTAAATATGATACAATCCAACACAAAAAATAAAAAATAAAAAATAAAAATGAAATTGAAATTGAATTTGACACGATTCAGTAATAGTTTATTAATGTATTTCAATCCATGACCAATTAGAGAATAGAAAAAATCAGCAAATAAATATAACAATAAATATAATCGTGTCAAACGGGTCAATTCATGTCAGAAATTGCCAGCTCTAGGGAGGATGCTTATTGTGAGGATATGATTGCTCTTTCCCTCTTTTGTTTTTTCTTGGTTTCCTTTAATTGAGCCAGAGGCATCGTAAGTTCAGATACGACACTGTGTGTGTGTGTGTGAGAGAGAGAGAGAGAGAGGAGGGAGCAAAAATCCAAGTAATGAAATTGCCTATAAAGTTAAAGAGCTAGTTGTTTGATTTCAGTATTTGTAATCCAGCAAATACTGAGAGAGAGACCAAAAACCCAAGTAATGAAATTGCTTATAAAGTTAAAAGAGCTAGTTGTTTGATTTCAGTATTTGTAATCCAGCAAATACTGAGAGAGAGACCAAAAACCCAAGTAATGAAATTGCTTATAAAGTACAATGAGAAATTGGACATACCCTGCAGCTACTGAGGCACGCTTGATAACCACCACTTTATGTTGAAACAGGTTGGTGATCACTAGGGGTGCACACGGTTCGATCCGGTTCAGTTCCGACACCAAACCGTTATTTTTCGGTTTCTTAAAAATAAATATTGAAACCAAACCGTTAGTGAAAGGAACCGAACCGAACCAAACCATTTTTTTCGGTTCGGTTTTGGTTCCTATAATTGCATTTAAAAAAAATAAAAACGACATAAATCAAAAGATAATATAACTAAAAGCATAAATTAAATTGCATAGAGTAGTTCATGTTTCAACTATTACAAACACAAAATCAAATGCATAATTAGTGAAATGGAAGTAAGTATTTCAAAATTACATCCCATACTTGTCATCTAATAATCAAGCAAAAATTTACATTTGATGGTTACAAGAAAAAAAAAATACCATCATTGAGTAGGTACAACTGTCAAATCTTGACTTGCATCTCAACAAAAGGTTCTTTATAATGCAACATGTGAACTCAAGTGATACAAGTTAGGGCTGAGAGAGGGACGGCTGTGTGTGTGTGATAAAAATTAGGTTAAGGCGTTGCTTTTTATACTGAGTGAATGGTGTGATAAAATTAGGTTGGTTTTTATCCAAATTTATGAAACATACCCTCCTCTCAAGTCCGATGCTAAAGTGATATAGATAATACATAATATATTTAAAACCGGTTCGGTTTTTGATGGTTAAAAACCGAAACCGAACCGAAAAAACCGATTTTTGGATATTGAAAACCGAAACCAAACTAAAACATTTTGGAACTGAACTGAAGGTTTCGGTTCAGTTCTTCGGTTTTGTGTGCAACCCTAGTGATCACCCAAGATGATGTTTCGAATCGTGATGCACCCAGAAAGTATAACAACTCAGAAGCCGAATTAATAATTGTAACAGAATTAAGAAACACCACCTTGGGGTGCCTTGACACAGAACATATGTTTGTTGGTGCTGTTGAGCATTCCCTCATATATGGCTCCATAATTGGAATAGGTCTACCAACAAGTGTTGAACACGATGCCAACCTTTTGGAAGTTTATTATGAGCAGTTTAGGCATAAAGTCCTGTGACTCATCTGTTCAAGCCACAGAAAACTGAACACAGGAACTCTAAGAGGCTTCAATATATGGAAAACATAGGCAAGAACATCCAAAACCTGAAAGTTGTCACCCTCTAGAGGATGGGATCTGGGTCAAGGTCATAAAGCCACTTGACGAACCACTTGTAATAATGGCCTCTTTTCTTTCCGCATCCCTTCGAACTACTTGCAATTATTGATATAACTGAGGCAAAAGTTGGCGCTTAGTCGGGCTTCGAGCACCACACAGTAATTCATAATCTGAACAACCAGCTTTGCATTCTCAGCAATAACAAGAGATGATGGGTTCTGAGATATGAAGTGTGCCTGTGATGACAGTGACTTGATATATACGTTCAATAAAGCAAGTTCCTTGAGAGGAGGAATACAATAATCTGACATATCATGCCCATTATGATACCCCTTAATTGAAGATGAAATAACGTTATAGGAGATACATCATTTGTACTAAGAGTTTACGACTTCTGGTACCATTCTGCAAATAGGACGAAATCCTGACCACGGGACCTGTAGAATTTGCTCCTGCTGATGCGACGAGAATATGGTTATCCCCGCTTGTAACATTATAGTCATTTTCCTTTTTGGTTTTTTATTTTTATTTTTTTCTAGATTGCTTGTCCCTATTATTCTTGCCAGCAATACATCCGGCAGGAACTGCAACATTAGCAGCATAATGTCTCGGATTCTAACTCAACTGTTGTAGAGACTTGGGACATCTAGGTCTATATGCAAGCTTTGGTAAGGTCTCATTCCAATCAGGATGTGACGACACACATGGTCTCCACTCCTGAACCAAAAAGATATGGATAACCATTATTGTAAACTTTGTAGTAGCTATCTTCCTTCCAACATCAATAATCTCTACCTTGTTGCATTCTGTAATGTGTAGCAAGTCTTGACGAAGAAAGCCGAGAATTATAATGCTATGTTTGGAGTGAGAATGAAATGGGAATGAGAATGAGAATTGAATAATCATTCTAATTCTATTATTTGGCTGTAAATATGAAGTACTTTAGGAATATAATGAACCTAAAAAATAATTCTCAAAAATATCCCTTTTAGTGATAAATATATAATTTTATTCAAATAATATTATTTCGTAAATTTTTTATAAAAAAAATGGTGAAAGGTAACGGAAATAGTAGTGGCGAACAATTGAGGTGGCGGTGGAAGGTGATGGTGATGGCGGCGCCGCGGCGGTGGTGGTAGAAGTCGGTGACATGATGGTGAGAGTGGTTTGTTTACTTGAATTATGAAAGGGCTGTTTTAGTAATTTTACGTTTTAAAAGTATTCCTTTAGGAATGAAATGACCATTCTATATGTTTACTAATGGAATGGATTTTCATTCATTGGGAATGACCGTTCTCATTCAACAAAGCATACCAAACAAAAGAATGGATTTAATGGGCATTCCATTCCATTCATTCCTTAATATCAAACATGACATAAGTGAGTTAAACTTTCTCTCCTCTTCTGAATAAATCCCCGGAGTAGAAGTACTATCAATCCAAGCCACCTTGAACAGTTGTGGATATGCTTGGATGGAAACTTGTGATGCTTAATTGTGGCCGTGACAACACTTGTGCAGCCATCGCCATCCATGATAGGCTTCCAAGCTTGGTTTCCACTTTTAACTTGCATCTTATATTTTGATGTGTGCCACCCATCTTCATCTTCAACTTTAGGGTCTTCACGGATGTACCTCAAACCTTGGAAACATTTTCTTCATCCTCTTCCAGATATTCAATGTTGTATGTCTCATTGTCAAGGAGGTTCTCATTATCCTTGCTTGCCATCGTACTCTTTGCTTCAAGATTTGCCATGTTAAGAAAGATGGTTTTGATCCACCATTTAGCAGCATTATTGCTGTCCGCGTGCTATGAGTTTCGCCACTTAACTTATTCGTAGTATTTTTTTAGTGGTGTGATGTGGCTCATAGTGATTCACCTCTGAAAGGATTTCATAGAAACTCCAAGATGGGATGCAATGGTAAATCAATCTTCAAATGACGCCTTTGCAGAGAGTTTATAGGCTATTATCTCTCCTGGTTTCTGCTCTTGTTAGTACCAAATGAAATTCCTTGTTCACAGGCTACAGATCTGTGAAAAGACAATGGAATTCGAGCCCTATCTCATTCTAGCCCATTAAGTTGTTCCACAATTTGTAATAGCAGCTCAATCTTCTGTTAAGTCTCCAATCTTTCACTTCCGATAATGTAAAAGTAATGTTGGGTTGATTAGAATTAATCGCTAATCAATTCGAAAGTTATTCCAGATTATGTTAATCATTCATTGAGAAACCAAATAATTGGATTATATAGCATTTCCTTGCTCTGAATGACTAGAATGGTGATCCAATTTTGGTCTTACATTGGGGTGTCACAATATCTTTATGAGTAACACATCTCAGTCAAGACTTTATCTCGTGGTGAAAGTGCTGGTGAAATGGTTTACAATTTGAGTAGGACAGCAACTAAATGCTCCACTGGCTCTTAACTTTAAATTTGATATTTGGTGTCAGAATGGAGATACTGATTTATCGTGTTTTCTATCGGTATTATGTGCTGAGAGAAATAAAGCCTCGTTGTCATAATAGTATAGTAATATTATTATTGTTACAAACTTCATATCACTTGTGAATTTAGTTCCTTACTTATTTCATTTTGAATTGTTACGAATTTCATAAAATTTTCATTTTGAGATGGCTACAGTTTTAGCTAGTTTTGCTCCACTGGTAAGTTGTCTTGATCGGAATTCATTGTAATATCTCTGTGCTGTCGCATTAATTCTGTGCTCAATTGTGTTCGTCTAGATGATTGCATAAAGTTGATTGATTGCTTTGTGGTTTAATGCGGTGGAAACATTTATTTGCGCTCTTAGATCATTGTTCTTTGTGATAACTGATTAACATTTCTTTGACTGTTTGCAGCATTCATGGGCAATGTGCAATAATTATGTTTGATGTTACTGCCCGATTGACCTACAAAAATGTACCCACATGGCACAGAGATCTCTGCCGGTGTGTGAAAAAATTGAAATAACTATCTTTTGATTTCTAATTGTGATCATTCATCTGCCCTCTTGATTCTTAAATGGTAATTACAACCCTGACCTTTTTTTTCTTTTAATGACAATCGTAGGGTCTGTGAAAATATACCCATTGTTCTTTGTGGAAATAAGGTTGACGTGAAGAACAGGCAGGTTAAGGCAAAGCAGGTTACCTTCCACAGGAAGAAAAATCTTCAATACTATGAGATATCTGCCAAAAGTAACTACAATTTTGAGAAACCTTTCTTGTACCTTGCCAGGAAGCTTGCAGGGTAAGAAATTATATGGTATTCTGCTTTTGGTTTTCAATTATTCTGGATTATACTGAATGTTGGTGATTACTTTTGTGCTGTTAGGGATACCAATCTCCATTTCGTGGAGTCTCCTGCACTCGCTCCTCCAGAAGTACACATAGATATGGCTGCCCAACAGCAGTAAGAACTTTGTTCCCGCAGAATCTGCTATACTTGTTCTTATATTCTGTAGTCAACTCTGCTAGTAAAGCAGCTCTAATGCTCAGGGAAAGTCCTTAAACTTGCAGCTGTCGTGTAAAAAACTAGAAATGGATAGTAATAATTTGAATAACCTTTGTTAGCATGACACAAACAAACATAATTTTATTTAGAAAATATAGTTATAAAACGCACAACCATAAAACTGTATGAAACTGATTAAAAAAGACAAAATAAAATGATCGTACTACTTGTTCTAAGAGTAATTATACTCAAAATCCTGATATTGAATTATTATGGAAGATTATGATGGGTACCTCTTGTATCACGAATGTACATGAAACTTCTATTAAAAAACCGGATTTTGTTAAATTAGAAGTGGTAAGAGATAAATTGTGGAATGTGATCACGTTTTGTGCGCAACTTGGATTGTGATGGGTGATGAGTAATTTTTTTTTAATAAAAAATTGACATGAAAATTGTATTAAAAAAATCACAAATTATGAATTGAGAAGTGGTTGAGATTGTGAAGTGTGATTATGTTTCAGGAGTTGATCCAAGAGCACTTGTTCTTGTGATTTGGTTCTTTCGGTCATTAATCTAGTTTGTAGCTTTGTAGGCATGAATATACTTCATGTTAATTATCATAATATTCTATTTAACAGCCTATTGAGTAACCAGCATGGTTCGATTTATAGACAATTGTGCATTATTAAGTGGTCACTAAAGTGTTGTGGGAAAACTAAAGTCACTATCTGTATATGCTTGTAAGATACACGGAAGTGCAAAAATGTTCACATAAATAAGTTCAAGAACATTCTCACATTTCATGTTTTAGTCGATGAAAAATTTCAACCGATCAGGTAAAATAAGGCGATCTGCTTGTCCCATCGGCAATTAACTTCGAATTTTGAGTGAGATCATAATTTTGTTACTTAAATTGTGTAAATCGTCTATTTCTATTTAAAATGAATTGTATGTATAAAATTGAAGAGTCTTTGAGAAATGCAGTAAGCTATTAATGTTTTTTTTTTTTGTTAGTATCAATAATAGTTTGTTGTATTCTGTTAAAAATTCCTTTTGTGATTTTGACAGACACGAGGCCGAGCTTGCGGTAGCGGCTAGTCAACCCCTCCCTGATGATGACGATGATGCATTTGAGTAGGGGGCTTTGATTAAAGAGGCTCCTGAGTTTCTGGATTCAGTTTTTGGTCCTTTCACTTTGCCAGGGGCCAGGCATGGTCGTCTTGTCAATTTTCAACTCTAAATGAAAAGGATTTTGCCTATCATAGTTGGTGCTTGTGTCAGTCGCCATAGACCTTAGAATGTGGTTGTGTTTGTTCTGTGCTTAGAGTGGTAAAAGTAAATTTGAACTTTTTGTTCTTTCCCCTCTGATTCTTCATGTATTCTGGGTTGAGCTTTTATTAAATATGTATTTCCCACCCCTCCCCCTTGGAACACGAAAACAGTCCTCGTGCATTGGGTTTGCTCTTCCCCTTGTCATAACCATAAGGTTCACATATACGATTTGCGCGCCAAGCAGTCCTCTTTGTATACGGTTGATGGTATACAATATCGATCCAAACTGCTATTATCAGTCGAGAGTAACACCAGAAACACACTTCTATTTAGCAAGAAGAGAAGATGTAGTCCGATTGAGGAGCTTTCTCTGGAGTGTTTAGAATTGTATTAAAAGTCCCCATTAGTTCTAGTCCCTATCTCTGTCCCTTGGATTCACACCTAAATGACCCATATGTTGTTACAGTGAATGTCGACTGAAAAAGCTAGGCTGGGCATTTACATCACTCCAACCAAGATGGCAGAGGATGTCTCCAAAGGACTATAAATTCAGGGGCCATTGCCACATGCATTTAAGGTATGGGCATTGAGTTGAAGGCATCAGTTGTTATTTTCACTGTCCCTAGTTGGTCGGTCGGTGGTTGGTATCAAAGCTTCCTCCTCCCTTTTCTTTTTGAAAATCTCCTTCCGTATTTCTAAGGGCTAGCTTTGTTTGTATTTCTGAAAACAGTTTTCTGTTTTCTGAAAATTCAAAACTCAGAAAATTGTACAAAAAATCTGTCTGGTTGGATTTTCTTAGAACTGTTTTCAAAAAATTTAGTTATAATAATGCTTGTTTTTAAATAACTCTTTTTTATTATTCCTAGAAAACAATTTTCAGTTTCCTGAAAACTAAAAATCAGAAAACTATAAACAAATTTGCTTGGTTTAGTTTTCTGAAAACAAATATTTGAAAATTCAATTACAAAAATGGTTGTTTCAGAGAATTCATTTTTATTGTTATAAGAAAACTGTTATTTGTTCTCAGAATTCTCAAAAATAATTTTTTGAGATACAAATAAAGCAGACGAGACCCTAAGGGTGCGTTTGGATATGGGCGTTTCTGTTTTCGTTTTTGTTTTTTTCACTGTTCACGGGAACAAAAATGCGTTTGGGGAGTCTTTGATGGTTTTTGTTTTCGTGAACAGTAAAAAAACGTTTTCTCACCATTAGTTCAAATTTTGAGAACACCAAAATGATGTTTTTTTGTTTTTGGCACTGTTTATTCTCAGCCAAAAAAAAAAAAAAATTGTTGCAGATTCCCTAACCTCCATTTTCAACCTCTAAACCCTAACCTCCATCTCCAACCTCCAAACTCTAACCTTCAAAATTTTTTTTTTTTTTTTGTTCTCGAAATTTTTTAGACAAAATTTTCAACCAAACATGTTTTTGTTTCCGGATTACCCTTAGAACAAGAACAAGAAATTTTTTTGTTCTCAAGAGATAAAAAACGAAAACGAAAACAGTAGTTTTCAAACGCACCCTAAGATTCTCCTTGCCATGCTCCATTTTTCTTGGATGTGTTTGATACATATATGATATATGTGCAAATACATAGAAGAATTGATTGAAGGGGTTAGGGCATTAATAATGAAGTGTGATGTCTATTATCAAAATAAAAATAAAAATGAAGTGTGATGTCTAGGTCACATGGGTCATCACGTGACTGATATATACGAAATTGATAGAGAAAAGGGTATTAATAACTAGGTCAGAATGGGGGTGATGGGTAGGGTAAGGTAAGGTCGATAATGATGATGATAGGAGAAGTAGGAGGTAGGGGAGTAGGAGCCTCACTTTGATGTAAAACGAGTAACAGGGCATGTTCTGGAGTAGTAGGATGCATGTGCTTTTCGTTTTTCGTATAAACAGGAGAATAAATTGCAAACAATTGTCATTGTCTGTACCATATGTATATGTTTGCATTAATTATGCTCCATTCATTACTAACCTGAATTCATTGCAATCTTTCAAATTCTCTTCCTTTTACTGTGATTATTAATTTAGTGTGTGCGTCTGTTTTGCAATTATATAGCTGGCTTCCATTCCGTTACGTTTTTTTTTTTTCGAGATTTGTCAAATTACATTTGTACCTCTAGCTTTTGGATAATTACATTTTTTTCTCTTTAACTGATCCACGTCCGCATCCAATGCCGGAAAACAGTGGAAGTTTGAATTATTGGGGGCAGAATTATCATATAAATTTTCAATGGGGGCTTTAAGATAATTTTTTTTTTTTAAATTCAATGGGGGGTTTTAAGATATTTTTTTAAAGATTAAGGGGATTAAGGTCAAAAAGACAATTCAGCCCAATTGGTCACATGCTAGGTCCGGCCGGGCCAAAAATATAAAATTACCTTATTTTCATGTGTTTTTATTAAATATATTTACAAATATGTGAGAGTTTTATAATCATGTCACCACTAAAAGACGGCTGAAGTAAGGGCCTATAGGGGAGGTAATAATAATTATTCATACTAAAGGGGTGCATGCATAATTTATTAACAGGGCACTTGGATTGATGAGTGGACAAAAGAACTGATTGGCTCGTGATTCTACTGTGGGAAGTTGTTATGTTTTGTACTTGCAAAACAGACCTGACCTGACCTGACCTATATTTTCATTTCTCACTTTTCTGAAAACCGGCCACGTGATTTGGATATCACTTTTGGCCTCGTGATTTTTGTGCCTTCGTTAATGTTATGGTGGAACCTAATTTGGTCATTTTAGGCTCTATTTACTTGAGAAAATACCAAGATTACATACATATATAGTTTTGAGAAAAAACCAAGGTTACATATATATAGTTTTAGATATTTGTAGCTCTATTTACAGACTATGCAGTCAGTTAAAAATGCAATTTTAGTGAATTAGTGAAGCCAATGTATTATAGACAAGCTCATTGTGAGTCAACCCTATGGGGAATTTCCCCAAGTAAACCGTAAATCAGAAAATTAGAAAAAAATATATATGTCATGTCAATTTTAGCTGAATATTAAAAAAAATCATGTCAATTAAATTGGTATAGCGACATTATAACAGTTCCTGGAATAATGTTGTATGTCAACCCATTGTTGCATCACACCACATCATCTTCTGAAAACTCTATTGTCAGTAGAATATATATATATATATATATCACTGAAAGTAAGGGGTCATCTTGTTCTTAATTTATTTTCAATGATTCTGTTACTCTCTCTATATATGAGCTCTATGCAGTCAGTTAAAAATACAAGCTCATTGTGAGTCAACCCTTATAAGAGTGTATGGGGAATTTCCCTAAGTAAACCGTAAATCAGAAAATTAGAAAAAAATATATATGTCATGTCAATTTTAGCTGAATATTAAAAAAATCATGTCAATTAAATTGGTATAGCGACATTATAACAGTTCCTGGAATAATGTTGTATGTCAACCCATTGTTGCATCACACCACATCATCTTCTGAAAACTCTATTGTCAGTAGAATATATATATATATATATATCACTGAAAGTAAGGGGTCATCTTGTTCTTAATTTATTTTCAATGATTCTGTTACTCTCTCTATATATGAGCTCTATGCAGTCAGTTAAAAATACAAGCTCATTGTGAGTCAACCCTTATAAGAGTGTATGGGGAATTTCCCCAAGTAAACCGTAAATCAGAAAATTAGAAAAAAATATATATGTCATGTCAATTTTAGCTGAATATTAAAAAAAATCATGTCAATTAAATTGGTACAGCGACATTATAACAGTTCCTGGAATAATGTTGTATGTCAACCCATTGTTGCTTCACACCACATCATCTTCTGAAAACTCTATTGTCAGTATAATATATATATATATATATATATATATATATATCACTGAAAGTAAGGGGTCATCTTGTTCTTAATTTATTTTCAATGATTCTGTTACTCTCTCTCTATATGAGCTCATTTTATGTGTTATACATGTGTTTATATATCTTTATGTTTGTGCCTGTGATGGCATTTATGGTATTTAACAATTTTATTATTCTTATCATATTAATTATTAGGGTAATCTAGTAATTGCATCTTGACAGTCACCGGAATGTGTCATGCGGTGCCTGACATGGGGTAAAATTGCTAAAAGTAGTGGTATTGATTTACTCATATTTTTATTTATTAAGCAAATATTTTGCACTTTTGCCAATTTTAAATAACATGTTTTCCCTAATATTTTGAAAATTTGTGTTTTCCCCTAATATTTTAAAATTTTGAAGAAATCCTTTTTTCAGAAAGGATCATTTAGGTAATTGTGGAAAAAAAAATATTATTATATGAGTGATTGAAACCTATGATTTATGGAGTGATTCTAGGCATTTTAATTAATACTCCCTCCGTCCCGCAATACTTGTCCAATTTGGCATTTTTAACATTTCATGGTTTGAGGTTAATTAGTGTGTAATTTCCAATTTTACTCTTAATGATATAGTATTATGATAATATCTGGTATTTGTTTGAAGTTAGTGGAAGAAAAGTAATTGAGGAAAATAAAAGGTAAAATTGTATTGGAATTCGAAACTAGACAAATAATTTGAGACAAGTAAAATTATAATAGTGGACAACTAATATGAGACAGATGTAATATATTTTTTATATTATTTTATTTATAAATAGAGGCAATAATTATAATTAAAAAAAATATATGGAAGAGTTTAGTGGTTCAAACTTATTCAACATATCTGTGACGGGTCGAGGGGTTGACGTGTGTAATGGGATTTGGAGTGGGGAGAGGTAAGAAAAGGCGATGACACGTAGCACAAGGTGATTCGATATCTGAGTGGAGTCCATAGTAGCAGACAACGCAAGGCCCGTCACACCGTTGATTATGTGGACGAAAGCTCACTGTGCAAGTCGTTAAATTCAAAGACTGATATGGTAAAGTTGAGGACAGTGCCATCCGCAATTCCACATACACGCATATCTATATCTATATATATATATATATATGCAAAGCTTTATTGGCATTTATATGGTGATAAAAACCAATCGTGACAATTATGTGCAATCATAACAAATCTTTTTTTGTTCATAATTTTTTTCACAATAATCGAATGACCACTATAGATTTTCTGAAAATTGTCTTTAAAAAATTCAGCTATAAAATATTAATTTTGAGAGAATTTTTATTGTCAAAATTTTAAAAACATTTAACGAGACCCTTTTTTATTTAAATGGAATTAATAATTACACGCTATTTCGCTATTAGAGTTGAATGAAATATGATGATAGAAAATCATGGTGTTCATTGTAATGAAATGACCATCTAGAATCTTTTGACCGTTTGTATATATTCACCATCAAAAATCATTTTGATTGATGATTGATGAAGACTACTTGAAGATCACAACTCACTTGGCGTGATTCGATAAGTCTATAAATGGTGTTGGATGTTTCTACAAAGTGAGTGGGTCGTAGTTTTTTCTTGCAAGTAATAGGTGGTGTTATAGGCTATGTTTGGCTGGGTAGGTAGATTCATGCTCTACCGATGGCTCACAAGTCACAAGATGTGGGGTTGCTACGAATCCATTTTATGGCATGGATTTGAGGAGAGGAAAGGCTTGCACCAGCCAAAGTCCAAAGATATGGAGTGGTGGGGTGGGATTTGCTTGGAGATCTTATATATATATATATATATATATATACGCATATATATGTATATATATGATGCATATCCCTTGTCTTACTCTTCTTTGCTTGTGTTTACCAACTGAATCTTTTTCTTAATTGCCCAAGTTTCTTCCTTTCTTTTGTCTATTGAAACTGAAATTATTTGATCCAATTAGGTAAATAGGTTTGGTGCCAAAAATATGGTTTTGGTGCCAAAAAATGGTACTAAATCATGTTTGGTAAAATGGTGCCAAAAAATGGTACCGTTACTGTAGCAAACCATGGTGCCAAATTTGTGAAGGATTTTGGAACCATCTTTTTGATGGTTTTGGATGGTGCGGGTACTGTAGCAACCCACTGTAGCAACCCGAATCACTGTAGCACCGAATATAATATTTATATTTTAATATTATAAATTTTAATATTAATATATATTAATATTAAAATTTATAATAATATTATTTTAATATTAATATATATATTAATATTAAAATTTATAATAATATTATTTTAATATTAATAAATATATAAATTAAAATATATTAAAATTAATATATTAATATAATAAAAATATATTAATATATTTTAATATAATAAAAATATAATATATTTTAATATAATAAAAATATATTAATATATTTTAATATTATAAATTTTAATATTAAAATATATATTAATATTAAATTTTATATTATATATATTAATATTAATATTAAAATTAAAATATATTAATATAATAAAAATATATATTAATATATTTTAATAAAATAAAAATATAATATATTTTAATATAATAAAAATATAATATATTTTAATATAATAAAAATATAATATATTTTAATATAATAAAAATATATTAATATATTTTAATATTATAAATTTTAATATTAATATATTAGTATATTAATATATTTTAATTTTAATTTTAATATTAATATATTTTAATCCATACCAATTCTACCAAACATGGTTTGCTTTTTCAGCATCACTTTTTCTCACACCAAAACCATCTGCACCAAACATGGTTTGGAACCAAAATAAAACACACCAAACCAAATCCAACTCAATCCAAACCAAAACCAAAAACTAACACCGCACCAAACCGTTACCAAACGCAACCTTAGTGACATTTATTTTGCAGCATGTAGGTCCAACTTTATCATTCAATCTCTCAATTATATGCCTTCATCAACTTCTCTCATAATATCATCTCCTTTTGTAGTTCATGGTCTTCAAATAATTTAATATCTTATGGAAATGATTGTAATATGCATAAAATGTATACATAGAATTCTATATAGAATCACTCTTTCAGTTATGATAATTAAGCATCACACAATTGGATTATTATTATTTTTTGGTATTTTCTTTTAGCGCAATATGCTTATTATTCCCCAATGTACCTTTAGCATAATTTCAGCTAAAGAGTATATCTCTCGAAATTTTGTACATTATACATGGCCTTCTAATTACATGTAGTTATATCAATATCTATGGCCCTATTGGGTAGAAGTTCTACTTTTACATCTAGGAAGAAAATATTATTTTGAAAAGCTGGTGCCCATAGATTCTTTAAAACTATTCTCAAGTTTTCCCTTCAAAAAGTCTAAACAATTTTTGAAAAATTAATTCGAATAAGAGTTATATTTAGGGATGACAACGGGTCGGGTTTGGGATGGTTTTGGCTAAACCTATTACCACCCCATTTAAAAATTATTAATATCAAATCCACCCCAAACCCACAATGAATTTTAATCAATAATACCATATCATCATGTCGAAATAAACGAGTTTCATCGGAATGCCATCGGTTATACTAAATTATGAACTTAATTTTGTTAAATAAAGAAACATGACAAAGAAATACCCACTAAAGCACTAACCCAATTTTTTTCACTTCATAATGAAATAAAAAGTTCAAAGCAATTGACTAAGGCGTAATATGTTAACTTGTGAATGAACACAGTTTTGACATGTAATTCATCTTTGCAACACTAGCATCTGGTAGCAATACATTTCTTGACAAAATAAAATGAGTGACTAATCTTGTAATATTGGTCATCGTGCAATCTGTATTGTATATTGTGTTCATATAAATTACACAATTAAAATAGTTAATTGATTGATTATATCTGAGTATGTATTTTTCTCTTCTGAGAAAGGTTAAAATTAAACTAAAATTCATTATCAGTAATTGAAGTTGAATATATAGTTAAATTATTTTGTTGCTTTCATTATTAAGAAAATGTATTAGTATAATATTTTTTGATGAACATTTATTTTTATGAAATATTTTTAAAATAATTATTTGAAAATTTATTGATGTATTTCATATTATCTCACACTTTGATTTTATTTATAAAATGATTTATTTCATGAAACCCCCCTATACTATTCAATTTAATCAAATAACTTTCACTGTGTCCACTTTGCCCCTATACTATCCAATTTCATCACTATGCCCCCTCCTCTTCACATTTTGAATCAAAATATCTAAATTACCCTCCCTCAATAATATAAGGGGGTTTAGTGAAATTAACCCTTTAAAAAAATTATTTTTCAAAAATAAATTATATTTTTCATAAAAACTATAAATTTCTAAATATATATATATTTCGGAAAATATGATTTTTTCCGAAAAATATTTTTTTTGCGAAAAAGATATATTATGTTACAAAATATGTTTTTTTTTACAAAAAATAATTATTTTTGCGAAAAATTATATACTATGTTCCAAAATATGACTTTTTTTTGAAAAATATATATTATGTTCCAAAAAATGATTTTTTTTATGAAAAATATTTTTTTTGCGAAAAAGTATTTATTATGTTCCAAAATATGAATTATTTTCCGAAAATACTTTTTTTACGAAAAATATATATTATGTTCCAAAATATGATCTTTTTCGAAAAATATTTTTTTTGCGAAAAATATATATTATGTTCCAAAATATGATATTTTTTCGAAAAATATTTTTTTTGCAAAAAATATATATTATTTTGTCCGAAATAATTCATATTTTGGAAAATAATATACTCCGTCCAAAAAATAATTTTTTTTGTGAAAAATATATATATATTTTTTGCGAAAAATATAATTGATTTTCGAAAAATAAATTTTTTAAATGGTTGATTTCATTAAACCTCCTTATACTGAGGGTAGTTTAAGCATTTTTGACTCAAAATGTGAGGTGAGGGGGTATAATGATGAAATTGAATAGTATATGGGGCAAAGTGGACACAATGGAGGTTAGTTGATTAAACTGGAGAGTATAGGGGGGTTTCTTGAAATTAACCCTTTATAAAAAACATAATTATTTTAAAAAGATATATTAAAAAATAAAATATTAAATTTTAACATAAACGGGTTCAGGTCGGGTTTTACACAAAACTCAAACCCGCTTGAGATTTTGATTTTGAATACCAAATCCGCCCCAAATCCGTTTAAAAACTTATCAAACCTGCCCCATTAGAGATGGGAACAGGTGGAACCCGACTGAGTGGGGTTAAATTACCATCCTAGCTATATTTATATATAGGGTAATTTACATTGACACCCCCTGAGGTTAGGATTAATGACAATGAGATTACGGTCAACGTTTTTTTGGCACTCACACCCCCTGAGCTGGTGAAATGACTAGAATGCTCCTTTAATTGTTTCACTTATTATATTAGGGTAATATATAAAGTATAAAATTACTCATATGCCCAAACACTTCACCCTTCTGAAATTATGAATTACACTTCCACCCCTTATTATAAAATATAGATATATTACGAAAATTACAATTTATTTTTTTTCTTTATAATATAATTTGTATATATAATTACGAATATATATATATAATTTGTAAAAAATATATAAAATTTGAAAAAACATATAAAATTCGAAAAAATATATAAAATTTGAAACAATATATAAAATTAAAAATATATATATATAATTCAAAAAATATATATAAAATTCGTAAACAATATATAAAATTCTAAAAAATATATAAAATTCAAATATATATATATATATATATATATATATATAAAGTGTGATTGAAGTTTAAGTGAACAAGTCTCAGAGTCATTAGTCAAGGTAACGGATCCTCTCCAACTATTTGCAAAGCTATTTCAATGGCCACGATGGCGACACATGCCCCAAGATGGTGACCGAAATCGGAATCGAACCGATACTTTATTAAAATATTTTAATCAAAATTAAATATATTAATATTTAGATCAAAATTAACGGTTCGGTTCTGGTGATCTCATTTTTAAAGAACCGAAAGTAAATTTTGATTTGGATCAAAATTAACGGTTCGGTTTCGATTCTCATTTTTAAAGAACCGAAAGTAAATTTTGATTTGTATCAAAATTAACGGTTCGGTTCCGGTTCTCATTTTTAAAGAACGGAAAATAAATTTTTATTTGGATCAAAATTAACGGTTCAGTTCTGATACTTTTGGTTCTTTAAAAATGAGAATCGGAACCGAACCGTTAATTTTGATTCAAATATTAATATATTCACGATGCGGTTCGCTTTTGATTCTGATCGAAACCGGAATCGAACCGATACTTTCGGTTATTTAAAAATGAGAACCGGAACCGAACCGTTAATTTTGATCCAAATATTAATATATTTAATTTTGATTAAAATATTTTAATAAAGTATCGGTTCGATTCCGATTTCGGTCACCATCGTGGGGCATGTGTCGCCATCGTGGCCATTGAAATAGCTCTGCAGAGAGTTGGAGAGGAACCGTTACCTTGACTAATGCTCTGAGGTTTGTCCACTTAAACTTCAGTCACACTTTATATATATATTTGAATTATATATATATTTTAAAAATTTATATGTTTTTCGAATTTTATATATTGTTTACCAATTTTATATATTTGTTTCGAATTTTATATATTTTTTCGAATTTTATATGTTTTTTCAAATTTTATATATTTTTTACAAATTATATATATATTTTCGTAATTATATATACAAATTATATTATAAAGAAAAAAAATTAAATTGTAATTTTTGTAATATATATATATTTTTTGTAATAAGGGGTGGAAGTGTAATTAGTAATTTTAGAGGGGTGAAGTGTTTGGGCATATGGATAATTTCACACTTTATATATTACCCTAATGTAATAAGTGATACAATTAAATGAGCATTATAATCATTTCACCAGCCTAAAGAGTGTCATTGCAACGAAGGAGGAACCTCAGGGGGTGTGAGTCCCAAAAAAACGTTGACCATAATCACATTGTCATTGACTTTAACATCAGAAGATATCAATGCAAATTACCCTTATATTTATATTGAACAATTAGAACTAAGAGAAATTTAATAACATTTTGAGTTTCATAGCAACACTCTCGAGTTATAAAGGGATTATTTCAATCCACTTCTCTCTCCTCATACAACATATAACTAGTGAATGAAATTTTCTCTCAGTTGTAAAAACAATATGAGTACAAAATCATGTCCTTTCCCTCCAAAAGTGTTCTTTTCTGTTATCATCTCTGACATAAACATATGGACAAGAAAAACTATAATTGTAAAGAGTAAAATGGATAAATACAGGGTAAAATGGACACATACTGAAAACGCAGGCCGGATAAATACAAGGTAAAATGGATACATAATTACATACTGAAAACGCAGGCTTTTTTTCTAGCTGGCAGTTTTGGTCATTTTGCAAAAATCCACCCATTGTTTGAGCAATCATTTTCTCGTCTTTTTGTGACTCCAAACCTCTATTTTAATTTTACATTTTTTTGTTGTGTAAATTTTTTATATCCACTATATATATATATATATCTCCCAAGTCCCTCCAAAAGAGAGAGTAAGGTTGCTTATGTAAGGGTAAAAAGTGAGACTTTTTTTTTTTAAAGTCATCCTTAATATGTTGACTTTAATTAACTTCTATAGCATAATGAGATTCGTTATGATTATAAATTTATATCATTCTTATGCCATAAGCTTCAAATATAATTTGGAGAATGAAATATTCAAGTGGTAAGTATTTGTTAATGTTAGAACACTCGTGCATATATGGTTGATTTAATTATTAAAATTTCAATTAATCATACAATAATGATTAATTAAAACCCAGTATTATTTAGACTCATCTTCACTCATCTATACTTATTTAACACTTGAATTGTTTAACATAAGTTGGCCCACATAGAATTGACCACTTAACTCATTAATAATATATTAATACTGGTAGCATACTAGCATTGGTGTAATTGTTTAGAATCCATAGTTGTTTTCCATAACCATAAATCAAGGACCTTAGGTCCCTTTAGATAACGCAACATGGCTACACCTTGGCACTATATATTTAGGCCATTTGATAGGTGATTATGGTTCCACTTGATCTGGTCTGCTTTGATTTTAATTTTTATGGACTAGATTATGTTTGTTTGGAATGGTCTTAAAATTTGAAACCAAATCAAATGAGATCAAATTGAACCAAATGTGATATTTTTAGAACCAATTTTTTTGGTGGTTCTACATGATCCGGTCTGATCTTGATAATCAAAATCAAATTTTTGAGACTAACAATTAACACTACCAAAAACCAAAATTGAATCAAAATAAATTAAATAATACATAATAATAATAATAAATGAATTAAATAATATGTAATAATAATAAATAATTAAAAAATAAAATATATTTATAAATAATTAAAAAAATAAAATTAAATAATTTTTTTTAAATAAAATAAAAATAATGAATAATAAACAAATGAATTAAATAATACGTAATAATAATAATAAATAAATGAATAAATAATATATTAATAAAATATATTTCGAAATAATTAAAAATGAATAAATAATAATAATAAATTAATAATAGAAATAATAAATTAAATTAAACATATTTAAAAATAAAATAAAAATTAATGAATAATAAACAAAATGAATTAAATAATACATAATAATAATAAAAATGAATATAATAATAAATAAATATAATAATAAATTAATTAATAAATAATAAATTAATAAAATATATTTATAAATAATTAAAATGAATAAATAATAATAAATTAATAATATAAATAAGAAATTAAATAAAACATATTTAAAAATAAAATAAAAATAATGAATAATAAAAAAATGAATAAATGAATAAATAAATATAATAATAAACTAATAAAATATATTTATAAATAATTTAAAATGAATAAATAATAATAATAAATGAATAATATTATAATATAAATATATAATGAAATAATAATAAATGAAATTAATTAAATAATTAAATAATAAATAAATGAATAGAATATATTTATAAATTAATATATATATAAATAAATAATAGATTAATAAAATATATTTATAAATGAAAAAATAAAAAAAATAAAAAAAAATAAAAATAATACATAAAAATAATAAATAATTTTAATTTTTTAAAGCGAAAAGATCAGACCAGATCGTTTTACCAAATATGGTCTGGTTCAATATTTGTGAGACCGTGACTATGAGACCAAACCGCTTACCAAACAAACTTTTAAATTCAGGATCTAGACAAGACCAGACTAGAATAGACCGGATCAGACCATACCAGACCGCCTACCAAACATGGCCTTAGCCATTAATACTCTAATCGCCATTCATAGATATATATATATATATATCCTCTAAATTTCAAGCTAATGTCAAACTAAAAATTGAATGCTTTTATAATCTTGGCATGATATCTTTTGCACATTAAAAAGTTTAGAGTTAAATGAGTATCTGGCACCTAAATATTGAAATGTAGGGCTGCAAATGAATCGAACAGTTTGAGCTCGGACTCATTTGTTAAGTAAATGAGCCGAACTTGATTTCGATTTTTCAGACTCGTTTTAAACGAGCCGAGCTTGAGCAATGATGGGCTCAGCTCGTATATGTTCGTGAACATGAACTTGTATATGCTCGTTTGAGTTCGTGAACATTTAAATTAATTTTTTAAAATATACGAGCTCATGAACATAGGCTCGTATAAGTTCATAATTATACATTTAAATTAATTTTTTTGCCTAATAATATCTTAATTATTGCTTTATATTTTATTTTATTGCAAATGATTAAAAATTTAGAATTGATTTTATATTTTTAATTAATTATTTTTTTTAAATGAGCCGAACCCGAATTTTTCAAGCTCATGACGAGCCCGAACCTAATCATATATTTTAGAACTCGTCATGATGCCGAGCAGATCTTACAAACGAACAAGAACGAGCCGAGCCAAGCTTTGGGAAGCTCGGTTGGGTTCATTTGCATCCCAATTCAGATGTAACATATGAATATTGAAATTAAAAACGGAGGACCCATGAAGGGCACATGGACCAAACATGTCTTGGGATTATTAAGACGAGAGTTTGGGGGTACCCTTTGAGAGGCCACCATTGTTGGGTCAACCAAAGCATATTTCCCCACCAAAGGCACACAAAAATAACCCTTAAATAGACAGCCTTGTTCCCATGTGCACCAAATTTAAGAGCAACATTCCAAATTCACAAACCATCTTCGTGCCCCTTCTCATTCTACCCTTCTAGGCCATCTTTTGGGGAACAAGTAAGAAAATGATAAACCCTAATTACCCTCCTCTTCTTCCAATTAATTTTCCTTTTTATTTTTTTTACCACCTTAGCTAATTAAACTTTTTGTTTACACTGCCAATGGAGTAAAAATATTTGGAAATCATACATACATCGTATTCATTGGATTTGAAATAAAAAAATTTGTTAAGTGGTTCGTTCTTTCAATGATTCTTCATACGTTGTTGAGCATTATTCAAAGCATCCAATATAAAAATGATATAAGGTAATTTCATAAATAAAATAATGGTTGTCACGTCTTACAATCTGCATGATACATGATATGATATTATCATAGCCAGTCACGGATTAACCTAAGAGCCAGTGGGGATTGTGGCCCCTATTGATTTTATATATATATATATATATTTTACTCTTAAATTTTGAATATTTAGCATTTAGCCTCCACTCGATATTTTTTTTATTATATTTTTTACCCTTAAATTAAGATATGTATCATTTACCCCCTCTCACCTCCATGCCTAAATCCGTCACTGATCATAGCAGTAATTTTATTATTTAAGTGATATTTTAAATTAATCGTGGCATATGAAGTCAAAGTGAAATAAATGTTATGCTTTCATGATCACTCAATTGAGTTCTTATATTACTATCAACTTAATAATGCACATAGTTAAATATAAAAAATTAATTTAATCATTTTAAAATGAAAAGAATGCATGGATCACATGTCTTCTTAAAAAAGTAATAATAAAAAAAATGTACAATTATTATGGAGGGAGTTAACAAGGTGTGCTTGATTTATATCTCTAAAAATTGTTATTGAGAATTTTAAAATTTGAAAATAATTTTTTGAGAATAATAAAAAGTAGTTCTTTGAAAACAAATAATTTTATAACTGATTTTTTTGAAAAAAACTTTGAGAAAACCCGATCAAACAGGTTTTTAATACAATTTTTTTATTTTCAATTTTCAAAAAATAGAAAACTGTTTTCAGAATACAAACCAAGCAGATCCTAAATATCCCTTGTTTAGGCTTCTTGTGACAACATCTCTATAAATTAGTTATATATTATTATTAGAGTATATATATATATATATATAGAGAGAGAGTAATGATCACCTTTGAGTAAAAAATTCGTACACACCAAATATAAGAATTATTGAATATAATTAGTATAAATAAAATAATTAGCATAACAAAAACTTAATAATCACTTGGAGCGTTCATTCTGATTAGTGTATACGAATGAACTCTTAGGTTGACAAATAATTCACTCACTTTGCTTGAACTCTTTATAGCCCTCCATGTTCTGCAATGTCCTATTTGGTAATTGGTATGGTTTTTGAACTGAAAGTATGTTTGGTAAGCGGTCTGGTCTGATAGTTTCGGTTTGAGAAAAATGGAACCAAATCATTTATAAATATATTTTATTTTATTTATTATTTATTTTTATTAATTTATAAATATATTTTATTAATTTATTATTTATATTATATTATATCATTTATTTATTATTATTATTATGTATTATTTAATTCATTTTATTTATTATTTATTATTTATTCATTTATAAATATATTTTATTAATTTATTAATTATATTACTATTTATTTATTATTATCTTTTATGTATTATTTAAATCATTCTGTTTTGTTTGTTGGGTGGTTGATGTCTCAAAATTCTGATTTTGGTTACCAAATTTTGAAACCAGACCAACTTGACCCAGCAAAAAACTGGGTTCAAAAATATTCATTTTGGTTCAATTTGATCTCATTTGGTCTGAGTCTAATTTTTGAAACCAACTCAAAATAAACATGATTTGGTCTCTAAAACCAGACGAAACCAAATAAACCCGGAACCATAAAACAAACAAGGCCCAAGTGAATATTATATCTATATTGACTTTTCTCAGAGTGGATAGATATGTTACTAGCTAGGGATGGACAATATCAGAGTTGTGGTGGCTACACCTTCCAATTATAGTAGCTCTTCTGCTCACATTGATAAAATTTTCTCACAAGACGGTTTTTTTATGGCTAAAAGGATGAAGAATGTCGATTAAAAGTCAATGTGAAATAGAAGTGGACTCTAAAATTGTGATCGAGACAGGTTATGGGATAAGCAAATTGAAAATATGATTTAGAGAGTTGATTCATATGGCCTTTTGTGCATTAAGCTTCCTAGAAAGAGAGGCTGATTAATCATCAAAACAGGGGAGATAAACAGAGAGATGTGAACTTTCCTCCTTATAACTTGATGGTTCAATATTAATGATATTTATTTTCCTACCAAGAAAGGGTACAAACTGGCTTGTAGGAGTAATTTTACATCAATTTTTATAATGAATCAGTTTTGATGATGGCATAACAGACTCCATTATATTACTTTATAACAGTGATATTTGGACTAATTTGTTAGGCAAAATTGCTTGATTTACAAGTTTGATGCAGAAGTGTGAAACCCAACTATATATATCACACACTCTTAATTTAAAAAAGAGTTAATTTCAGTAAACCCCTCTATACTATTTAATTTAATCAACTAATTCTTACTGTGTCCATTTTGCCCCTTATACTATTCAATTTCATCAATATGCCCCCTCACCTCTCAAAATGCCTAAATTACCCTCAATAGTATAAGGGGGTTTAGTGAAATTATTTCGGAAAAAATAATATATACTTTTTGCAAAAAAAAAAATTTCGAAAAAAAATAATATTTTGTTCCTAAATATGAATTTTTTTTTCGAAAAATATTTTTTTTGCGAAAAAGTATATATTATGTTCCAAAATATGAATTTTTTTGCAAAAAATATATATTATGTTCCAAAATATGATTTTTTTCTGAAAAATATTTTTTTACGAAAAATATATATTATATTCCAAATATGATTTTTTTTTTCCGAAATATATTTTTTTTGCATAATAGTATATATTTTTTGCAAAAACATTATTTTTCGGAATAGATCATATTTTGAAACATAATAGTATATATTTTTTGCAAAAAAATTATTTTTCGAAAAAAAATTCATATTTTGAAACATAATATATATTTTTTGCAAAAAAATTATTTTTCAAAAATAAATTCATATTTTGGAACATAATATATACTTTTTCGCAAAAAAAATATTTTTCGAAAAACAAATCATATTTTGGAACATAATATATATTTTTTGCAAAAAATTATTTTTCAGAAAAAAATCATATTTTGGAAGATAATATATATTTTTTGCAAAAAAATTATTTTTCGAAAAAAAAATTCATACTTTGGAATATAATATATACTTTTTCGCAAAAAAATTATTTTTTGAATTTGTTTTTCATATTTTGGAACATAATATATACTTTTTAGCAAAAAAAATATTTTTCGAAAAAAAAATTCATATTTTGGAACAAAATATAATTTTTTTTCGATTTTTTTTTTTTGCAAAAGTATATATTATTTTTTCCGAAATAATTCACTAAACCCCCTTATACTATTGAGGGTAGTTTATGCATTTTGAGAGGTGATGGGGCATATTGATGAAATTGAATAGTATAGGGGGCAAAATAAACACAGTAGGGGTTAGTTGATTAAATTGGATAGTATATGAGGGTTTACTGAAATTAACCCTTTAAAAAAAGACTGAGTGTCGATATTTCACAACAGTATCGATATATTTAAAAAATATTATAAATCCGATAATAAATTATGATGTTTGAGTAAATTAAAGACTTAACAACTTAATGGTACAGTTCATTATTTAATTCACACCGCCCTATTTTTCGGACTGAAGATAAAGATAGAGGTGACATTGTAGTTGGAAATGAGAATTTATACAATATTAGCACATAGTTAATCATTCTTAATTTTGTGACATTCCTTCTAATGTCCTAGCTACTAAATTTTACAACAATGCAAACATTGGGCAATGAAACATGCTGTTGTTTTTTATTCTTACCAGGAAAGTTGTGGGTTGTGGTTGCCCTTATGAATTAATGACTCAAACACAAATACAAATCTATCTATCTATATATATATATATAATATGCTCATATAATATTTAGTACACCTCATGTCCCTCTGTTATCCTCCATTCACGCCTTATCTTGCCTTAAATACTATTTTGGACTAATTGTGAAAACTATCTTTCATATTTCTTCTTAAATGAGAATCATCCGGAAATATACTCTTTGACAGTGATTTTGCGTATAAATCATCTATCTTTTTAAATGCTGTAATTGTAACATTTCTCCCCTTTTAAAGTCACCTCCCAAAACTTACAATTTTTTAAGCATTCGGTATTTTATTCAACAAGAATTCAACTTATTTAGCTGACAAACTTTAATACTACACAATTATATATAAATAGTCAACTTATTTAGCTAAACAATTATATATAGTTTGTTTAGCTAAATAAGTTGATTGTTTATATATAATTGTGTAGTATTAAAGTTTGTTTTAAAAGTATAAATTTCATATTCTAAAACTATTATAAATTTATATTCCCTCGTCCTAAATTTTAAGTCTATTTGGGGAATCTAATTTTTTAAGAAACGATTTTTATTTTAGTGTTAGTGAATGAAATATCAACATTACTCATGATCCCATCATAGGGATGTGATGATTTATATTATATATGTTTTATAATTTTAATAATTGAATAATAAATTAATAAATTAATTCAATAAAATACTTTAATTTTTAAAAAATGAACACTTATTTTGGGAGGATGTACAATATTGGATTCATCATATATATATATATTCTTATCTGGATAGAAAAGACAAGATAGATTCAAAGAAGTATAATGATTCTGGGTGGAAAAGACAAGGGTAACCTTGTCTTGAGAGGATTATTAAAAGAAGAATACATCATTCGTTGACCCTTATAATTCGCGGCCCCTACGCCGGTGGCCTTGCCTTGCCAAGCCCCCCCTTCTTTCTCTCTCACACACAACACACCCAAAACACACACACACTCTTTCTCTCTCTAAATTAGTTGTTGGTATTAAAAAGAGATGACAGAGTAAGGTAACAAACATACAAGAAAAAAGAAGATAAGAAGCACAACAAGAAAAGCTGCTATTGCTAGCTTTTTTCTCCGCATTTATTTGTAGCACAAAGAGACAATACTAGTAGTATATAGTCCTCTTGTGTAACAAAGCTTATATCACCTAAACACACATATATCTATATATATATATATAGAGATGGAAGAAGAGGTGGTGTTTAGTGGGTTAAAGCCAGTGTTGATGAGTTTGATGGTGGCGGTGTGTGTGTTGAAGCTTGGTGATTTGCTATGGTGGAGGCCTAGAAAGATTGAAGACCATTTCTCAAAGCAAGGAATCAGAGGACCCCCATATAGGTTCTTCATAGGGAATGCTAGAGAACTGGTGAGCCTCATGTTGAAGGCCACTTCTCAACCCATGCCTCACCCTTTCTCTCACAATATTCTCCCTAGAGTCCTCTCCTTCTATCATCATTGGAGAAAAATCTATGGTACATATCTTCCTCTTAGCTTCTATATATACATATATCTTTCACTTCTAGCTCTTCCTTGTGTGTGTATGTGTGTTGTTTTATTATTTTAATTTATTTGTCTAATATATATATATACACTTATATGTATGTATTTTGATGTGCTTTACATTTTGTGAATCTTGATGATGCAATATCATAAGTCTATTTTGTGCCATCTTTGGGAGATAAGTCTAAATAATTATGGTTATGCCTTGTCTACAATGTTTCTTTAGCTTGGTCAACTTGCTTTTACATTCATGTTTTTGGAAGGCTTATATTTGCTAGCTTAAATGTATACTTCTTTTAATGTTTCTTAGACAATTTTATTTATTTATTTTTGGTTTGTATTTTTCATGTTAAAGTTATAGAGTTTGGACTATTGAGAACTCCACTCTACTCTGCTTCTCTATGAATATTACCATATTTTCTTGTCCAATACTTGTATGAAGTAGTGAAGTGGTGATTTTGATTATCATTATTGTTATTATTATTTTTTTATTACTATTATTTTCTATCAAATCTTGTGAATCATATATGCAATTGATAACGTGTGGATTTTTTTTAACATCATGGTCATGGAGTTTTCAAGACCTTTTCTGATTCCCATGTCCTTTGTATTTTCATATATTTTATTTTATTTTGTAAAACAAAAAGAAAAGTAAACTACGGGAGCTTGAATTTTGTATAATGAAGTTAAATGAGTTTGGCAGTGGTACATAGTTTTGAGTTGTCTTCATCCAAACTCTTTTGTTTTATTTCTTGAGTTGTCTTCTTCCTACTTTGTTTTGTTTTGTTCTGTTCTGATCTCTGTATGTGTGGGTCTACACTATCTATGCCTTGTGAATTAGTGACTCTCTTTATTTGTTTCTCATACCTCTTTCTGAAAACTTCACACATACTACTTCAAGCTCTTCACCATTTCCTTCTTGGTGCAATTGCAATTGCAATTTAATTAAATCACTATTTTATCTAATCCTAATTATGTTGGTTTTGTGACGCATCACAGGTGCAACATTTCTAGTGTGGTTCGGACCCACGGTTCGTCTCACCGTGGCCGAACCCGACCTGATTCGAGAAATCTTCACTTCCAAGTCTGAATTCTATGAGAAAAATGAGGCTCACCCTCTTGTTAAACAGCTCGAAGGTGATGGACTATTAAGCCTCAAAGGAGAGAAATGGGCTCACCATAGGAAAATCATCACCCCCACCTTTCATATGGAAAATCTCAAAGTAAGCCTCAATAAAATTAAATTTTGTTACAAACCCTCTTTGGTACTTTCAAATTCAACCCAATTTATTTTATTTTATTTTAATTATTATTTTGTAGTTGTTGATACCGGTGGTAGCAAGTAGTGTGACCAAAATGTTGGAGAAATGGTGTGAAATGTCGAATAATGGTGAAGTCGAAATTGAGGTCTCGGAATGTTTCAAAACATTGACAGAAGACATCGTTACTCTAACAGCATTCGGTAGTAGCTATGAAGATGGAAAAGCCATTTTCGGGTTACAAGCTCAACAAATGGTGCTTGCATCCGACGCATTCCAAAAGATTTTCATCCCTGGTTATAGGTATATAACTATATATATATATACATATATACTATTAGTCCAACACTATTCAATTCTTTCAATATGCAATTCCATAAGCGTTTAGTACGCTATTATTTAAATATATATTTAGTGGGTGACTTATTTTTTTATTTTAGATTCGTACCTACTAGAAAGAACCTGAAGTCTTGGAAATTGGAGAGAGAAATAAAGAAATCTCTAGTGAATGTGATCGAGAGAAGGCGAGAGAATTGGGGGAATGAAATGGTTGAAAATGGCGCCAAGGACTTGCTGGGACTTATGATTCAAGCCAGCACCAAGGAATTGAATTCCACGTCACCAATCACCGTTCACGACATTGCTGAGGAGTGCAAGAGCTTCTTCTTTGCCGGTGAGCAAACGACGTCGAATTTACTGACGTGGACGGCTGTTTTGTTAGCGATGCATCCACAGTGGCAGGTGCGAGCACGTGACGAGGTGCTTAGGGTGTGCGGATCACGTGACTTACCAACTAAAGATGGCATTGTCAAGCTTAAGACGGTATGGTCCAAACTCTTGTTAAAACTCCAAATTACCCTTCAAAAATTTAAAACTTATGCATAAAAAGTGATCCTAATATAAAGGTATATTCTTATTATTTTTTAAAAATCAAGAATTACTCTCACAACACCATGTCTCCACCTAAACTTATCCTAAACCTTCCATGGGCTTGACCATTAGATATATTTTTATTGTTTAGTTTTGGGTAAATAGCTTAAACCCCCCTCAATTTTAATCTCTTTTCTTACTATACCCCCTCAACTATGAAATGAGCTTAAAACCCCCTAAATTTTCATAAAATGTTGCACCATGGGCTTGCCTTCAATTTTTTTTACCCTTTTACCCTCCGAACTTTTTTGTATTTCCACCTTACCTTTAATTCTATCCTTACTATTATATTTTTTAATTCTTTATATTACAAAAATATTATTTCTTTAAGTTAGAATATTAATTATGTCATTTACCTTTAATGTATTAGACTAAATATACTCTCAAATGTTATTTTTTTTTTTGTAAGTTTTAATTGTTTTATTTGTAAATCAATTAATTTGTTATTAAATTTTAGTTTGATTTAAATCATAAAACTCAATCCTAATTAATATTTTATTTATTTATGAATATATTAATTAGGATTGAGTTTTATGATTTAAATCAAACTAAAATTTAATACCAAGTTAATTGATTTACAAATAAAATAATTAGAACTTATTAAAAAAAAAATTACATTTGAGAATATATTTAGTCTAATACATTAAAGGTAAATGACATAATTAATATTGTAACTAAAATAAATAATATTTTTGTAATTTAAAGAATTAAGAAATATAATAGTAAGGATATGATTAAAGGTAATGTGGAAATACAAAAAAATTGGAGGGTAAAAGGGTAAAAAAATTTGAGGGCAAACCCATGGTGCAAGAAAATGAAAGTTGAGGGGGGTATAATTAATTGAGGGGGTATAGTAGAGAAAGAGAAGAAAGTTGAGGGGTATTTTTAGCTATTTACCCTTTAGTTTTCAAAGCTGTCCTTATTTGGGGATCATTGAAAAAAATAAATGGGCTGATTGATTTGCTTTTTGGACTCAGACAACACGTTATTTTGACTACACTAGAGGATGTTGAGATTATATAACATTAGACTGAAAAAACATACTCCTATTAGATAGTTTTGAAATTATTGATATCATTAGTTTGATGCCTTAAGAAAAGAAAAATAAAATAAATTGACATTTATTTACACAAAGTTATATAAATTTATAGAGATTATGAAAGGGTAACTTTTTCAACATGTAATTTGTTATCCGGTGTGCAGATGACCATGATAATAAATGAGTCCCTACGACTCTACCCACCAATCGTGGCCACAATCAGACGCGCGAAATCCGACGTGGAGCTCGGAGGATGCAAGGTCCCACGTGGGACCGAGCTTCTCATCCCAATCGTAGCCGTCCATCACGATCAAGCAATATGGGGCAACGACGCAGATGAATTCAACCCTGATAGATTCTCCGAAGGTGTTTCCCGCGCAGCGAAACATCCTGTGGCCTTCATTCCATTTGGGCTCGGTGTCCGCACCTGCATTGGCCGAAATCTAGCTATGCTACAGGCTAAACTAACCCTTGCCATCATACTCCAGAGATTCTCTTTCAGCTTGAGCCCCACCTATCAACATGCACCAACGGTCCTGATGCTTCTGTACCCTCAATATGGTGCACCTATTATATTCCGAAGATTGTGTGATGACAAAAGTAATCAAGATCAAGGGCTCTAAATTACTGTGTCCTTTATACATAGTTATGTTTTGAGTGTGAGTGCATATATGCTTAGTTTTGAGTGGGAAAAAAAAGAAGAAAATATTGAATTATGTAGAAATTAGGATATTTATTTTATTATATTTGATCCTACTATTCTCTTCAATTAGAAATACTAACCCTAAAACTTGTCCTTGCCCTTGTGTTTTGCCAAATGTCTAGGTAATTGGCTTGTAGTTTTAGGATTTAGTTAGTGCTATCTCATGTGCAATGCAATGTATATATATGTGCACAATTGCTAACCAAATGTTGTAGTACTTTTAAGTATGTGAAGTGGTTGAAATTATATCCCTATATTTCTGAACGAATATTGAAAAGATTAGACACATTGTCCGGTTTGTAACGTTAATGGAATGTGTTGATACCATTATATAGTACCAATATTTATTTTTAAGATTGATATTATCTGAATTAGTAACACCATTATCACGATGGCAAACGAAACTAATAGAGCGAGGACCAACCATGCTTATAGATTAAATGGGAACTGAAATTTCCTATTTTATTCTCAAAAGGAAAAAGAAAATAAAAGACAATGAAATAGAGAAACCAAAATCGTAACAGAAAACACACCTATGGTTTTAAAAAATGTTCAAAAAAATTCCTGTGGTTTTAAAACCCCCTATGATTTTCAAATTGTTCAAAAAATCCCATGTGTTTTCAAAAACCCCCATATAGTTTCAATTTTAATCAAATACATCCCTCTACTCTCTATAAGATTACGAAAATACTCTTCCATTTATTCCAATTAAACTCTAATTCCTTCCATTTATCACAAACCCACTTTCTCTCACCTATTTACTCCAAAACTCTAATTTCTTCTATTTATCACAAACTTACTTTCAATATAAATCCCAATTTTAACTCAATTCAACTCTAATTTCTTTCATTTATCGCAAACTCACTTTCAATTTAAATATCAATTTCAATCCAATTAAACTCTAATTCCTTCCATTTATCACAAACCCAATTTCAATTTATAGTTATATATATATAAATTTACTTATATATCATTGTATATATATATATATATATTTATGTACGTATATATATATATTTATGTACGTATATATAATTATATATGCACTCATTTACGTGGGTTTGTGATATAATTTTATATATAATTATAAATTGAAATTGAGTTGAAATTGAAATTGAAATTGAAATTGAAAGTGGGTTTGTGATAAATGAAATGAATTAGAGTTGAATTGAGTTAAAATTGGGATTTAAATTGAAAGTGAGTTTGTGATAAATGGGGAGAATTAGAGCTTTAGAGTAAATGAATGAGAGAAAGTGAGTTACTGATAATTGAAATGAATTATATTTTAATTGAAATAAATTGAAGGAATTAGAGTTTAATTGGAATAAATGAAAAGATATTTTTCGTAATCTTATAGAGGGTAGAGGAGAGTATTTGATTAAATTTGAAACTATATGAAATTTTTGGAAATATAGGTGATTTTTTGAATAATTTAAAAATTATAGGAGGTTTTTTGAAACCAATGAAATTTTTTTGAACATTTGAAACGGGGTCATGATAATAGCCCAAAAAAAAAGGCAAAGTTCTTGGAAGGTGGTGTGTCCCCTTCATAGGAAAACAAAAATCACCCATAATGAGGATCCTTTATGTTACCAAAAGATTAAAAAGCAAAGAGCAATTGCAAGTGTCTAAAAACATATATAAAAATGTTGTTTTTTTTAAAAGCAAAGCTAACTGTAAACCAGCATGCAAATGAACTTTTAATATTCTCTCCTTTACGGGGTTTAGGGCTTTGATTTTGTATTGTAGTGAGAAGAGTAAGATTTGAGACAACAAACTTCGCTTTTTGTTGTATAACTAGGTCACCCCTTTTGGGATCTTTTCATACTCTCTATTGGATGTGCTTACATTAGGGGGATTTTATGGTCCCCATCAAGTGGATGGGGACATCTCTTTCCCACTCCTCTCTATTTTTTATTATTTTTTGGTATTGTTATAAAGAATCAAAGCATGCGACAAAGCATGTGACCCATTAATATTTACCATAAAAAATAAATGCAATTTTTTTTTTCAATTTTATAACCATATCTTTTGGTGTTGGGTGTTCATGGTGACAATTTGTGTTCGTGAGTCGTATTCGTATCGAATTGAAATGAATCGTGTTGAAATTTTTTGGTTAATATACGTGTTAAATATATTCAATCCTAAGCCAGCTCATTATTAACGCAGATAATACGACTCAACCCATATAACCCGTGTAAGAACATTTATTGTAATTGCTTATATATGACATATTCTAAACAATAATCATGTTGAGTGTTAGATAGGTTGGTTTGTTTTCAATAACATCGATAAACTTTGTAAAAGGAAGAATACATGTGAAGCATGAAAGTGAGCATATTGAAGAAAAATGTTTCTTGGAAGGTGAAAACGACATTTTCTGAAGACGTCTCTTCAAGCAAAAAGTATCGTGGGTTCAAGAGGGTCATTTTGGTGCAGTTGTGAAAAAAAGTGGTTTTGACAAAAATACCTACGCTTTCAGTTTCAAAAAGTGGCTGGAAAACACATTTTTATGCTTGGAGGTACGCTTGAAGCGTAGCTGCGACAAGTTTTTACTTGTTTTTGCCTACGATGTCCAAATTGTTCGGGGGTTAGTTTTATGATATGACCACAACTTATATACATCAAAGTGCGTTTTATATACAATATATTCACTAGAATATAGGGTTTGGATATGAAATTACGATAAACGGCAAACTTAGGGTTTGGATCATCTTTGTCTATAAATACCCAAGTCTACAACAAGAGGAGACACGTCTTGAAGAATTCTCTGCAAGTTTTCTACAACATTTTCTTCTTCTATAAAGATATACATATGGTGAGAGAATATTATTGAGTGATTAGAGATACGCAAGTTCTCTTTTGTCTTTGGACGTCTTCAATCATGCTTCTACATCGACGATTTCTATGCACGATTGAATGGTATAATTACTGAAAAATTCACACACCATCTATAACAACGAGGTTGCATTAATCCGTTTCGAGAAGCGGAGCCGTCTGAGTGCGGAGATCGAAACAGGAGGCTTCCTGGTGATTTGGATCTATTGAGAAACAGAGCCGTCAGAGTACGGAGATCGAAACGAAAGCTTTGTGGAGCACGATTGAATCTAGACTTTTAGACGTCGAGTGAAGTACAATAAATTATAGTAGTTTTAAGTTCTGTTTTCATAGAATCTGTACAAATTCTCTGATTCATAGTGCATCGATACCCGAGCGTATCCGTGATTTTTACTTTGAGTTTTTCCAAGGTTTTCCACGTAAAAAATCTCTATGTCTTCTCATTATTTATTTTCTGCACTTATATCCATATTTGCTTGATTGATCTATTTTTGAGAATTAAATTGAGAATTAGGGTTTGTGACTAATTAAAATTGAATTTTCACTAAATAATTTTAATTGATCATAAAATCGACAAAAAACCTATTCACCCCCTCTAGGTTGTTTTCACTATTGTCTAGGTAATTTCAACTCGTTTAACCTATTTATCATAAATATTACATTAAATTTGACACAACCTAACACGAAAAGAACTATTTAACCTGTTTATCAGCAAATCAAATTAAATTTGACACGACCGAATTACAACTTTTTGATATATTTCAACCCATGACCAATTAGAAAAGAGAGAAAAAATAAAAAAAATATAATCGTGTTAAACGGGTTGTTCAGGTTAGTCGAGTTTGACTCTAAACGACACTAATATTTTCGTATCGTGCTCGGGTCGATTCTTATACAGCTTGAACCATTTTATGGTCAATCCTAACCCTTTTAATTCATGTCATGTTATCGTGTCGTATCTCATTTTGCAGCTCTAGTTGACATGACCTTTCTACGTTAGCACAACGTGGCATAGTAGAGGCATTACGCGTTTTTTTTTTTAATATTAAGAAACTCACCCACCACACCTATAATGCCTCATAAGAGGCTTGAACTCCTCACCTCCCCAAATGAGGGGTGAAGTTATACCATTGCAACACATGTGCGCTGGTACATTACGTGTTTAATTTTGCTTGAGATGGTGTTAATCTCTATCTTAGGGGTTGTTTGATAAAACTGAAAATTTCAAGATCTGAATTTTAAGTACTGAAAGTTTTAAGTGGTGCTTAAAAAAATTATATTTTATGATATTTTTGTAAATTTTTAGTCTTTAGAATTCAGTGTTAAGTGGTGATCAGATCACTTAAAATTTTATCTCATTGTAAGTGTCACTTAATATTTTTAGTGATGTTCAAAAATCTTATTGAACACACTTAACTGAATAAATACTAAATCTGTTAAGACTTAAGTGATAAATAAGTGTTATCAAACACACCTTTAGTGTAATATGGACAATAATTATTTTCTTAATTATTATATTATAACAAACTATGGACATAAAATATTCATTAATTAGAATGTAAAAGAGGGAAGGTAAAAAAGAATGGATGACTTTATATCATATTGAAATTACCTAGAAGACGGTGAACTAAGCATAAAGGGGGTGAATTGGCTTTTTATAAATTTAATGACCAATTAAAATTATTTTCGGAATATTTAATTTTAATCAGAATAAATAGGTCATTAAAAACTTTTCTTATACTAATAATATTTATCAAAGATAAAATAGTTTTTAATTAAAAATATATATTTAATTAAAATGATGAATTATTAATTATAATATTTGATTTATATTAAAAATATTTTTCTTTTAATAAAAATTATTAATTTTTATTAAAAGGAATTTTCTAGACAAAAAGAAACTCTTTTGAGAATAATCAATCAATGATGTCCTAAAATTTATATTGTGATACGTAGGATATGATAGTTAGCCAAAAATGCATGAGTCAAAATATTATTGCAATATATAATAAAACGTATTTTTGACCCATTGATCGATCGCATATCCCACCGATCGATTGTTGTGCCACCGATAGTTTGTGAATGAGTTTTCGCAATATGTCACTGATCGTTTGTGTATCCCATCGATCGATCACACCACCAAATGATCGTTCGCTTAGTACGAATCTACTACCACCGATCGATCAATTAATTGCCCGATCATTCGAAAAATTCTAAACGCGAAATCTGGGAACAATGTGCAGACTGTTATTATTAAATATTTTCCAAAATCTTTCTCTACACAAATTATATCAAATATATTAATCAAACAATAATAATATAAAAACAGAATTAAAAGTAGTAAAATAACACCCAGATTTTTACGTGGAAAACTTTGGAAAAAGCTCCAAGTAAAAACCACGGATATTCTCTGGTATCGATGCACTATGAATGAAGAGTTATACAAACTCTATGAAGACGAGACTTACAATAGCTATGGATTTGCCGTTCTACACTCGATGTCTAAAAGTTGTTGATTCACTCACGCTATCACGAAGCCTCCTGCTCCGATCTCCGTACTTTGACGGCTCCGCTTCTTACGAATCAAAGTACACACTATGCAAAAAATGGTGTGTAGATTTTTCAATATCTAGGTCATCCAGTTGTGCATAAAAAAAATCACAATTATTGTAGCACAGTTGAATAACCCCAAAAAACTAGAGAGAACTAGAAGATCAATCAATATATATTTTTTTCTCTCTCTCTATCTCTATCTGTATAAAGATATTTTACGTGAAAGAATTGCAAAGCTCTCAAAGCATATATTCTTTTCTCAATATCTACCCATATTTATGGAATAGAATTCTTCAATTATGGAATGATATTTCTTTGCTTGCACTCCAAAAAGATTTGATGTGAGGACGAATTAATAGCTTTGAATGGACCAGTCTGTCCCTCAATATGCTTGTACAAAGAGTTAGAATTCTGCCAGTACATTTTTGCACGCATTCCAATGTCGGCGCTGCCGATCGATCGAAAATTTCACCGATCGTTCAGTGGTTCCTGAATTTTAATAATTAAATATTATGCTTTCAAACTTTAATCAAAATACCTAATCTATCCAACATGATTATTAACTAAACATGCCAATTATTCTATATTTGAGTTTAGGGATTGTTCTTTTGCGAGTGCGTATATAGGATATTGAGCTAATGTCTTATATAATTTTACAATATTACGGATTTACTGTTGAATTTAGAGTTAAGAATAAGAATAAACAATATCCCAAATTATTACGTTACAAAACATTAGATCAAACACTACTTTTTTTTAATATCCAATCAATTTCTTTCTCTTCCTACCATAAGGGATTTAGGTGAGAATTTCACCCGCTCCGAAAAAGTGGGAGGATGTTGTTAGAGAAGGTGAACTTGGAAAAGAAGAAACAAAATGTTAGGGAAATATGTAATTTTGTTTTTTTTTACAATGTTAGATGATGGTTGATAAAATTTAAAAATTAAATACTGAAAATTTTAAGGTCTGAATTTTAAGTACTGAAGATTTTAAGTGATGCTTAAAACAATAAATTTTTTTGATACTTTTGTAAATTCGTAGTATTAAGACTTTAGTATTAAGTAGTGACCATATCACTTAAAATTTTACCTTATTTTAAGTGACACTTAATGTTTTAAGGAATATTCAAATTTCTTATCAAATGCATTTAATTGAATAAATGTTGAATTTGTTTAGATTTAAGTGACAATGTGTGTTATTAAATATAATCTAATTTAAAATTTAAATCCTAGAATAAATATTACAAGATTAAAATTCTTACTTTCTCCAATAAATTATTTCTTGGACTCACTGGAACTAATACAATGAACACACGTATAGGAATGATAAGGTTTTAGGCAAAAATGCAAAAAAATAAACCCTCAACTTTTTTCAAGTGAGCAACATACTACCTTGAACATTAAAAGTGAGCAAATTTTTCCTTGAATTTTCACAAAGTGAGCAAAATACCCCCTTGAACTTTAAAAGTGAGCAATTTTGCCCCCTTCACTCATTTTTGCATTTATTCATTTACCCCTTTAGCACTTTGCTCCATTCACTTATATATGCATTTATTCGTTTATCCTTAATAATAATTAAAAATAAATTAAAAAACTAAACTATTTTTTTTAGATGTAAAATTAAATTAATTTGTCAATTATTTATTTATAATTTAATTATTTTATATATTTTTAAAATTTTTATTCTATATTTTAACGCCAAACTTGTTTTATTTGCTTTATTTTTAATTTTTTTATACTTTATCTGTTATGTTTTAAATTTTATTTAACACTTACAATTCAATTATAATAAGTCTAATTGTATTCAAACTCCATCATTAAAATCGAATACTAATTTGGATTATATTAAATATGTTAGAGATTGAATGAGCAATTTGAATGTGTCACTTGACGGTTAGGACCCAAGAGGCATGACCGAACCATCACATCTTATATGGGTAGACACAACCCATTTGAACCAACATGACTAGTGATGGTTCGGGTCATCTGAAAAGGCACTTAGTTGCCTATAAATACCCCATTTGGGTCATTTTCCAAATCATTACAAAAACATCATTTCTTCTTCTTCTCCTCTGCATACTTGCATATAGTATAGTATTAGTTGTAGTAGAGAGTACTACATAGAAGAAGTTCGAATATTCTCTAATTTGTAGTGCTACCATTAGAGAATGAAGGTTGTTGTATCTTGGGAGACAAACGCTATAAAGACCGTGAGCATCGTAGCGGGTCAAATCTGTCTTCAGGACATATAATCCAATTCTAGACTCGGCCTAACAGGTTCTTTTATTTTAATATTATATTATGTTTAATATATAAATATAGATATATATACTATGTTGCTTAAATATAGATATATATATTTTGTGATACATTAGAGATTGTATTATTAATAATACTATAGTAGTGCTAATATTGTATATTAGTCACACACATATTGTTTAACAATCTTAAGACGGATTCATAATTATAGTATTATTATTTGAATATTAAATTGTGGTCTATATATTTAATAACAGACGAATGACAAGTAATATTGTTACAACTATGTTTACTGTTCTACCTTACGACTCTGAATCTGAGTAAGTTTCTGAATGAAACTGCCCCAATGCTACTAGAGGGTGAGACTGACAGAACGAAAATTGAAGTTGTTGAAGCATGGAAGCAAGGAGACTTCCTGTGCAAGAACTACATCCTCAATGGATTGGACAACACATTATATAATGTGTATAGTCCAGTTAATATAGCTAAATAGCTATGGGAGTAACTCGACAAGAAGTATAAAACAAAGGATGTTGGTTTAAAGAAATTCGAAGTCGGGCGATTTCTAGACTTTAAAATGGTGGACTTTGAGACTGTGATGAGCCAAGTGCAAGAACTTCAGCTGATTTTGCATGAGATACATGCTGAGAAGATGACATTGAGTGAGTCATTTCAAGTAGCAACTGTCATCAAGAAATTGCTGCCTACTTGGAAAGACTTCAAAAATTATCTGAAGCATAAACGCAAAGAAATAGGGCTCGAAGACCTAATTGTCAGGTTGAGGATTGAAGAAGATAACAGTATATCTGAAAAGAAATCCAGAAATTCTTCAATAATCTCAAAGGCAAATGTGGTGAAGATTGACAATAAAAATAAAAAGAGGAAATACTCTGGCCAAGGTCCCAGCCAAAGATATAACAAAAATTTCAATTGGAAGTGTTTCATCTGTGGTAAGCAAGGACACCGTGCTAAAGGTTGTCGAAGTCAGAAATCGAAGGATAACTCCAAAAAGAATACTATTGAGGTACACATTACCGAGGAAGAGAGGTTAGTTACTGATGTATCAGAGTTAAACCTTTCAGCGGTGGTGTTAGAAGTCAACCTTGTGAGCAATAATAGAGAATGGTTGGTGGACACATGAGCTACTAGCCATATCTGCTCATAAAAGAGGATGTTCACGACCTATGAAGCTATAAAGGATGGAGAAAAACACTACATGGGAAACTCCTCTACTGCCAAGGTTGAAGGACAAGGGAAAATAAGGCTGCTTATGACCTCAGGAAAAGAACTCACTCTGAATAATTTTCTGCATGTCCCAGATATTAGGAAGAACTTGATTTCTGGTTCACTCTTAAGCAAGAATGGGTTCAAGCTAGTCTTTGTTTCTGATAAGTTTGTACTTACTAAGAATGGAGTGTATGTGGGAAAATGGTATTTAAGTGATGGATTATTCAAATTCAGTGTAATGACTGTTGTACCCACAGTTAATAATAACACAATTAATTCTTATGCTTACACGATTGAGTCATCTGAAGTATGGCATGGTAGGTTAGGACATGTTAATTATGATACTATTCGTAGATTAATTAACATGGATTCTATACCTAAAGTGATGTTTGATATAAATGAAAAATGTCAAACTTGTGTTAAAGCAAAATTAACTAGAACATCGTTTCACTCCATTAAGAGAAGCACTGAACCTCTAGCTTTAATTCACAGTGATATTTGTGACTTTAAAACTGTGCAACCAGATGTGGGAAAAAATATTTCATCACGTTTATTGATGATTGCACAAGATACCGTTATGTATACTTGTTAAGAAGCAAAGATGAAGCCTTTAAAATGTTTAAACATTACAAAAATGAAGTTGAGAATCAACTTGGCAAAAAGATCAAGGTTTTAAAAAGTGATAGAGATGGTGAATATGAAACACCATTTACTAATATTTGTTCAGAACATGATATTATTCACCAAACTACTGCTCCTTATTCACCTCAACAAAATGGGGTAGCTGAACTGAAAAATCATACTTTAAAGGAAATGATGAATGTCATGTTTATAAGCTCTGGCTTAACCCATAATATATGGGGGGAAGCTGTGCTTTCTGCAAATTACATTCTCAATAAGATATCTCAAAAGAAAAGTAATGTTACACCTTGTTGGCTTTGAAATTTACTTTCGGCAAACAATTCCAAAATTGATGATAACAAACCATTGAAGAGTGTTTGATACTAATGAATTATCGAGTTTATATTTTCAGCAAAAGACAGGTGAACGACTCAGAAATCAAACTCGAAAAGGAAACTACTCGAAAAACAAGCTCGGAAAGAAAGCTTGATTTAAAGCAAAAAGCTATGAAAGAAATTGAAGCGCAAATGGAAAATCAATTTATTCAACGGCATAAGCGAAAGTCGAAGACTCAAGACTCGGGGTAGATAGGTCGGGGAGCGATCACTGTAACAAGGTAATTTTATGTGTCGATTTTATCGTATAAGCTCAAGTATAAAATGAACCGAACTCAAATGGAATGGAAAACGCTTTACCAAACTTAAATGGAAAGAAAAATATTTTTATTAAATATTTTTCATGTTGTAGTCGACTAGAATAGACCTGTGTATTTTCTAGTAGTCGACTAGAACAATCAGTAGCTATTGATTTTTCATCCACATCAAAAGAGTCGACTGAATGACCATTGAGTCGACTAGACTACAAGAAGTAGTCGACTAGAACTCATTCTAGTCGACTAGATTAACCATTGTAGTCGACTAGAACTCAATCTAGTCGACTAGATGAAGCAATGTAGTCGACTCAAATGCAAAGGAGTCGACTAGTTCATCCTTAAAATCTGCAGATTTTTCAGAAAACATTTCCCCTGTTTTGTGGATTGTTTGTAATGGTGTTCAAACGGCTCTTGTCTTTCAATTACAATATTCACTCTTCAAAACCCTAATACAATGCTATATATAGAATGAGATGTGTATTGTGAAGACTAAGAGATTGAAATAAAAAGAGAAAGAAAGCTAGCAAAAATTCTGCAGAAATTTTCTCTACAAAAGCCATTGAAACCAAGCTTTGAAAATCTGATTTTCTTCAAGTTTCTTTGAAAATCAAAACCTCTAGTATCTCTTCTTATTCTCCAAATATCATTCATTGATTATATCCTTTGAGAATACATTTCTAGAGCTATTGTAAAATCACCAAAAACACTTGAGCTTATATTGATTTATCTTCCATAAAAACCTTTGGGTTTTGAGTGTTTTTGTTCTTGAGTGATTTTATTGATTACATACGAATTTGTAATCTCGGACAAGTGAAGTCCACCGATTGTTCAAGAGAGGGTTGTTCTCTTGATTGAGAGACAAGCTCGAGAGGCTTGTATTGTAAAGGTTTGCCATTCCACCTGTGAAGGAAGGGCCATAGTGAAAGGATCGGGAAAAGTCTCAAGAAGGGGTTCTTGAGCCGAGGAGTAGGAGTTACCGAACCTCAAAAAAATCACGGTGTCAATCTCTCTATCTCTTTCTCTTTACTTGATTTATTTGCATGCTATAATTGCTTAAATATCTTGTATGCTATCTTGTCTTGAAATTAATAGTTAGAAAAGTTTAAATTGAATCATCCACTTGATTTTTGAGAAATTGATTTTTGTTTAAAGTGTATTCAAATTTCGAAAAGAATTAGAATTATCTTTGAACACCCTATTCACCCCCCCTCTAGGGTTAATTAGTGACTAACAATTGGTATCAGAGCCTAATCTCTATTTATTTTAGACTTAACCGTCTTAGAGAACGATCATGTCATCAAATTTAGTCACTCATGTTGAAGGACAATCGAATAATAGGCCCCCATGGTTTGATGGATCAAATTATAGCTATTGGAAAACTAGAATGATAGATTTTCTTCAAGCTATCGATTACCAAATTTGGCAAGTAGTTCTTGAAGGACCATTTGTATTGACCAAAATTGTTGATGGAAAAACCGTCCCCAAATTACCCAATGAATGGGATAATGATGACCGTAAACTCATGTCGTACAATGCTAAAGCCAAAGTAAATTTAAATTGCGCTTTAAGTCCAAATGAATTTAATCGTGTATCTACTTGTTCAACGACAAAAGAAATGTGGGATAAACTTGAGGTAACCTATGAAGGTACATCTCAAGTACGAGAATCTAAAATTGACATACTCATGCATGAATATGAATTATTTGCTATGAAAGATGATGAAAATGTGAATTCCATGATGTCTCGCTTTACAAATATTTTGAATGGACTAAAGTATCTTGGTAGAATTGTTCCTAGATCCGATGCATCACGAAAAGTGCTTAGAAGTCTCCCGGCAAAGTGTGATGCAAAAGTAACGGCTATCAAAGAAGCTCATGACCTCAACACCATGAGTCTCGATGAAATCTTCGGCTCTCTACTCACTTGGGAAATAACATTAAAAGCTCGTGAAGACAACATCAAGCCAAGAAAGGGGATAGCTTTGCAAGCCTTCACCAAAAATGAAAATAATGAGCCGAGTGAAGAAGAAGAGGATGAGGACATTGCCTTGTTCACCCAAAAATTCAAGAGACATCTTCAAAGAAAGAAAGCAAATGGTGGAAGATTCGTGAAGAGAATCGAACCAAGAGGCGAGCCTAGCAAAAGAGAACCCCCAACGTGTTTTAATTGCAGAAAGCCGGGACACTACAAAAGTGATTGCTTCAAGCTCAAAAAGGAAAACGAGAAAAGACCTAGCAAGATGGCAATGAATGTCACATGGGAGGATTGTGACTCATGCGACTCGGATGAGGAGAAAAGTAGTGAGGAAACGACCAACATTTGTCTCATGGCAAATGAAGAAGAGGTACATTTAAATTTAAATGATTTAGATAAACTATCATATGATGAACTTCTTCTTGATTACAATGAATTGCAAGATATGTTTGAAGAATTACATGATGAATTCGAAAAATTAGCTAGAAAATATATCCTTCTTAAGAAAGCTAAACCTTCATGTAGTCTCACTAGTGCAAGCTTAGAAGTTTCTTGCAATGACAAAAGCATTGAGCTAGAAAAGGAAAATATTCGTTTGAAAAATACTATTGATGATCAAATAAATGTTTTAGCAAAATTTACAAAAGGAAAAGAGAACCTTAGTATCATGTTAGGAAGACAAAAAGGATCATTTGATAAATGCGGTCTAGGGTATGATGCTTTTGACAAAAATGCTCTCATTTTGAAAAAGAGAAAATCACTTAGCTCTACATTTACTAGAAAATCATCTCATGCTTCTTCAAATGATTATAAACATGTTACTTGCTACTATTGCAATAGAAAAGGACACAAAGCAAATGTATGCTTTCATAGAAAGAAGAAAATTATGTCAAAAATGGTTTGGGTTCCGAAAGGATCTATTGCATGCTCTCATAGAAAAGAAAATGTTGTAACAAAACAAATTTGGGTTCCAAAAGGAACTATTGCATATCTATCTAACCAAAATGGACCCAAAACAGATTGGGTACCAATAAAAGTTACTTGAACTTGTTTTGTAGGTATGCTTGAAGTCCGCATCAAAAGAAAAATGGTTTCTCGATAGCGGATGCTCAAGGCATATGACGGGAGATAAATCAAAGTTTATTTCACTAAAAACATATGAAGGAGGAAACGTAACTTTTGGAGACAACTCTAAAGGCAAAATTATAGGAATTGGCTCAATCGGTATTTCCTCTTCTCTCTCTATAGATGATGTGCTTTTAGTTGATGGGTTGAAGCATAATTTGTTTAGTATTAGTCAATTATGTGACAAAGGCTATGATGTTATATTTAGGACAAATGCATGCATAATCAAGAAAGATGGGAAACAAATGTTCAATGCCAAAAGAAATGGAAACTTGTATACTTTGTTGCTATGTGAATTGCATGATCAAGATGTTAAATGTTTTGTCACATCTAGCGAAAATAGTTGGTTATGGCATAGACGTCTAGGACATGCTAGTATGGACCTCATTCATCGTTTATCCAAAAATGATTTAGTCAAAGGCCTCCCAAAGACTAAATTTTCGAAAGATAAAATATGTAGCGCATGTCAAGTAGGCAAGCAAGTTAAATCCTCTTTCAAGAGAAAGAAAGATATTACCACTTCTAGACCTCTAGAGTTACTTCACATGGATCTCTTTGGTCCGGAGAGAACGGCTAGCTTAGCCGGGAAACTCTATGTACTTGTTATAGTTGATGACTACTCTAGATATACTTGGGTTCACTTTCTTGCTCATAAAAATGAAACTCACTCCATTCTTGAAAGATTTTATAGAGTCATTCAAAATGAAAAAGATTTGAAGATCAAGAAAATAAGAAGTGATAGAGGTAGGGAGTTTGAAAATCAAGACTTAGAGAAATTATGTGATGACCTCGGTGTTTCTCATGATCTCTCGGCCCCTAGAACCCCTCAACAAAACGGTGTAGTTGAAAGAAAGAATCGATCTCTACAAGAGATGGCTCGAACCATGTTAAATGAGCACAACCTTCCCCGAAGCCTTTGGGCGGAAGCGGTAAACACCGCTTGCCATATAATTAATCGTGTTATTATTCGGATGAAGTTGGGGAAAACACCCTATGAGTTGTGGAATGGTCGAAAGCCCAATATTGGGTATTTCAAAGTTTTCGGGTGTAAATGTTTTGTGTTAAATGATAAAGATAACCTTGGAAAATTCGACTCCAAATCGGATGAAGCAATTTTCCTAGGATATTCTACAAGAAGTAAAGCATTTCGAGTTTATAACAAAAGGACTCTAACCATGGTTGAGTCTATTCATGTTGTCTTTGATGAATCACCCTCACCACCATCACCTAGAATTGACCTAGAAGAAGATGAGGTTGTTGGGATTGAGGATAATCTAAATACTCTCAATATCTCCAACTCATCATGTAGCCAAAAGGAAATGAGGGAAGTTGAGCATCAATCCAATGATGACTTGACCAACTCAATGCCTAAAGCATGGAGGATTGTTCACAATCATCCTCTTGATCAAGTCATAGGTAATCCTTCAAAAGGGGTTAGTACTAGATCTCAACTTAAATATTTTTGCAACCACATGGCCTTTGTATCGCAAATCGAACCCAAGAACTTCCACGAAGCTCAATGTGATGATTCTTGGATCGTAGCAATGCAAGAGGAACTAAATCAATTTGAACGCAATCAAGTTTGGCGTTTAGTTCCTAGACCCGAAAATCAAACTATAATTGGCACAAAATGGATTTTTTGAAACAAAAAGGATGAGAATGGAGTAATTATTCGAAATAAAGCAAGATTGGTAGCTCAAGGATATAATCAAGAGGAAGGCATTGACTACGATGAAACCTTTGCACCGGTAGCTAGATTAGAAGCAATTAGAATGCTTCTTGCATTTGCATCATATAGAAATTTCACTATTTATCAAATGGATGTCAAAAGTGCTTTCTTAAATGGTGTCATAGAAGAAGAAGTTTTTGTGAAGCAACCACCCGGTTTTGAAAATAATCTTTTTCCAAATCATGTTTTCAAATTGGCTAAAGCTCTATATGGTTTAAAGCAAGCTCCTCGAGCTTGGTATGAGAGACTTAGCGGGTTTTTAACTCAAAATGGTTTTACAAGAGGGAAAATTGATAACACACTTTTTACAAAAACCATTAAGAATAATTTGTTGATTGTCCAAATTTATGTTGACGACATTATTTTCGGCTCAACAAATTATTCTTTATGTAGGGAATTTGCCACAAGTATGCAAAACGAATTTGAAATGAGCATGATGGGTGAATTGACTTTCTTCTTAGGGTTGCAAATCAAGCAAAGCTCGGATGGCTTATTCATTAGCCAATCCAAGTACACTAAATATTTGCTAAAGCGATTTGGTATGGAGGCTACCAAACATGCCATAACTCCTATGAGTTCCTCTATTAAGATTGATAAAGATGAAAATGGTAAATGTGTTGATATTACTAATTATAGAGGCATGATCGGTAGTTTGCTTTATTTAACCGCTAGTAGACCGGATATAATGTTTAGTGTATGCTTATGTGCCCGGTTTCAATCATGTCCTAAGGAATCTCATTTGCTTGCGGTCAAACGCATTTTTCGCTACCTAAGTGGTACAATAAACTTAGGGCTTTGGTATCCACGTGGAACTTCAATTGATCTTATTAGTTATTCGGATGCCGATTTTGCGGGATGTAGAATTGATCGTAAAAGCACAAGCGGTACTTGTCATTTTCTAGGACACTCACTAGTATCTTGGTCAAGTAAAAAGCAAAATTCCGTTGCATTATCTACGGCCGAAGCCGAATATGTGGCAACCGGTAGCAGTTGCGCTCAAACTCTTTATATCAAGCAACAACTACTTGATTTCGGTCTTACCTTCTCTCACGTGCCTATTAAATGCGATAATACGAGTGCGATTTGTATTTCAAAGAATCCTATTCATCACTCACGCACCAAGCATATAGAGATTAGGCATCATTTCTTACGTGATCATGTTGCTAAGGGTGACGTTGAATTGGTTTTTATCGACACTAAAAATCAATTGGCGGATATTTTTACAAAACCATTTGCGGACGAATCATTTTCTAAAATACGTCGAGAAATCGGAATGGCCATGGATTTTGATGTTTTATCTTAATTTCTGTCATAATATTTATTTTTCATATTTTTGCTATTTTTGTGTATTTATTTCCTAATTTTTATCATTTTTATTCTCCATTTTCTCTTCTAGTCGACTCATCCTGTGTAGTATAAACCATTCTAGTCGACTACAATGATCAGTAGCTACACCATTTCATGGTCTTCACCTTCAAGTCGACTCAATCACCTTCTAGTCGACTCATTGCCCATTCTAGTCGACTCAAACACTATTGTAGTCGACTACTTTGCCTTCCTAACCGACTCAACCCTTGCCTAGTCGACTCAAACCCTCTACTTAACCGACTCAACCTAGCCCTAGTCGACTCAAGCCCTATAAAACCTAACCCCCTTTCATCTTCTCCATCCGCCTCCTTCAAACCCTCACCCACATTCAAACCCTCTCCTCTCAATCCCTCTCCTACTACCACTTATATCCTCAAATCTTCACCTATTTCTCATTAATTTCACATTTCCATCATCCTCCACCCATTTCCTTCTCCAAATTTCATCATTCTCACTCTCTCACACATCTATATATATACACCATCATATATCTATATATCTCTATATATTTGTGCATCATCTTCTACAATGCCACCGAAGACTCGAGGTCTATTTCGGAAACGTTCACGCATTGATGGAGGCCAAAGCTCCACCAATCCACACATTCCTACGGCTATTGATGAAGAGGAGTCGAATGAACCTCTTCTTCTTGAGGTACTTCTTCTTGATGATGATAATAGAAATAATTTCATCACTATTTTTGATCACCGTGCTCCTACACCTTGCCGTATTGTCACACAAGATTTATGCACTGAAATTCGGGCTCGAACTTTCGAGTTGTTCCAAGCAATGGGTTGGGATTTTTTCATTTCTCTTGACATTCCGGTATTTCCGCGAATCGTCAAAGCCTTCTACGCTTCTCTTGCAAATCACAAGGATAAATTACTCCCTCATCTTCATTTTAATCTATGTGGTGAAGACGAGACCGTTGATGACAGCGAAATCAAACGCATTTTCTTGCTTCCAAATGACGGCATCCGCCACTTCTCCAAGGATTGGTATAAGGCTGATGGTTTCAATTGTATTGAGGCTGTTCGGGCAATATGCATCGACAAGGAAATTTCACAAAACGCCGGTATTACCTCTTCTATGCTACTACCCGAGGCTAGATTAATTCATAATGTTATTACTTACTCTATTCTGCCTAAAACTGGTAGTCGTAGCAGTGTTTCTCGTATGGAGGCTTTTTTGGTTTATTGCGTTTTGACAGGAACCCGTGTTGATTTAGCTCATATTTTTCGTTCCGTCATCCTCACATGTCAGCGCAAGCCATCTGGCCCGTTTTTCTTTCCTGCACATATTACATATCTACTGCAGCGGAAAGGTTTTAATTTTCCGAATGAAGTGTCCGAGCATCACCCTATTTTTCTTAACGCCACTCATGTCAAGCATATGCATATTTCTTCTGATGCGGAAGGAAATTTCATTTCTGAAATTGCACCTGCTCCTCGTTCACGTACCGCTCCTAGCGGTTTTGCATCGCGCCAGGAAGCCTCTTCCTCGGTCCCTTCGTTGGACGGTGCTTCGGCTTCTCAGGCTGCTCTTCTCAACCAACTTCTTGGGGTTGTTCAAAGCAATACGGAGCTACTTAGGCAGCAGGAACAAATGCTTCAGCGCCTTGATACGACCGTGAACCAGAATACGGAAGCTATTCGTTTGATCAATGAGCGCCTTGTCCTTCATGATGAGGAAATGTCTACCCGTATTACAAATTTGGCCGGGTCACTTGATGACCTCACTCTTGTACACAGGAACCCTCGCTCACGCACCCCTCGACGCTGACAAAAAGGGGGAGAAATTATGCTATTGTACTGTCATGCATTTAATTATCCGACATTAGCAATTTCTGTTTTTGTGTGGCTTGTTATGGTTATTTGCGAACTTGTTTGTTTTCCTTTCCATGTTTTTCATTAGTATAAGCAGCTTGTATTAAACTGAAACATCTATGATAAGCTGTTTATTCTTGCTATCTCAAATGTGCGCATATTGTTATATATTGTATCAAAATGCCTATTAAACTGCAAATTTCATTTACTAAGGGGGATCATTTGATCAAAATATTATGCACATGTTGAGGGGGAGCATCACTTGATGTTTCGCCAAATGCCAAGCAAACACAAAATGTTTTGTCATCATCAAGGGGGAGATTGTTGGCTTTGAAATTTACTTTCGGCAAACAATTCCAAAATTGATGATAACAAACCATTGAAGAGTGTTTGATACTAATGAATTATCGAGTTTATATTTTCAGCAAAAGACAGGTGAACGACTCAGAAATCAAACTCGAATAGGGAACTACTCGAAAAACAAGCTCGGAAAGAAAGCTTGATTTAAAGCAAAAAGCTGTGAAAGAAATTGAAGCGCAAATGGAAAATCAATTTATTCAACGGCATAAGCGAAAGTCGAAGACTCAAGACTCGGGGTAGATAGGTCGGGGAGCGATCATTGTAACAAGGTAATTTTATGTGTCGATTTTATTGTATAAGCTCAAGTATAAAATGAACCGAACTCAAATGGAATGGAAAACGCTTTACCAAACTTAAATGGAAAGAAAAATATTTTTATTAAATATTTTTCATGTTGTAGTCGACTAGAATAGACCTGTGTATTTTCTTGTAGTCGACTAGAACAATCAGTAGCTATTGATTTTTCATCCACATCAAAAGAGTCGACTGAATGACCATTGAGTCGACTAGACTACAAGAAGTAGTCGACTAGAACTCATTCTAGTCGACTAGATTAACCATTGTAGTCGACTAGAACTCAATCTAGTCGACTAGATGAAGCAATGTAGTCGACTCAAATGCAAAGGAGTCGACTTGTTCATCCTTAAAATCTGCAGATTTTTCAGAAAACATTTCCCCTGTTTTGTGGATTGTTTGTAATGGTGTTCAAACGGCTCTTGTCTTTCAATTATAATATTCACTCTTCAAAACCCTAATACAATGCTATATATAGAATGAGATGTGTATTGTGAAGACTAAGAGATTGAAATAAAAAGAGAAAGAAAGCTAGCAAAAATTCTGCAGAAATTTTCTCTACAAAAGCCATTGAAACCAAGCTTTGAAAATCTGATTTTCTTCAAGTTTCTTTGAAAATCAAAACCTCTAGTATCTCTTCTTATTCTCCAAATATCATTCATTGATTATATCCTTTGAGAATACATTTCTAGAGCTATTGTAAAATCACCAAAAACACTTGAGCTTATATTGATTTATCTTCCATAAAAACCTTTGGGTTTTGAGTGTTTTTGTTCTTGAGTGATTTTATTGATTACATACGAATTTGTAATCTCGGACAAGTGAAGTCCACCGATTGTTTAAGAGAGGGTTGTTCTCTTGATTGAGAGACAAGCTCGAGATGCTTGTATTGTAAAGGTTTGCCATTCCACCTGTGAAGGAAGGGCCATAGTGAAAGGATCGGGAAAAGTCTCAAGAAGGGGTTCTTGAGCCGAGGAGTAGGAGTTACCGAACCTCGAAAAAATCACGGTGTCAATCTCTCTATCTCTTTCTCTTTACTTGATTATTTGCATGCTATAATTGCTTAAATATCTTGTATGCTATCTTGTCTTGAAATTAATAGTTAGAAAAGTTTAAATTGAATCATCCACTTGATTTTTGAGAAATTGATTTTTGTTTAAAGTGTATTCAAATTTCGAAAAGAATTAGAATTATCTTTGAACACCCTATTCGCCCCCCCCCCCTCTAGGGTTAATTAGTGACTTACACACCTTATGAATTATGGAAAGGTAGAAAACCTCCCTATAAATTCTTAACGGTTGATGGTATTTTCATAGGCTATGCACTTAACAGTAGTGCATTTTGTTTTCTTGTGCATAAATCAAACATTCATGATATTCATGTCAATACTATTATTGAATTAAGGAATGCTTATTTCTTTGAGGATATATTTCCTTGTAAAGAAACACAATATAAAAGTTCTCTTAAAAGAAATTATGATACTGCTAATAGCAATATATAAGAGGATGTTAACCAAGAGGTTATAGCTAATGAAAATCAGGATAAACTTAGACATAACAAGAGAGCTAGAACATCGAAGTCTTTTGGACCTGAGTTTCTAACCTATATGGTGGAGAATGAACCATAAAGATTTAAGGAAACAATGTGTTCTCCAAAAGTTCCTTTGTGGAAAGAAGCTATAAATAGTGAAATTGAATCCATCATGCATAACCATACTTGGGAGTTGGTGGATCTTCCACCTGGAACAAAACCTTTAGGGTATAAGTGAATTTTTAAGAGGAAGATGAATGTTGATGGTTCAATTGATAAATATAAAGCCAGGCTTGTTGCTAAGGGTTTTAATCAAAAGGAAGGCTTAGATTATTTTGATACATATTCACCAGTGACTAGAATAACATCCATTTGATTGTTACTAGCTATTGTAGCATTGCAAAATTTATAAATACATTAAATGGATGTTAAAACAGCTTTCTTTAATGGTGAATTAGAAGAGGAAATTTATATGGAACAACCTGAGGGTTTTATAGTTCCAGGTCAAGAAAAGAAAGTGTACAAACTAGTAAAATCCTCATATGGATTAAAACAAGCACATAAACAATGACATGAAAAGTTTGACAAAGTGATGTTGTCAAATGTATTTAAAATCAATGAGTGTGATAAATGTATTTATGTAAAAAACACCCAACATGGATATGTCATTGTATGCCTATATATGGATGATATGTTAATTATTAGTAGCAATAATGATATCATTAAAACTACCAAAAATATGTTGACCAAAAACTTCGATATGAAAGATTTAGGCATTGCTGATGTCATATTAGGAATCAAGATTTCTAGAACATCAGATGGTCTATTATTATCTCAATCTCATTATATTGAGAAAATACTAGAAAGATTTAACAAAGAAAACAGTGGTCTTGTTATGACTCATGTTGATGTAAATCTTCATTTATCGAAAAATATTGGTCCTAGTATATCTTAACTAGAGTATTCTCGCATTATAGAAAGCTTGATGTATTTAATAACTTGCACACGACCATACATAACATACTCAGTTAACAAATTGAGTAAATATACAAGTAATCCGGGGAAAACTCATTGGACGACAATAAAGAGGGTCCTGAGATATTTAAGATATACCAAGAGTTATTAATTACATTATACCAGATATCTAGCAGTACTTGAAGGTTATAGTGATGCCAATTTGATATCTGATACAAAGGATTCAAAGTCCACAAGTGGCTATGTCTTCACGATTGGAGGTGGAGCCATATCGTGGAAATCTTCAAAACAAACGTGTATTGCCAGATCCACTATGGAATCTGAATTTATTGCTTTAGATAAAGCTAGTGAAGAAGCTGAGTGGCTTTGTAATTTCTTAGAAGATATTCCAACAACTGTATCACTCTCAATTTTTTGAATAAACAGTGTTTTGTCCACTCTCCCTCGAGTAAAACATGTCCCCAACAGGTAATCAGTCAACCTTTCATGCCAAGCTCTAGGAGCTTGCTTTAGTCTATACAACACCTATTTCAGCCTGTAAACATGATCCGAACAATGAGGATCTTCAAACCCTTTGGGCCGCTCCACATATACTTCCTCATGTAGAATGCCTTTCAAGATTGTACTATTTACATCCATCTGATATAACTTAAATCCAAGATGACAAGCGATAACAAACAAAATTCGAATAGATTCAAGTCTAGCAACTGGAGCGAAAGTCTCATAAAAATCAATAGCCTCCATTTGAGTATATCCTTGAGCAACAAGTCTAGCCTTATTCTTAACAACTGTACCATTTTTATCCTTTTTATTCTTGAAAATCCACTTGGTACCAATCACGTTTTATCTCTTTCGGTCTAGGCACGAGATACCATACATCATTCTTAACAAACTGCTAAAGTTCTTCTTGCATAACATTTATCCACTCACTATTTTAAAGAGCTTCTTTGACAGTTTAGGTTCCAAAAAAAATGTATAGCATGCATATATACGAAACCTCATTCCTAGCCTTTCTCCGTGTCACCATCTGTTAGTAAAAGTTTGCATAAAAACTCGAATATTCCATCTGATCAACAGATCCTATAACATTATCCAACAGATGGTACAACTTTGCCCTTACAGATGGTTCATTAGAAGGTGTAGGCTGAACATCACCAATTTGATCATGTGATTCTGTAGGACTTAAAGTATCATCATTAACCACATTGTCCTTTTTTTCAACCTTAGAAAAATTATTATCCAATATAAAGAACTGTTTACCATCTTCTTCCTCAGCAGACATCGGGGACTCATCAGCACATGAGTCATCAACCACTACATTCGTAGATTCCATCGTAGTTTGAGTTCTATGGTTAAACACCCTATATGCTCGACTAGTCAATGAATAACCCAAAAATATTCATTCGTCACTCTTAGACTCGATCTTCCCAATAGATTCACGATCTCTAAGAACATAACATTTTACTCCAAAAATCTTAAAATATTTCACATTGGGTTTCTTGTCATTCCATAGTTCATAAGGAGTTTATAAGGTGCAAGGCCTAAGATAAACTCTATTTGAGGTGTAACATGTTGTGTTCACCGCCTCGGCCCAAAAATACATAGGAACATTCCTACCCTGTAACATAATATTAGCCATTTCCTGAATAACCCTATTCTTCCTCTCAACTACTCCATTTTGTTGAGGAGTTTTAGGTGCTAAAAATTCATGTTTTATTCCTCTCTCATCACAAAACACTTCAATTTCTGAATTTTCAAACTCCCTTCCATGATCACTCCTCACTCTAGAAATGAAACAATTCTTCTCAGTCTGAATTTTTAAATAAATCCTCTTAAAACTTTCAGAAGCTTCTGACTTTTCACTTAGAAATCCAACCTATATAAACCTTGAATAATCATCCACCATGACAAAAATATATTTCTTTCCTCCTTTGCTCATGGTCCTAGTGGGACCCATTAAATCAATGTGCAACAGCTCCAAAGGTCTAGAAGTACCAATGCTATTTGTCTTTTTGTGCTGATATCTGACTTGTTTACCCTTCTGACAAGATCCACACACAATTCCTTTTGCATAACTAAGCTTAGGGACTCCCTTAACAATTTCGTTCTTAGTAATTTTTATTAATTCACGAAAATTAACATGTCTCATCCGTTGATGTCAGATTTTAACTTCATCAAGTTTAACTCTATTGCATAACAATTCTGAACTAGGAACAATGCAATAACAATTATCAGTTGAACGCATACCTTCCATTATGCAATTCCTAGAAGAGTCAATGATCGAACACTTATCAGGTGAAAAAATGACTTTATGATTGTTATCATATATTTGACTTATACTCAACAAATTTGCTTTAAGACCTTCGACATAAAGCACATATTCTAATTTAGGTAAACCAGAAACCATAATGGTACCTTTTCCTCGAACCTTAGACTTCTCTCCATCACTAAAAGTGACTATCCCACTATGACACTCCTCGAGAAATCCAAACAATGACTTATCTCCAGTCATATGCCTCGAACATCCACTATCCAGATACCAAGAACTAGAATTTCTTGCTCTAAGTGCAGTATGAACTACAAGACAGTGTAACTCACTTTTTCTTACCCAAGCCTTCTTCATCTTCGGAGCTCCTTTTGCCAACCTTGAAAATTTATTCATTTTTTCATTCAGCATTCGAATTTAATCTTGAACACGATCTCTATGTTGAACTCTTTGTTCCTTCACCGATTGTAGAGTCTTACCTCTTAACTTTGAACACCTTGGTCGAATGTGACCACTGACACCACAGTGGTGATAAATAGGAACAAACCTCCGAGCTCCATCAGTTGACCTCCTAGGATATCTAGGGGTAAGGAAGGGCTTGTTTTCAACAGATCTTTTGACATAGGATTGAGCCATAGGATTCCAATTTGAATTTCCATGAGAAGAACTAGATGCTATATGAGTGGCTTTCACAAAGGTGGTTTTTGAAGCAACATTAGAATTTTGCAATACTCCAACAAAACCTAGTCCCTTTATATTTCCTGCGGACTTTCCTACATTCAACATATGATTAAGCTTAAGAGATCCACTAGACCACTTCTGAATAGTTGAGTTAGCATCTTTCAGCTCTTTTTCCAAGTTTTCAATCTTAGTAGATTTCTCAACCAAATCTTTATTTAGACCATCTATTAACTTCAAAGCCTCAGTCTTTTCAAGTTTAGACTTATTCAAATCCTCAATCAACTTGACCTTTTGGGTCTGTAGAAGATTTAGAGTTTGAGAACTATTGGCTAATTCGTCTTTTAAAGAATGCAATTGTTTATCCATGTTAAGACTTTTAGTCAACAGTTTCATGTGATTCTTGTGAAGTTGTGTGGTCTTATTATGTAATTTATCATAAGACTCTTGGAGCGTTTCATCACAATCTTCATCACTCTTAGAACCTTCTTCTTCAGACATCGCCAAACTTGAAACAACTTCTTTAACCTCCCTGCTCTGTATAGCAAACACAGTGAAATTCTCAGAATCATCACCTACTTATGATTATGTTGCATCACTAGTTGATCCATTGTCAGAGTCATCATCCCAAATGACAGTTAATCCTTTGGATTTTTTCAAAGTGTTTGCACACTCTGCAGCTATGAGACCATATCCTTGACATTCAAAATATTTGGGTTTCTTCCTTTTAGGTTCAGACTTGTCCTTCCTAGTTCGAGTCTTATTTCTACTTCTAGACTCACCCAACAAATCCCCAAATTTTTGTCTTAGCCATTATGTTTAGCCCTATCAAATTTATTCAACCTCTTAGCAAACATGGCAATATCATTTAGACTCAACTCACTTTCTTCATCAAGTTCAACATGATCCTCCCTAGTGGTTTTGAAAGCTATGCTCTTCTCTTTTGTGCCACTAGCCTTTTTAAGAGGGTTTTTGAACATCTCCATCTCATACGATTTTAAATTTCCAGCCAATTCTTTAACTTTGATTTCTTTAAGACTCATAACCTCAGATATGACAGTTACCTTAGACCTAAAATGCTCAGGCAAAGACTTAAGAATTTTCTTCACTACGGTAGTAACGGGAATAGGCTCACCTAGATTATGACTTCCTGTCACAATATCAGTTAATCTAGTCTCAAAGTCGGCAAGGACTTCATCCTTCTCCATCTTCAGCTGTTCAAATTGAGAATTCAAAATTTGAAGCTTTGATTGTTTCACCTTCGACGTTCCTTCATCAGTGACTTGGAGAATGTCCCAAGCTTCCTTGGCAATTACACATGTATCAATCCTCTTGAAATCACTTGGAGTTACAACATTGTATAATGTATTCAACGCCTTCGAGTTCCAATTCGTGTTATTCATCTCGGCAACAATCCATTCACTTAATGATTTTGGTGTTGATTCATTGGTCGCGTCGTCTTTCACAGTAGGAGGCGAATATTCTACTTTAACAACATTCCACGCTCTTTCATCAAAAGATTTTAAAAACGCTCTCATTCTCGCTTTCCAATATGTATAATTTGAGCCATCAAACAAAGGGGATCTAGATATGGAACCTCCTTCACGAGGCATCTCCATCGTCTAAGTTCAGAATCTAACATTAGGTAGTTAACCTAAATTGGGGCAATCACACTCTGATACCAATTGAAATTACCTAGATGATAGTGAAAATAGCCTAAAGGGGGGTGAATAGGTTTTTTGTCGATTTTATGATCAATTAAAATTATTTAGCGGAAATTCAATTTTAATTAGTCACAAACCCTAATTCTCAAAAACAAATATGAATATAAGTGCAGAAAATAAATAATGAGAAGACACAGAGATTTTTACGTGGAAAACCTTGGAAAGATTCCAAGTAAAAACCACGGATACGCTCGGGTATCGATGCACTATGAATCAGAGAATTTGTACAGACTCTATGAAAATAGAACTTACAACCGCTGTAATTTATTGTTCTTCACTCAATGTCTGAAAGTCTAGATTCACTCGCGCTCCACGAAGATTTTGCTCCGATCTCCGTACTCTGACGGCTCTGCTTCTCAACATATCAAAATCACCACGGAGCTTTCTGCTTCGATCTCTGCACACAGACGGCTTCGTTCTTCAATGGATCAAAGCAACCATGTTGTTATAAACGGTGTGTGAATTTTTCAGCAACTATACCAATCAATCGTGCATAAAAATTATCGATGTAGAAGCACGATTGAAGACGTCCAATAACATGAGCGAACTTGTATATCTCTAATCACTCAATAATATTCTCTCACTATATGTATATATCTGTAGAAGAAGAAGATGAAGCTATAGAAAAATTACAAAGAATTCTTCAAGATATGCCTCCTCTTATTGTAAACTTGGGTATTTATAGACAATGATGATCCAAATCCTAAGTTTTCCCTTTCTCGTAATTTCACATCTAAACCATATATTCTAGTCTATATAATGCATATAAAACACACTTTGATATATATAAGTCGTGGTTATATCATAAAACTAACCCTCGAATAATTTGGACATCGTAGGCAAAACTTTGCCGCAGCTACGCTTCAAGCGTACCTCCAAGCGTAAAAATGTGTTTTTCAGCCACTTTTTGAAACTGAAAGCGTATGTATTTTTGTCAAAACCACTTTTTTTCACAACTGCGCCAAACTGACTCTCTTGAACCCACGATACTTTTTGCTTGAAGTGACAGCTTCGGAAAATGTCATTTTCGCCCCCAGGAGACATTTTACCTCAATATGCCCACTTTGTGCTTTTCTTGTATTCTTCATTACTTCAACGCTTGATTCTGCCTTTTACAAAGCTTATCGATGTTATTGAAACCAAACCAACCTATCTAACACTCAACATGGTTATTGTCTAGAACATGCCATAAATAAACAATACAAAAAAATGTTCTTTCACAATGTGTCCCATGGATCCTCCTTCAATACCTTATGTAAGGTTCCCTCCACCAATTCATCATTCTCTATTAAACTGATAGATGTCATAAATTCCGATCCCGGATCAATCTCCTCATAAATCTTTAGTCGATGACCACACCTCTTTAACCTCTCACTTTCCAAACCTACCTCTCCGTGGGGATAAACTGATTTAACACTAAATGGTCCGTCCCTTCTTAACCAAATCTTACCTGGAAAGAATTTCAGTTTCGAATTACGCCGTCGTCCCTTATGGCCGAGCTTAAGGAACTTATGTCGAAAATGCTTAGCATGATGTGCTCTTGTCCGAGCTATGTAAATTCGAACATCCTCATACGCATAATTTCGTATCCCCTCATACTCATTTCTTAATCGCGGATCTTGCCAGGCATACAACTTGTCTACCATTTTTATACTCAGTACTCGCTCATTTGGAAAGGGATCCTTAAGAGGGATGTTATCCTCGATAAGTTCTATGACAGTTCGTAGTAAATGATCAACTCTCACAGTCTTCACACCCTTTTGATCTTTCAATATGCCATCCTATTGTTCCTCAATTACCCCACATAACACCATTTTGTGAAGTGTACTCTCAGGCATCAACTCTTATGGAGGAATAAGTTGAGGTCCAGCCGACTCTCTTGGTGCTCTCTTTGGCTGCGAGTACCAATCAACTTCCAATGCCGCAATAACTTCCAAATTTGATTATTATTGATCCTCCCAGTTTTCTAACTTCGCCTCCGATATTTTCATCACTAAGTTCTTCTCTCGACCTTCAGTGCCGTCATACAACCCAATCTTATAAAGTGAGTTATCGGGCACCAATGCTGCTGGTGACATAAATGGAGATTTAGGCGAATCTCTTGGCTCCTCCCCTGGTTGCAAACCTAGAACTCTTTCAAATGCATTTGATCTTTCCATCACAACATCCAGGTCATTTCTTACTCGACTCTGAGGTATCGGTTCTTTACAAGCCTTATTGACTTCTTCTATATTAAAGCACTCAACCAGCGTATTGATTCGATGACCTATATAAAAAACATTCATCCTCACCTTCATATTCCCGAAAGATAGATCCATCGCTCCTGTCCTGCAATCGATATGCGCATTGGCTGTAGCCAAGAACGGTCTTCCTAATATCACTGGGATATGTTTCTTCAAGTCTTGAACATGTTATGTATCAAGAATTATGAAATCCACTGGAAAGTAGAACTTGTCCACTTGAATGATTACATCTTCCAAAACTCCCCTCGCTTATTTAATCGACCTGTTTGCAAATTGGAGCTCCACTGAAGTAGGACTGAGCTCTCCCAACCCTAGCTGTTGATAAACTAAATAGGGTAGTAAGTTAACACTCGCACCCAGATCAAAAAGAGCTCTACCAATTTCCTTGTCACCAATGACACATGGAATAGTGAGAGCACCAGGATCTTTCCCCTTAGGTGGTATGTTACTTAGAAGCAATGAACTCACTTGTTTAGTCATCATGATCTTCTTTGGAGTCTTTGCTCTATTTTTTTGCTTTTACGTACAGAGGTCCTTGAAGAACTTAGCATAAGGTGGTATTTGATCTATAATGTCTAAGAGAGGCAGATTATTCTTGACTTATCGGAATGTCTCCAACATGCCTGACTCTTTATTCTTACCATTTCTGGTTAGCTCTCTAAGACGTTGAGGGAATAGTGTTTCCTCTTCAAATGATGCCCTTTCTGGCTCTTCATCTTCCTCCACTTGAGATTGATATTTCTGGACTCTGTCAGCTTCCTTTCTTCGCTCTTCTTTAGCTTTCTTTCTTTGTGCTCGTTCCAGCTCATTTCTTCTCTGCAACCTTTCTTCATGTTCCTCCTCAACTCTACTATCCACTTCCCTTACACTTCTCAGAGTCGTAGTGGCTTAGACCGTTTCATAATTATGCTTAGCAAATGAACCATGATCCACTACTTGTTGACTCTTTGGATTAACCACTGGTAGCCTAAGCAATCTTTCATCTTCAAGCCTATTCACCACATTAGCTAGTTGCCTTATTTGGGTTTCTATCTGAGCAATGGATTGGTATTTAGAGTTCATTGATTGGATAACTGCTTGAAAATGATTAGATTGATTTTTTAACTTCCCAAAAACTTGATTTTTTAACTCCTTCAAGGCACCCATCACCTCTTTTTCAAATCCATGTGGTCTTGGTGGTGGATTTTGAGTTGGATTTTGATGTTGGAGATGATTTTGAGGATATGGATGGTACACTTGATTTGGATTGAATCCCTGGGTTTGGTTTCCTTGAGGTTGATTTTGATAGTTATATGGTTGAACAACCTGATTATTATTGAATGGCTGGAAAGCTTGAGAATTATTGGATGGCTATCCAGATTAGTAATTTGACTGAGGATTTTGAGCCATGATTGTTGGTTGGGAGTTAAATCATTGTTAACTTTGTTGGAACCTTGGATGTGGATTCTTCACATTTATAGATCCATAGGATAGAAGTGGGTGATTTCTGGCATTGGAGGTGTATGAATTAGTGAAATGAGAATTATTTGAATAGCTCCACAATGCATTGGCATCAGCAGCCATTATCTCCTGACACTCATTTTGGGAATACTCAGCTTCTACTTCTAACATCTCTCTAGGAGGGGAATGACTTTGCTGAAGAAACTTGTCAATTCTCTCTAACTTCTCTCATATCAATGCTACTGAATCTCTCACATCATCATTATTCACGCCATAAGCTTTATCAGATCTTCTATCCTGTTCATATCTAGCCCTTAACTCAGATTCATATTGAGTCATATTCTCACTAATATTATCAAACAAATCTAAGAGTTTTTTTTGTTGGCCTCAAGATAAACTGACCTTGTGTTGAAGCATCTATTAAAGTCTTATGAGTCTCTCCAAGTCCCATGTAAAAATTCTTAGTTACATCATGTTCAGAGAACCTATGGTGGGGACACTTATACAAGATTTCACTATATCTCTCCCAAGTATCATGAAACTTCTCACCAGGTAACTCTCTAAAACTTTTGATCAGATCCTGTGTTTCTGAGGTCTTTCCTATGGAATAATATTTTTCTATGGATTCTCTTTGAAGGGCTTCCTAATCAATTTTAATTGCCTTAGCCAATTTGACGTACCAACTTTTAGCTTTTTCTCTCAACGACCAAGGAAATAGACGCACTCGCAAATCATTCTTAGACATATTATCATACCTAACAATCGAGGCAACCTCTAAGATATCATTAATATGCTGGTATGGGTCCTCTATCCTAAGGCTAGAAAATTATGGAAGCATATTGATAACGCTTGACTTGATCTCGAAGTGCTTCTCACCTTCTTTCTCTAGGAACTCAGCATAGGAATCGTACGCATCGGGCGCGTAGTATCCCTTCAGTGATGTCTCTGGTGCCCTTGGCGGGTTGGATCTTTGTTCACCTATCGCTTCTTCTTCTGACTGACGATAACGCTCTTCAATAGCTCGACGATTTCAAAAAAAAAAATTCGTTCAATCTCAGGATCAAAATGTTCTAATTCAATGTTGGGATCAAAATAGGATTTTCGATTGGTCATACACAAAACAAAATGTTTTTCTATACTTTTTTTTTTACTTATAATCTACTAAATATTAACAGAAAATAAAGCTAAAATTATGCACAAAATTAAGATAAACTAAAACTCACTAGAGGTCCAACAACGCAACTTCTGCTCCGCTAAATCCCTTTATGCTTTTCAGAGTACCTATTAATCATACAAAAATTCCAACTTTTAGTACACTACACTACAATAACGCAATGTAAATAAACTACTAAAGCTAATGAACAATGCTCAGTCCTCGGCAACGACGCCAAAAACTTGATATGACATCAGTTGTGTAAAAATATGTGGTTAAAAATGACACCTTAACGACCCAGAATATCAAAGGGCTTGAGTAAGGGATATCGATCCTAGAGAGACTGTGATTGTTCACTTTAGCAATTCAAAAACACTGAATTATATTTCTGAAAATTGTTTGTTTTGGGTGGTCAAAGACCAAATTATCTATTTTACCTAAAATTATCTAGAAAAAAAATTAAATTATTTGTGATTCAGATGAGAGAGAAAACTAGGGTTTTCATCACTCCACCACTAATCGCATAATATAGTTCCTCACTATATCAATTGTACGAGGGCGATCCATAACTGTGAATCAGGTCGTACCGCAAATAACTAAATATGATCCCAAAAAGGAATACCATCAACCGGATCGCGACAACCTGTCTCATTACTGACCTAACTAGTACATGTCAATTATGCTACTTTAATCTATTCCTAATGCATGAAAATAAACTAAAGCATGTTTATATTAAATCGCCAAGGCACGACCTGTGTCAACCTAGGGTTTCAAGTTTCATTACCACCATTGTGTAGAAAACCATAATTAAGCATCCGAGTTCCTGCTCATATTGAATAATCATAGTTGTGAAAAATAATATATTAATTCCATCTAAGACAAGATTTTAGAACAAACATAGAATTTTATATTGCAAATCAGTATGGTCTCTTAACTACTACAATCATCATAGTATGGTCAACAGTTTCCCCTCTTTATAATTGAAAACAATGAAAGAACTACATTACTTGGCTAGGGTTTTGCTAGAAAATCCTAGATACCAAGTTAGTTAGCCATGGAAGATAGTGACTGCCTCATTGACGTAGAAACGCTCTCATTAGTCTTCTTCTCCAGATCTCTAAGTTTGAATATGGCTCTCAACAGTAGCAAGTCTGAATGAATGAACATCTTTGAATGGACATCTCACCAAAACCAACCTTATGAATCTCAAAATCAGAACTCTTCTCTCTAATATATGATTGTCTATATGTAGGCAATGGTATATAGAGACCCTTTTTAACCTTTTCACTCTAAAACTCATTCAAACCCTAATTTCTCATATATATAAGTGTATATACATGTATATAGAGGTCTGAAGTCGCAAGCACGTCTTCCAATTAAGCTGGGGGTGAAACAGGAAAAATCCACGAAAAACCACCAAAAGTTGCCGCACTTACGCTTCAAGTGTAGCAGGCCTACGCTTCAAATATAGGTCCCAAACGTAGGTCCAAGCGTAGAAATTTGATTTCCAGCCACTTTTTTAAACTGAAAACGTAGGCAAAAGCGTAGGTATTTTGTGGAAAATCACTTTTCTCCGTCAATGCACCAAAACGACCATCTTGAACCCACGATACTTTTTGTTGAAGATGACGGCTTTTGGAAATGCCGTTTTAACCATCCGAGAGCAATTTTTTTCTCGGACTGATTCTTTGACTCTCCCCTTGGATAGAAAAAACATACTCTTCAGTTAATTCACCGAAGTTAGCTCAATTTCTTTATTAAGCTCCTGAAACATGCCTTAACACGCAAACGTAATAAAAATACCAAATAATGGAATGAAAAAATGTAACAATAGTGAGTTAAGGGGTCAAAATATCAAATATTTGACACCTATCACGTTTGCGTAGGGTAAAACCTAGTGTCTTTAAGGTGTTGTTTTTAACCACATATTTTGTACACACCTGACACACATCAACATTATTGAGGCAATTGAGAGTAAATTACGCAACTTCTCAAAAGATTCAAGACATTCTTCATTGAAATAAAAATTTTCATCTTTAGCTAAAAGATTGCATAATGGCCAAGATATTTTGCTAAAATCTTTAATAAATCGTCTATAAAAGCCGACATGACCTAGGAATGATCGAATTTGTTTAACAGATGTAAGATGGCGTAAATTAGAAATTAATTCAACTTTAGCTTTATCTATTTCTATCCTTTTTTTTGAAAAAATATGTCCTAGGACTATATCATCTTGAACCATAAAGTGGCTTTTTCCCCAACTTAATATTAGATTTGCCTTTTTACATCTTTGTAATACAAATGCTAGATGTTTTAAAGAATCCTCAAAAGTAGTTCCAAATACTAAAAAATTATCCATAAATACTTTTAGGAACTTTTCTACTATGTCTGAAAAGATTGACATCATACATCTTTGAAATGTTGCAGTTGAATGAAAAATGGCAAAATTTGATTACTGAAGTATGAGAAAAAAACTAAAATTTTGTAGTTGAATGTTCACAAAATCACGAAAGGTTTTCTGAATTTGAAGTAAAATGTAGCAAAATCATTCATTTAAGTGGGGACCATTCATAACACGAAGCTTGATATAATTGTTGTTTGGTAGTAAGTGGGAATATTTGCATTTATATTATCTTGTGTGTTGTATAATAGATTATTTGACTTGTATGTGTGAATTCATGAATGCATAATTACAAAAGAATTGAGATGTTTGTAGGTACCATCACTGGAAACCTTCACGAGATTTCACTCTCCCACTAGGGGTAACCTAAGGGTTTAAAAGGCTTGTTACACGTGTTAAGTGTAATCGTCGACCCTCATAAAAGTAAGGGATTAGGTTAAAATAGATTAGGTTAGATAAAAGAAGAATCATCACAGTCAGTTTTCTCTAAGTTTATTGTTAAGGGACTAACAATATGTAAGTTTGGGGGTGTGATATGTGTTTAATATTGGTCATTTTTTGCCCCTATCTTGTGTTTGTTATGTCTTTATATTTCATTACTTGGTATTTTTATCTCGTTTGTGTATGTAAGCATGTTTCAGGAGCTTAATGAAGAAACATAGCTAATCTCGGTGAATTAACTGAGTTCGTGTTCGTTTTTATCTCGAGAAAGGAATCAAGAGGTGTGCCAAAGCAAATAAAATCTACCGGAGGGTAAAATGGTCATTTCACGACATCATTATCTCATCGGAAGGGCAAAAATGTAATTTTCATACATTACTACTTCACCGAAAAACATCGAGAGTCAAAGGCGACCAGTTTAGCTCAAATACAAAAAGATAGGTTTTTACATCAAAAGTGCATAATACCTACGTCACGAGAGAGAAAAATGGCCTACGCCCCTAAGCTACGTTATGGTTTTGGACCCTACGCTCTAGACCTACGCCCAAGCGTAGGTCAGGAGCGTAGGTCCCATACGATGGTCATGTGATCCCTCGACGTACTGAAGTTGTTTTAGAATTTTCCAGTTTTATCCTTACTTCGATATTTCAAGTGATCGGTGATTCCAGACCTATACGTATAAGCTTATACACATATTTACATATGATTTTATGAGAATATTAATGTATAATGAAATTACAGAAAAGGGCAACCATTAGGCTTTCCCTCACTTGTCTATAAATATGAGAGGATTATGGTTTATAAAGGGGATGCTTTTAGGATTATTTTTAGTTCTGTTTTGAAGATACACATTAATTCATAGAGTTCTCTTCCATTGAAGAGAACCACCATTAAAGACCGAGAGATCCAGAGAAGAAGGCCATGGAGTGCGTTTCTACACCAACAATGCAGACTCCCTCAGCCATGATCAACTAATTCGGTATCTAGGATTTTTTCTCGCAAAACCCTAGCCAAGTAATGTAGTTTTAATTTTGTTTTCAATTGTTGAGAGGGGAAGCTGTGACTATACTGTGATGATTGTGTTAGATGAGAGACCGTTTTTATTTGTGATACAAGTTTATATATTTGAATTGATTCTTGTCTTAGACTTTTCAAATATATTTATCTTACACAATCATAATTATTCATTATGGGTTGGAACTCGGATGCTTAATCTGTGATTTTCTACACAATGGTGGTCATAAAACTTGAAACCCTAGGTTAACACAGGTCATGCCCTGACAAACTGATATAGATATGCCTTAGTTTATTTTCATGCTTTAATTTACTACTTTAATTTACTGTTTTAATTTACTGCTTTAATTTACTGTTTTAATTTACTTTTCTGTTAAGTAGTCGGCATACACTAATCAGTTTAGGCTTGAGATGGGTTGTCGCGATCCGGTTGAGAGTAATCATTTTTGGGGTCAAACTGCTGGTGCAGTGCGACCTGATTCACAGTCAATGGATCATCCTCATGTAATTGAAATTAGAATATGAACTATGTTATACGGTTAGTGGTGGAGTGAGGAAACCCTAGTTTTCTCTCATTCTGAATCACAAACCAATTTACTTTGCTGTTTAGTTTAATTTAAGTAATATTAGATAATTTACAAAAATCAATTCTTTTTGGAAAAACTATAATTCAATGTTTTTAAATTATTAAAGTGAACAATCCTCGTCTCTGTGGGATCGATATTCCCTTACTCAAGCAAAACTATACATAATTGATCTGTGCGCTTGCAGAAGGGTAAAACCAAAAGTGTCGTTAAAGTGTTGTTTTTAATCACATATTTTGCACACACCTGACGCCCACCAAGTTTTTGACCCATTGCCGGGGACACGACATTATTCAATAGCTTTATTAGTTTATTTACATTGCGTTATTGTAGATTAAAGCTAAAGTTGAAAATTTTGTGTGATTTTCAGGTACAATTGAAGAGCGTGAAAGGAAAAGACAAATCTGCTGAAGTTGCGTCTAGACCCTCTGTGAGTTTCAATTTTGCTTGGTTTTTGCATATTAATTTTTAACTTTCCTTTTTGTTCATAGTTTAGAATTAGTTTAGTTAATTTGCTTTAATCATTTAAAAAAGAAAATAAATAATAAATAATTTTATTTAGTATATGTCCGATAGACCGACGCGTTCAAATTCAAATTCTGCATTAGTAGTATACAACCCGAAGATCGAAAGAACTGTAAGGCATTTACGAAAATTTATTGAAGAGCGTCGTCAGACAGAAGAGGTCGATATGGGTGACGAAAGAGTCAATCCACGGAGAGGACCAGACACCTTATTGAAGAGATTTTACGCATCGGACGCGTATGAATCGTATGCTGAATTTCCAAAATAGGAAGGTCCGAAGCATTTCAAGATCAAGACGAGTGTAATCAACACGCTCCCAAAGTTTTCTAGTCTCAAGATAGAGGATTCATACCAGCATGTCAATGAATTCTTAGAGGTTGCATCAACCGTTAGGTATGATGGTTTAACTAAAAATGATCTAAGAGTGCTTCTATTCCCATAGTATTTAAAAGACAAAGCAAAAAGATGGTACATTAAATTGACTCAAGCAACTAAACTTAATTGGGAAAGACTTAAGCAAGAATTCTTAGAGAAACATTTTCCCATAGGAAAGACTTGAGAAGCCCAAGATGCGATTAAGTGATTCAGGCAGTTGCCAGGAGAGCAATTTCATGATGTGTGGGGGAGATACAATGCGATTTTGTATGAATATCCCCACCATAGGTTTTCTTATCAAGATGTTGCTAGAAATTTTTACATGGGACTAGGTGAAAAACACAAAAATCTGATAGATTCCTCTACATAAGGTCAGTTTACCTTGAAACCCACAAGTGAGCTTTTAGAGATGTTTGATAACATCAGTGAAAATACCTTTCAGTATGAATATGATATGAGGTCTAAAGGTGAACTGGATATGCGATTATAAAAATCATTTGAGGTCAATCATGATATGAAAAATCTAGTGGCACTGATAGAGGAGAGGTTAGAGCGATTTGAAAAAAATTCTTACCCAAGAAGTCATTCCCCTAAAAGAGAATTTTTTGAGGTTGAACCAGATTATTCTCAAAATGAGTGTGAGGACGTAATAGTCGTTGATGTTAATGCAGCATGGAATTATTCCAATAATGCCCTGTTCTCCAACTCATACTCTCCAAATAATAAAAATCATCCATTCATGTCCTATAAGTCCATAAATGTGGAGAATCCTCTAGAAAAAGTTCAACAAGGACAGTGGTCCAATTCTTAATCCAATTTTCAACCAGGGCAGCAATTTACCTCATAGCCAAGGTTCCAACAGAGTCAGTAATCATTCGAATCTCAACCAAGAATAATGACTTAAAATTCCTAATCAAATTACCAACCCAGACAACCATCTAATAATTCTCTGGCTCTTCAGCTATTCAATAACAACCAGGCTATCCAACCATTCCAATATCAACTCCAGCCTCAAAGAAACCAAGCTCCACCACCCGGTTTTCAAAATAACAGGATAGAACAGACCTTGGTGGACCTCCAAAATCAGATGGGGGTACATACTCAAGCACTGGCCCAAATCACCATGTAGTTAGGACAAATGGAAAATCATAGGAACACTATAGAGCCAGGTCAGTTGCCTAGTCATCCTATCGCTAACCCAAAGATCCAGTAAGTGCAAGAGCTTGTATCGTTTACCAATACTAATCACGAGTCTATTCAAGCAATTACGACTCTGAGAAGTGGAAGGGTAGTGGAAAGCAGAGTAGAGGAAGAACATGAGGAGAAAATTCATAAAAGAAAAGAAGTCGAACAAGCTCAAAGGAAGGAAGTGGAAGAAACACAGTAGAAAGAGGTTGAGAGCGGAGAGGTTGAAGTTCAGAAAGATAAATTACCAGTAAATAAGAGTGTGGATGAGACATTGCTTGATAAGCCATATAGGGTGAACTACGAGGAGGCACTGCCATTTCCTTAATGTCTTAAAGAACTGGCTAAGTATGGGAAAATGAAAGAATCTGATATGTTGGATACATTCCGACAAGTCAAGATTAATCTGCCACTCTTAGACGTAATTGCCCAAATCCCACCTTATGCTAAATTTTTCAAGGATCTCTGTACACAGAAGAGGAAAAGCAGAACAAATAATCCAAAGAAAATACTCTTGACTGAGCAAGTGAGTTCACTGTTATTAAGCAATACTCCACCAAAGAGGAAAGATCCCGGTGCTCCCACTATTTCTTGTGTTATTGGTGACCAGAAAATTGGTAGAGCCCTTCTTGATCTAAGTGCGAGTATTAACTTGCTTTATTATTCAATCTATAAACAGCTAGGGTTGGGAGTGCTCAGTCCCACAGAGGTTGTACTGCAGTTTGCCGATCAATCTGTCAAGCATGCGAAAGGTATTTTGGAAGACCTCATAGTTCAAGTGGGCAAGTTTTACTTTCCAATTGATTTTGTAATCCTGGAAACGGAACCTGTCCCGGAATCAAATAAACACATCCCATTGATCTTAGGCAGACCATTTCTAACCACAACAAATGCGTGCATAAATTGCCAAACAGGAGCCATGGATTTGACCTTTGGGAACATAAAAGTCAGGATGAATGTGTTTGAGGGAAACCATTAATCACTTGAGTCAATGGATTGTTTCCAGATAGATGAGTGCAATGAGCTAGATGATATTATATGTGATTTTACGACTCAAATTCTGGAGAAAAAAGAGATTGAAGAATTTCTGGCAAATGAAGTGCCGAATGAAGGAATCGAAGTCTGGGATGCATATGTGGAAGGGCAGAACAAGGAATTAGATAAATTTGAGACTGCATTATATGCACAACCTTGGAATCAAGAGCCAGTGGAACCACTCCCAATAGTTTCAATTATTCCCCCAGTTCCATCACTTACAACTCCGCCTGTTTCAGAACTTAAGGAGTTACCAGAAAAGTTAAAGTATGTTTTCTTGGGACCCGATGAAACTTTTCCTGTTATTATTTCATCAAAGTTGACAACAGAACATGAATCAAGTCTGATTAAGGTCTTGACCAAGAATAAAGAAGCAATTGGGTGGAGTGTGGCTGACTTGAAAGGGATTGATCCATCAATTTGCATGCATCGGATTTATTTGGAAGATGAACATAGTAAGAAAGGAAGTAGTGAAGTTGCCGGATACGGGAATCATTTACCCAATCTCTGATAGTAAGTGGGTAAGCCCAACTCAAGTGGTCCCGAAGAAGTTGAGAATCACAGTAGTGCCCAATGAAAAAGGTGAGCTAATTCCTCAACGCACGACCACGGGGTGGCGTGTGTGTATTAACTACAAAAAGCTCAACTTTAATACCAGGAAGGATCATTTTCCATTACTATTCATCGATTAAATCCTGGAAAGATTAGTCGGGCAAAGCTACTACTACTTTTTGGATGGTTATTACGGTTATAATCAAGTGGCAATTGATCATGCGGATCAGGAGAAAACCACTTTCACTTGTCCATATGGCACATTCACATACAGACAGATGCCTTTTGGGTTATGTAATGCGCCAACAACATTCCAGAGGTGAATGATGTCTATCTTCTTTGATATGGCAGAAAATTTTCTGGAAGTGTTCATGGATGACTTCTCAGTCTTTGGGGCAACCTTTGAAGACCAACTTAATTCTTAGTTGGGAGAAGAGCCATTTTATGGTTCAAGAGGGAATAGTACTTGGCCACATTATATCTAAGTTGGGGATTGAGGTCGATAAAGTAAAATTTGAGCTAATTTCAAAATTACCTCCTCCCATATCTGTTAAGCAGATACGCTCTTTTCTGGGCCATACTGGGTTTTATAGAAGGTTTGTCAAAGATTTTAGCAAAATCGCCCAGCTATTATGCAAGTTACTAGCTAAAGATGTAGTCTTTGTCTTTGACAAAGAATGTCTTCATGCTTTTGAGGAATTGCGTACTAAACTCTCATATGCCCCAATTATCTGTCCACCGAACTGGTCTCTATCGTTTGAGCTGATGTGTGATGCTTCAGATTATGCAATCGGAGCTGTGCTAGGGCAGAGAAAGGACAAGTTGCCATATGTGATTTACTATGCCAGTAGAACTCTAAACGAAGCTCAGATGAATTACACAACTACCGAGAAGGAGTTGCTGGCAATGGTGTTCGCCTTAGACAAATTCAGGTCGTATTTGTTTGGAACCAAGGTGGTCGTATACTCAGATCATGCCACGCTGAGGCATTTACTAACCAAGAAATACTCCAAGCCCATACTGATTTGATGAATTCTATTGTTACAAGAATTCGATTTGGAGATCAAAGATAAAAAGGGTACGGAGAATGTTATAGTTGATCATTTGTCAAGAATTGTCGTTGAGTCCACAAAGGATACATTCCTCTTAAGGATGAGTTCCCAGATGAACATCTGTTCAGTTTGGATGTTATGGAACAAATACCGTGGTATGCAGATATTGTCAACTATAAAGACACAAGTAGAATTCCTAATGGATGGTCTAAGCATGAGAATGATTATTTCTTTAGCCAAATAAAATTTTATATCTGGGACAATCCACGATTGTACAAATATTGCCCGTATTAGATAATTCATAAATGTGTTCCAGAAAGTGAAGTCCAAGGCATACTGATATTTTGTCATACGTTAGAGTGTGGAAGGCATTTTGATGCTTAGAAAACAACTCACAAAATCCTTCAGAGCGGTTTTTATTGACCTATTATATTCAAGGATGCGTTTGATTTTTGCAAATCTTGTCTAAGATGTCAAAATTTGGGATCCATATCTCGATGAGACATAATTCCACTAAATCATGTTTTGGTGGTTGAGTTGTTTGACGTCTAGGGCATTGACTTCATGGGACCGTTTCCAAAAGCCGACGATAAGCAGTATATATTAGTGGGAGAGGATTGCGTTTCTAAATGGGTAGAGTTTGTTGCCACATCGCATGTGAATCACATTGTGGTTGAGGAATTTTTTAAATCCAATATCTTTTCTAGATTTGGTATGCCACGAGTGTTGATCAGTGACGGTGGCAGCCACTTCGACAACCAGTTTATTCCGGCCATATCACCCACAGATGAGTGGTCAAGTGGAGGTTTCGAACAGGGAGATCAAGAACATTATTGAAAAGACAGCAGATCCTGATTTAAAGAATTGGCCGAGAAGGCTAAATGATGCATTATGGGCATACAGGACCGCTTACAAGACACCGATTGGTATGTCACCATACAGATTGGTCTATGGTAAGGCGTGTCATCTCCCTGTGGAACTCGAGCACAGAACATATTGGGCGATCAGAAGATTGAATTTTGATATCGAAAGATCGGGTGCTCAGAGAAAACTCCAACTCACAGAGCTTGAGGAGTTGAGGAACAACGTATATGAGAATTCTAGAATATAAAAATTCTAAACCAAAGAATTCCATGATAAACATATCAGAAAGAAAAGCTTTGAGGTTGGCCAGAAAGTATGGTTGTTCAATTCAAGACTCAAATTGTTTCTCGATAAGCTCCAGTCAAGATAGGACGAGCCGTACATAATTACTAAGGTTTACCCCCATGGAGCGGTGGAACTTGATGACCCTAACAACAGAAAGCAATTTGTGGTGAATGGTCAGCGTTTAAAGCGTTATATAGAAGTTGTGCCAACAAAGAGTGTCGTTGAAACAGTTAATTTAACAGAACCGGCACTAGAGCCGGATGATTTTAATCCTGAATACTGAGAGGTGGCAACATTGAGCCAACAACGTTAAACATTGGTACTAAGTGATAAAGATTAGCTTTTGATCTTAGTTTGTAGTTGTAAAATAGTAGTTTAATTCAATTTTTGAAATTTTTTTTAAGATCGAGTCTGAAATAGTCGTCATCAGTTGGAGGGGTATTTTCATCCACGAAGCGCCGAATTTCGAAAAATTGAGGTCACTCATGTCAATATGTGTGTATAGGAAAGGTTCAAGTGTTCAAGAATCAAGAACGAGCAACAATGTGGCCGAAGCAAAAAAATCCACCTTTGGTACCTACGCCCAAGCGTAGGGTGACCTATACCCAAACGTAGGTCATGGGGACTGTATAAAATAGTCCTGCGGCTTTTCATTTTCAAATTTGTTTTTCTCCCTCTCGTCGCCACCGAATGGACTCCCATTTGTTCCGAAAGCCAAATATTGATATTTCCTATTATTCCTAAGCGGTGGATCATTAGATTAGTAAGCAATGTACGGATTCACGTGAAGAACTCGAAAAGTCTCCAGAATCCAATTTTAGGGAATTTGCCATTTCCTGCGATTCGGTAAGTTTTGATCCATTCTTTTGGTTTCGATTACTTAATATAACTATTCTAAACTAGTATTGATGAACGAGACCGATCGAAATCATGTTTTAATCTGTTTTCAAAAAGTGGGATTTTTAGCTTCAGATACAGGTTGAATATCGAATTTTTGTGATGAGGTCTTGTTTAATCGTCATATTAGAGTACTTTAGATATAGTTTTGAGTTTGATTCGGTGTACGGATAGTTTTTCGCTTATTTTTCGTAAAAATCCGAATTCTGTAGGAATGGCTCGTGTAAAAGGAGCAAAGAAAGCGGATGAGGGAGCATCTACATCGTGGATGGCAGTGCAGAGAGATAGATCACGGTCACCGCCCATGGAAAGTACGCAGCCTGTAAGTCGTAGTACCCGGGTGCCGAGACCAGTGTATGTTGCGTTAGATTCGTCCTATGAGGAGTTTGAGAGGCCGATTGCACCGACGGATGGCATTGAGTTAGATTTGAGATTTGGCCAAATGATAGTTCCACCTGCTGCACCGAGGGCTCCATCACGACCCTAGGCACAGGCTTCAGTCCCTGAACCATCACCACTACCACATAAGTCGGAGTCATTCGATGAGCAGACTTCTAGGAGTGGTGATAGTGAGGATGGGGAGACAGAGTTAGAGGATGCTGAGCGCGGTGAAGTGCCGTATCCCGGGCCGGCAATTGATGGTGATGAGGGTGATCTTGTTTCTTACAAATGGAAGCATTCCACTGTTTCCAAGGAGACGTTGATGACTCAGGCGTTGAAAAAGGGGTTTCGACAGGAGCGCACTTTTGTTATTGTACCACTTGAGTGGATAGAACCAGTTCCACATTGGACTATAGGCATACTAAGGGAGCACAGATTATTGCCGATCCTAGCCCCAACTATACCACATATTTGTGCTAACATGATTAGCGAGTTCTAGCTTCATATGAGGCATTACAGCAAAAGGAATCGGCTAGTGATAGTGGTGCAAGGGTGGGAGTTTGAGATTATTCCTGAGAGTATTGCTGTTGCGTGGGGTATTCCACACGAGTGCCCTATGGAGTTAGGGGAATGGTTCCCATATATGCCAAACCCACTTCCGCCACTTTATGATATGGTACGACTGCAAACTGAGGGGCAGTGGGCCGACAATAGGCGTAATGGGACCAAAAAGTCCAACTATCATATGATGTTGTGGCTTTGGGATGTAATAGTTCGGTCTAATGTATTACCATATAGCCATCAGACCATGTGCTACCCACCATATCCGGTATTGCACTATGCTTTCGAGTTTGGTCATTGGTACTCTGTTCCACTCGTTCTTTGGCAGACTTTATTCCGGCATTATATTCATTTACGTCGAAATATATTCATTTATTCCGGTATTGCACTATACCAAATTTCAGATGATTCTTCATTGCCTTATGATGAAGTTGATATTTGATCAAGGATTACAAATGGATGCCGAGGATATGCTTTCACCGTTAGTTATGTATGGCAAGGGAGCGTTTAACAAGGGGTGGCTCAAGATGGGTCCAGAGAATTTGCTCACCGGTGCAGGTTCGGAGGAGTTTTACTATCGGGAGCACAGGAGGAGGATGTAGGGATGCCGCAAGCTGAGGAGGAGATGCCTGAGGTGGAGGTGCCACAGGCTGAGGAGGTTGTTCTAGGCAATGATATGCCACAGGCCCCGGCTGAGGGTTTTGTTATGATGACTCAGACTCAATACGACCAGTTGATTGGTTGTATTGAGGGATTAGAGCAATCATTCACAGAGGAGAGACATGTCTGACAACATGAGCACCGTAAGTTGATGGATATTTTCATGAGGCATATGAGAGTGACCATTCCATCACCACAGCCACCTCCGGATGATGCTTAGTAGTTGTAGTTTAGTTTTGATTCTTTTATTTATTTATTTATTTATTTAGGATTTTCTTGTTTTAGCTATTCACAGTAGAGATTAATCGTAGAGCGGGGAGTCATGTTTGATCTTTTGTGACCACTTTAACGATCATCTTTAACTGTTTGTGATATTTTTTATTTTTATATAAAATGACAGTTTTGACCGCTTTTAAAATATGTGTGCCTTACTATGTTTATTACGTTGAGTATGCGTGATTCTATTTTCGCATTATGAGGACATGTGTGCGTTTAAGTTTGGGGGTACGTTAATTATTAGGAAGCGTGTCATGACTTGATTAAAATATATATATATATATATATTTGCTTTACCCTACGCCCAAGCGTAGGGTAGTTCGTGGTTGGGCCAAATAAATTGAAAACAATAGACCATTTTTGGGATGTTTTGGCATGATTTGTACTTAGACTTGTATTTATATTTGTTTAAGTTATTTTTAAGAATTTGTGTAGAATTTTTGTACAATTTTTAGAGTAATCATAATCTGACAAGAAAACTGCAAATAAAAGTTGTATTAGTTATTGCTTCTCCTTTCCTAGTCAATTAGGGGTATTGAATCCTTTTTCTCTTCTAATTATACTCTATTCGTCTATAAATACATCTATAGGGTAGACACAATTCATAATTCACAATTCTCAAGGAGTGAGTATTAGATTGAGTATTCTTCTTCTATTCTTCTTTTATTCTTTTCTATTTCGAGGAGGGTTAGTATGGATAATGCTAATGAAGATTATTCTGACCCGAAAGAGTTCATAGAGGAGATGGAACCATATGTGGTTATGAAGAGCATGAATAATGAAGCTACGAGTCAGAAGGGAAACCGAACCATACCAAAATCATTTTTGCAGTGTCGGTTTCAATTTGAGGAGATATTTCATCCGGATAGGATGAATCGAGTTTTAGTTGCACCCGGACGAAAAATCCTTAGGGAACGAGGATTAAAGAGTCTAGAAAAATCTGCAAGCGAAAAGGTGTATCCGGGCTTGGTCCGAAAATTCTATGAAAATATGATAGTTTCGGGACCACCTGGATTTGAGGTGATAAGGGCTAAAGTGACTCAGTTGAGTGCTCCTGTTGTGATTGGAAGAAGAAGTATTGCCGATACATGGAATGTATCAATCGGTACTCCGACAAACTTACATGGAATTTTGAAGGAGCATCCGGTAGTATAGCCACATAAGGATGAAGATATGGTGAGGGAATTATGTGCGGTTTCAGATCTGGGGGATAAAACGTGTGAAAATTGGCGGTTGAAGTCGGACCTACTATATTTGGATTGTGTTGTTGCGACTCAACTTCGGCCTCACAATCGAACAAGTGCAAGAGATCACACTATGCTTCAACTTTGTATGCCCTAACTCATGGGTATGAAATATGTGTTCCAACCTAGATTATGGCTGAGATATCATATGATAGATCTATTGTAAATCGAGAATGGGCGGGGGCTGATAAATGTGACTATTATCTTTAATACCTACTTTTACTATCAAAAATCATTGCTGAGCAGTTGGGTGATAGAATGAAGGAATTGGAAGAGATGTGGTGGACATTCATGAAAATATATCCGGAGGAAGGTTTAGGAAAGTTGAAAGAGACTGCAGATTGCCGGATATGGTTGAAAAGTGTCGTGTCGAGTGATGAAGAAGAAGAGGTGGACTAGGAATTAGGGTTAGGATTTTTAGGTTATTCTATTTGTAGAGACGGTAGACCCTTAAGGCCACGTCTTTGTTATTTTTATTGTTATTTTTATTATTTTAGGATTAAGGCCAAATTAGTTTTTTTTTAAATTATTGTCATCAATAAAAAAAATTAAAAAAAAAAGTATTTGTTCCTTAACAACATGTGTCGATGTCTGGATGTTTATGCTGCAATTTATTTTTCATTGCTATGATTGGGTATGTGTGCTCTGTTAATAATATCTCCAGATGATCCAATTCAAGTTTAGGGAAGAGGATTTGTGTTTTGCTTTGGAATCCAGAATTGAGCTTCAAGGGTAACTGTATTTGTTCTCTTATTTTATTTTTGACCATGGGACATGGTCTGATTTAAGTTTGGGAGTAAGGGTATAGTATTCCAAGGAATAAAAAAATTTGAGAAAAATAAAAAAAAATTAAAATAATTCTTTGATTTTATGTATGAGTGTTTCGCATTATGAGTTGATTGAGTTTATGTTTATAAAGTATAAGTAGTATCTGATGTGATGTTCCCGCTCATGAGAATAATGATTAAATCAAGTTAGTAAAGTGATGTGGTTTACATGGGTGGGTGAATGAGTGAAATTGAAATTAAGAAAGACAACTTTGACCTATAAACACAAGCACACATTCACTATGAGAAATAGGTTGATTTTTCACTATGTAGTTGAAAATTAATTTGCCGTAATAAAAGGGGAGAAGGGGAGTTGTTTTGGTTGAAATAGAGAAAATTGAAAAGAATTGAAAAAAAAATGCAAAAAGAAATTCTTTGATCTGAGTAACCGGGCTTTGGTTTCAAAAATATCACTCTTCGCGTTTAAAGGGGAGAAGACTGATGAGCATAAATTTCATGGAAGAAGTTCGGGCCCAGTTGGTTGGGACTAAAAAGCCTCGCTGGAAAGTCGGGAGCTTAGAAAGACAAAAAAGGATGAAAAGTGAAAATATTGAAAAAGTTACGTATTAATGAAAAATGGCAAAATTTGATTAATGAAGTAGGAGAAAAGAAACTGAAATATTGTATTTGAATGTTCACAAAATCACGAAAGGTTGTCTGAATTTTAAGTAAAAAGTAGCAAAATCATTCACTTAAGTGGGGACCATTCATAACACGAAGCTTGATGTAATTGTTGTTTGGTAGTAAGTGGGAATATTTGCATTCATATTATCGTGTGTGTTGTATCATAGAATATTTGACTTGTATGTGTGAATTCATGAATGCATAATTACAAAAGAATTGAGATGTTTGTAGGTACCATCACTGGAAACCTTCACGAAATTTCACTCGCCCACTAGGGGTAATCTAGGGGTTTAAAAGGCTTGTTACACGTGCTAAGTGTAATCGTCGACCGTCACGAAAGCAAGGGATTAGGTTAAAATAGATTAGGTTTGATAGAATAAGAATCATCACAATTAGTTTTCTCTGAGTTTATTGTTAAGGGACTAGCAATATGTAAGTTTGGGGGTGTGATAGGTGCTCAATATTGGTCATTTTTCGCCATTCTCTTGCGTTTGTTATGTCTTTACATTCCATTACTTGATATTTTTATCTCGTATATGTGTGTAAGCATGTTTCAAGAGCTTAATGAAGAAACAGAGCTAATCTCGGTAAATTAACTAAGTTCGTGTTCGTTTCTATCTCGAGAAAGGAATCAAGAGGTGTGCTAGAGCAAAGAAGAGCTATCGGAGGGAAAAATGGTCATTTCATGACATTATTATCTCACCAGAAGGGCAAAAATGTCATTTTCAGACATTATTACTTCACCGAAAAGCATCGGGAGTCAAAAACGACCAGTTTAGCTCAAATACAAAATGACGAATTTTTACATCAAAAGTGCATAATACCTACGTAACTAGAGAGAAAAATGGGCAAATTGGACCCAACATACGCTCTTAAGCTACGTTGTGGTTTTGGACCCTACACTCTAGACCTACGCTAGAAGTATGAGTGTTATTATTCCTGAAGTGTTATGAATATGAGTGTTTCTCTTGTGTTTTGATGATAGATGTTGTGTTGATTGTCAGTGTGGGACTGGTAGGTACGAGTCGTAGTGATCTATGAGGTGGTCTGTACTATGGGGCATGTATTAGTTATATATGTTATATATATATGCATAGGTGTGCGTTATTATATGTTGTTGTGTTATGGTTTCATTACGAACTAGTTGTCATATTTGTTGATGCATGGTAGGGGACTAGGGGGATGTGTTTCCAGGGTCTCGTATTGGCGTGAGTACCATGTGTGATGTTTGACCGACTTAGGGTAGATGCATGTACACGGATTGGTTTTCACTAAACTTGGACGGTCAGAGGATGTGATAGTTACGATTCCCTTTATCCTACAGGGCTCAATTAGGTCACCCCGACGTTGGTTTTCCCTGGTGGTCTACACCAGTTTGCAGGTAATGTTTTGGTTATGGACAACTTGGAGTGCAGGATGGCTCGTGGCACTGATATTGTTGCGAGATTTGGGATGTTTATACGTAGAGTTGTTCCATTTTAGTTTTCTTTAATTGTCCCCTGTATTGAAACTGTTGTTGTATTTCTTAGGAGCCAGCCTGTTAGCATATCACTTCCTTGTATTCGGTACCAGTGCATCATTGTATAGATGTATTCTTTTTGCATCTCAATGTGCCTTGTGTATCATTTGATTTAGCTTCCGCTTGGTAATGTTTGGAATTATTGTTATTAATAATATTTCATTCAGTTTTATGGTTATTTAGGATCTTAATTGGTCGTTTTTTTTATGGATCATACCCCGAATTTCTCGGATGTCCCGGTTCGGGAGTCTTTGGAATTTAGGGGCTTGACAATATATATATATATATATATATATATATATATATATATATTGTGATACATTAGAGATTATATTATTAATAATACTATAGTAGTGATAATTTTATATATTAGTCACACACATATTGTTCAACAAAATATAAATAAGATGAAAATGTAATAGTAGTAGGAGACTAGAAATTTCTCCATTTTTGTAAATTTTTAATTTTTATGTTATAAATACAATTAATTTTATTACAATTGAATTGTATTAATAATATTTTAAGTAAAATTGAAAACATAACATATAAAATATAACATTCCAAAAAATAAAATATGAAAAAAAAATTGGAGTTAAAGTATAATATGAAAGTAAATATATATAATAAGAATTATAATTAAAATATAATTAAGTAATTAATAAATTAATTTAATTTTACTTCTCAAAATAATTCAGTTTATTTTTTTAATTTTTTTATCTAACTATTACTAAGGATAAATGACTAAATGCATAAATAAGTAAATGACAAAGTAGGGTAAATGAGTAAATGCATAAATAACTTAAATGAGCAAAACACTCACTTTTAAAGTTCACTGGTTATTTTGCTCACTTTTAAAGATGAGATGTATTGTGCTCACTTTTTTTTTTTTTCAAGTTTTTATTAGTCCACTTTACTAGTGAACGTGTTTCTCCTTACAAGTAGTAACAAATATCCTAATATTTTGTCTTTAGTTTTTAGCCTATAGGCTTTATTACCCTTTTTTATTGGATAAGTTTATAGGCTTTTGTTCCTTGGTGTGCTTTATTTTATGCATGCATGTGCATTGTGCTTTGTGCACCCGGTGACCCATATAACATCCACCCAATGTCGACAAAACCATCATCCCGGAGTATCCATTTCTTAATTAAGCCACATAACCATTAAAACTAATTATTGATCTTTACACTACTATTTTCCTTTAAAAAAAAAACTAGTTATTGATCTTTACACTACTATTTTCCTTTTAAAAAAAACTAATTATTGATCTTTACACTACTATTTTCCTTTAAAAAAAAACTAATTATTGATATTCATACACGGGTTGCCCCAATCATTTAATTGCATATTTTTATGGTCTTTAGTTAGTTGGCTAGAAGAAAATAATTAAATAAAAATAAATAAACCCTCGTTTAAAGAGAGACAAAAATAAGTTTCAGATCAGAGATATAAAAAACCCAAGCACAAGGTCCACACTACGCATTAGTGGCAGTGCCTATATAACAAGACAACAATATGTTATAGATTCCATTATCCAGAGATAGCCAGCTCATTGGATATTCTTAGAATTAAAATGGGAAGTTTTTTTAAAGATTTGTGGTTGTATCATAATTGAGTACTCTAATAAATAAGCTGCTTTAATTAATCACAAATGTCTCCAATAGTTACCATCATGTATATATGCTATATATATTGGAATTGAGCTGGCTAATGTCTGCCCTCGATTAATGGGAATTGTCGGGCTATTATAGACCAAGAAGCAAGGACTGACTTTGCATGATTGGCCATTTCATGCTCCATATATATATATATATGTATATGTATATGTATATATATATATATGTATATGTATATGTATATATATATATATGTATATGTATATATATATATATGTATATGACAATTCTTCATGATAATTAAACCATATCTCAGTGTTGAATTAGCTGATTTTAATATCTTCCAGCTGCCATATTATTACTCATTCTTTTCCAGCATTGGAGGACCTACTTAATATTACAACTATATTATCTAGACACATATAACTATTAATACACACATACAAGCATAAACAGAGAAGCGGGGAGAGAAGGGTTAATATGAGAGCATCGCATGGTGGTCCAATATGCCAATTTCCTTTTGCAAATCACTAATGTTGGTGGCGTACAAACATTAGCGAAATTTTCAATAACATAGACCTATCTTGCTTAAACTTTATACCATAAGATATTTTTGTGTTATTTCTAGCCCATGGTGCCATTCTGCTATAAATATTCCTTTCGAGGTCTATGATTCTTGCATCAAACGGGATTAGTCGTATGATGGTTTAATTACGTTAACATACAATCATTACAGTTGGTATTCAATTACATAACCTAACATGCAATCATCATCGTTGACCATGAACGAGAGCACACATTTCTTCATACCACAACGCACTATCAATTTTGTTGATTATGTCACTAACTATATGACTCGTCATAGGGTGGTCCAATTATATGATCATATAATGTGCAATCACGATCGTTAGCATTGTATATGAATTTTGTTGATTGTGTCACTAACTAGATGGGACTCGTCGTATGGTGGTCCATAGCGTTGTACATGGCTTCATGCAAAATTTTCAATATCGGAAATCCTCAAGCATAACATTTTCTATCAAAGTCGACTAAAATTGATCCGGACATCATGATTATAAAAAAAAAAAAAAAAAGTCTGCCTAAAATTCATAACATTGTTGCTTTTGATAGGTGATTCTTATGTTACCAAAAACCATATAGGTGTCATCTTATGCCATATTATTTGATTTTTCTTTGGAATTGTCAATAGTTATCACTCATTTTCTCATTATATCACTAAATAGTACCCGCTTAAATTTTGTAATGAGATCTATTGTTTTGATAGGTAATTCCTCTATTAAGAACCATAGGTATCATCTAATGCTATCTTACTATAGATAATTAAATATTTCTTTAGAATGGTAGGAATGGTCTTATACGCTATCCATCATATCTTTAAATGAGACTCGTTAAATTATGATTAAATTACATCACCTAATATGCAATCATGCAATATTTCAATAGCTGGAATACACATTCCTTCATCATATCATTTTCTATCAAGAACATGATTAAATTTTATGAGATTATTTGATATATTATGTCGTATCTTCATCAGAAAATTTCAATACCTAAAACACGTAGTTCCCGATCATATCATTTTCCATAAAAAAAAATACGTTTAAATTTAATGTGACATTGTATATTATATTTTGTTGGGTAAATAGTTTAAACCCCCAAGTTTATTCTCTTTCCCTACTATACTCCCTCAACTAAATTTAGTCTCCTAAACTTTCATTTTTTTGCACCATGGGCTTGCCTTCCAATTTTTTTATATTTCCACCTTGCATTTAACTCTCTTATAGGATAAAGTGCAAAAAATCAATTTGCCTCAATTCTATTATAAAAGACTATCATACCCTTATTATTATATTTCTTAATTCTTTAAATTACAAAAATATTATTTCTTTTAGTTAGAATATTAATTCTACCATTTACCTTTAATGTATTAGACTAAATATACTCTCAAATGCTAAAAAAAAAAAAATTATAAGTTTTAATTATTTTATTTTTAAATCAATTAACTTGTTATTAAATTTTAGTTTGATTTAAATCATAAAACTCATTATCCTAATTAATTTTTTTATGTCAAATAAAACTTTTTTTTCATAAAAATATATTCATAAATAAATCACAAATTACTTAATAATAAACACCTGCTAATTTTCTCATGTTATATATATATATATAGGGATGGAAACGGGTGTGGTTCTGGGCGGGTATACCCTGCCCCGCCCCAACAACTGTAAAGAAATCTCCACCCCAGCCCCGTCCCCGTCCTCGTCCCCGTGGGTTTTTTAAAAACCTTTGGGTGCCCGCAGGTACCCGCTAAGAACTGAAATTTTTGAATATTTTATTTTAAAATTAAACAATTCCACAAAATCATATACTCAAAACACGAAATTCAATATTATAGAAACTAAATAAACATCAAATTATCCAACACTCCAAATTATAATACATTTTACGGAAAATAACAACAACAAAGAAGTTTGTTCAATATTACGTTCACTTCAATCTAGACAACAACAAAAATAAAATTTAGGATTAGTGGGCTACACTTATTTTTTATTCTAATATGTCTAAACGGAGCGGGGACACCTAAAACAGTCTCCGTCCCGTTTATGTGAGGTTTTTTCCCCAACTCCATCCCCACCATATAGTATAAACGGGGCACCCAAAACTGTTATAAACGTGGCGGGGCGGGGCAGGGCAAATTGTCATCCCTATATATATAACATGAGAAAATAAGTATACCAAAGATTTCTACTCCAAAGCTCTTATCGGTAAGTCTCTTGTTATCTCTTGTTCTTTGGTACTAAATTTGGCTTTTTGGGTTTTAGCTTCTATAGTTGTTTAAAACAATTGTCTACCTAGGTTTTTCTTTTTCTTTTTTTGTCAAATTTAGCTCTTACATAGAAAGAAAGACCATCACTAAAACACCAAGCATTTTTCTAGGAAATGATTTTAATGTCTTTTGTACACACAGAAATAGACAATAAAATGGTGGTTACAAAGGTATTCTTTAAAAATTTAATGTTTAACTGGTATCCCTTTATTTGATTTTCTATAATTTTTTGGGAAAAAAAACAAAATCAAATGTTGTATAATTTGGAAGATGATAGACAGAGGATGTGAGAGGAACAAAATTTAGATCCAATTACATGATATGATTTTCAGTACCTGGGGTTTCAGATTTGGATATTATCATTTTTTTAATTTCTCTATTTTCTTTCCGATAATGAGTTTTATTTGCTTCTTATTATTTAGGTGTTCATTATCTTGTGTTGGATGGGAACTTGGTAAGTTCTTTGGTTAAATATATAATTAGGGTATTTGAGTGCATGTTCATACATTTGGTAGGTTCTCTGAAATTTCCAAATTTCATATGCATTAATGATCGGTTTAGCATGTACTCTACATGCTAAACCGAACTATATATATATATAACATGAGAAAATTAACAAATGAACTATCTATATATATATATAATATGAGAAAATTAACAGGTGTTTATTATTAAGTAATTTGTGATTTATTTATGAATATATTTTATAAAAAGAAAGTTTAATTAGGATAATGAGTTTTATGATTTAAATCGAACTAAAATTTAATAACAAGTTAATTGATTTACAAATAAAATAATTAGAACTTATAAAAAAAAATTAGCATTTGAGAGTATATTTAGTCTAATACATTAAAGGTAAATGGTAGAATTAATATTCTAACTAAAAGAAATAATATTTTTGTAATTTAAAGAATTAAGAAATATAATAGTAAGGGTAGGATAGTCTTTTATAATAGAATTGTGGCAAATAGATTTTTTACATTTTACCCTCTAAGAGGGTTAAATGCAAGGTGGAAATATAAAAAGTTTGGAGGGCAAGCCCATGGTGCAAAAAAATGAAAAGTTTAGGGGGCTGAATTTAGTTGAGAGGGTATAGTAGGAAAAGAGAGTAAACTTGAGGGGGGTTTTAAACTATTTACCCTTTTTTGTTTAAATACATAGGTCATGTGTGGGTGTTAGCTAGGCAGCTATCGATACACAAGAGCTGGCATACATGAAGCTTCACAAGCAATACATCACGTGAGTTAATTTGATTAAATAGGACAGCTAAGAATGGAATTGATCGATGTCGCTAAGGCCCTGTTTAGTTCGCGGTCCAGTCCCATGTGGTCCGGTCTCATAATGACTTTTTTGGGACCGGACACTGTTTGGTAACACGGTTCCAAAAAAACGGTTCCAAAAAAACAAGGACCACTTGGGACCTGTAAATGCACAAAAATGCACAACACAAGAGATAATGCTTTTATTCATTTTTTATTTTCTTTATATACATTTCCTTAATGGGCTTAATTACTGGGCTTACAAAAACCTTGCTGGGCCATCAACCTGATGGGCCTGACGCCTGATGGGCTCAATTGGGCTGAACATTTCCACTCTTACACAGGCTCGATTCTTTGTGATGGGTCATCGATCATTCTGGCCCATTAGAAAGGATACCGAGTGGGAATGAGGTACATCACCCCTGATCGGGGTGACGTGGCTGATGCGATTAATGTGACGGCTGTATAATTATTGTAACGTTTGAAATCTGCGGTCCGGATGGCCTCGATTGGCGAGAAGGGAGGTTGAGGAGGCGCACGTGAAGCGAGGTGACGCTTCGCTTCCCGAGCGCACGGATTTTCAGACGTCCCTGAGACTCCTATAAATATTGGATGTAATGTTGAAGATTCATTCCGTTTCATCACTTGAAAATTTCAGAGAACTCTTTGCACTTGAGATCTTTACTTATCATTGCCAGAGTCTATCTCATCTCTGAGGAAAGCGTCCGAAATCTTTCGGGATTCATCTTAGAGTAAGTTATTTATTTTCATCTTCGCGTCTTTCTTTTCAAGATGTCTGATAGCGATGATACCCGGTCGGGTAGCGACCGTTTACCCTCATCTGTAAACCCGGATACCTTCCTTAGTTCACCCTCAGTGGAGGTGGTCAGGACAATTGTATCTAGTCCACCGGAGATTAACCAGAACATCGCAGTAGCTGGGGATCCGGCTGCAGGGGGTTCGGGAGATCAGTTTTATGCTGACCCCCTTCCTCCAATGAATAGGGTAGAGAAGGTATTAAAAAAGTTAAGGGTTAAATGCGGGGTACCCGATGGGGTAATTATTAAAAACTACCCTAAAAAGTATGATTTTAGGAAGGGTGAGGGGGTTTTGGACCACCAGATTTCGTTGTCGGCCTTTCACCTTCAAGTCATTAGATTCCCGATCCAGCCCTTTTTCCTTTATACCTTAGCTACCCTGGGTTTGGCCCCGCTTCAGGTCGGACCTAACTTCTTCAGGGTCTTGGCCATGATCTTGATAATCAATCAGGATCTGGGCCTTGACCTTGGACTGGCGGCACTTCTGTTCTGTTACAAAATACAGGCCCAGAGGGACTGCAGAGGCCGGTACAATCTTTTTCCCCTTAGTGGGAGGAAGATCTGTGATGGCACTGAAAAGTCCAACAAAGGGTGGAAGGAAAGAATGATCCTGGTGAGCGGGAATTGGAGACTTCCAAGCTCATCCAGATTCAAAGTCCCCAGCAAGTTTGACCAACACATTTTCCCTTCTTTCAAGCCATCCCATAGAGGGTCATGCAACTGCGATCAGTGCAATGATAAGTTAGGCCTCCATGTGCTTGAGTTTCTGGGAGAGCCCGATGAATATAAAACTTCAAATTATATCAGAAACCGTTTTGAACTGCTTAAATCAAAAATTTGGGGACAGCCTTTGAGGATGTGTAACAATTTCCTGACAGGTTCTACTTTGCAGGCCCTGTCTACAGAAATGCTGAGAATCCCGCAGGCAGTGTTGAAAAAGAAGTCCAAGCGGACAATTGGCCCTCAAGTGACAACTTCAACTCCTGGTGAGAGTCAAGGCGGGCAGGGATCACAAAGTGTTCCAACTCCTCCGGCTGGGCCTAATCTCCTGCCACCGGTGGAGAACACCCTGGTAACTCCACCTCCACCGATGGGAAATGTTCAAATCGGCCAGACTCCTCCTCCAAGTTCAGAGGAGGTTACCTGACCTTCATGGGACGTTCCCACTCCTGAATTCCGTCTGGTTGAAGGGGAAACAAGCCTGACGGGGGCACGACATCCCCGATCAGAGGAGAATTTACCCGAACGGTCTGTCAGGCCCCGAACGACCACACAGTCGTCTCCCATCGTACTGGATGACAGTGGGGTAGCAACTGAAGTGGAGAGACCCGTGCCATGGGCGTCGAAGATTACACTCCCGGGCGGTGACTTTCTGGTTGCGGGGCACGCAACCATTGATAACGACGCTGCTCTTCGGGCTATGGGCTCACAGATCTGAACGCCCATTAACCGAAAAAGGCTGAGAACCATTGACCGGGAGGAGTTGACCCCGACAGGTCCAGAGATAGCAATGAAGGTAGTGTTTTAACCTACAACTTCCTCAGTCGTACTTAATATTTTATTTGTTTCTTTATCAGGCTAACATTTGTTCTTTTGGCAGATGTTCTACCTGACCCAGGCTTACAATGCAAAAATGGAGGAGGACACGAAGTTGCTCAAAAAGTCCAATGAACTTCTGAGGATGAAGGAGGACTCCCGGATGAAGGTTGTCAACCTGCTGTCGATATCCAATGATAAGTTGGATGTCCAGACGCAGAGGGCTATCTCTGCAGAGCAACAGCTTCGGGTTGCTCAAGATAAAATTAAAGAAATGGAGGCGGTCCGGCGGGCCCTTTTTGATGAAGCAGAGGCTTTAAAGGCTGAGAATGAAAGCCTGAAAGCTGACAATGAGAGCTTGACGGCCTCCAATTCGAAGCTCCTGGAGGAAAGGGCAGAGATAGAGAATCTCCTTGGAACGGAGAGGTTGGTGGTGGAGATGTGCCACCGGGGTGGGAACGAAATGTACAAGCGTTTCTGCGAAACTTCCCAATACCGAATCGGGTTCGGTTGGAGGTCATGCTTCAGTGACATGCAGAAACCCGTCGGAGAAAGGACTTTTGCCTCGGTGGAAGAACTGGATGAGAGTCTGGGCATCGCTCCTCCGTACGACGATCCGGTTGGTGGTCCGGACGACGTTCGTTTCTGCGAGTTCCTGACCAAGCCTCTCCCAGGGATGAGCATCACCGCCCCTCCTGATCCTCCAGCGCCTGATGGGGCCATCATTCCAGTGAACCCCAATGAGTCGGGCACCGGTGTTGACCCTTAGGATTTTTGTGTTCATAAATTATATTGTAAGGCTTGGCCACTGGGGCCCATTTTGAATGAAAGATAATAGTTTTTGTCCAGTTGACTTTTTGACTTTTATAATATCACAATTCCTGTCTATTTTGTTTATTTTTACAAATTTTTATGATCTCTTCAGGATCTGTGTTGTGTCCTAGGGCACTTCAGGTCATGCAAAGGTCAATTCAACACTCAGTTTATTTTTGGAACTTTGATCTCTTCAGGATCCGTGGTGTCTTCGGGCACTTCAGGCCATGCGAAGGTCAATGCAACACTTATTTTATTTTTGGAACTTTGATCTCTTCAGGACTTGTGTTGTGTCTTCGGGCACTTCAGGCCATGCGAAAGTCAATGCAACACTTATTTTATTTTTGGAACTTTGATCTCTTCATGATCTGTGTTGTGTCTTCGGGCACTTCAGGCCATGCGAAGGTCAATGCAACAGTTAGTTTATTTTTGGAACTTTGATCTCTTCAGGATCTGTGTTGTGTCTTCGGGCACTTCAGGCCATGCGAAGGTTAATGCAACACTTAGTTTATTTTTGGAACTTTGATCTCTTCAGGATCTGTGTTGTGTCTTCGGGCACTTCAGGCCATGCGAAGGTCAATGCAACACTTATTTAGAACTTTGATCTCTTCATTTCGGTAGATTTTTATGATTTATTTTGCCAAAATAATGATTTTACTGATCAAGTACTATAGTCTTTTTATCAAAAAGATCAAAGTAAAAACAGGACTTGGCCCATTAAGGGTAGTACCTCTTCAGGCGAGAGGCGTTCTGGGAGTTTGGTTCCATTCCGCCATCACTATTCCTTTGGACTCGGTATGCTCTGCGACCGATGACCTCAGTAATGGTATATGGGCTCTCCCAAGGCTCCCTGAGCTTGCCTACGAGCCCTATTTTTTGCCTAAGGACCATATCCCCGGCCTGGAACTCTCTTCTTTTGACTCTTTGATTGAACTGGTTCCGGATGTGCTGTTGGTAGGCGGCCAACCTGATCCCGACAGCCTCTCTTCTTTCCTCCAGAAGATCAAGATTCTGAGCCAAGTGCTGGTTATTTGGTCCTTTAACCCAGGGCTCGCTCTGGAGGGTTGGAACCCTGATTTCTGTAGGAATCACAGCCTCAGCGCCGTACGCCATGGCAAAGGGGGTTTCACCAGTGGGTTGCCTGGGGGTCGTCTTGTATGACCAAAGAACTTCGGGCAGTTTCTCAAGCTAGGCCCCTTTGGCTTTTTCAAGCTTTTTGGCCAAGGTGTTGAATATAGTTCGATTGGTCCTTTCCGCCTGCCCGTTCCCTTGCGGGTAGCCGACGGACGACGTGTTTTGGTTTATACCATGCTCGGCAAAGAATGCTCTAACTCCCTTATTGTCCAAATTTGTTCCGTTATCCATCATGATCATCCTTGGTAACCCGAATCTGCATATTATGTTGGTCCATATGAATTTTATGACGTGGGTACTTTTGACGGTGGGATAGGCTTCCGCTTCTACCCACTTGGTGAAATAGTCAGTGGCCAGAAGGACGTATGCATTCGACCGGATTGCTTTCGGGAGGGGTCCCACTATATCCATTCCCCATCGGGCAAATGGGTGTGGTACTATAGTGGGATGCAAGAACTCAGGTGGCCGATGGATAGCATCCCCATGCATTTGACAAGGCTTGCACCTTCGGACGTGCTCCTCGGCATCCCGAGACAGGTAGGGCCAGAAGTACTGTTGAGATAGAATCTTATGGGCAAGGGATCTGCCGTCGTAGTGGTTTCCACAAGCCCCACTGTGAATTTCCTGCATCACTGCTCTAGACTCTGACGGTGTAACACATCTCATGTAAGGACCTGAAAAGGATTTCCGGTAGAGTTGCCCGCTTATGATTAAGTATCGGGCGGAATTCCTTCTGATCTTGTAAGCTTCAGCTTTGTTTTCGGGAAGAGTTCCATTTCGCAGGTAATCCATCAGGGGATCCATCCAACTGGGCTCCCATAGGATAAGCATTACTTGTTCGGCTTCCTGGATACTGGGCCTCCGAATAAAATCCACCAAAAAAACCCGGGTTAGGTCCTCTCCGGCTGAGGACGCCTGATTGGCCAGGTGGTCAGCCTCATAATTTTCGTTCCTAGGGATTTGGGTGAAGGTTATTTTTTGAAAACCTTATGTTTCTTTCAAAACGAGTGCCCGATACGACTCCATTTTCGGATCCTTTGTTTCATACTCTCCATTGATCTGACGGACAACCAGCTGAGAATCACTGTGTACTGCTAAGGACTGAATTTGGAGGCTCCGGGTTATCCTTAGCCCGAATACGGCGGCCTCATACTCCGCCTCATTGTTCGTGGCTAGGAATTGTTGTTGTACAGACATATAAAGACGTGTTCCATCAGGTGTCAAGATCTCCAAACCAATCCCTGACCCGGAAAAGCAGGTTGATCCATCCACAAAAATCTTCCAGGTGCTCGGTTCGCTTTTTTGGTCTTGCTCTTCAGTTTCGCTTTCGAGTAGAAAGTCCGTTACTGCCTGTCCTTTGATGGAAATTCGGGGTATGTATGTCAGGTCGTATATGTTCAATTCGATGGCCCATTTGGAGATTCGCCCTGAGAGGTTAGGCTTTGACATAATAACCCGTAGGGGTGTTACTGTTGGGACGACGATCGGGTGGGCTTCAAAGTAATGCCTCAGCCTTCTCTTGGCATTCACTAGTGACAAAACCAATTTCTCTTGCCTGTTGTATCTGGTTTCTGCCTCAGCTAATGATTTGCTGGTGTAGAATACTGGCATTTGAAGGTTTTTGTCCTCTCTGATGAGGGCGGCGCTGGTTGACGCAGAGGATACTGCTAAATATAGGTATAAGATTTCATCGTGAGTTGGTGTGGACAGGATCGGGGGCATGGTCAAGTACTCTTTCAACCTCGCCAGGGCCTCTGATTGCTCTGGACCCCAAATTTCTCCCTTCTTCGCCTTTATTGCCTGAAAGAATAGTCGGCATCGATCAGTGAGTCATGAAATGAATCTTCTAAGTGCAATCACTCTTCCCGTCAAGATCTGAACGTCTTTATGTGTGTGGGGCTCCTTCATTTCTATCAGGGCCTTGACTTGTGTCGGGCTAGCCTGAATCCCGGTCCGGTCCACGATGTGCCCCAGGAACTGCCCAGATGATACACAAAAAGAGCATTTCGCTGGATTAAGCTTCATGTCGTGCGACCTGAGGGTGGCGAACACTTGGCGCATGTGGGTGAGATGGTCCTCCTTCTTTCTACTCTTGACCACAGTGTCATCGATGTAGGCATCAATTACTGTACCCATCATACCTTTAAAGATCCTGTTGACCAATCTCTGGAAAGTGGCACCAGCATTTTTCAGTCCGAAAGGCATAACTTTAAAGTAGTATGTACCTGTTTCAGTAATGAATGAGGTCTTTTCCTCATCCATTGGGTTCATTTTTATTTGGTTGTAACCCGAATACGCATCCAAAAAGGTTAGACGATCGTATCCAGCGGTAGCATCAACCATCTGGTCAATCTTTGGCAGTGGAAAGTTGTCCTTCGGGCATGTCTTGTTCAGGTCAGTGAAGTCAACACAATCCCTCCATTTGTCATTCTTCTTCTGCACTACCACTACGTTGGCAAGCTATTCGGGATATCTGACCTCTCTGATGAAGCCTGCCTGGAGCAATCTGGATACCTCCTCTACTATAATTTGGTTCCGATGTGCCCCCATGCACCTTTGTTTTTGCCTGATAGGTCTGACATTAGGGTCAACCCGCAATGAGTGATGCGAAACTTCGAGGTCGATTCCCGGCATGTCCGTATGCTCCCATGCGAAGACATCAGAGTTGTCCTGCAATAACTGTGTTAGTTCCTTAAATTCGGGATCGGTGAGGTTTGTACCTGCGAAGGTAACTTTTCCCGGGTTGTCGGGCACAACGTAGATCGGCTGCAACGGTTCAACCACAATTGGGGTGCCCGGGTCCCCCTCCTTTAATTGTTATTTGGAGCCTGAGCTTTGCTCCTTGGAGCGGGATGCCACTGGCTCCTTCACCTTCTGGATCTCTTTCAGGGTGACCGCATAGCATTCCTTGGCGGCCACCTGGTCGCATTTGATATCAATGGTACCTATACCGTCGGGGCATAAACATCTCATGATCTGGTAAAGAGTCGAAGGCACACCTTGCATTCGGTGAATCCATCCCCTTCCCATGAGCAAATTGTACGAAGGTTTAGCATCCACCATGACGAATGTCTCGTTTAGGGTCCTCTGAGAGGCAGATACCGGTAGTTGAACTTCTCCGATCGGCTCGATTTGCCTTCCGTCAAAACCTGCGATGGGGCACCGGGATGCCACAACTTCAGATGGATCGATCTCGAGCTTTTAAAAAGCCCATTTGGTGATGATGTTGGCGCTGCTCCCAGGATCGATCATGACTCTTTTCACAAGACAGTTGGCCACCATTAAGGTCACGACCAGAGGGTCTTCATGCGGGGTTTGGATACCCCGAAGGTCTGACACCGAGAAGGTAATCTATGTTTCCCCTACTTTGTGGTGGGCGTTACTGACCTCGTTGACTCTTCTCATCCTGTGGGCTCTCCGCAGGTGGCTCCGGCGTGACCCTTCGGTTGCTTTGGACGGGGGGGCACCATGTATCATATTAATGACCCTGACCGGCTGTGCATCTGAGGGTTTCCAAGGGGCACTGAAGGCACGTTGATCATTGGTCCTTGGCCTGTCTCGTTGGACGTAATCTCGGAGTTCCCCGCGAAGCAGTAACGTCTCCACCTGTTGCCTTAGATTACGGCATTCGTTCATGATGTGCCCGAAATCACCATGGAAAGCACAATGTTTTGACTTGTCCCTCTAGTCGAGTGGCTGCCTCATGGTCGGGGGTTGTTGGAAGATTCCTTTGGCTTTGTTCTCTTGGTAGAGTCTTGCAAGGCTAACCTTCAGGGGTGTCAACCTTTCCTCGAACCTGGGGCATTTGAACGGTTTCGGGACTGATGATCCCGGTGGAGTTGCTCGCTTTCGATCGGTCAATCGATCTTTGGATTGAATCTCAATACCGATAAAGGCTGACCTCCTTTGCCTAATAGTCTCCTCTTTTTCAATTCTTAAGTACCCCTGGGCCCTAGAGTTTAGCTCCCCAATGCCCGATAGAGGGCGCTTGACTAAAGACTGATGGAACTTAGTTCCTGGAATGAGGGCCATCCTGAATGCCTCAACTGCAGAGTGTTGATCACAATTATCCACAGAAGAGGATTCGATGTTGAATCGGGATAGAAAACTTTTCAATGACTCTCCTTTCTCCTGGATCATGGTGAAGAGGCAGGATATGGTCTTCTTCTGTCTCCTGTTTCCATAATACTGGGTGATGAAAAGCCTGGTCAACTGCTGCCTGCTACCAATGGATCGGGGTGGCTGCTTCCTAAACCATAATAGGGCGGCCTCAGCAAGGCTTGTGGAGAACACTTTATAAAGCAATGACTCGTTCTCAGCGTACATGGTCATCTTCTGATGGATCTGGTATATGTGTTCTTCGGGGTCCCTTGTGCCATCATAAGGGGTGAATTGGGGCATAACGAACTTCTTTGGGAAAGGCTCTTGGGTTATTTTGTGAACGAAGGGTGACTATATCAATTCAGTGGACACCTGGATGGCCATGTCGTCTATTGTCAAGTCCCCGAGAACTTTCCTTTGGAGTTCATCCATCATTGCTTGAAGTTTATGGGGGGTTATAGACTCGTCGGCTACTGGAGCCTTTCCTGAGCGCTAAGAAGACTCGGCATGCTCTTCAGGTCTGTCGCTGCCTTGCTGGTTCAGGGAATGGTCGATCGCCGCCGCCGGAGGGTCATCTGCAACCATCGGTGGTGCAGCAGGCTGTGGAGCCAACCTCGCCATGAGCTCCACATTCTGTCTTTCCAAGGCCATGCTACGTTCCTCGGCAGCTACCAGGCGTTGAAGAATTTGCTCCATGAAACCCTCTGCACGATTGCCCGCAGTGGGTTGAACGTCTACCTGAGAACGTGTGATTGGCATCTCTGTTCTCGAGGGGGGGGTAGTGTGTGAGCGCGGTAGTTGATTTTTGTTTTATAAACAAACTCATCTTTTTGAGATGGGAAGAAGGAGGTGATTTTTCGGATCCCGAAGGTCAGATTCGAAAAAATCAGGGACTCTCCTGGTTTCCCACAGACGGCGCCAAGGTGTAAATGCACAAAAATGCACAACACAAGAGAGAATGCTTTTATTCATTTTTTATTTTCTTTATATACATTTCCTTAATGGGCTTAATTACTGGGCTTACAAAAACCTTGCTGGGCCATCAGCCTGATGGGCCTGACGCCTGATGGGCTCAATTGGGCTGAACATTTCCAATCTTACAGGACCAAAAGGGGTAATTTGAGACAACCAAAAATGATGGTCTCAAGTGGTCTCAAGTGGTCTTATATACAATTGTCTTAACACATAGGACCATAAAATTTGAAAAATATATATAATTTGAAAATAATATATAAAATTAAGAAAATAATATAAAAATTTGAAATAATGTATAAAATTTGAAATAAATATATATAATTCAAAATTAATATATAAAATGCAAAAAATATATTTAAAATTTGGGAAAATAAAAAAATTCAAAAATAATGTATAAAATTCGAAAATAATATATAAAATTTGAAAAATAATATAATTTTTTTAAAATAATGTATTAAATTCGAAAAAATATATATAAAAATCAAAATTAATATATAAAATTTTAAATATATATATATATAATTTAAAAAATAATATATAAGTTTTGAAAAATAATATAAAAAATTTGAAATAATGTATAAAATTTGAAAAAAATATAAAATTCAAAAATAATATACAAAATTAGATATATATATTTGAGAAAATATAAAAAATTTGAAAATAATATAAAAAATCAAAAATAATATAAAAATTCGAAATAATTTAGAAATTTTGAAAAATATATTATTTTCAAATTTTATATATTTTTTCAAATTTCATATATATTTTTCATACTTAATATATTTTTTGAATTTTATATATTATTTTTTTATTTTTTGTATTATTTTCCAAACATAAGACCAAACAACTTGAATAAGACCACAAGACCAGACATTTTTACCAAACAGACTTTTAGAACACCACTCAGATAAGATCAAACCAGACCGAACCAGATAAGATCAGACCAGACCAGATAAGACCGGACCGGACCGGACCGCCTACCAAAAGGCCCTAAATGTGAAAGGTACAGTACCATAACATAAATAATCATGTCACGTGACATGTGGACTCTTATATATAGGTTTGGACCAAAATTTAATTCATAGCGACAAATTATACATGTATGCAATATTCATATTTCTATTTCTTTTGAAACTATTAGCCTATATTAGCTGGGTAATTTTTATAGACTCAAACTTTTTTTTTTGCTTGATCCTATAGATGATTTCGTGCATGATATTTTTTAGGGTTATTATCCGTAAACCCCCCTGCGATTTCAAAATAGATTAACTAACCCCCCTCCATTTCAGAAACCTCTTTATCGTTATCAAATTGTATCAACTTACCCCTTTCCCTCCAATTTCAGACAAAACTGCCCCTGAAACTAGAAGAGCACTGATAAACGAACAATTTTTTTATTTATGACAAAATAAAATATTAATATCAAAATAAAAAAAAATTTGAACTACCAATTAGGGTAAAATATATATAAAAAAAATATTTCAAACTACAAATAAGATTTTTTTTTAATTATATATATATATATATATTTTACTATAAAAGAAATCAAATTGATTTATGCCAAAAAAAAAATCTAATTGGTAAGTTGTAAGTGTATATTTTTTGCTCACATCAAAGATCATTTTATTGAGGCTCCAATGGCCCAATATATAGCTCAAACTCATGGATTTCACTCCTCTTTTGTAGGGTCATGCCCCTAACTATATGGAGTCATGACCCACTTTGTTGGTAACCACCCACTACCTATTGTTAGTGGGTTGTTACCTCCTATCTTCTAGGAAGTGGTATAGTGTTGATGGGCTCACCCTATTACATGGGCTTTAAATCATAGGTCAATCAATCATTCGTGTGTACATGGGCCTAGCCAGTCTTGGGCTTTACAAATGGGCTTGGACCTGTCAATTTTTACTATTTACACTATCCCCATTCGGATCTGGCATAAGGGTTAGTGGGCTTGACCTGAATATCATTGAAATGATTGATTACAACTGTACTTGATGATGTCAGCCTCATTATTGTGAAGAGGCGTGTGGTCTTTGAAATTTGAAAAAAATGGCTGCATGTTCCTTTTTTTTCGTGTTTGAGGCATTGGGAACCGGCGTGCCTCCTCAACCATTTAATGATGGCGGTTGGTATGTTAGTGTGTGCTTCATTTCTGATTCTTACTTTCTTATTTCTTGACTATAGCTTTAAGCAATCGTCTCTAACTCTTTGTTGTTCTTCGCATTTCGGTTGCCAAAGCTCTACAACCTTCTCGCCGGGATATTCTGTGTAAGTGGCTTAATCTTTCATCATGTCTGGTAGTAACACCTCAACTTCTACCGAGTGGATTATTCCTCGGGAATATGGAGGATCTGATGTTCCGAGTCCTCCTTCTATAAATCCTTTTTCTTTATCTTCGCCTTCTTCTTCCTCCCCCTTACTGAGTCGCCGAACCCATCTAGCGTAGGAATTTCCTTACCAGGCCTTCCTGAAAGACTTTCTGCTTCTGGAATGTATGAAGGGGTAGTTCCTTCTGCTATTCTTCTAACTGTTCATGTCGCTTCTATGGAGGTAGATGCATCTGAAGTCCCTTCTGTGGGGGTCTCCACTGGATCTGCCCCATTTTCCGCCGAGCCCCTTGAAGCCCATAAAAGGAAGGCTGTAAACATCAAGAGTTTGAGGAGAGATTGCAAGATCCCTAAGGAGGTGATCTTGGAGTAGTATGACCCTTCTTACGATTTTAGGATGGGAGATGGACTGGGTCCATATGAGGTGTTGATGTCTGCTCTTCATATCAAAGCGCTTCAGTTTCCTCTTCATCCTTTATTTCACTTTTTTTTTACCCTAGGAATTGCCCCTCTTCAGGTTATCCCAAATTTCATAAGGATAATATCTATGTTGATACTGATAAATAGAGATAAGAATCTGAGACTGGGTCTGGCGGATCTGCTGCTATGCTATAAATTTGTGGATCTGAAGGATTGTGAGGGGAGATACAATTTTTACCCTTTCAAGGGTCGATCCATCTGCAATGGAACTGAAAAGACAGAGAAATACTGGAAATAAAATATGGTTCTGGTAAAGGGGGCTTGGTTCTACCCTCACTCTCTAAAATGGCCGATCCCTAGAGTTTTTGGGCGTCTTACCCTCCTTCCATTTTCTTTTTTTGCATAAAGAGACATGCCTCTGCTCTGGGTGTGATCAACTTAGAGCGGACTTTGTATATAAGTTTTTAGGTTTTGACGATAGGGAGATAGTGGCTCGAGATGTAGAAGCTCATTTTGCTTTACTGAAGTCTAAACTCTAGTCGGATCGTAAAACGTGCACTAACCTGCTTACTCCTGTCAATTTGCAGGGTGTATCAAGGTTGGGCGTTAGCTTAATGATAATGATGAATCCAATCAGGCCTATAATTGAGGACGATGATAATGAGGTGGAAGAAGTAGATATGCATCCAAGGGGGAATGAACAAGTGGCCCTAAATTCTGAACCTCAAGTTATGATAGTTGCAGTGGCGGGTGATGCATCTGGGTCTGCGCTTGTGTAGACCACTATCCCTGACTTACTCCATTCTTTTTCTGCCCGAACCAGACCCGTGGTCGAAGACAGACCCGCAAAGAGGAGGAAGAATAAGGGTAAGGACAAGAGCCTAGTGTCCTCTGATCAGGCTACTCCCAGTATTACTTCGATAGGTGCAATGATGGCCCGGACTAAGGACCTCTGGACACCTGATGAGCTTGATGCCCAAATATAAGCTAATCCAAATGACATTGTTGGTCGGACTCCTGGCCTTATAATGGGGGTAAGTGTTTGTTTGACCTTAAACTGCATTTTTTGCTTTATTATGTCTGCTGGTACATTTTGCTTTAAAATTTTCTCCAGGCTCTCTTCAGTGCAAACGCCTTGTGCTTGATTCATGAGGCTGATGTTAAGGAGATCAAGCGCCTCAAGACTGATTTGGCAGAGAGGGATGAAAGGGAATGAGAATTGAAGGCTCAGCTAGGGGAGCTTCCTTCTAGGGTTGCTGAGCTGGAGGGTGAACTTGCTCAGACAAAGGAGTTGAACGCCAAACTATCTAGTGAGAAGGACAAGGTTGCCTCTGACCATGAATCCCTTCAACATCAGTTCGACCTCTCTCAGTCTGCTCTGGAGATGTGTAAGAAAGGTGGAACTGATATGCATGAACATTATGCAAGGCTGAACCGGATAGTGACTGGGGAATTCTGGCGAAATGGTTTCAACGCCAATGTGAAAGATCCAGCAAATAGGCAGTTCAAGGATCCCGATGCCATGGATCTTTTCTTAGGGGTCAAGAAGCCTTACGCCAGTCCTGAAGCTAGTCATGCTCAGAACCTTTTCACTGAATTTATTAAGGGATACCTTCCTGCTGACCCCCTTAACCCTTCTATGGAATTGTTCCCTCCAACCCAACACGTCGACTCCTTTAGAAAGGACTTCAGCGGTCCAAACCACACTTAGGCCTTTTCTATTTTTATTTTCTGTTTAATATTGTAATTTTTATTATGCCCTTCGGGAGATTTTGTAATATTCAAAGGACAACAACTGTTTTGACTGCTTATACCTCCATCCGTATTTTTTGTTTTATGAGTCTGACTACTTACTTCTGTCATCTCATCATCCATTTTGTGAATCAGGCTATTAGTCTCTGTCCTTTCAACACTTAGAAAATATTTTTATTTTTTGTTCATTTGACAGTGTGAATCAGGCTATTAGCCTCTGTCATTTCAACACTTAGGAAATATTTTTAATTTTTGTTTCTCTGGCAGTGTGAATCGGGCTATTAGCCTCTGTCATTTCAACACTTAGGAAATATTTTTCATTTTTGTACCTCTAGCAATGTGAATTAGGCTATTAGCCTCTGTCATTTTAACACTTATGAAATATTTTTAATTTTTGTTCCTCTGGCAGTGTGAATCAGGTTATTAGCCTCTGTCATTTCAACACTTAGGAAATATTTTTCATTTTTATTCCTCTGGCAGTGTGAATCAGGATATTAGCCTCTATCATTTCAACACTTCGGAAATATTTTTAATTTTTGTTCCTCTGATAGTGTGAATCAGGCTATTAGCCTCTATCATTTCAACACTTAGGAAATATTTTTAATTTTTGTTCCTCTGGCAGTGTGAATCAGGCTATTAGCCTCTGTCATTTCAACACTTAGGAAATATTTTTCATTTTTATTCCTCTGGCAGTGTGAATCAGGATATTAGCCTCTGTCATTTCAACACTTAGGGTGCGTTTGGATAGGGGTGTTTCCGTTTTTGTTCTTGTTTTTTCACTGTTCACGGGAACAAAAACGCGTTTGGGAGCCTTTGATGGTTTTTGTTTTCGTGAATAGTAAAAAAACGTTTTATCACCCTTAGTTCAAAATTTGAGAACACCAAAATGATATTTTTTTGTTTTCGGCACTGTTTATTCTCAGCCAAAAAAAAATTTAATTGTTGTAGATTCCCTAATCACCATCTTCAACCTCCAAACCCTAACCTCCATCTTCAAACCTTCAAACCCTAACCTTCAAATTTTTTATTTTTTTTTGTTCCGGAAAATTTTTTAAACAAAATTTCCAACCAAACGTGTTTTTGTTTCCGGATTACCCTTAGGACAAGAACAAGAAATTTTTTTGTTCTCAAGAGATAAAAAACGAAAACGAAAACACTAGTTTCCAAACGCACCCTTAGGAAATATTTTTCATTTTTATTCATCTGGCAGTGTGAATCAGGATATTAGCCTCTGTCATTTCAACACTTAGGAAATATTTTTAATTTTTGTTCCTCTAACAGTGTGAATCAGGCTATTAGCCTCTGTCATTTCATCACTTAGGAAATATTTTTTAATTTTGTTCCACTGGCAGTGTGAATCAAGCTATTAGCCTCTGTCATTTCAACACTTAGGAAATATTTTTAATTTTTGTTCCACTGGCAGTGTGAATCAGGTTATTTCGACTCATTTACAAGATAAAGGACGATGATCTTTTATTATGATGAGAAAATTACAAAAATAGTAACATCTGACTCAGCCAGAATAACAGACTTGGAAATTTTAAAAATACAAAAATAAAGCTAGGCTCGAATACCTCTGCCTATTTATTTTATTCAGAGAACGAGATAAACTTGTTAAGGATAGTACATCTTCAGTCGTGAGGCATTCTATGAATTAGGTTCCATATAGCCATCATTATGCTTGAGGCGGTAAGCCCCACGTCCTATGACTTCTATGACTGTGTATGGCCTTTCCCAATTATCTCTGAGTTTGCCGACTAATCCGATCTTCTTTCTCAGAACCATATCGCCCACCTGGAATTCACGCCTTCTAAATTTCTTGTTAAAGGCATTTCTGACCCTCTGATGGTAGGCTGTCAGTCTGATAGCGGCTTGATATCGTTTTTCTTCAAGTAAATCCAACCCATCAATAAGTTGTTGGTTGTTCAATTCCTCTTGATACAGCTCTGTTCTGGCAGTTGGTACCACTTACTCTGTTGGAATGACCGTCTCTGTTCCATAAGCCATCGAGAGTGGTGTTTCCCCTGTGGGGAGTCTTGATGTGGTCCTGTAGGACCAGAGTACTTCTGGAAGTTTATCTGGCCACGCGCCCTTAAGATCTTCCAGCTTCTTCTTCAGGGTATTCAATATTGCTCTATTGGATATTTCGGCTTCCCCATTTCCTTGAGGGTATGCAACTAATGATGTTTTTAGCTGAATTCCATGTTCATTGCGGAACTGCCTAGTCCACCGATTATCCAGATTCGTTCCGTTATCGATTACTATAACCCTTGGCACCCCGAATCTGCAAATGATGTTTGCCTTATGAACTTGATTACGTGCATGTGAGTGATGGTGGAATAGGATTCCGCCTCGACCCATTTTGTGAAATAATCAGTCACTTTTAGAGCTTGATTTACTGATTTGAGGGCCATTGGGAGTGGCCCTACCACATCGATCCCCCATTGCGCAAATGGATATGGACTGAAAATGGGATTCAATAACTCCGTTGGTGAGTGGATGTTATCTCCATGGAATTGACATTTCTTGCACCTTCTGACATAAGTTTCAGTATCTTGAGAGAGATAAGGCCAGAAATACTCCTGACTTAGGACTTTATGGGCCAGCGCTCGTCCTCCGGAGTAATTTCCGCATGATCCCTCATATATTTCTTTCATTATTGTTGATGCTTCTGAATGTGTGAGGCACCGAAGGTATGGACCACCAAAGGATCTTTTGTAAAACTGCCCATGCAATAAGGCGTACCTGGCTGATTTCATGCGAATTTTCCGAGCTTATGCATTATCGTCTGGAAGGATGCCATTCCTCAGATATTCTATTATGGGGTCCATCCAACTTGGATCCCAAGGTATTATGCACACGGTATCTGGCTACTAAATGCTTGGGACATCAAAGTAGTAGATCGAGGTGACTCTAGTCAAATTCTGATCATTGACGGATGCCATATTAGTCAGTCGATCTGCATTTTAATTTTCCTTCCTGGGGATCTGATTCAGGGTGTATTGCTACAATCTGTATAGTTTCATCTGAGCCAGCTTCCTATAGGGTTGCAACTTTTCCCCCACGTCATACTCACCTTGAACTTGTTTGACCACTAGCTGTGAGTCGCTAAATATCCGGAGTCATCGGATACAGAGGCCCTGAGCTAGTCGTAGTCCTGTTAAGAGTGTTTCATACTCAGCTTCATTGTTGGTAGGAGGAAACTCCAGATGGATTGACTGTTGGATACGGGTTCCGTCTGGTGTTATAATTTCGAGCCCAATTCCTAACCCCGCTGATTCAACTAAGCCATCTACAAAAAGTGTCCACTCGGGTTCATCTAACTCGATCAGAGTTGACTCAGGTTCTGCTTCGAGCAGAAAGTCGGCTAAAGCTTGACCCTTAATGGTTATTCTTGGCACATATGTAATGTCGAATGTTCCGAGCTCCAGCACCCATCTGGTGATTCTTCTAGTCAGATCTAGCTTGGTCATAATGGCTCTTATGGGCAGGGTGGTTTGCAAGCCAACCACAATTGAATGGGTTTCAAAGTAATGCCTCAAACGTCTCTTTCCATTGATCAGTGAAAGAACGACTCGTTCCGCCATATCTGGTTTTGGCATCAAATAAAGACTTGTTGCTGAAGAAAACTGGCTTCTGGCATATTTTATCATCCCTCACCAACGCCGCGCTAGTCGACGTTGCTGATACCGCAAGGTAGAGATGTAATGGTTCTCCAGGGCTTGGTGAGGTAAGGATTGGCGAATTCTGGAGATATTGCTTCAATTTTTGGAGAGCTTCAGCTTGTTTTGGCCCCCTTCTGCTTCATTTTCCCCCTCTGATTGCCTGAAAGAATGGTTTGCATCTGTCTGTTAGTCGAGATACAAATCGGCTTAGCGCAACTACTCTTTCTGTCAGGATCTGTACCTCTTTCTGTGTTTTTGGCTCTTCACAGCTTATGAGAGCCTTGACTTGTGAAGGGTTGGCTTCAAGTCCTGTTCGATTGACAATATGGCCGAGGAATTGCCCGGATGAGACTCCAAACGAACATTTGGCAGGGTTGAGCTTCATCCCATATTTCCTGAGTGCACCGAACACTTCTTCGAGATGCCGGAGATGGTCATCTTTCCTTTTGCTTATTATCATTGTGTCATCTATGTAGGCTTCAACCGTGATCCTCATCTGACTTTTGAATATTCTTCTGACAAGCCTCTGATAAGTGGCACCTGCATTTTTAAGTCCAAAGGGCATTACTTTATAGCAGTACGTACATTCTTCGGTAATAAAGGATGTTTTCTCCTCATCAGCCTGGTTCATCAGAATTTGATTGTAGCCGGAGTATGCGTCAAGAAATGAAAGTCTCTCATATCCTGATGTGGCATCAACCATCTGATCTATCTTCGGCAGAGGAAAACAATCTTTCGGGTAGACTTTATTTAAGTTGGTGAAGTCCACGCAGACCCTGCATTTCCCATTATTCTTTCTGACCACCACCACATTTGATAGCCAAGATGGATACTCGACTTCCCTTATGAATCCAGCTTCTAGCAACTTCCCACCTCCTCAGATATGATTTGGTTCCTTTTTACACCGAACCTCCTCTACTTCTGCCCCACCGGTCTGACCTCTGGATCCACGTTCAAGTTATGCTGAGCGACTATGGGATCTATGCTTGACATATCAAGATGAGACCAGGCGAATATGTCTGAATTTAATTGGAGGAAATGGGTCAGTTTATTCTTTTCTTCTTTTTGGAGGTATGAACCAATGAATGTGACTTTGGTGTGGTCCGTCTAACTGACGTTCACCTATTCTAAAGGTTCTGTAGTTGTCTGGGTTTCCTGACCCTCGACTTAAGGGTCTAACTATAATTGTTATTTCTCGTTGTATAGGGGTCTTTCTGATGCCTCCATGACTTGCTTGTTTTTAGGATTCAGGTTCTTCAGAGTTACTGAGTAGCATTCCTTTACTGCTACTTGGTCTCCGGGGATATCTGTCACATTTATCCCATTCAGGTCAAGACACCGCATAACCTGATGGAGAGTTGAAGGAACTCCCTGTATCCGATGGATCCAGCCTCGTCCCATTAGTAGGTTGTATGATGGCTTGACGTCCACCACTATAAAACTTTCTTTCAGGGTTCGCCGTGCAGTTGATACTGACAACTGGACTACTCCTATTGGCTCCACACGTCGTCCATCAAAACCGGCCAGAGGTATCCGAGTCGGACTTAACTGCGACACATCAATCCCAATTTTGTCGAAAGCCCATTTGGTCATGATGTTGGTGATGCTGCCTGGATCTATCATCACACGTTTGATCAAACAATTAGCCACCAGAAGAGTAATTATCAGAGGGTCTTCGTGGGGTGTCTAAACATTCTGCATGTCGGCCTCTGAAAATATAATTCTTGATTCTTCTTGTTTGATGGTTGTTTGACAAATTTCACCAATACGCCTGAGTTTATGTGTCTGTCACAGTTTTGACCTTCGGCTTCCTTCGGACTCAATGCCCTCTTCCCCCCCTTGGACTATGTGGATGACCCTCACTGGTTGTCTTGTTGCAAGGTTGTTTTATGGTGTTTGGTTTGATCTATCTGGCCTTGGTTGATCCTTCATTAAGTAGTCTGTAAGTTCCCCTTTGGCGATCATTGCCTTAACCTGCCTGCGGAGGTTCCTGCAATCATTTATATGATGCCCGTACTCACTGTGGAATGCGCAATGTTTTGTCATATCCCTCAACTCCATCGGTTGTTTGATCGGTGGAGGAGGTCTGAAGATCCCTTTGCTCTTATTTTCTTGAAAGAGTTTTCTCAGGCTGGTCTTGAGCAGAGTCGCTCTTTCCTTTGTTCGTTGGCATTTGTCGATCAGCCGAGAAGATGAGGTTGGCTGGGATGATCCGGATCGCTGAGACTTCTGATCCTTCATTCTTTCTTTGGATTTTGCCTCCATAGTTATCAGGGAGGCTCTTATTTGCCTGACTGTTTCTTCTTCTTCTATTCTAAGGTATCCTTGCACTCTGGAATTGAGTTCGCCAATATTGCCAGGTGAGCGTTTCACCAACGAATAGTGAAATTTTGTGCCAGGGATAACCGCCATACAAAATGCCTCTACTGCTGACAATTGGTCGCAGTCATCAATAGAGGACATCTCCACGTTGAATCTGGATAAAAAGCTCTTGAGGCTCTCTCCCTTCTCTTGTGTCATAGTGAAAAGACTTGATATCGTCTTCCTCTGTCTTCGGTTGCTGAAGTACTGAGCAATAAAACGCCTGCAGAGGTCATTCTAGCTACTGATTGATCCGGGGGACTACTTCCCGAACCATAAAAGTGGTGCTTCTGTCAAACTGGTTGAAAATACCTTACACAGAAGTGCTTGGTTTCTCCCATATACTGTCATCTTAGTCTGCACTTGGTAGATATGGTCGAGTGGATCTTTCATACCATCGTAGAGTGTGAAGATTGGTAACACAAATTTCTTTGGGAATTCGGTTATCTCAATCTCTTCTGTAAACGGGGACTGGGTCATGTCTGTTGTTGCGTGGATGGCCAGGTCATCTGGGGTCTGCATCCTCAAATCCTTCATCACATCTTTCTGGATATTGGAAGTCATTTTGTGCAGGTCATTCAGGGTCGGCACATGTGTCGTCGGGACCTCCCTCGTTATGGGATGGGAGGATTCTTCTTCTTCCCTCGACACTTTATCTGTTCGAGTGGCCGATACGTCTAGCCCATGATGAGAATTGGAAGGCTCTGGTCCATTATTCCTTGGTTGATTTGCACCCTCAGCTGGATTGGAACTTCGGAGGGGAAACGGCCCTTGTGTCACCTGATGGATTAGCTCGGCATTTTGCTGTTCAAGGGCGGCGTTTATCTGCTCCATAGCTTCCAATCGCCTCATTACCTCTTCGAACTGAACTTCATTATTTGTGGATCGAGTAGATACCATGGTTATTTGCCGAATGAGAATGAGAAAGTTCTAAAGGTGGAAACAAAAAGAACAATTTCGTTCCCACAGACGGCGCCAAATGTAAGTGTATATTTTTTGCTCACATCAAAGATCATTTTATTGAGGCTCCAATGACCCAATATATAGCTCAAACTCATGGATTTCACTCCTCTTTTGTAGGGTCATGCCCCTAACTATATGGAGTCATGACCCGCTTTATTAGTAACCACCCATTACCTATTGTTAATGGGTTGTTACCTCCTATCTTCTAGGAAGTGGTAGAGTGCTGATGGGCTCACCCTATTACATGGACTTTAAATCATAGGTCAATCAATCATTCGTGTGTACATGGGCCTAGCCAATCTTGGGCTTTACAAATGGGCTTGGACCTGTCAATTTTTACTATTTACATAAGTTCAAAATATTTTTTTATATTTCAGACTTAAATTGTTTTATATTTTACCGTAATTGGTAGTTCAAAAATAAAATATTTTGGCATAAATTAATATTTTTTTCTTTTATAGTAAAATATATATAAAAAAATTAATTGGTAGTTCGAAATATTTGTTTATATTTCAGACTTGAATTTTTTATATTTTATCTTAATTGATAGTTCAAAAAAAATAATAATTTAAAGCATTAATTTTTTATTTCTGTATAAATCAATTTTTATTGTTTATAGTAAAATATAAAAAAGAAAATTAAAATGAAAAGAAAATCTCATTTGTAATTCGAAATAGTTTTTGTATTTCGGACTTAATTTTTTTATATTTTACCCTAATTGGTAATTTAAAAAAAATATTTTGGCATTAATATTTTTTTTCAGCATAAATAAAAAAATATTTCGTTTATCAGTAAACCTCCCTCTAGTTCAGGGGCAGTTTTGTCTGAAATTGGAGGAGATGAGGCAACTTGATACAATTTAATAACTTTAGGGGGATTTTCTGAAATGAAAGGGGATTAATTTATCCATTTTGAAATTATATGGGAGTTTGCTGATAATAACCCTTATTTTTACCTCATTAGAAGCACAAATTATCAAAACTCTGCACAAACCTTCTAATGTATCTTTTACGGAAAATGTATTCATTTTTAAAGCAAAAAATATGTAATTATTCATAACACACATAAAAAATAAATATTAATCCATTTCTTAACAGGTAAGACATGCTTAATAAAATAAATGTCCTTCAAGCCCGACAAAACACAATATATATGTGTGTATATATATATATATATATCGCTGAAATAGCGTCTGTGAGGGGGCAGACTCACATGGGTGTACTAATCATGAAGAGATTCTAATAAGACAATACTGGCATTGGATTTGGTGGAACCACATTAATGTAACAGACCCTTCTCGATCGTCATCTATCAACTCTTTTCAATAGCCGTTATAACTTGAATGTCAAAGATGTTTAAAGGAAGGGTATCACTGACCGATCCAGGAATTTGCCTGAGTGGGAGCATAATAATATTTTTTGTAATTACAGTGGAGATTTAATGTAATTTTAGTGGAGAGTTTTTATTAATATAGAATTTTATAAAAAGAATTTGCAAAGAAATTTGGGGCGTTGGCCCCAGTGATCATGAACTGAATACTGAATCCGTGCATGGGTATGATACTAGATTTCTCATATTATAAGTCGCCACTCGCCATGATCAGAATTTTGAGTTTTATAGTATGAGAAATTTAACCCAACTTGTAAAATTGAACAAAGAATAATAATAATAAAAAAGTACATTTTTATTGTGATAACCAATAAATTTTTTTAAAGCACACATCTTACACCCGTACCGGTTAGCATGTAAAATGGTGAACAATCTACAATACCTTTTGGTATGCGGACAACATTTAATTTAGTGCTAGAAAAGGGATAAAATTGGTTATATGTATTTCCCGGTAAATACTACTATATACGTTTAGATATGGAAATATCTATCTAATACCGAAAATAACCGCTCATTGATGTATATTACATTCACTAGATATGCAGTACCAGTTATTTTTTCATGAAAATATATTATTTGTCAGTTAATGTTGCTGTTAAATTTATATATGTATATATATATATAAAAATTATAATAGGAAGGCTTCTGAAACTAAAATATTTACATCTAACTAATAAGGTATCTTGAATAATAAAAAAATGCTAAGCCCAAATTAAATTATTATGAGGAGTATATCAAACAATATCAAAGGTGAACTAACAGCTATCAAAGTTGATGAGAGGCATTAAGGACCTTATGATTTTAATATTTTTCGTGAGAAGTATATCAGCCAATATCAAAGGTGAACTAATAGCTATCAAACTTGATGAGAGACATCGACGACCTTATGATTTTAATATTTTTTTTAATATTTTTTGTAAAGTTACTATTGATGTGGAATATAATATTATTTTGAAAATGAAGTTACATAAGGCTGACACTTTATACAAGTTATGTAAGCTAAGGCATGTTTGGTAGGTTGTTCGGTTCCAGCTGGTCTGGTCTGGTCTTGTGTTTTATGGGATCAGATTATGTTTGGTAGCACTGGTTTAAATTTTTGGTTAGACCAAGTAAGACTAAATCAGACCAAAATGGTCTTATTTCAAACCAAAAGAAAAGGTGGTTCCTGGTGGTCCGGTCTGGTCTTATTAATAAAATATATTTATAAATAATTAAAAATGAATAATTAATAATAATAATAATAAATTAAATAAAACATATTTTAGAAATAAAATATAAATAATAAATAATAAATAAAATGAAATAAATAATACCTAATAATAATAAAAAATGAATATAATAATAAATAAATGAATAAATAATAAAATATATTTATAAATAATTAAAAATGAATAATTAATAATAAATAATAAATTAAATAAAACATAATAATAATAAAAAATGAATACAATAATAATAAATAAATATAATAATAAAAAATGGACTAAATAATAAATAATAATAATAAATTAATAAAATAAACAATAAATTACATAAAACATATTTAAAAATATAATAAAAATAATAAATGATAAACAAAATGAAATAAATAATAAAAAATATATATAATAAAAAAATAATAAATAGATATAATAATAAATAAATATAATAATAAATAATAAGTAAATATAATAATGAATAAATACTTCATAATAATAATAAAAAATGAGTATAATAATAATAAATTAATATTAAATTAATAAAATATATTTCTAAATAATTAAAAATGAATAAACAATTTATAAATAAAATGAATTAAATAATGAAATAATAATAAATAAATAGAATATATTTATAAATTAATATATAAATTAATAAATAATAATATCAATAATAATTTAATAATATAAATAATAAAATAATAAAATATATTATAAAATGAAGAAATAATAAATAAATAAAGAAATAATACATAAATAAATATTATAATAAATAATAAATAAATAGTAAGACCAGACCGCTTACCAAACAGACTTTTCCAGATTAGATTAGATCAGACCAGACCGGACCAGACCAGACCAGACCAAAAAAACCGTCTACCAAACATGGCCTAAGTGTTCAACACTTTCACCTTTTATTCAACTTTATTCAAATAGATAGCTTAAGATTACAAATGATACTCCGCTTCACTATATAGGCATAGATGTGCATTGTGATTTAAATCAACTCTTTAGAATTTTCCATTTCAATATCTAGATATTTATGAATTCTACAAAATTCGATATCTTGATTAATTTACTAACTTATACAAACTCTCCACCAATTTGAAAATCCTTCATCTATAATTCTTACTCAAATTTAAAACACGGTTTGAAATATGGTAGAAGACAACTTAATACGTGACATTATTAGTACATTCAATAAAGCTCAAAACTCGATTGAAAGTGTATGTCTGATTACTGTCATGTGCGTAAAAAGCTCACGAGTAATATTACATGTAGGATAGAAATAACAAATTGTTGAATGTTTGATTACTGTCATGTGCGTAAAAAGCTCACGAGTTATTACATGTAGGATAGAAATAACAAATTGTTAAGGTAACAATTGGAGTTTGGATTGATTGAAGTCCTCTCACGAGTAATTTGGAGAATATTCCAAAAAAATTTGACAATTTTGCAAGTGGTAATTCTCCTAAACTCACTTGTGGTCACGACATTTAATAAACACACACAAGGCTTTGGAGTTTCAACTAACACGGTTCGACTCAACAGTAGTCCAATCGTTTGATGGATATAATTTAGATTTATTAGTTGTCTCATCTATGACAGGAGGTGAGTATCCTACATCTACAGCAAGCCAAGCTCTTGTTGGAGTATGACTCTTGTAGGAAAGTAAACTTGGACAACAAGTATCCCTATTTGACTAGGAGATCATGTAGAAGACTCCAAATTAGAATTGGTTTTAGAATATCAATTTGCTTGTTCAGCACTCAACATCTCCTATAAATACAGGTCTAACCTATTGTATTGCATATACAGAAATAGAGAGAGAAGAGAAAAATACAGATTAGTATTTTTCTTGATGTGAGTGAAACACCGGGGTGAGCGATACACATGTGAGTGAAACATTGTGTGAGTTGTTAATCTGTTGATCATCATATTGTAATCATCTCATTGATAGTGATTATTGGTGCTCTCCGTGAACATAGGTTGAATTGGCCGAATCACGTATAAATCTCTATGTCAGTATGTGTGTGTGTATGATTTTGATTGTAATTATTTGTGGGTGTTTTCGGTTCAGTCTTGGGCGGGTGTAAAAACTCTAACAACTGGTATCAGAGCATTCTAAGACCCTAACAAGTGGTATCAAAGCAATCTAGGTTGAACCATATCCATATCAGAGTTTTCGATTGAAGCAGATCGGCATCAGAGCATTCAAGGTTGAAGCAGAACCAAAAATCACCAATCCAAAAATTTAAATAGCTCAAAATTAAAATCCGATCACACTGTTAGATTCGTCTCATTGAGATGAAGTCAGGCCGCAAACCGCGTCGGAATCGAAGTTCGGACGCGCCCGGAATTGTTGTTCGAAGTTTCGCTGGGAAAGTTGCTCGTCATCGCCGAAATACCAGTCCGGCAATCGGAGTGCCGAAGAAGGCTGTCGAAAAATTTCACCGAAAAGTGGCTGAAAAGTTGTCAAAAAAACCAGTCCGACGACCGAAAAATTGGGGGAATAAGACACAACGTCATCAGGTGACGTCAACGCCATGTCAGCAGACTACCACGTAAGCACTAGTTTGTCCTTTTGCGATGAATTATTTTTTTGCCCGTTTGGAGTTGTATTTGACCAATTTTTTACGCAATCAAAGGCGTTCTTAAGATTTTGGATCGTTCCGGACGCAATCGTGTACTCGGTTTTGCGTGATTCGACTTCAAACAACTCAAAAAGGGTCAGTGGGAGCTTTGGGAAAAGAAAATACAGCAATGATCGACAAGTTTGACGGTACAAACTTTACTTTTTGGAATATGCAAATCAAGGACTTGTTATTTTAGAAGAATTTGTATTTACCATTGGACGAGCAGAAGCCAAAATCGATAAAAAAAAAAAAAGGATTGAAAAATCCTGGATCGAAAGGCTCTCGGTACAATTAGACTGACGTTGTCAAAGTCCGTTGCTTTCAACATAAAGGATGAGAAGACATCAAGGTCTCTCATGGATTCACTTTCTAACATGTACGAATAGCAGTCTACAGCAAACATAATACATCTCATCAAAATATTGGTCAATCTGAAGATGTCCAAGAATGAAATGGTCAGTGAACATCTTAATATTCTCAATGAGATTGTTGTGTAGTTGGAATCTTTTGATATGTCAATCTCTAGCACGATTTAAGCGGCTTTGGTTCGAAGCAAATTAGCGGAGAGTTGGAGCATCATAATAGCTGCGATTAGTAGCTCTTCAAGGAAATAAAAGTTATAGTATGATTCTGTGATCAATATGATACTCACAGAAAAAATCAAAAGGCAAACAACATACTCTTCTAACATTGGCTTAGATTAAATGTCGAGAGTAGAGGCAGATGTTCGAGTAGAAAGAAAGGCGGAAGTCAATGGCGTGGTCGTTCGAAGTCGAGACGGGGAAGATCATAGTCTCGAAATCCTAGAAATTCCAAAGAATGTTGAAATTATGGCAAAACTGGTCATTACAAGGACCAGTGCAGATCCCCGCAGAAAGTAGCGGAAAACAAAACTGAAGTGAATATTGTCTTAGAAGAAGCAGATGATGCGTTGATATGCTCTTTGGAGAGTAAGGCAGAGTTTTGGGTCTTGGATTCTAGAGCATCATTTCATGCCACCTCAAGTCGAGAGCTCTTTGAGAGCTATGTACCTGGTAACCTGGGAAAGGTTTATCTAGGTGACGATCAACCCTGTAGTGTTGTTGACAAGGGTGAAGTAAATATCAGACTCAGTGGATTGATATGAAAGCTAAGGAATGTGAGACACATTCCAGAATTGAGGAAGAACCTGATCTCAGTAGGTCAATTGGCGAGTGAAAGTTATGTGACCACTTTCAAAGAAGATGAGTGGAAGGTTTCCAGAGGGACTATGACTATAGCACGAGGAAACAAAAAAAGGTACGCTCCACACAACCACCAATGTTAGCACTGATCGGTTTTAGATGTATGAAAATAAAAGTGTTTAAAATAAAAAAATATCAAGATCTAGTTTTACCTCTCAGTCGCAAGTACGCGAGCAATATATAGTATAGTTGGGTAGAGAGGGTATCGAACCACAGAGATCAGAGTTGTATTTCAAACAATTGTGAAGCAAAAAATTGAACTATTTTATAAACGTTGATTTGATTGGTTGTTTTATAAACTAAAGAATATAAAATTAAAGAATATAATTTTTGTTTTGTGAAACTCAAGATAAACAAGTCTAGGGCATCATTCAACTCCACCACTAATATCATAATATAGCCTTTTATTCTTATTATTGCAAAAGGGCGGTACAGCTTATATGAATTATATTATTAACGCTACAAGCAGTTGTCTAATCCCCAAAGAGATACAATTAAGTTTTAGTGTGACATTATTCATCATAGATTGGTTAAGACCCATTATATGCATCTATACTACAACTATTCCTAAAACATGAAATTAAAAGCATATAATGGTCATCCGTTCTTCCGACTGAATGTGTGTACCTAAGAACTTATCATGTCATTCAAGAACCATTATGTTAAAACCGATATTTAAACCTTGGATTTCTTGCCCTTAGTAAAAACATGGTTGTGTAAGATAAATCGTTGACTCAGTCTTAGCTTAGTAAATAATCAATAAATAAATCTTTTTAGTTTATTTGTTTTGTCTCTCACTACATAATCATCATATAAGTGTCATTTACCTTCCCCTCATTGCAATAAAATCAAATAAAAGTCTACATTACTTTACTAGGATTTTGTTGTAAACCCTAGATACCGACTAGCTGCTCATGGAGGGAGAGACTGCATCGCCGATAAAGCCACCATCTTCACAGTTGGATAGTTGGTTCTTGAGTTCTTGAGGAGAACCTCTCCTTTGAAAGACTTTTTGTATGAAAGATGATATATTATATTTTTTATCCAAAGGATCCTGGATATCTTCTCTTCATGACATCATCATATATTTATAGACGAAAACTGGTGTAAATAAGGCATGTTCTTTGTGTGCACTCCAAGGACTTGTTGTGAGGACCAAGTAAAAGCTATGAATAGACCAATCTGCCCTCTGATATGCTTGGTTACAAAGTCAGAATTATAGCAGAATATTCGTGCACAGTTCCCAATGTTGGTGTCTGTCGATCGATCAGTGGCTCCTGAAATTTAATATTTATTTATTCCGTCTGTTTGTGCTTCAGCTGCTTGTACTCTGCTTCTCTAACTTGTACCTTACTCTGAACTGAATGCATTTATTCTCCAAGTGTTGTTTCGGATCAGGCATAATTGTTAAAAACCTTAAATTAGCTCAGATTTGTGTTAAGACCCCTGAAACACGCTTAACACACAATTCAAGTAAAAATATATGATTGATAAAATAAAGAGACTAACGCATGGTTTATTAACTCCCATAATACCAAATATTCTGCTCTCATCAAACACGTTGATTGCAGCTGTAGAAGGCAAGAAGGATTATAACATGTGCCACCGGAGGCTAGGTCACATGAGTGAAAAAGGGCTCAAGGTTATTGATGCGGTCAACCTAGGGTTAAAAATAGTGATTAAGAATATACCCTTACAATGACCTAGTTTTACTTATTGCAAGTACACGAATCGTATTGTAGTACAGTTCGGCTTGAGAAAGGTTATCGAACCCAAGGGACTAAGTCGTATTCTGAATTCTCGTAAAGTAATACTCTTGAATTGCTTAAAAGTATGATTTGTTATTTGTAATTTATTAACTAATTAACTAATAAAGAAAGTAAAGATAAATTGAGACAAGAACAGTAGAGAGAAAAACTAGGGTTTTCATACTCCACCACTAATCGCATAATGTAGTTATCAACTTGATTAATTGTGTAAGAACACTTTTATGTATTATTTATTTATGGCATGTTCTAGACAATAATCATGTTGAGTGTTAGATAGGTTGGTTTGGTTTCAATGACATCGATAAGCTTCGTCAAAGGCAGAATCAAGCATTGAAGTAATGAAGAATACAAGTGAAGCACGAAAGTGAGCATAATAAGGAAAAATGTCTCTTGGAGGGCGAAAACGAAATTTTCTGAAGCCGTCACTTCAAGCAAAAAGTATCATGGGTTCAAGAGGGTCATTTTGGCACAGTTACGAAGGAAAGTGATTTTAACAAAAATGCCTACGCTTGGAGGTACGCTTGGACCTACGCTTGAAGCGTAGGCCAACTACGCTTTGTGGCAAGATTTTGGGTAAATTTTGTTGTGATGTCTGTTTTGTTTCCTATGATGCGTGAAGGACTCCTACACCTTGGTATACGTGTTATATACATAATATATACACCAAAAAAAAGGATTTAACTTGGTTTAGATGTGAAATTACGAGAAAGGGCAAACTTAGGATTTGATTTATTATCGCCTATAAATACTCACGTCTACAACAAGAGGAGGCAAGTCTTGAAAAATTCTCTGCAAATTTTTTACATCTTCATCTTTTTCACTTAATTAAAGCTAATTTCACTCATTTAAACTTAATGTAACTACATTAAATTTGGAATTTTGTCAATTTAACTAATTTGAATTAGGGATCAACCCAATTTCACTTAATTGAAGTCAATTTCACTCAATTTCACTAATTTGAATTGGGGATTTAGTCAATTTTACTAAATTGAGGTCAATTACACTCAATTTAACTTAATTTCACTACATTGAATTGATAATTTGTTTTAATTTCACTCAATTTAACTTAATTTCACTAATTTGAATTGAGGATTTAGTCAAATTTACTAAATTGAAGTCTATTGCACTCAATTTAACTTAATTTCACTACTTTGAATTGAGGATTTATTTCAATTTCCCTCATTTCAACTCAATGTAACTACATTAAATTGGGAATTTTGTCAATTTCACTAATTTAAATTGGGGAAATACCCAATTTTACTTAATTGAAGTCAATTTAACTCAATCTCACTAAGGTATTTAGTCGATTTTACTAAATTGAAGTCAATTGCACTTAATTTAACTTAATTTCATTACTTTGAATTGATGATTTGTCTTAATTTAACTCAATTTCACTAATTTGAATTGGGGATTTAGTCAATTTTACTAAATTGAAGTCAATTGCACTCAATTTAACTTAATTTCACTACTTTGAATTGATGATTTGTCTTAATTTTACTCAATTTCACTAATTTGAATTTGGGATTTAGTCAATTTTACTAAATTGAAGTCAATTACACTCAATTTAACTTAATTTCACTACTTTGAATTGAGGATTAATCTTAATTTCACTTAATTTAACTCAATTTCACTAATTTGAATTGGAGATTTAGTCAATTTTACTAAATTGAAGTCTATTGCACTCAATTTAAGTTAATTTCACTACTTTGAATTGAAGATTTATTTCAATTTCACTAATTTAAACTCAATGTAACTACATTAAATTGGGAATTTTGTCAATTTCACTAATTTGAATTGGGGATCTACCCAATTTCACTTAATTGAAGTTAATTTCATTCAATTTCACTAATTTGAATTGGGGATTTAGTCAATTTTACTAAATTTAAACCAATTGCACTCAATTTAACTTAATTTCACTACTTTGAATTGATGATTTGTTTTAATTTCACTCAATTTAACTCAATTTCACTAATTTGAATTGGAGATTTAGTCAATTTTACTAAATTGAAGTCTATTGCACTCAATTTAACTTAATTTCACTACTTTGAATTGAAGATTTGTCTCAATTTCACTCATTTAAACTCAATGTAACTACATTAAATTGGGAATTTTGTCAATTTCACTAATTTAAATTAGGGATCTACCCAATTTCACTTAATTGAAGTCAATTTTACTCAATCTCACTAAGGTATTTAGTCAATTTTACTAAATTGAAGTTAGTTGAACTCAATTTAACTTAATTTCATTACTTTGGATTGATGATTTTTCTTAATTTCACTCAATTTAACTCAATTTCACTAATTTGAATTGGGGATTTAGTTAGTTTTACTAAATTGAAGTCAATCGCACTCAATTTAACTTAATTTCATTACTTTGAATTGAGGATTTGTCTTAATTTCACTAATTTGAATTGGGGATTTAGTCAATTTTACTAAATTGAAGTCAATTGTACTCAATTTAACTTAATTTCACTACTTTGAATGAGGATTTCACTTAATTTAACTCAATTTCACTAATTTGAATTGGAGATTTAGTCAATTCTACTAAATTGAAGTCTATTGCACTCAATTTAACTTAATTTCACTATTTTGAATTGAGGATTTATTTCAATTTCACTAATTTAAACTCAATGTAACTACTTTGAATTTGGAATTTTGTCAATTTCACTAATTTGAATTGGGGATATACCCAATTTCACTTAATTGAAGTCAATTTCATTCAATTTCACTAATTTGAATTGGGGATTTAGTCAATTTTACTAAATTGAAGCCAATTGCACTCAATTTAACTTAATTTTATTACTTTGAATTGATGATTTGTTTTAATTTCACTCAATTTAACTCAATTTCACTAATTTGAATTGGGGATTTAGTCAATTTTACTAAATTGAAGTCTATTGCACTCAATTTAACTTAATTTCACTACTTTGAATTGAGAATTTGTCTCAATTTCACTCATTTAAATTCAATGTAACTACATTAAATTGGGAATTTTGTTAATTTCCTTAATTTGAGTTGGGGATCTACCCAATTTCGTTTAATTGAAGTCAATTTTACTAATTTGAATTGGGGATTTAGTCAATTTTACTAAATTGAAGTTAGTTGAACTCAATTTAACTTTTTTTCACTACTTTGAATTGATGATTTGTTTTAATTTCACTGAATTTAACTCAATTTCACTAATTTGAATTGAGAATTTAATCAATTTTACTAAATTGAAGTCTATTTCACTCAATTTAAATTAATTTCACTACTTTGAATTGAGAATTTTGTCAATTTCACTAATTTGAATTGGGGATCTACCTAATTTCACTTAATTGAAGTCAATTTAACTCAATTTCACTAATTTGAATTGAGTATTTAGTCAATTTTACTAAATTGAAGTCAATTGTACTGAATTTTTCTTAAATTCACTACTTTGAATTGGTGATTTGTCTCAATTTACTCAATTTTACTAATTTGAATTGGGGATTTAGTCAATTTTACTAAATTGAAGTCAATTGCACTCAATTTAACTTAATTTCACTACTTTGAATTGATGATTTGTCTCAATTTCACTCATTTAAAGTCAATGTAATTATATTAAATTGGGAATTTTGTCAATTTCACTAATTTGAATTGAGGATTTACCTAATTTCACTTAATTGAAGTCAATTTCACTAATTTGAATTAGGGATCTACCTAATTTCACTTAATTGAGAAGTGGTCATTATTTGAAAATTTTAGGCGGAACAAAAAGTTACATATATTGAGTCAAAAGGTTTACGCTATGAAATAAAAGTTTTACTTGGTGCAACATAAAGTTTACCTACGAAATAAAAGTTTTATCTTACGAAATAAAAGTTTTACATTACATTATGGAGTGTTTGTTATTTATAAATTGAGAAGTGATCCTTATTTGAACATTTTAGGCGGAACAAAAAGTTACATATATTGAGCCAAAAGGTTTACGCTATGAAATAATAGTTGTACTCGGTGCAATATAAGTTTTACCTACGAAATAAAAGTTTTACTTTACGAAATAAAAGTTTTACATTACATTCTGGAGTGTTCGTTATTTGTAAATTGAGAAATGCTAATTATTAAAACATTTTAGGCGGAACAAAAAGTTACATATATTGAGTCAAAATGTTTACGCTAGGAAATAAAAGTTTTACTCGATGCAATATAAATTTTACATATGAAATAAAAGTTTTACATTACATTTTGGAACGTTCGTTATTTGTATATTGAGATGTGCTTATTATTTGAAAATTTTAGGCAGAATAAAAGGTTACTATATTGAGCCAAAATGTTTACGCTATGAAATAAAACTTTTACTCGGTGCAATATAAGTTTTACCTACGAAACAAAAGTTTTACATTACATTCTGGAGTGTTCGTTATTTGTAAATTGAGAAGTGGTCATTATTTGAACATTTGTAAATTGTAATACAGCACTGTGCGTTACACTTATGTTACAATTTCTGGTGATTTGAGTTACAATTCTGTTACAGTTTCAGAACGGGTAAAAAAAACCTTCAAATCAATTTTAATACTTTGAATTGCGGATTTAGTCCATTATTTGATTTTCTTCATGACAAGCTACACTCCATCATACAAAATTCAAACATTTCCTTTCATATTTAATAGGTTTTTTTATGAAATACGAAAAATTTCTATTGAATAGATTTTATTCAATAGAAATTTTTCGTATTTTATAAAAAAATCTATTCAATATGGAAGGAAAAACTTGAATTTTGGATGTATTTTTTGTATGATATTTTGGGCAAAAAAAATTTCCCATCCAAATATCGTGATTATATAAATGATTTTTTATTTATTGTATGTTAATTGGAAAAAAAATTAAATTCAAATATCGTGATATTAGGTCATAAAAATGTTTTTTTTAAAAAAAAAAATTAAGCATTTTATGATGATAATTATTTTTTTATTTTATTGATAATGAATAATTTGTGATATTTGGTCATAGTAGGTCCATATATAATATTCTGATATTTTTAATTTTTAATTTCATATGAATTTTTTTATTGACAATGAATATTATGATAATATTTATTTGGGATGAATTTATGCTATTATATTTTAATGTGTGAATTAGTATAGAGATTCTTTATGTAATTTTATTGTTTTAGGAAGAATGGTTTGTAAATTTGACTCATTAGTATTCATAAATAGGAATTGAAATTGTTTAATCTTTTGTTTTATCTTTGCCCGCACTGCGGCCCATGTTGTGAGAGAGAAACCGGAGGTGATTCGCATCCCATATGACAACCCATTGTCTCCCCCCACGCTACCCTAATATATAGTCACTAAAATAAACTTTTTAGAATTATCCATTCCAATATTCCAATATTTATGAAAATCTTCTCTGTCCTTTAATATATATGCAGTAGAATAAATTCTTTAGAATTTTCTGTTCCAATATTTTGATATTTACAATATCTACAAAATTCAATCGCTAAAATTTACATAATATTCTTCTAAAATTTTCTTTTATATATAATTTACTAATTTTTACAAACTCTCAAATATATAATATAACACAAATTTGAAACACTGACAGAAGACAACTTATTCTGCATCTTAATTCGAGACATGGAAGAGTCCATATCAATTAGGGCTGATAATTCTTGTCGGGTTGAGATTGTGTCGGGTTGAAAAAAATCTAGATCCGTGTCGACCCATGTAATCCATTTAACCTATTTATTATAATATATTAAATTAAATTTGACACAATCCAACACGAAACGAATTATTTAACCTATTATCAGCAAAATTAAATTGAATTTGACCCTTATATAGCTTCAATCCTAATCCTTTTTATTTATGTCGTGTCCGTATCGTGTCTCATTTTATCACCTCTAATATAAATGCTGATACAACCAGCTTGTAAATAGGTGGGCGTGACATGAAACTGCATTAATACCAATAAAAAACATGTGCATTAGAAACATCATAAGCAAAAAAGCAGATCTAGAAGTAACAAAAAGCAAAAAGGTTTATGCTGCATAAATAACAAACAAAAATAAAATAAAAACAAGGTTTTTTTTTTATTATTATTATTTTTCTCTTTTGGTTGCCAAGATAGCAACAACAAAAAAATGGAAAACATAAGACATTACCGGATTATATACCGCAAACTGAAACTGATTCTTGTAACTCAATAAGTACCAAACTGTTTATAATTTTTGTGTACAGATACATTTTTGTAAGCAATCAATTTAATTGATATGGATAAATTCAGACATTAATTCTAAAGTTGGTTCGGGCAATCCTGCAGGGCCGGCGTGAAATGTCAAAAATATTTAGACGTCTATGCAAGATTAAATGTAGGACCCTTTATACTGGCTTTACGTGTTTTAAAAATAAAAATATATATATATAAAATACATTAAAAATGTATTAGTGTGGAAAAAACATAAAATAAATTTTATTTTGATTTTGTTGTGAAAAATTATTGTAGTGTGAATGTAACTAGCAGTCACGAGACCCCTAAGCACAGTCGTGTGAAAATTTGTTGTCGTCGTGTGAGTGCGCCAATCACGAGAGCCCTAAGTGTAGTATCTAAACGTTGCGCGAGTGCGACAAAATTTTTTTAGCCCTAATCAGAATAATAGTTGGATTTGGATTAAACTTTAGTTTCATTGGATTGAAAAAATAGTTAATTTTATTTTTTGAGTCTAGACTCTATACTAATAGTAAGTGAAATATAAAATTTTGGAGCCCTAAATTAGGAAATTGGATTAAGAAGTACGAAATGGGATTTTAAACAACTTTGTTTTTTTTTTTTGCCCCTATAGAAAAACAATTTTTTAAAAAACAAAAAAATTAAGGCCCTAAATTATGTAATTACATCAGGCTCTATTTTGAATTGGATTGAGAAACTAATTATTTTTTAAAAAATTAAAAAAATATTATTTCTTTTTTCAAAAAACTACCCAAAAAAAATGGCCCCCCCCAAGGTCTGAGGCCCTAGGGCCAACCTTGCAACCCTGTAGCACAAAATGACACAAATTCGTCTGGGAGCCTCGGCCCATTCATGTGAATGGATCGTTTTGTACTCATGGGAGCCTTTCGTTCTATGTGAAAGGGTCACGGATAAAATTAGTTAAAAAAATTAAAGCTCTCCGCTTAAAATAAATAAATAAACTGATAAGAAGATGTGTTGAATTATTTGAATATTATTTTCTTCAAGAAGATGAGTTGAATTATTTGAATATTATTTTCTTCACCTCTCAATGGGTCTATAGACTAAAACACACATAATTCGTACCAGTACCACTTACTTATGAGAATGTAAAATGGTCAACAACCTACAATAACTTTTGGTATGCAGGCAACTTTTCATGTAGTACTTACTAGAAAAGGAATAAAATTGGTTACAATACATACTACATATATATACTTCACGAGATGGAAATTTCTGTATAATAGTTATAATAACTAACTATGTTATCAATAAAGCATTCAATTATGTAAAACCTTTTGTTTGCATGCTCTGAAGCATAAAATTAACAGATCTGGACTTTTAACATATTGATTGCCTGAGCAAAATGACAACTCAATAATAAATGACCATTCTAGTCGCAGTACCTCCTGAAATTGGGACATACGGAAATAACCATAAGTGCTCTATGCTGCAAATTTTCTAGTGTAGGTAATTTGTTCAGTTAAGCCAAACTATGTGTATGTAATATGTATGTATAATGTATGTAGCTATACATGCAAACTGGCTTAGCCTTCTCTCTATGTAAAACCTTTTGTTTGCATGCTCTTACCATCAGCATCTTTACATGCACTTTCCCAACAAAAAGTAAGCAAAAACTTTTGCATTCTGTATTTCCACAAATTTATTGTTTTCAACTGGGAATTGGATCAAAACAAAATTCTCCAAAGAGGTGTTTAACTCGAGGAATGTAGAAAGAAAGGCCGGGTCTCCTGCAGGAATGATTGGAAAGATCCACTCCAAAAGCAGTGGTATAATTTGCTCGCAACGATCTATATTTGCAGTACTTTTAGATGAAGAAGAAGAAAAATCAATAATGGAAGCAACCATCAATATAGATTGATCCTAAATCTGATTCTAACCCAATATAGGATCTATGGGTACATAAGATAAGTGTTGAATCTATTTCTTTCTAATTAACAGATCAGGTCACAACTCGATTCGAAGCTGACCAAATCAGAAAGGATAATCTTATGGGATGTTCTTATCTGCTCCTAACCATTATTAGAATGCAAACAATTCAATTTTTCCATTGCCATGACATGGAATTCAACATCACTCCATTGCACAGATGTTCACTCCCATGAGATGAAACAACTTAGCGACATATGGAAAAGTGAAACACAATTGTGCATAATAAAGATGACATGTTATGGAAGAGCTGAGGTAAAAGGCTCGAAACAAAACCTTTTGAGCATCCACGTATCAGCACATCCCGTGGCAGCCACAAGATTCTGGTTCTACTTCCTTTGGCAATGTACATTCGGAGGCTCAGAGGTGCCCCAAAAATGAAAATTGCAGTGACGAAATATATTAATCATGCCAATGGAACCATCATAAGCCGTCCTATTTGTAGCTATTTTGATGCTGAAAATTAACCATTTCTCTACACCCCGAGAGAGGTGACAGACGCCATCATCATCATTTCTTGATTTGGAGGCAAGGGGTAGCAGCCTCCTACTTTGGCCCTGGAAAATTAATGCAGAGGGAAGCATCAACAATTTCCTCAATATTACTGCTTATGATGCCAAATGATGTGGAGAGAACCAACTATTTGACAAATGGACAGCACAAGACACTCCATAAAAAGAGAGAGCATAGATACACTTCCTTATTTCAAAATTTCCAAAATGAAGGAACTTTATGAACTCCACTTAGATGAAAACAGCAGGATATTCACATACCAGAATGTACAAGGACATCTATATATTGTACCAAGCATTGAATGGATTTGAGAAAAAAGATATTGACAAAATGATGAAAAAGTTCTGAAAGACAAGAAAGATGTAAACTACACCGGGATGAGCACAGAGACATCATTTGCTTCAGAAACATTATTTGCTTTGCAAATGTTTATGATACAAACATTTCAATTATAACCCTGTAAAATTTATAACCAAAATGGAAGCCACAGAGGACAACATTTTATCTTGATTCTTACGGTGTGAGGCAAAGAATTCTACTCCTATAAAATGTAAATGAATCTCAGGTAAAACAAATGAAAAGGAATAAGGTGAAAAAGAAATGGGATGTTTGATTTTCCTGTCAACTAATAGGAATGCTGGTAGCAGTAGATATTAAGTTCTTTAGCTCCATCAAATGTTCATCATTTGATATATGGAGCGAAAGACGAAGGTTCGTAACCAATGTTTCCTGTTCCCAGCTTAATGGTCCCGACGCATGCAATGCCTCAATGGTGCAACGGTAAGCATGCAACTCTAACCTATGAATTTCTGCTGCCAATTCCTTCTTAGTGGGAAGGGAGTCATCCCCTTTATCATGCCCCCACTGACAAACAGATTCAGCATCACTAAAATGACCATCGATATCGTCAACAGGAAGCCTATAAAAACAACTAGGCAACTTAAAGGAATTGTTGCTAGTGATGCTACAACTACCCACAGAGCACGTGACACTATCGGCATAACTAGGTTCTAAGCTAATTGCCCGTGAACACCCAACAGCATCATTTGATCTATTCCTCTCCTCAACCATATCAGGAAACCGAGTTTCTTTGTCGTTGAAAGATGTGTCTACGTGTTTTTCACCAGGCAGTTCTCGAAGGGATGCAATAGTGTTTACATTTTCAGGTGACAAGGATGGATTTACAGGCACGCAGTAGCGTGAACCATCTTTCTCAATCACTCTAAATTTCCGACTAATTCCAGCATGCACTTCAGTTTGGGAAAAACTGTAGGGTGACCCCCTCTTCAAAGTTCTAGAAGAAACAATATGGCTATCCGGGGAGTTTCCATGGTTCTTTGCCTCCAAACGATCAGCTTTTACACAAAAATTCACCCTTGCATCTGTTTGCTTAAGTTGGGAGTTCAAAGGTTTATTATACATCAGAGTTGACCGTCCGTTGTATTTTTTATCTTCACAATTTTCTGAACCCTGCACACACAATAAGAGCTAATATAAAGCAGTTCACTTTACAAATTTTTCTAACATGCATTCATTTGCTAAAATTGTTCAACAAGTGAAAATTAAAACTTAAAAGATGTACAACAAGAAGCCTTTTCCCCAACTACTTGGAGTTGGCTGCATGAATCCTATGTAAAGCTCAAATATTAATCAACTAGTACAACCTTTACACTACAATGTGAAATGATCTGTCCAGGTTGTATACCAACAATGAAATGTTGCTAAACTCTTGTTTTCCCTTTTTATTTTTTACATTGGAAGAGATAACACACCCCCGAAATCACACCCTTTTCCGGATTTGAACCCTCAACCTTCCATTTGAATAGTAGAGGAGATACCATTAGAGCTAAGTTCTTGCAATATGCGGTGAGCATATTAAAAAAGAATATATCAAGACATTTTAAACAAGTCCTTGAAAACAATCATAGAGATTCACATCAAAGAACAACTTGAAAAATTAAAACAGGCACAGAATAAACTACCTTTCCAATGATGATCCATTTGTTATCCTGCCACGATTGTCGCACTCTGAGGTCAAATTTGCTGACTTTGAATTCCTGAGAAGATCCAACTAGTCTAACCAAAAAGCAGCTCCTACCACAAACCATAGACACCGTCGCCATCTTCCACGAAAAATTCTGAAACACCTCCACAACATCACCAGGACTCCAATTCTCCAAAACTTTCACCAAAGGAGGACAAGGTCTAATCCACTTCCTCGATACCCTTTCGACAATTGCATCATCGCTAGCACCAGGGTGCATCTCATATGTAACAGTGTAGCTCTCCCCTTTCCCACATATTATCTTAGCGCAACGCCAAGACCCCGATGGCACCTCATTCGTGCTCAAAACCTCCACTTTACTCCCTTTCTCATGTCTCATCATCTTTATATCGTCACCCCAAAATTCCACTGCACAATACCTATAATCCGATATAAGAAATAATGAATCAAAATGCGAATATAATCTGAACATTTTAAGATTGCATCTTATGAAAAAATTGAGAGAAATTACCATCTCTTATTGATTTCATAATTGAATAATTAAGTACATGACAGAGATCATCTGTACAGTCCATACAATTTTTAAATTCGAGAGAGCATAGCACAACCAGTAGGAGTATAATTTATGAACTATCCATCCACATGTCTATAAATATACATTTTGTGGGTAAGGAAAATTCTTTATCCGTAAAAAATGCATACATATATATATATACACACATACATACAAACATATACAGAGAGTTCTATGTACAACAAAAATGAAAAAAGAATACAGATTAACAGAAACAATTGCAGTAGATGATTATCAGATAATCCAATGAACTACACAGAATAGCAAAACAAAATCCAAAAACCGAATGTAGTTTGACGAAACGAAAAAACCCAGAAAATAGTTCATGTTTCACAGAATCAAAAACAATAAGTTAATTCCAATTAAATAGATATATATATATATATATATGTATATATACAAACTGATCTAGAATCGAATGAATTGAGAGCTGAAAATTGATGAGAAGAAAGGGAAAGAATATATTCACTGACCTTACAGAAGATTTTCGATTTTTCGATCCGAGAACTTGAGTTTATTAATCTGGAATTGTGTTTTGAGTCGGTTGATGATTGTTGTGAAGGTAGTTTTTGTGTGTTGTTGTTTTTTATGTTTTGGGTTTATTTTCAGAAACGGCTTTTATTATTTATATATATATATATATATTATGTTGTATTATATTAAACAAGGAATATTAGCATGCATTATGTCCAAGGTGCCAACTGCCCAAGAATAGCTTTGTTGAGGTTGTATTAACTATTTTTCGTTTTTTACGTTTTTGTGTCCTTGTTATTATTTTTGTATTTTGTTTTTACATTAAAAATAAGGATTAATTATTCTCATTCTTAATTATCCAATATTAACTAAGATTAGAGGAGTAATCACAATTTTATTTTTTTAAAGAATAATATAAGTTATCACCATGCTATTTATACAAGTCATCGAAATGCATTGAATAAGATAATAAAGATTTAATTGACTTTGATTCTTTCTATTTGTATGAATTAGACCGAAATCTTACAGTTTGAGAATATACTTATCGTTAGATTAATAATATTTTTGAAAGGTATTAATACTGTTATTTAGCATTGATATTCATTCAATACTCATTTTATGACCAATATTATCTGGGTTAATTATACTTTTATTGCAATCGAAATTGATATCGCGAAGATCAACCATGAGTACAAGGTAAAAATAATTATGATTTTACTTTTCAAAAAGTATTTTCTTAAGCTCTAACTCATACTTGGTCAATTTGTCCACTATTACATCAAGCAATGGCTATATAGTTGTGATGGAATAATTAACCGCAGTTATAACTAACCTAACTTGACTGTAATATGCCATCTGCCATTTCCCATTTGGGTGAAATTAGTATATCCCATGTTTAGACTTGAGCTTAATACTATGTCTAATCGTATTTCTTGTTTGGCAGAGATACAGACAATTTACAAAAAATTAGACATGCACGATTAGTATTAGTACGTTTGAGAATTCTCAATTGACTATTCAAAACCTACATCAAAGAATCATGGTGATTCTCAGATATCGCAGAATAAGATATGATTTGATATTAGGTGATTTTAGATTTTTGTTTAGAAATTAGAAATTAAATTTTTATGTCTAAAAATGCCGAGAAAATAAAATGCTTGAAATATTTGAAATGCAGAAAAAGTATGATCAGATTAGATAAAAGTACCCTCTATAAATGTGGAAATTAACATAACTCTTTGACAATCATTTTACCATATATACTTGTTAACCATCTTTATGAAGCTTTTAGTGAAAAACAGAAGAGTATTATGAATATCTTGATGCTAAATTTGCAGTCAATGGACATGGGTTTGACACATGCAGTGGAAAGTTTCAAAGTTTGAGTTCTGAAGACCCATTGTCAATATATCTTTTAATCCTTCACACTGCTTTGAATTTTAGTTAGCAGCCACAAGGGCAATTGACTTAATTAGCTGACTATGGACTTTCATAATATTTTCATCACATACATTGTATCATTGTATGGAATATATATATATATATATATATATATATATATATATATATAAAGACAGTTTGTATTGAAAGCTCTAACTAATTTTAAGGGTAAAAAGACAGTTTGTATGTATTGTCGAATACTTTGGGTTCCAAACTATGGTTGCAATTTGCAAATGGATTGAAATATTTATTTTTCATTTGTCCTAGAAAAATTGTTCAAGTAATTAAAGTTTTCCCACAATTTTTTGTTCTTGATTACAATTGAGCTCTAATATTTAAAACGAAGTAGAAGTTGCACCTTGGAACATCCATGCTTGCAAATTTGTCACATGAATTGTTTAAATTTTGTACAGGGTTGAATTATATTTTTTTTTACTATTAGAACTTCTGTTCTGCTGATTATTATTATTATTATATATATATATATATATATGGCCTGTACTTCATAATTTTGTCTAATAGATTTAAGCCAGTAGAAATTTAGAAAATTAATTAGTCCAAAACTTGACTACCTTATCAATTTGTAAAGAATTTGAGGAAATAAAAGGAAAGTTCTTGTGCTGTGCATGGGCAGTTAACATTATATTCACGGAAAAGATGGCGTAGCAGATAACACAAAGTCATCATATACTACAAAATATACAAAACGTGCCTTGAGCATCAATCTTACATAAATTACATATATATATTCAATACAAATATATGTTTTCTTCTAAAGAGGGGTTCATGTATCATTATTACCATCCTTTTGGGCCACTAACCACCCTTTTGCAATGTACATGTACATTACTTGTAAGCAAGACTAAAAACCTATCATATAGCGAATTTGAGGGAAAACTAGTGATTTTTAGCTATTCCGCAACTTTCTTCCCCTCTTTACCCTCCTCTTTTTTGGGTTTTATTTTAGGGCGCCAATACATATCTTGGTTCACTTAGCACCGAATTATTAAAGAGAATTCTCTTTAACAATTCAAAAACATTTTCCTTTGAAGTTTCTTTCTTATAAGAATAAAAAATGCAACAAAACACTCCTAAATACTTAATTGTAAGCTTTAAATTGTCACCAATTTTTTTAATTTTTTTTAAAAATTAAGCATTTACCCGCACGCAGGCACATTGCCTCCATTGAGGCTCGAACCTGAACCTCCCATTTGGAAGGCCTGGTTTACCTTACACATTTCACATTGATCACTCCTTTGTACTGCAGAGAGCAAGGATGACCACTAAAATTAACCAGTCAACACCAAAATTAATAAACACGTATGCAATAAACACAGAATATGGTAAACAGAAAAACAAGCATTCATAATCCAGTTTGCTGAAGTTTGTATATCAGCAAACAACTGCTACAACTTTGTATATTCATTATACAAAAACATCCTATGACAATTTTCTGGCACCCAAGAAAAGGGGACAAAAAGATAGATACCTAATTTTACACCACTGTGAAATCAAAATTTTCATTGAACTTGTTTCAAACAAGGGATATGAAACACAACAGAATAACTTAGTGGCAAAATTAGCTCCGGATATTACACACTTCCGCATATGAACTGCAATCAGCACCAGAACCGCATATGAACGCACTTCTGCACAACAGCATGTCCTTCCCATCCAGGCACTGGAATGAGCAAATATTAGCAATTAATCCCAGAATAAAAGAAATTAAATATTTTTCTTTATAAAGCCATAGGAAAATAAAGCTTCATTGGTAGAATAAAATAGAGGCACACAACTACACACACATAAATAGATATCAATATTCTCCAAAGCCTCCATAAAGCTTAACAATACTTGTAACCACTTAGTTTGCTATCCAATCATGAAAGACTTCAAATCTTATAACCCCAAATTTAGATGATAACCAATTTTATTTAGTTTCAAAATAGTTAAATAAGATTAAGATCCGAGACGCATCAACCAGATTTGACAAAATCGTTCTTGCCATTACCATCTTGCCCTCATTGTCATTGCTATTATTGCTCTCATATTGAAGTTTTCAAGCCAGCAACCGACAAATCAGGTTTGGTTTGGGCAGTTCTGGACTAAATCCAATCAATTGCAGGCTACAATCAGATGTGAGAAGGAAGATTTTGCAAGCATTGAAACCATTATTTTGAATAGCAGTAAACCAAATGATGACCAAATGTTTGCAATGAGACCCACTAAATAAAATTGAAGCCAATTTCACCATAATGGGAGACCAAAACATTTGGCATCATACAGATATATATAATGTATGGCTCCAAATAACATGCCTGAATAAATGTTAGTGCATATACTTTCTTCCTCACTCAATGGAGAACTTATTTCTGAATGGGGGAAGGAGCCTGCCAGAAGATGGTTTGATCTCACAGATTAGCTCAACCTCCATCAATCGGTGGTTTACTTTAGCGCGATTCATTGAGAAGTTAACATTCAAATTATCGCCTGTAGTAACGCTGGTAGAAGGCTGCAGCACGAACACCTGCGTGTAAAGCAAGAGGATAATACTTGAGTTAAACCACTCACAGAGAAAAGCATATTACTAATCAGCACTTAAAGATGGTCTAAGCAGCAAAGCATTCTACTGCGTGATATATGCACGGGATAAAGGCCCCTAACAGCTTATAGAAAGCCTGGCAAAAAGATCCTCCTACTAGTAACTTTACTAATATTCAAGGCATATGTATAATAGGACATTCTTTGAAAATTTAAAAAAGAAAATAAAATAAAATAAAGGTTAAGTACTCAAAACACCCCTATAATATAGATAGTGTGCGTATAACACTCATTAGTTTTAAAATGTGTATTGACACCTAATTTTTTGGGACAAGTGCTTAAAACATCCATGTAATATAGACATGGTGCGTCTAACACCCATTAGTTTTAAAATGTGTTTTGACACCTATTTTTTTTGGACAAGTGCTTAAAACACCCCTGTAATATAGATATTGTGCTTATAACACCCATTAGTTTCAAAATGTGTAATTTTTTTTTAAGAATTAAGTTTTATATATAATATCAAAGAAAATGCCTAACCCATACATATATAAATGTGTGTATTGACAGTTATTATGAATCACTCAAATTGTATATTTTATTTTTTTAGTTTCATGGGTTCCTAAATTAAAATTAATTATCTATTTTTGTCTTCATATGTTTTAATAAGGGGCAATCCTTGATTTTCCACATTAAAAATCCAAAAATATGATGTCAACAATTATTTTGGTATTAATTAAACAAACCTATTTTTGTTTTTGGTAAATAAACCCACCTAGTTTCTCAAATAAGTTAGATTTTTCTAAAATAAAAAGTAAAGGTGCGAAATGCCCCTAGAATAGTTCGAATTTTTAACCCCCTATGATATGCATATAGTGCGTTTAAATGCCCTATGGTTCTACTTCACCCCAAACCTTTAATATAGTGCGAATTGGCCCCAGATATAAAAGGTTTGGGGTGAAGTAGAACCACAGGGGATTATACGCACTATATGCATATCATAAGGGGGTTAAAAGCTCGTGACCCTAAAATAAATAGATCTCGATCACACATTCTGCAGGTATAACTCGAATTATCACAAAATTTGCAAAAAATGGTTCGGTATAGATATCCTCTGTTTTGCTGATGATAGCCCCACAACAGTAATAATTGCAAAATAACAGCCATGTATGCCCAATAGTGGCTATATATAAGGAATTTTATGGGTCGAAATCCACTTTGCTTAATCAGCTTCGAAGTCCATCCAACTAATTTGTCGTTATTTTCAAATCCTAGAGTCATCTTATGGTTTAGTGTTACTAACCTGCTGGCCCCAATGTGTACCGTGATCTTCGCTTGGAGCAGTTGTCAACTCAATCTCATTTTGACATGGATTCTCCTTGCTTCCCTAAGTAAATCAAATAAGTGTAAAGTAGCTTTCAAGTTTTCAGAGCCATATTGCAAGAGGAAGTGAAGGTCAACTCACTCGAAAATGGACATCAAACCACCCACTGAAGCCACAGAGTCTTGTGTCCTCTGCAGTGATTGAGGATGTGACACTTGCTGTAACGCTAAGGATGTCATCTACAGTTGCTGTTGAACAATCAATCTCCTTAATGATGGCAGCCGTTCCAATAACTTGATCCGGATGAAGGTTGTTCCAAAACGATGTCTGCACAAATTTAATAGCACGCTTGTTTAACAAGTATGGGGAGTAAAGAGACAGTAGCCAACACCAAAAGTATATTTTTATAATAAAAATACAGAAAAATGGACAGCGTCAAAATTAGAAGAGAACACACAGAACCACCCCAAGAGCAGAAGCCCCCTGATTTTTTTTGCAACTGAGTTGTATAGGGGGCCTATCAATTGACAATCCATCCTATGCACAGAGTGTAGGTGTTAGAGAGAGAAATTGATAATGAAACTTCTCCTTCTAACTGAAACAGTGACATGCCCAACAAAAGTCAAGATTTTTATTGTTCCCCAAGTACTTAAAATGTTGAAAAAATCTGTATGGTGCTTAGCTAATAACAAGGCTACTTAAACTGCTAATCTCATCAAGTGATACCAAAAGATGCCATCATTTTATATCTGCTCCCAAGAATAAAACTGTACAATCCAAATCCCAGCAAGGCAGATACATCAAGGAGTTAACTTCATAGGCAAAAGTAACATAACAAGCTACAAAAGTTAGTCAAAGTGAAATAATTCAAAAATATTGACGACATGGAAAATACTGTCATGCCGCAATCTGAAGATGGAGCATCACCAGAATATAAGAACTAGAAATGATTTTCATAAATCCTAAGAAGAGTTGTACGTTAGTGGTACTGCCAGACCTTTCAAGGTGGAAGGTTAAGAGCCCAAATCTCCATAGGAGTCAAGTGGATGTACAAATTTGAACTAGGGGGCTAAACCAAAAAACTCAGATCCTGAAATAGTATTCTCCAACACCAAAGTCTACAACTCTTGAAACAGGGTTGTTAAAGGCGCGCCTAGGCGTGCACCTGGGCTTCAGGCTCCTTGAGGCGCAAGACTTGCGCCTTAAATGTGAGCAAGAGTGCCTTTGACAACATTTGCGCCTTTATTATGAAGTATGAATGCTTTAGTAATAATTTTATTTTTTCATTGTGTGTCTCACTTCTTCACTCAGGCACGGGCCTCGCCTAGCGCCTCACGCCTAGACTCCAAAGGACCTCTAGCGCCTTAGTGCGCCTTGAGCCTTTAATAACTATGCTTGAAAGTATTCTCCACACCAAAGTCTACAACATCAAACTTAGTACAATGTACTTTATAAAACCAATTCAAACTTGGACCTAATGTCACGAAACCACTACAAATGGTAACCCCACACCCTGCGCACGTGTCTAGCTCCTGCAAATCAGGGTGCTGGAATGGAGGAACTGTTGATCTCTGGGTAAGCAATTGAAAGAATTCTTTTTGATATGAACAAACAATGAATCAGATGCCACAAAATGATTCCACCCCACAACAATAAGTAAAGACTATAAGACATAAAACAAAGAAGTGAAAAAAAAAAAATGGAAGGAAAAAGAGAAATTGAAGGATTGCATATGATAAAAGGGTATGGTTTAAACAACCTCTATCCGAGTTAGATGCAACAAATCCAAACAGGAAGCAGAAGACTTCAGGATTCGGAATCCTCCATCATATATACATGCATATATATACCAACGCTCTTATGGTTTATTATATAATTTCTATAGATAAATGTGAAGAGAAAAAAATGCGCTGAAAATTTCAAACCAGTTTCTGAATTACAGTTCAAAAATAAATTTAAACTGGCTATCCACTGAGATTGGTATCATGACCACCTAAATAAATTACTCCAGGAAAAAAACTCACCAAACAACAGGTTTAGAAAGCATTAGTGTTACCCCAATAACAACTCTGTTTGCAAATAAAACAAGAAGAAAAAGGTCCACCAACAAAAAAGGATGTAAATACACAAATTAGTGCATTTTACTCCCCAAGAAGGAGACAGATGCAAGGGTTGGGAGTTGAACAACATAACATGTGCACCAAATTAATATCCAGTTAGCAGGCAAAACTAATTTGCTAGAGCAAATGAGCAAGTATAGCGTAGAAAGTAACTCCACACTGATAAAAATATTACAACAGTTAGTGAGTGTTAAGTTCCTTGGCTGACCAAAAATCTAGGATTTACCTGTAAGTAGTACTTTTTCTGTTCTTCAGAGAAAGGCTTTGTTAAAACACTCATATCAACACCATAATATTTTCTAGTCTCTTTCATAAACCAAAACCAATCATGCATAGCTCCTTCGTAATCATTCATCTTTTGTTCTCCTAACCCAGACCTGATAGGTGCCACCCACATGCGTGCATGGCTGGGATACCTGCAAAACCAAAGCGTGTCGGCTCAACCTACTGTGGGCAAAAAGACAAACCACATAGCTCATCTTAGATGACCAACTTCAAAATAATTAGAAAAAAATCTGAACTATCTCAACAAAAACACTAAGTGGTGTTTCCTATTAACTGACATTACAGTCTCTAACAAACATATCGAATCACCATATAAAGATTCAATTCCTTTTTAAAGATGGTCCCATTTGATTACTACAATAATCAAATTTGTAAATTGGAGTGTGTGAAAACAAAACAAGGAAGTTGATTTTTTGTTGAACATCCGTAAAGTCCATCACACAACACCCACTCCGTAAAGGCTCCTATTTTTGCATTTAGTGAACACTAGTTGATGAGGCATGCAACTCGACAAAAAATCCTCGTTCAGAATAATTTCATTGGGAAAACATTTTTCAACGAATTATAGACACACATGGCTTTGAGAAACTACTACTCATGTTCATTACTACACACTTCCCATTCATTACCCCCCTGAACTCCCAGGCTACCGCCCAGGAGCTCACGAGGAAGAACACACACAGAGACACTGGTGTACTAGCACCCAAGGATAACAGAGTCCACCAATAACTACCTAACCGGTGCCTCCCTTAAATCTCTTTCATCACAGTCAATCCATCGTTCCACAATTTCTCTTCTTCTCTATCAATGCTCCCTATAGTCCCCAGCATTTACCTTTCCTGTATCTGCTTTGATAATCACCAAAGAAGTTTGATTTATTGCAAATTTGTATCCCCACCACCCTAAAAGAAGAACCCTCCCTCAAAGGATCCTCTGAAACAGGCCACACACCCTGCCAACCAGTCTCTTCCCCACCCTTCCGTTGTCAAAGCCCCAATCCCAGACGCACGAGGGTGGCACTACCAGATACTACAACCTCTATATCACCACCATCTGCAGTGAGTCTGTCACCTCCACTCTTCTACCCTCTGTAGTAGAAACAAAAACACCCTACTCTCATCGCCATACAACAAAACCTTCATTCATAATTAGGTTCCAAATCTAAGTAAAGATGTCTTTCAATTATTCTAAATAAACCAAAGCACATAATAAAACTCAGACTGAAATAGTGTTAGTAAACTTGGGAAAAAATAACACTAAGGAACTACTTACATAACTCCAGTTGGCTTTAACCAGCGATCACGGGCACAAATCACAGAATCAAACATAGATTCACGAAGAAGAAAGTAACCCATCCACTCTGAGATAATTACATCAACTGCAAAACAATCAATTTCAAGTTAAAGAGTCAAACAACATCAAAATGAAGCCAAATGCAAATACCATTTAAACAAAATACAATTTCCTAACAAGAGAAACCTTTCTCTGGGAGGATAACATCTTCTATTGAACCCTCAATCACTTCAACCACATCTTGCAAGTTATTTGCTTTCACAAGCGCCCGGGCATGTTCCGACATCTTAGTTGCTTCCACTGCGTAGACCTTTCTCGCACCTGCCTGCGCTGACCAGATTGCGAGAATGCCACTCCCAGTTCCTACATCCAACACAGTCTTCTCCATGGATTCACCAATTTAGTCTCACTCTCAAACACATGTACATTACTGAAACCAATATGAGTAATGTGTGAATGCATATATGCCATTATGCACACACACAGACCGAAATATACTATTCTCGAATGCCCAAAGCAATGTTGCTAAGACTCCAAAATATACAAATACAAATATACATACAAAAAATAGTTGCTGCTGCGATTTAGGTCAAAATAAAAGAACTTGCCTAAACCCTGAAAAAGTTAAAAATATTTGACCTAGTTAATAGAAAACTTGATAAATATATATATATACACAAATATATAAACACAGGAAGTAATGGAGTCTTTAATTGTACTTATCAAAAAAAAAATGGAGTCTTTAGTTGCTAGGTTTACAAATTTTCGATGATTTGAAAGAAAAGAACTTACTCACTGAGCCTAAACCCTGATAAAAGTATTTGACCTAGTCGATAGAAAACTTGAAATAGATATATATACATATATACATATATATGTAAGTATGTGTATATATAGAGACCTTTCCAAGGAAGTGGTGTTTGTTCTGGAAAATAGAATCGAAGTAGGCGTCCATGCGAACTCTGTCGGAGAGCATCTCCTTCTGGTGAAAGAGATAGGCGTAGGTGCAGAAATAGTTGGCGAAGTCGACACCCTTATCCACGGTGGCGCCGCCATTGCAGGTGGCTGTGGGATCGCCGGAGACGCCGTTGGCTGAACTCCCCATGTCGCCTTGCAGCTCGAGAGAAAGCGACTGAAACGAGTTAAGAGAGAGAAAGAGGGGTATCAAATATCAATACTTAGGGCAGCGACTCTAGTAGTCCATTACAATATGTGGACCCGGCTATATAAACATATATATATATATATATATATTAATCGGAGCCGGTCCAAGTTTATTGCCAAGTCAGGGTACTGTTGTGCATTTCATCTGAGCCGTCTATCTAGATGCTCGACTGAGGCCTCGTTTGGGTTGGCTGTTTGAAAAGTTGTTTAAAAATTTTAAAGGGTTAGGTTGTTTACTAACAGGAAATAATTCATATTTCCGTTTCCTGAAGAAGTAGAATTATATTTTGGATTTCTTAAGAAAAATAGAAAGTAAAATCTTGTTTACTAAATTTTAATTTTTTTCAAAAACAAAAATAAAAAATAGAAATTATGTTTACTAAAAAAATTTTGTTCTTAGTTTTTATTTATTTATTATATGTATTTCTTATTATTTTTTATTTATATTTATTATTTATCATAAGTTTTATTTATTTATTATTAAATTTGTATATTATTTAATTATTTTTATTTAATTTATAAATATATTTTTTTTTATTATTATTATTATTGATTCATTATTTTTATTTAATTTATAAATATATTTTGTTTAATTTATTATTTATTATATTTTTATTTAATTTATAAAAATATTTAATTTATTTATTATTTGTATTTCTTATTATTTTTATTTTTATTTTTTATTTATCATAATTTTTATTATTATTATTATGTATTATTTAATCTATTTTATTATTGTTTATTTTTATTATTATTATTTATTTATAAATATTTTTTATTTATTATATTTTTTATTTATTATTTATATATAACATTTATATTTATTAGTGCAAAAGACATGAAAGTCTCAATTTTACAATTTTGAAATTTGGTCATTTTGAAGGCGAGAGGAAACAAAAAGAGGAAGTATCATTTTTTTTGTTTTCTCTTTTCTTTACAATTAGAGGAAACGTTTCCTTAAGAAAAAAAGTAAAAATAAATTGGTAAACAAGATTTTACTTTTATTTCTTCATTTCAGGAAGTAAAAACAAGAAACAGGAAATGTTTCCTGTTAGTAAACAGGGCCTTAACTTCATTTACACCCCTGAGGTTTGCTTTTACTTCAATCGCACCCCCTCAGGTTTGCAAATCTTCAATTACACCCCCTCATGGTGTGAAATGTCTAAAATACCCTTATACCAAACACCCCTTAAATCAATTTAACCCCTAAACCAAACACCCCCTTAGAATCAATCTAACCCTCAAACCAAACACCCCAACACCAACCACCACCACCATCCACCGCCACCACCACCACCACCATCATCCGTCCCACCGCGCCGACGGGGGAGGCGGTGGGAGGGGGTCGAAAATGGTATAGATCTATACATATATGTGTGTGTATATATATATATGTGTGTGTGTATATATATATATGTGTGCAGAGGTGTGTGTGTGTGTGTATATATATATATGTGTGTGTCTGTGTGCAGAGGTGTGTGTGTGTGAGAGAAAGAGAGAATTAAATAAATGTTTGTGAATAAATGTGTTTGTAATTAAATATTTGTTTGTGAATATTTGGGGTTGGTGTTTGGGGTTTTGAATTTTAAATGTTTTTTTAATTTTATATTTATTTTCGAATTTAGTATTTTTTTAAAATTTAATATATATATTTTTGAATTTTATAATTTTTTTTGAAATGTAATATATATTTATTTGAATTTTATATTTATTTTCAAATTTTATATTTTTTTTAAAATTTAATATATATATTTTTGAATTTTATATGTTTTTTTAATTTTATATATTTGTTTCAAATTTTTTTATATTTTTTTCGAATTTTATATTTATTTTCGAAATTTAATATATATTATTTGAATTTTATATGGTTTTTTTTAATTTTATATATTTGTCTTGAATTTAATATGTTTTTAAAAAAATAAATTCAAAATTTATATAAATTTTTATTTTATATTTATTTTCGATTTTATAATTTTTTTCGAAATTTAATATATATTTTTGAATTTTATATGTTTTTTTTTTAATTTTATACATTTGTTTCAAAAAATTTATGTTTTATGCGATTTTTATATTTATTTTCAAAATTTAATATGTTTTTTTGAAAAAAATAATAATTTCAAAATTTATATTTATTTTAGAATTTATAATATTTTTCAAATTTTAATATATATTTTTTCAAATTTTATATATATTTTGAAAATTTAATACAAATTAAATTATTAAATGATGGGAGGGGGTCTAATTAATAAAAACACTATCCTTGTTTCCAAACAGAACAAGGATAACACATTGAGGGTAGTTTAGGAATTTTAAAAAAAAATCAGGATGATGTCATCGTTCAGGGGGTCTAAGTGATGAGAATATTGAACAGTAGGGGTGTAATTGAAGATATTCAAACCTGAGGAGTGCGATTGAAATAAAAGCAAACCTCAGGGGGTGTAAATGAAGTTAATGGTGTTTGGTAAAATTAGTGTTTGCACCATAAATGAGTCAACACATGGCAAGACAAAGATGGAGCAAACTGGGCCAGAAGCTGGGTGAAATTGGGCCAGACTGGGCGAAATTGGGTTGCAAAATGGGCCGCGGAAATGGGAAGAAAATGAGTCAAAATTGGGCTGCGAAAATAGTTCAAATTTGGGGCAAAAAATTAAATGATTTTATAAAAAGTGTTGGCCCATTTTTTCCTCAAAGCCCACCTGATTGAAATTCTTGTCAACCAAGTTTTGAAGTGCTTTTGGAGTGTTGAACACTTCTAAAGAATTTGAGTTATAATTGATATTAGTGTTTAGGTAAGATTAGATTTAGGTTATTTATCTTTTATTTTATTAGTTATTTATCTATAGGGTATTTAGTCTTATAAATAATGCACGTAAATCTCTGATACGGAGGTCCCGATCAAATACAAAAACAATGTTTTCTCGTTTAGTAGCCCTTTTATCATTATGCAAATCTTTATTTCATCAGTTCTGTCTATTTCAGTTCTTTTAAATTCCAAGTCATTTATTTGTTTTCTTTCAGTGTATTTAATTCCCTGCAATTGCACTTTCATTTATCTTCAATTCTTTTTTATATTATTTCGGTTACCCAAAAGTTCTCTTTGTTGAGGCAATTTCCCATGTTCAAAAGAGACGAAGAATCATTCCTTTTGAACCGGTTGAACTCCTTCACCAGTTTTGGCACGCCCGCACCCTATGGATACGAAGAATATTATCGGCCCTACTATTCGGCCAATGACGAATATTTTTTGGAGCAAACAATTAGGAGAAAAGTTTTTGAAGCGTTTTAAAAAAGTTTGGGAATACAAATTTCATAAAATAGCTTATGTTTTTATTCTTCTTCTGTATAAGAGAAGAAATAAAAGATATGCCAAACAAGACTTCAGTTTGATATTGTGAAAATTCGACCAAAAACTATGGACATAAATGATGGATTTAAACCTTGGGCCTATAGACTCCTGTACCACGTATTTCAATTATTATTATTATTACAATATTATCTTGGGTTAACTTTATTTACTCCCCTAATATTTGTTTTATTTTAATCACATTCTCTCATATTTGCAAATTTTCATTTACATCCTTTATTTCTATTGACATACATCATTTTCACTCCCTAATCCATGACATCACCCTAAATTTTAATTTAATACCTAAACTACCCTTAAGATTAAAATATGTGGTGTTTGGAAACAAAGACTTCTTATTTTATCAATTTGACCCTCTCCCCTCAATGTTGACACATTTGTCGTCGCCGCCACCACCACGGACACGGACGTCACCAATTTCAAATATATAAATAAGCAAAAACTTCTATATATATATATGTGTGTGTGTATTTATATATATGTGTGTGTGTGCCGATGATTTCTTATTTTATCAATTTGACCTCCTCCCCTCAATGTTGACACATTTGTCATCGCCACCACCACGGACACGGACGCCACCAATTTAAAATATATAAACACGCAAAAACTTCTATATATATGTGTGTGTGTGCGCGCCGATGGGGGGTGGCAGGGTGGATGGTGGGAGTGGTGGGTTGGGGGCGGGTGGCGGTGATTAGGGTTGAGGATGATTAGGGGTGATTAGAGTTTGAGAATAAAGTTGTTTGGATATGAGAATTAAATTATTTAGAATCAGGTTTAATCTTGTTTGGACACACGACTTGGATTATCCAGGAATTAAACTAATTTAAGTTTATTTGGCTTAAGGGCATTTATGACATTTTTACACAAAAAGTTACTGACATGGGGTATAAATGAAGGTTTGCAAACCTGAGGGGGTGTGATTGAAATAAAAATAAACCTTAGGAGGGTGTAAATGAAGTTATCCCTATTATCTTTTTTCAATAACCTCAAGTATTTTTAAGGGTTAAGTACATAAAACACCCCTGTAGTATAAATACGGTGCGAATAACACCATATACTTTGAAAATGTGTGTATTGACATCAACACTTTTGGAAAACGTGCGAACACCCCCTGCAAATTTCAAAAACGTGTGAATATCTCCCTGCAAGTTTCGAAAACGTGCGAAAACCCCCATTCTTTGACTTTTATACTCTTTTAAATACCCATTTTACCCTTACCCTTATTCTTCAAAATATATATATAAATTTGGAAAAATAAATTTCAAAGCCAATATATAAAATTCAAATTCGAAATTTATATATATAAAATTCGAAACCAATATATATATAATTCGTAAAAGAATATATAAATTTCAAAATATATATATAAATTTCAAAAAATAAATATTAAATTTTTCGAAACCAATATATATATATAATAAATTTTTTGAAATTTATACATATAAATTTTGAAATATATATATAATTCGTAAAAAATATATAAATTTCGAAAAATAAATATTAAATTTTTCGAAACCAATATATATATATATAAAATAAAATTTTCGAAATTTATATATATAAATTTCGAAATATATATATAATTCGTAAAAATATATATAAATTTAAAAATATATATATATAAATTTAAAAATATATATATAAAATTTGAAAAATAAATATTAAATTTCGAAAAATATATATAAAATTTGAAATATATATATAAAATTCGAAACAAATATATAAAATTCAAAAAAAATATATAAAATTCAAATAGTTGTGCAAATAGAAGTATAAAAAACACAAGTGACCAAAGTACAATACACCAAAACAAAATTTAAAGTCAAAGAAAGTAGAATATAGGAGTATATTTTCCCCGAATTTTATATATATTTTTCCAAAATTTATATATGTTTCGAATTCTATATTTTATTTTCGAAATTTAATATTTTCCCCGAATTTTATATATTTTTTTATGAAATTTATATATGTTTTCGAATTCTATATTTTATTTCAAATTTTAATATATATTGTTTTCGAATTAAATATTTTTCCCGAATTTTATATATTGTTTTCAAAATTTATATATGTTTTCGAAATTTATAAATATTTTTTGAATTTATATATGTTTTTTCCAATTTTATATAATGTTTTTAATTTTATATATTTCTTTTCAGAATTTATATTTTTTTGAAATTTAATATATATATTTTTGAATTATATATATATTGTTTCAAATTTTATATATTGTTTTGAAATTTATATATGTTTTCGAATTTTATATATTTTTTCAAATTTTATATATATTTTTTTGAATTTTATATATTTGTTTCGAATTTTATATATATTTTTAGAAATTTATATATTTTTCAAAAAATATATTTTTATTTTATTTTTTTGAAATTTATATACTAAGGGCATATATGTCATTTTACACGAATGGGTCAACTCGCACATATTTGAATCATGGGGGGTTATACGCACTATATTTATATTATAGGGGGTTTAACGCTCCCGACTCTATTTTTAATGGAGTCCAAACTCATTCAAATAAATTATTTTAAATTTAATAATGGGTTTACTTCAAGAAACCCCCTTATGCTATTCAATTTAATCAACTAACCTCTACTGTGTCCACTTTACCCCCTATATTGTCCAATTTCATCACTATGCCCCCTCCTCCTCACATTTTGAGTCAAAATATCTAAACTATCCTCCCTTAATAGTAAAAGGGGGGTTTAGTGAAATCAACCCTTAAAAAAATTATTTTTTGAAAATAAATTATATTTTTCGTAAAAACTATAAATTTCAAAATATATATATATTTCGGAAAATATGATTTTTTCCGAAAAATATATATTATTTTCCAAAATATGATTTTTTTACGAAAAATAATTTTTTTGTGAAAAATATATATTATGTTCCAAAATATGATTTTTTTTTTGTGAAAAATATATATATTATGTTCCAAAATATGATTTTTTTCCGAAAAATATTTTTTTTACGAAAAAGTATATATTATTTTCCAAAATATGAATTTTTTCCAGAAAATAATTTTTTTATAAAAATATATATTATGTTCCAAAATATGATTTTTTTCGGAAAAATATTTATTTTGCGAAAAAGTATTTATTATGTTCCAAAATATGTTTTTTTTTAAAATATTTTTTTTGGGAAAAATATATATTATATTCCAAAATATGATCTTTTCCAAAAAATATTTTTTTTGCAAAAAATATATACTATTATGTTCCAAAATATGATCTTTTCCGAAAAATATTTTTTTTTTTGTGAAAAATATATACTATTATATTCCAAAATATGAATTTTTTTCCGAAAAATAATTTTTTTGCAAAAAATATATATTATTTTTTACGAAATAATTCATATTTTGGAAAATAATATACTCCCTCCGAAAAAAATATATATATATATATTTGAATTTATAATTTTTGCGAAAAATATAATTGATTTTCGAAAAATAATTTTTTTAAATGGTTGATTTCACTAAACCCCTTATACTATTGAGGGTAGTTTAGACATTTTGACTCAAAATGTGAGGTGAATGGACATAATGATGAAATTGAATAGTATAGAGGGCAAAATGGACAGAGTGGGAGTTAGTTGATTAAACTGAATAGTATAAGGGGGTTTCTTGAAATTAACCCTTTAATAATTGATTATTTATTTATTTACTTCTTGACAACAAAACCCTTTCATATGCAATTATGCACGGATCAACTTTCATTGGCATGAGATGAGGTAAATGATGGATTTGACCTAGTAAAATTGGAGATGATCACTCTTTTTTCTCTGTTATTACCTAATGGCCTTTTGTTGTTGGATCAGTTAAATACTCATACAAGTTGAAGTTGAAGTTGAAGTTCAAACATTGATGTGATACCATTGATGTCAACATATTAGCGTATGAATAGCTTGATGTTCAACAATATTAAGAAAGTTGGAGTCTAAATGTCAATCCCCTTAATTAATCAATTAAAAGTCAGAAAGATTTAGGTTTAATATTGATGATGCTTTGGACCATTACTCAAGAGTTTAGATATTTGATTGAGCTGTTGCTTCATACCCATTATTCATCATATTTCAGTTCTGTCTCCTACAACCTGTAAATTGGTTTTGTACTCATCAAAGATGAACATATCTTTATATATAATTGTAGAATTTGTGACAAAATTGGTGATATTGAAGTCAGGAAGCTCTTTACCATACATGAATCTCTTTTCAACATACTCAAACCCAAGGGAGATTATATATGAAACCAATAATTGAATTTGTCACATTATTACTTGCCATTTATGTTGTGATATGCAATATTAAATCAATTTAATTGCATTAACATTATGTTTGGTATCATATATAAATAAACAAACAGCAAAGTTGGAAAATAAGAAAATATAAATGTTCCAAGCAGTGAACACTAATATGCATTAAATGGAACAAACAATTCCAGCCCATTAATAGAAATGTCAACAACATTACATGTTATGAATGACATACCTTGATGAACACATCAAATTACACATGGAGATCAGGACTCAAACCTCAATTACCTTCAAAATCTATAGCCTCAAAACTAGAGAATCAGGTGAGCTCATAAATAAAGCCTAAATTCACCAACAAATAATCAAATCCATAGGGAAGCCATTTCCAACTGCTCTAAGTTCGGTACACAAATTCGTAGAATCATTAATTACTCAATCAAAGCAGGAAGCCAAGAATTGGAAAATGGGGAGAAAAATATTACAACAAATCACACAACGAGTCATGCATAGAAGCGATACGAAATGGTGTGGCAACTTTGCAGAAGAAATGGGGAGAAGGTATTTTCCTCCAGGAGCTTTTTTCTTAATGAAATATATGTAGTAGTGAGAAGAATTCTCTTCCTCCTTCCCCGACATAAATCCATAAAACCAAAAAGGAGAGATTAACTTCACCTTTGGACCTCCTTAATAAAAGCCACTCCCGAACTTCCAGCAGATGGTGACAGCAGGAGCTTATCTTGATCCCTGTCATCACTTTCTGTTGCATGGGAGAGGGTTGAGGAAGACTCGCTGCCATCGTCTTCTGGATGCAATAAGAGGAGAACCAAAAATCAAGAATGTCGACGGTGGAGCAGCTTCATACACTAGTGACTAGAGCCTAAGTTGAACAATATTAAGGAAGAAATTCAAGGATTACCGATATACCTGTACATGCATGGTACTCAGGGATCTGCTTAACAGTAGATACTTGAAGACTTTCAGGAAGCAAACAACTGCAGAAAGCACCTGAAATTTGGGCCAAAAGCGTGGTTGAACTTTTGTTGGATTTTATGGATTATGAGAGTATATAAAGATCAAACCAAACAAAGAGAGTAGATCTTTAATAACACATAGGCAACCTAATTTTTGCTTGGGGAATGCAAACTTAAGAGTTTGTTTAGTGGGAGTTTAATCCATTTCCAGGAAATATAATTAGCCAATGACCACCGTACCGCACCCCAGTATTCATCAAAAACCTGTTTCAGCTACAATGTGCGCGCCATAAATGAAGACCTGTTCAAACTTCAAAGTTGAATAAACTAGAGATGTCCCAACAGAGATTCATGGAAATACAATTCCAGAACATCTAAGTTTGGATGTTTTTTACGAATAAACAAACTATTTACTGGAAAAAGACAACACTGTTGTATGATCCTCTCGTGCTACAAAAATGCACAAATAAACATAAAGCTAAAGGTATTTGTACAACTGCTGAAGTGAAGCTGACTGCAACTATTTCCCAGAACATCATAGCACAGATAAACCATGAAACAAGAGAGTGAATGAAGAAGCAATAATCAATGAGAGAAAACCAACGAACCTAGCCGGGCAAGTCGGTTCACCCAACCAGGGATGCCTTTGCCTGTCAGTCGCCAGGAGACATCGTCTGTGAAATGGTTGCAGTTCTTAGAGATGAGGTGATAGGTATCCCCATGATACTCAGCAGCAATTCTTTCGATAAACACCCGGAATTCGGTGGGAGGCATATTAATGCGGCCCAGTGGAATGGAACATCTGTAGATAAAACCTGGGCAGCTCTTTGGTTCAACTTCGAAAACTCCACTAATAGGGAAGTCATGCGCTCCAAATCCATATTCCATGCCGTGGACTGAATTTTTTCAATAAATCAGATAAAAGACACAGTAATGAGTTCAACATTCTAATCAATTAATTTGACCAAAAAAAAAAAATAGATTCTTACCACAGCTTAAATCGTAAATGATTAGTCCTAACTGGTTGCAAGAGATAAATGCCTGATAAAAATACTAATTTCTTATTAGTTAACAAGTTTAGTATTAGACTGAAGAACAATTTTTAGTTCACTCTCTCTATATCAACAGACAGATAAATTTTAAGCATGAACTTAAAACTGTGGAACATATCAATTCTCCACTTCTAACTCTCCTTGAACCCCATGAAGATGAAGATCAAAACACTAGGATTGAAATCTACGAAGATCAGCAGAAAAATAAAAGTTCCATACATGTGAGGAATGAACTTAATCAGAACTGCTCAGAAGCATTATTGTTGTCACAGGTATGAGGCTCCACAAAGGTGATAGGATCCTGCGGTTCTTGAGGCACTAGGCGCCATGCATGTACTAATTGTACAAAGATTACTAGCATACACATGTTGATTGTTAATGCCGCCTGAAGCTTATGTAGCAGAACAAGAGAAAACTCTTTGTCCCATGTGACTCTTAGTTCTTAAATAAAAAGGTTTTCCTTCAAGTTCCATGTGTAGCAATCTTTAAAAAAAATATGAGCTCGACTCATGAATCATGTTGCGACATAATCAATTATATTTGTAAAATTATATAGCTTGCATACAATTTGAGACTCACTACAAGATTTGTTATGCATAGAACTTCATGGCAAATATTTTTCCTTCAAGCACTAAGAGTCCCATGAAACTCACTACAATATTTATTACCCAGAGAACCATCTCTTGTATTTGTAAAATTATATAGCTTGCATACAATTTGACACTCACTACAAAATTTGTTATGCATAGAACTTAATGGCAAATGTTTTTCCTTCAAGCACTAAGAGTCCCATGAAACTCACTACAATATTTATTACCCAGAGAACCATCTCTTGTTCTGCATGTACCATGTCTACACATAACCCTCATAACCATATACTCGTAAATCTTCCTCATCTTTATGCATGTGGGTTATCTTATTCTTGTATTGAATTGTTCTGTGGAAAGTGATGTGGCCTTGGATGATAACCAAATAAGCAGTTGAATTCCTCTATATATCCGTGGACAAATCTGTGTTTCTTATCCTTGATATAGCTGTTTTACGATATTTCTCCTGATACCAAGTAGGTAGTCATTGATTTAGTGTAAAAAAAACAGATATATTCATCGACATATCAAGATGTTTGAACTATTTGTAACCCATTTTCCAATATTTAATACCTCCTTTTGATTAAGAATGGAGAAAACTTACTGTATCATCAAAACAAAGAGAAAGGGTGACAAATGGTGAAGGATGAGAGATCCTAAACAAAGTAACAATTAAAAATAATGAAAAAAAAAAGGAGACCTAATGTTGGCACAAAAAATGGCATCATTGAAATGTGCTAACTGGACCAGTGGGAAAGCGAGTTGTGGCGAGGTAAATCAGTCGACCCCAGGAAATAAAATGTAATAAGGAAATATTCTGCTCTCAAAATTGTGGAAGTAGGTACATGAAGTTTATGAAGCTGAGTAATAGGCTAAGCAAGGCTGGGAAGGCTGTTAACCACTTAGTAAAGTGGATTTAAAGGGGACATGAGGACAAGAACTTCATCAGCAAATTTCATTATACTACACATCTAGAGAACAGCTTAGTTCCTTAGTTCTTTACACTGCTTTCCTAGCACAACTTTAGATTCTCTAGTTCAGTTGTACTTATTTTCTCCGTTGCAATTCAACATTTCTTAATGAAGTAATTGGGTGCTTCATTGCACTTAGAGAGTCCAGTGATCGTCGCAATCTTAGTCTTCTTGTTTACAAGGATTCAAACCTCCACACAGGAGTAATCCCTACCTCTCCACAATCACCTGAACTTATTGGCCTTGTAGACCGAAGTATAAGGATCCATTTTTTCGGTATTGTTTCTAGTCTTTTAAAAAAACTGGCATGCCCACATAATTCCAAATCCACGCCGTCACACAAACTTGATCACAATGCACCTAACAAAAGAGAACGTACACCAGAAATCATCCTCCTCCAAGGTAGACCTGTCCCGTCCTCCACCATCCCTGAAGGTAAGTATTAACCCCCTTAATCAACTCCATCATAAGTGATCCCCAATTGGCCAACTCTTTTGGTTGATCATCAAAGAATCACCCTCAATTTCATCTTTTCTTCTTTAGATAATCTCATATTTTTTTGGGCACCTGATTACTCCTCTTGTTGAACAATACTCTCCGATGCGTTTGCATTGACCAAGCACAACATATGCTAATCAGCTATAACCAAACTACATGAATGAACGATATTCTATACGAACAATAACTTATGTAATAACCGTCACCAATCACATGAATGGCGACTGATAACTTTATCGAAATTACTACTCCCACATCAAAAAGCAAGCAGCCACTATATCTGCAACAATGCAGACACAATTCGTTCCAACATAATACAGGTACCATCTAGATCATACAATGTGTAATTTCCTAAACTTTCAGTCAGAATACCTAATGAGATGTCACACACGTCCTATCTTCTATCCTTGCCAACACTTTCCTTTGAAGTTGAATCACACTAAAACCCATTTAAAACATGGGACAAACAAGGATTGTATTAAACCCGAGAACCCCAAAATCAACACCAAAATTAAAAGATTCAAGAAATAAATACTGAAAAATCCAATTCAGGGGTTCATAATAAGTTCACCTTCAAGTTCTAACAACGTTGATCCACAACCTAAATCAAGAATTATCAACCCTAAAAAGAAAAAAGTCCTATTTCTACATTCTAATCGATACAGAGGAAATTGAATCTTGAGAAACAGAAATAACCCAATTCACAATGTCACAAAACAAGAAAAGGGGAAAAAAAACACACCCACATATATGTATGCGTGTGTGTATATATAATGAAATTGAATTGAATTATCTGACCTTCAATACCGGAGTGGAAGATTCCGCAACCGACCCAGAAGCTGTACTGGTTAATGGGTGTGAGGTCATACACATTCAACACAACATCGGTCTCAAAATTGGAGCTGTTGTCACCAGCACCATTGTATTCACAAGTTGAATTCGAGGCATTCTCTGCCCCCATTTGACGCCTCAAAACGAGTTCAATTTCTAGGTCAATTTTCTCGAGAACCAAACAAACAACGACTCTCTGGGAAATGGATCTCGGTGGCGAGAGAAGAGAAGAGAAGAGAGAGAAAGAGAGAAGGGTAGGTCGGAGCTTTGGAAAGAATGGGGAAGGGCAAAAGTGGAAAAAGAGAATATACTATCAGGCTCCAACATATATACGGTACCGATTGTTCCACGATTCAAATTAATAAAGGTAGCGATTTTAAATCTAAAAAATTATTCACTTTTACGATTATCAAACTAGACATGTAAAAATTGTACCAAACCAAGAGTATATTTGGAGAGCCGGATTTTTGTATTTATTTTATGTTTTCAAATATAAAAATTATATTTGTATATGTTTTTATTTTTTTCAGTAAAAAATTAAAAATAAAAAAGTGTTTGGATCAAAATTTATATTGAAAAATAAAATGGTATTGGTGGGCGGCGGGGGCGGTGGTGGTGGGTGACTGGCGGCGGGCGGAGGCGGCAGCGGTGGGGTCCGACGGCGGCGGCGCCCGACGGCGACCGGAGGTGGTGGGGTCGGTGGCGATGGGGGCGGTGACGGAGGTGGTATACTAAACAGTGAAAAAATTCAAAAAACAACTAAAAATTGTATTTGGTGTTTTCACCACTTTTATCCACTATTCACAGAAAACAGTTTTCTTGAGGAAAAAAAAAGTGAACAAACGCGTTTGCTAAATGTGTTTTTATTTTTGAAATGGGTGAATAATAAAAAAAAGAAAACAGTTTTCTTGTGAGTCAAACGGACCTCAAATAATATTGAACTGTGAAAAAAAAAATATATATATATATATATATCGAACTAATAATTATACATAATGTAACATATTATAATAATACCAACTTTTATAACTAAAAAAAATTAAGTTAAAAGTTAAAGTCCATACACATTGGTTCTTTACTTGTATATTGTTCCGGTCTCATCGTGTAAGTTGTTTCTATTGTTGTACGACAATATTTAAAATGTTATGTATTTCTTTTTAAATTATTTCGTTTGCAATAATTTAAGAAATATTTATAGATTTATGTAAAAGGTGATGAGAAATCGTGGTATAGAATCCAACCGGTCGTAGTCGATATAGCATTATGATTTTGGCACCGACTTTCAAAATTTTATTTTTTTGGGTATAGTATCAAAAAAAAAATTTATTATTATTATTTTTTTTAAGAAAATATTAGTACTTTTATAATTTTTTAGATAATTTAATTAATTTTTCGGCCCAACTTTTTTTTAGAATAAAAATACTTTACTATAGATTCCCCCCAAAAAAAGTACTCCCTCTGTCCCAATTTATAAAGTCCTTTTGGGGAATTTAACTTTTTAAGATAATGTATTAGTAATAAATGAAATACCAATTTTATCATTGGTTCCATCATAATGATGTGATGGTTTATTGTATAGATAATTTATAATTTCAATGCATGAAGAGTAAATTAATAAAGTAGTATGATAAAGTGTTGACTTTTCAAATGAGATATTTATTTTGGGACGGATAAAAGAGTAAAAGTAAACACTTATTTTGGAATCGATGGAGTAATAATTTGTTTAACAATCCATTTGTACTAAATTCAAACCCAATTTCATAATTTTGGGCCCAAAATTTTATATTTCAGTTACCATAAACTTAAAAAGAAAAAAACAATCTCAATTTTTTAACTTTGTGAAACTAAAGTTTAAATCAAATCAAGTTATTATCTTGTTTAGATCTATAAGATTTTTCTTGTAATTGTACAATGTTGGGTGATTACATTTAGGTTTCTCGTAACTGTCACACTTGTACAACGATAACAATTTTTTACACGACTACACTTAAGACTTTAGTAACTGTTGTACTCCCCCAACATCAACAAATTTTCACGAAAACACCAAGATGAAAGTTGTTTTTGATTTTTTAAATATTAATAAATTTAATATTTTTTAGTAATTTTTTTTTTGCACTTATAATTTTTTAAGCGCACGAAACCTTACATCTAAGAGATCTCACATTTGCTCTCACCTAGGCTTTAACTTTTTTTTTTTTGGAATTTCAGGGCCGCCCTAGGTGGCACTTTACCATATTAGACCGTGTTTACCCCGAAATACAACGGGTTCGTTTGGGAAGGGAGAAAACTGTTTTGTTTTTTTACTGTTCACTTATTTCAAAAATAAAAACACATTTGGCAAACGCATTTACTGTTCACTTTTTTTTTTTTTTCCAAAAAAAAAGTTTTATGTGAATAGTGAATAAAAGTGGTGAAAACACCAAATATAACTTTTAGTTGTTTTTTGAGTTTTTTCACTGTTTAGGGTACCACCTCCTCCACCGCCCCCATCGCCGCCGCCACCAACCACCACCACCCCCGCCACCGGTTACAGCCGCCGGCCCCAACCACCTCCGGTAACTATCGAGCCCCACAGCTGCCGCCTCTGCCCCCCGCCACCACCACCGCCCCCTGCCGCCGCCGATTACCGCCGACCACCACCACCGCCGTCCACCAATACCATTTTATTTTTCAATATAAATTTTGATCCAAACGCTTTTTTGTTTTTAGTTTTTTGCTGAAAAAAATAAAGACAAATACAAAAACAGTTTTTATATTTGAAGACAGAAAACAAATACAAAAAACAAGTTTTCCAAATCCACCCAACATGTAGTTGTATTGTTATTTCTCTTTATTTTTTCCTTGTAGAATCTTATAGTTGGAACTTGTGTAAATACTATTTGGCTCAAGTTTTACTTCTGTAAGAATCTTCATTTTTGTAAATTCTGGTACTTAAATACCGGAGAGAGAGTACTTTATTTTCTTCTAATAATTTTATTTATCGACCTTAACATTTAGATCGAATTTTGTCAAATTATTGTATAAATTATATGATAAAATTTATTCTTTTTATGGTTAAATCAATCAATAACAAAACCTATATCTTTTAAGAAAAAATATATAAACTCTACCTGAAAAATCGAGAAACACTTGCATAGTTTAAGACTGTAATCCAAACTAATATTTGATTTTATTTGAAGCTTTATGTGCTCGAATTTATGATTTAAAAGTGTAATAATTTCTCCAAAAATGCATTTTAGGTGAAATCCTTATTAATAGTTTTCAAAAAAAATCTTATACAATTGTCAGATTAATCACCAAGAACGTAGTTTACTAGATGCATATTTGTCAGAATCTCAATTCGAATTGGTAAAAGCTTACGATTCTGTATGATTTTATAATTTTATCACGATTCTACTACGTTAAAATAATGATTGGATGATTAAGTCCTTCATATGAAATGCCCAAAATTTTAATGAATTAGTCCAATATCCCAATATATGGCCTAAATTTATGAGAAAATATTTAAATGCCCAATGTATTTGAAAATTTTAAAAATTCTGATATGATTTAGACTTTTAAATTAAATATTTAAATTAAAATTTTTTTTTAAAAAAATTAATACATAAAAATCTTATAATTTTATGATTTTGATTATACTTAGATTTCTGATTCTGACAATCTTAACTAGACGTAAAAGTTTTTTTTTCTGACAATCTTAGCTAGACGTAAATTTTTTTTTTTTAATTAATTCAGTAAATCAGGTAGACAACAAATGTGAGTGAATCAAAAGGAATTCTTGAGAGGAGAGAAGTCAAGTGAACAAATCTTAGGTTTGAATAAAAGTAGGTCAGCAGGGATCCATGTCACAATTTTCCCTTACTCTCTTCTTCTACCCTTCCTCCATCGTGGAGCACTTATACTTATAGGCAGGTTATAATGAACTGTGAGCCTTCAAGATTAATCTCCGAGATTCACACCTAACCACGGTACTTATGTTGGTTGATTCGAGAGGAATAAGGGTAGGATAGCTACCATCACAATGGTCGCTCTTGTCCAACTCCACCATTAATACGCATGATAGGTGATTGGTGTCAAACATTATTCATTTTAGGCCTATAATTCAATATTATTAAATCTTATCATTCCATTACTACTTGTTTGCGTGTACGTGTTTTTATACGGTTTGCGTGTTAAAGCGTATTTCAGAAGCTTAATAAAGAAACGAGTTAACTTTGGTGAATTAACCAAAGACATGTTTATATTTATCCACAAAAAGAGCAAAAGAGGAGTTTTCAAGCAAAAAATGTCTCCCAGATGGCAAAAATGACATCTTTTGGAGTCACAACTTCGGGAAACATACCAACGGAATCGAGGGGGTTCTAACAAAGCAATACTCAAGAAAAATGGTTTCTAAAAATTTTGATACGCTTAAGTTACGCTTACAATAACTAAAAGTGGCTAAAAACATCAAAAACTACGCTCAAGACTTTTGACCTACGACTAAGCTACACTTAAGCATAGTAACCCCTACGCTTAAGCGTATGGGCCAATTGTAGGTCCAATATTTCAGTCAACTTCGGATGATTATATCTCGGTCAAAACATATCCAAATGGAGTAATTTTTGAGCCTAAACACAAGAACTTGAAATCATCTTTCCAATAAGCTAAAGTACGTCTCAATCCAAGTTGTGTGGCTCCAGTTATGATCAAACGAGTAAGACGTGTCTGCATGAAAAAATTGGAAACTGCGACCAAAAATTCTAGTTTGACCCGAATTGATCCTTTTGACTTAGGATGACTTTGTGTTCGACTCTAACACCTCTAAGCACGTGTATAAGGTGTATTTACATTAGATTAAAAGGGTTTGACTCAAAATTGAGGAGAAACACATAAAAGAAAAACCATATTCCAAGCGGGACAAGTCTAAACCAATCAGAACTCTTCTCAATCACTTCTATAAATACCAAGGTCTGGACCAAACCTAAAGAGCTTCTATTTACATAATTTCCAGAGCACTATCTCTGGAGATTTACATCTTTCAAAGAAGGGAGTCATTCAAGACCTAGAGATCCGGAACAGCCAATCATGGAGGGTGTTTCTACATCAACGATGCAGTTTCCTTCCACCATGAACAACTAATTCGGTATCTAGGGTTTTATAGCAAAATCATATCCAAGTAATATAGTTCTTTATTTGTTTCAATTGTAACGAGGGAAAACTATGATCACATCGTGATGATTGTGTAGAACATATTATAAATATTTTTATATTGTAGTCTAACAATGTTAATTATATCCATATATTATTAAAAGGTATGTTGTGAAGAGGAATGTTGGTTGATGAAACTAACACGTCTGTTGCTCACAATCCTTTAAGGAACAGTCACAACCCTCTATAAATATGTGATAAACAAGTCTAAAACTATCGTTCAGTATCACAAAAAAAGTAAAGGGTTGAAGAGCATTCCTGGAGTAAATAGCGTCTACAAAATTCTAGTTACATTCGGAGTTCTACAATTATTCAATGCAATATCTTCTATGGACTTTCTATAACTGAGTATGTCTTTAATCAATGTTTATGTAATTAGAGCCATGAATTATTAAATTGCTTACATGTGGTATCAGAGCTTACATGGACTCATGCATAGATATATTTTAAATATGAATTTTCTCAGCAAGTGGATGTAGAATGAATATGACAGATAGGTCTGCAAATGAATCGAGTCGTTCGTGAGCAGACTCGGGTTCGGCTCATTAAGAGCTCGGTTCGTGCTCATTCGTTTAGTAAACGAGCCGAGCCTGAGCACAATTTTTAGGCTCGTTTAGTAAACGAGCCGAGCTTGAACATCACTAAGCTCGGCTCGCCAAGCTCGTGAACAGACTCGTCTAAGTTAAATAGTAAAATTATATCATATTTGATAAAAGAAAGTTTTCAAATTGAACAAATTATGAAGATTATTGTGAAAAGATTATGGAAATTAGGCGGTCATAACATAAAATTCATTCATAAAAAATTATACTAGTGAAAATATGTTAAAACAGATATGCAACAACTCAATCGAGACAACTATTAGGAAGATTAATATATGTTGTACTGAAATGAGTCGTTCGTGAACAAGCTCGGGCTCGACTCGTTAAATCTGGCGTTCGACTCGGGCTCGTTCGTTAAGCAAATGAGTCAAGCTTGAACACATTTTCTAGGCTCGTTTAGTAAATGAACCGAGCTTGAACATTCCAAAGCTCGGCTCGGTTCGGTTCGTTTGCAGCCCTAATGACAGAGTTGTTTGTTAATTGAAATACTGTTACTTGAATATTTTATGAAAGGATATATAACTGTTATAAATACAATTGATGTGCGTATATATTTTATATGGCTTCGTACAAGACTGAAACTGAATTGAGTAGAATGAAATGATTGAAAACTTTGTCTGTTAATTCTACCATCTTCAATTCATTTGCATACATATGTCCATATACAAATATGCATGTACTGAAATTATATCCATTATGAAATATGATGGATACTTCTTGTTGTCTGTGTGTCATGCAGATGTAATATACGGTTGAAATTACAATATCTCTTCGTTAAAACAATGTTATCCGGGAGGACCATGAACTGATCAAAAGTTGTCAATCAAACCAACACTACATTCGTGTTCCGTATGTGATTTATGTTTCACTATTTTTCTATAATGAAACACTAGGGTGGTTGATGCTATCCAAAATGTGTGTTTATATTTATGTGAAACACTACCAGTGGTTAGTAATTTACAATTATCCAAATGACATGAACAGAAGGTTAAGTATGAACCGGTGTCAAATTATTATAAAAAACTAACACATGTTTAATGAAAATAAAATAAAATAATATTAAAAAAGCTTTTCCCTCTCTCTCACGCGCCCCTCTTTCTCTGTCTCTATCTCAGACAACTTATAAACTTCTCCTACCTACAGTACACATATATACAATTACAGATATACATATATATAAACAAACACACATACATCAATATGGACCAAGACCCCGAAACCAAAAAACTGAAATTTGAAACAAAGTGAGTCTTTATTGGACAGGAATATATCAGAACACATATTTTCAAAAAAAAAAAAAATTGTTCGGTATAAATATATATATGTATATGTATATGTATATACAGAGATCTGTGTTAATATATTCCTATATTTTGTATCGTCATGTAACCGGAGTTTGTAGTTGTTGAATTGAACGAATGATTAAGGTGTTGATCTTAGAGCAAGTCCTATTTCTGAAGGTACTGATACTGATCTCAGCTTTAATTGATGCTAAATAGGAAATGGTTACTTGTATCCGCGAAACCCCAATTTCCGTAAGATAATTGGAAGATTGTTAACCCTCATTTCATATATATATATATATAAATATGTATATGTATTTATATATGTTTGGTACTGATTGATTAATAGGAACTAAAAACAGAGAGAGAGATATATATGGTGATGGATAGAGAGTGAGAAAAGGGGCCTGTAAGAAAGTGAGGAAAAACTTTTGTAATATAATTTTGACAAAAGAGCATAAAATCCCCTATATTTTTTAGGGTTGCAAAATACTCCTCTATTTTTTTTTTTTCCATTTCACTACTCTTATCTTTTTAAAACAAGTAAATTATCCCCTTTACACAACTATATGCCCAAATTACCCCAAGGTTTTATTTGATCATTATCATTTATATTAAAATTTAAACAAAATATATAAAATTCAAAAATATATATATTAAATTTCGATTTTTTTTTATAAAATTCGAAAATAATATATAAATTTTGAAAAAACATATAAATTCGTAAAAAATATATAAAATTCGAAAAAATATATATTAAAATTTGAAAAAATTATAAAATTCAAAAAAAACATATAAAATTCATAAAAATATATAAATAAGATTCAAAATATATATATAAATTTTGGAAAAAAATATATAAAATTCAGCGAACAAATTTTCTGAATTTATATTTTTTCCCAAAATTTTATATATATTTTTTCGAATTTTATATTTTTTCAAATTTTAATATATTATTTTTGAATTTTATATGTCATTGGAGATGCTTTGTGATCCCAATAGGACATTAAAAATGGATTGTTTTATTGGATATGCAGATTCACTCAGTATCATTGGAGGAACTGTAAATCATGAGCCACTAGAGAAGAGAGAAAATTAATATGAAAATATGATTTTTATGGATTTGTTCTTCACATTTTTCGTCTCTTCAAAGTAAAATCAACATGTCAACCTACATCATTTTTAGGTACAACATGCAGCACTACAGTTTCTTATATTTTTAGGTACATCATTTTTATTTCGAATTATATATATATATATTTTAATTTTATAAAAAAATTGAAATTTAATATATATTTTTCGAAATTTATAAAAAAATTAAATTTAATATATATTTTTTACGAATTTTATATATTTATTTCAAATTTTATATATTTTTAGAATTTTATATAATTTTTACGAATTTTATATATTTGTTTCGAATTTTATATATATTTTGAATTTTATATATTATTTTCGAATTTTATAAAAAAAATCAAAATTTAATATATATATTTTTGAATTTTATTTATTTTGTTTAAATTTTAATATAAATGATAATAATAAAATGAAACATTGGGGATAATTTGGGCATATAGTGGTGTAAAGGGGGTAGTTTACTTGTTTTAAAAAGGTGAGGGTAGTGAAGGGGGGAGCATATGGGGTTTTTATGTTCTTTTGCCTATAATTTTATTTTATTAACATGTGTCAACTTTTTATTAGAGGTAAATAAGAGCTCCTACTTAAGTGACCTAAGGCAAATATTGTCATATGAAAGAATACATTTGTTTATTGTTTATGAATATATGAATTATTTTAAAAATGATTGGTGAGGTGTTACAGTGGCTATATAATTGTTGCAACCCAATAAATGGTTCTATATTTAACGTACTGTATGTATGGATGGTTGGTTCTATAACCCTTTGTAGTTATGGTTGGGTTTGCATGAGAAGTGGTCAACTCTTCTATATATAGCTAGACATTCTCACTTTGAGAACACACTAATATTTCTCTACAAAATGTAGTGATTTTTATATTCTTAAAATTAATCCATATATTTTTATTTGAGATTATATATAAATGACATGTATAATGTAGTGTTTTTTGTGCATTAATTGCATGCGAATCTTATATGGTTATATCATGATTAAATTTTCATTGTTTGAGAATATATATGGCATAAATTAGTGCTTGGTAAGATCTCATGATATGTATTATTTAAAATTATACATGTTATTAAAATTATATATATAAATATGATAATGCCTCTTGTTATAACTTATTGCATATTATATATTGCGTTTTGATTCATTTGAGGAATTAAATCAGTAAATGATCCTAAGTACAAATCTATTAAAATTTGATTGGGCGTTTAGTCACAAAAGTGGCACACTCATGAAATTTTTTAATGATATTTGTAGCTTGTGACGAAATTATTATTTTGCTGAAATTAAAGGATTGTGTTGGTGTTTAGTAAAGATGATCAATGATCAAGCCCAAAGGTGGGTCATTGAGTTTGTCCAACTAAGCGGATTGGGGTAATTAATGTGATAAACATAATTGATAACGGTTACTCTGTCATTATATTTTCTATGATTAATTAGTTTCAATGGTGAAATTTGTATCATTAGTGGGAGACTAACATATAATAATCTCGGCCAAAAGGAAAGATTATTATATGTGATGTTGATCCCATTAAGAGTTAATTATTTTGAGGAATTGCTAATTTAACTCTGGAAAGTTTAATTGACTTCTTCATCAATTAAATTATATGTGGCCTAAATTATTCTCAAAGTCAGTGGGAGTAAATTTGATATTAGTGTTAAATGTGGGTGCGAGATTAAGTTATTAATGTCTCAAATATTTGAGATGAAAATGTGGTGAGGCCAATTATTTGGCATTAAGTTTCTCCTAAATAAATCTCATGAAAATTTTCAATTGTCAAAAAGAACTACATTGGTAGAGTTCTGAAAATATTTAACACATTAACACTATATGGCATGAATTGTACTCAATTGTAAAACTGATAAATAATTTAAAACAAAATTCCTAGAGCAGAAATAGATAAAAGGCATAATTTATGTCTTTTGGAATGTTGATGCGTGCTCGGGTTTGTTTGCATATGAGTAAGTACTATATAGCAATTTGTTGTCTTAATGCTAAACAGATATCATAGTGATGATCCTGGTTTGGATCTATATTGAGCGGTAAATAAACTTATAAGATATCTGGAAAGAATTTAACGCTCATGTGTTTTATCAAAAGACAACTAGTCTTGAGTGGTGGAAAACTGGCTTTGCTGGTTGTTAGGATATTATGAAATCCACTTCATGGTGTATTTATTAATGATCGGAAGCGGAGTTTATTGCATGTTATATGACCACTATGATGCATATGATTTTGGACTTCAGGTTCAAAATTTCGCTACAGTTTCGTATTTTAAAAACAACAAGAGTTGGGGTTAGTCTGAAAAATAAGACTGTTATTACTTTGTTGTGAGATTGCGGATTTAGAACCAGCTAGTGTCTATCGAGCACATTGATACACAATAAAAGTTGTTATTTCCATAACTAAGTATTTGTCGCATATGTTGTATCGTAAGCATGATTCTTTCTTGACGTCATTGATTGGCTTAGTTAGTGGGAGATTGTATTTGACTCAGGTGATTGACACTTTTATTTTGTGATCACATTTATTATCCTCAGTTATTAGATTTTTCATATTGGCGCGCGTGTGTATGAAAAATCAATTAATTTAATTGTCTAGTATTGAGACAAGGTGTAATACCCCGTATTTAAATAATTATGTTATTTCTTTATTTATTTTGGATGGCATGGTGGGTATTTTAAATTATTGAGTCAGGGTACTCTAGTCATTTTATAACTATTAGGTAAGTTGGTTATTATGGGATCTGATAAGGGCATATTAGTCATTAAGACGAGTGGCAGGATGGTTATTGTGGCAGATCTAGGGGCATTATGGTCATTCGCCATAACCTAGCTCCCCCTATATAAGCATAAGGATATTCAGCCTATTATCTCAAGACTATGAAGAATTCAGACTTCTCTCTTCTTAGTCACTCACCTATATACGTATACATATATATATATATATAGATAGAGAGAGATCTAGAGAGAGAGAAAGTATTTGGTTCAGATCTGGATTCGGGGTGTAGTAAGCTCTCCAAATCAGGCAAGACATATGTTCTACTCTTCCTCTTTGTACTAGAATTCGTAACCTTTGTTTGGTACTCCTATAAACTGTTATACATTAATTTCGTATATGTATGCTTATGAGTATTAGCATGTTCAATTATGTATTGATATATAGTTATATGAACATGTATGTGTAGATCCGTAACTATATATGTATATATGTAATTATATGAACATATATGTATAGATCCGGAGCTATATGTATGGATATGTAGTTATATGAACATGTATGCGTAGATCCGTAACTATATATGTAGTTATACGAACATGTATGCGTAGATCCGTAACTATATATGTAGTTATACGAACATGTATGTGTAGATCCGTAACGATATATGTATATATGTAGTTATATGAACATATATGTATAGATTCGTAGCTATATGTATGGATATGTAGTTATATGAACATGTATGCGTAGATCCGTAACTATATATGTAGTTATACGAACATGTATGTATAGATCCGTAGCTATATGGTTATATGTATAGATCAGTAGCCATATGAGCATATATGTATAGATCCGTAATTATGTTAAAAACATATGTATAGATCTGTTATAATATGTTGGTATTTACGTATATATATGATGATATATATTCTGTTATACATATATGTATAGATCCGAAAGTATATGTATAAATCATGTGTATATGGATAGAATTGTGATATTTATAACCACTCATGTATAGATCGGTTATAGTAGGTTTTGATTCATGATTACATATGGTAGTATATATTCTGTTTATACGTAGATACATTTACTTGTAGTCATATGTACAGATCTGTTTTACCATGTTCATGTCCATAAATATATACGCAATTTATTATATTCTGTGTAGACTTGTATGAATTTATATGTTATTATAAGTCACCACGAATTATACTAAAATATGTATATTCGACCGTATAAATGAATAGTTTTGACCGTATAAATATACCGTATTTCCTGGCGCTGGGGCGCTGCCCCAGACCCCGCCAGGGGGGCGCTCAGGAAAGGTTGCGCCCCTCCCTGGACCCCCCAGGCTCGACTTTTCCAATTGTTATACATCCCCGAATAAAGAATACAAGTGAATTAATAAATTCGTAAAATCATAAGATTTAATTAAAAGGAATATGGTCGGGAGATTTAAAAAGGAACCACAAGTAGGCTGACTAATAAACGCAGTCTCACTAGTACCGCGGGACTTGGATGAGTTGTCACGGCATGGCTGAGTTGCCGGGTACGTGGTTATGGTTGGAAATGGAGATGATGGAAATTTGACTTATGGAAGGAATTTATGGTATTTGTTTTATATCTTCACGGTGGTATTCTAGTAAATTAAATAAATAAATAGAAGTAATGAATTTAATTATATTTTCATGGTGATATTCTAGGGAATATAATGTATAGTAAGGTATATTAATATTTATTAATATTTTTGGGATAGGTGTCACTGGGAAAGGGGATGGTTTTTAGTACTCTGTTTGAGATCATGTAGAGATGTACTTGCTCGTGGGTTTGACCCACCTTTGTTGATATTTCAGGTCCTCGGCAATTGCATCCGCAGGATTGAGGATTTGTCTCTCCTGTATTCTCGGTCCAGCAGTTTCCTTCCACTACAGGGTAGGAATTCAGTCTTGTTGTGGTTAAAATAAGTTTGTGTGGTCTAAGGGTCCATGTTATGGGATTCCCAAGTTGTATAAATTTGAACTTAAGTTATTTCAAAGATGTATTGGGTGTAGGATCCTTCCTGTATAAGTGGTATCATCAACTCTTATTATCTTATCTCTATTTTATGTCTTATCATCTGTGTTTATTTTTGTCAATTGAAGATACTCATAGTTTTTGTGTATGATCCTGGCCAACCTATGCATGGAAATTGTGGGTGTTACACAAGGTGTGTCCTTATTGAGGCACGGTAGGACCGATACATGGTATGAATATTATATTCAATATATGCACATGTAGTATATATATGACTTTAGAGTTGAGTATTGTTGTTATGCGTGATCATTGGAGTACTATGTCGCTTAAAGATATAATGACGCATTGGTCTCATATTAGTAATACTTGGAAGGACTCCAGGTGATTAATACAAGTAAGAATTAATTATTTGTTAGATTAAGTGGGAGAATGTAAGCATTTTTATATTGTAATCTAACAATATTAATTATGTTCATATATTATTAAAATGTATGTTGTGAAGAGGAGTGTTGGTTGATGGAACTAACACGTCTGTTGCTCACAATCGTTTAAGGAACAGTCTCAGCCCTCTATAAATATATGGTAAACAAGTTTAAAACCATCGTTCAGTATCATAGAAAATGTAGAAGGTTGAAGAGCATTCCTAGAGTAAATAGGCATCTACAAAATTCTAGTTATATCCGGAGTTCTACAATTATCCGCTGCAATATCTTCTATGGACTTTCTATAACCGGGTATGTCTTCAATCAATGTTTATGTAATTAGAGCCATGAATTATTAAATTGCTTACATAGATATCGTAGTTATTCGTGATACGATATTTTATGTTTATTCAAATTCTTGTCTTAGATTGAATGAATGCATTATCTCACCCAATCATGTTATTTTAAATATATCATGATTTTCTACACAATGATACTTAACACTTGAAACCCTAGGTTTACACAGATCATGTCTCGGCGAGGTGATATAGACATGCTTTAGTTTAATTTTATGTTGTAAGAGTATATTAGAAATGTACTAGTCACACTCTATCTGGAGATGGGTTGTAGCGAATCCGGTGGATAGTATCATTTTTGGGACATATTTGACTATTTGCGGTACGATCTGATTCATGGTAATGAATCGCCTTCTTGCAATTAAGCAAGTAGACACATATATTATGCGGTTAGTGGTGGAGTAAGGAAACCCTAGTTTTTATCTCTACTGTTCTTGTCTTAATCTATCTTTACTTATTATATTAGTTAACTAGTTTAGAAATCACAAACAACAAACCATACTTTTGTAGCAATTTAAGAGTATTACTTTACAAGAGTTCAGAATACTACTTAGTCCATTGGGTTCAATAACCTTTCTCAAGCCGAACTGTACTACAATACGACTCTTGTGCTTACGATAGGTAAAACCTTGTCGTCGTAAGGGGCCGTTCTTAACTATTATTTTTAACCCCGTTCGACGGGCATCACTAAGCCAAATTCAACCTTTTCCTCTTCAATCCTTGGTAATTCTTCAAGACTCGCAATGCAAAATGTGAGACCTCTGTTGATATGGGTGTTTAGGAACTGAACCGGAACCGGAACAAACCGAAACCGAACCAAAATCGGCAGTTCGGTTCGGTTCCATAGGGGTTCAGTTCCGGTTCCAAAATTTCAAGAACCAAAAATTTTTGTTCGATTCCGGTTCAGGTTCCGGCCCCGCGGAACCGGAACCGGAACCGATTTTGTTTTTTTTTTATATATATATATTTTTTATTATTAAGCAAAAAGACTAGCAATAAACCTCCACTAATTTAAGTAACAGTACAAATCCAATATACTTTTTTTATTCCACTAATTATATATTTGGTTTTGGGTTTGCTTTAATTCAAATACTCTAGTTTATAATTATATTATCTTATAAAATTGAGATTTTTTTTAAAAAAAAATAAAATAGAAGGAACCGGAACCGAACCAATTTTTTGTTTTTTTGGTTCGGTTCCGGTTCGGTTCCTTCCTCTTTCGGTTCCGGTTCCGATTTTTCAGGAACCGAAAAAATTGGTTCGGTTTCGGTTCCGTTTGGAACCAAAATCGGAACTGGTTTGAATAGCCTTATATGTTGAAGTGAGTTGGTGAAATAATGAGGATTATATCTCAGATGCTCAGGGATTAAAGAGAAAATGGTGACACTGGAAATCGAAAGAGAAGGTAGTGTGAGTGACACTCCTGCTCAAGGGGTATTCATGAGTCTTAAATTTATACTACTTCTAAAGCGGTCTATGCCCTTTCGTCCGAGAATCGTACAACTCATCACCCATGGGTCATTTGCTCGCCTTCAAAGAGATAGTGGGTACAAAACCGTTGGTCCATAGCCGTTCCTCTCCCGGATTTCCGCTCCTGGAAATCCAGTGGCATTTAATGCAGGTATTTTCCATCTTAATGAGGTCCCCTCGAGCGACTACCTAATGCATCACATTACCTATTCCCCGAGTGTCAAGGTAGTCCCCTCGTGTTATACCTTAAACTCAATCCTCCCATTCGCTTGCTCCTCAAACCCGAAAGAAAGGAGAGGACGAGGATCTGCATAAAGCCTGCCTTCTTTAGTTTTTATGGCTTGATCCTTCATCAATGGCGAAATCATCTAGGAGAAATGCGAGCGTGATCTAAATACTGTACCCATTTCCAAAGCATCTTCGCAATATCCCGTCTAAATGGAGAGGGGAACCTTTGAAGAGTAAACACTGGGGCCAAGGAGCAAGTCCTGGGGTCCTCCTCATATCTTCCCCGACCATAGGTCCATGAAGTCAAGGAAAAGTGCCACAAAGGCAAGGATATGGGGAGATGGCTCAGTTTTAAAATCCACTACTCATGTTTAAGATAGGCAATCAAACCAGTCATCAACAACCTCGAAACCACATACCATGGACCTAAACTCAATCCTCCCATTCGCTTGCTCCTCAAACCCGAAAGAGAGGAGAGGACGAGGATCTGCATAAAGCCTGCCTTCTTTAGTTTTTATGGCTTGATCCTTCATCAATGACGAAATCATCTAGGAGAAATGCGAGCGTGATCTAAATACGGTACCCATTTCCAAAGCATCTTCGCAATATCCCGTCTAAATGGAGAGGGGAACCTTTGAAGAGTAAACACTGGGGCCGAGGAGCAAGTCCTGGGGTCCTCATATCTTCCCCGATCATAGGTCCATGAAGTCAAGGAAAAGTGCCACAAAGGCAAGGAGATGGGGAGATGGCTCAGTTTTAAAATCCACTACTCATGTTTAAGATAGGCAATCAAACCAGTCATCAACAACCTCGAAACCACATACCATGGACCTAAACTCAATCCTCCCATTCGCTTGCTCCTCAAACCCGAAAGAGAGGAGAGGACGAGGATCTGCATAAAGCCTGCCTTCTTTAGTTTTTATGGCTTGATCCTTCATCAATGACGAAATCATCTAGGAGAAATGCGAGCGTGATCTAAATACGGTACCCATTTCCAAAGTATCTTCGCAATATCCCGTCTAAATGGAGAGGGGAACCTTTGAAGAGTAAACACTGGGGCCGAGGAACAAGTCCTGGGGTCCTCATATCTTCCCCGATCATAGGTCCATGAAGTCAAGGAAAAATGCCACAAAGGCAAGGAGATGGGGAGATGGCTCAGTTTTAAAATCCACTATTCATGTTTAAGATAGGCAATCAAACCAGTCATCAACAACCTCGAAACCACATACCATGGAACTAAACTCAATCCTCCCATTCGCTTGCTCCTCAAACCCGAAAGAAAGGAGAGGACGAGGATCTGCATAAAGCCTGCCTTCTTTAGTTTTTATGGCTTGATCCTTCATCAATGGCGAAATCATCTAGGAGAAATGCGAGCGTGATCTAAATACGGTACCCATTTCCAAAGCATCTTCGCAATATCCCGTCTAAATGGAGAGGGGAACCTTTGAAGAGTAAACACCGGGGCCGAGGAGCAAGTCCTGGGGTCCTCCTCATATCTTCCCCGACCATAGGTCCATGAAGTCAAAGAAAAGTGCCACAAAGGCAAGGAGATGGGGAGATGGCTCAGTTTTAAAATCCACTACTCATGTTTAAGATAGGCAATCAAACCAGTCATCAACAACCTCGAAACCACATACCATGGATTCAGGAAGGCATTATTTTTTTACTGTAAGATTGAGTTAATGGCCAATATCTAGAAGTGAGGCCCAACGGCTGGGGGGCATCAAGGAGATCATATCTTCAACATTTTGTCTCATTGGACGCGTATTCATAATAAAGACAGGTATAAAAAAGAGGCAAAGCGGTACGTGATGGTGGCTCATTAAAGAGACCGCTTCACAAGCGTTGTCTCTAGCGTTCATAGTAATTAACCCATCGCGAACAATTATAAAGAAAAAACAATAAGCAGATTAAATACAACCAAATTTTGAGCTTGTGTACTTTTGAGAAAGAAAAACAAAGCTATGGTACTAGGTTGTTGAGGAAAAGATTTTGGAGAGAGGGTGAGGAGAAGAAAATCTAGTGAGGAAGATGCCTCCCCATAAAGAACAATTGCGGGTGTTACACAAACTGACCCCACAATCAGTGTAACGTTAAGTCAAGGTATACAGAAGCTATGATTCAAATCCATGCTTTATAACTTGAATATGATTGGTTCAAGCTTTAGAAGATCGGTCGTGCCAACTGTTTTACGCCCCATTCCCCTAATGGTTTCTAATATTCCACTCCCCTTGAAATCTTAATGGAGCAAACTGGTTCACAATAGTTGTACAATATCATACATAACAAGTATACGATATCCAAGAGTAGAGTATACGATATCCAAGAATAGAATCAAGCATTTATAATTTTACATATTTCAAAATAAAAGAAAATATTATATGTAATTGATCAACAACTCACTACCATTTATGTGAAAGACTAACTTATGCACCACATAACCAACAAATAAGAAATATTTACAATATAAAATCAAAACAATTATTATCATGCTTTTGAAAAACCAAACATAAATTTAGAAGCAAAACTATAAAACAATAATCTTATTTTTCTCCATAATTTCAAAAATATATTGTTATCCTAATGATATATTTTATAATATATATATATATATATACATATATGTTAGGAATTAATTATCATCTTACACCTGAGAATTAATCCCGCACAAGATCATCGACACATGTTTTTACTCACATACATAAATCACACAAATAACACACAATATTTAACGTGATTCAACCCCAACTTTGGCATACGTCCACGGAGAGAAGGAATATTTATTAGTAAGATATTACATAGGTGAACAACATAGCACACTCACCTAGTGCACACATCACCCTCACACCCTCTTCCTCTCCTATTTTCCTCACATCTTTTCTCCAAGTCTCAACACAAACCCTAAGTCCCTATTTGTAAAGTTAAACTCATTTCCTTGTTGAACAAGAAAAACTCAATTTCTTGTTGGACAAGTATTACAATTCCTTGGAGAATAAAACTTTCTAACAAGAAATTACTTTTACAATATAACCCTAAATAGGAAATCTAATTACAATAGAATTTTAAACACTTTCCTAATAATCTCTACCTTGGCTCGAATTCTATCATCTTCTCAAAGCTCCACCTTGCTTCAAGCATTAACACTCTTCTACTCATTATTTTATTATTTTTCATCAACACACTTCTTCTTCAATTTCTTCTTTTTCATCTACATGCATCATGCTCCACATCCACCGTGACTCTGTGCACTTCTTCAACATTCTTCAATATTAACATCATCTTCAATACTATCTTCAATCATCAACATCATCTTCAACATTCTTCAATATCAACATCATCTTCAATACTATCTTCATAATCGCGTTTTCTTCGCGATCACTTTATCTTCTTTGTAATACCCCGTGTTATTTTCCTATTTCTTGAAATTAATTCTAATTTAATTTCAGTAATGACGTCACTTGTTCTTGCCGCATTGTTTATTCTTGGTATTTCGCGTGTAAATTTTTCGCGTTTAGTTTTTAAAGTCAACTGGATGACTTTACGGTTCCTTTTTGACGAGTTCGCGAATTATTATTATCGACTACGCGGTATCGTTTCGATATTTCACGTTTAGTACTTCGACTGGACAACGACGCATTTTAATTGGATCGGGCCTGTTAGGTGTTCCGATGTTTGGGTTCCTAACCCGGTATATTTAATTGGGCGTCCCGTTATTAATTCGGGTTTACGAGATTACGTTTAGGTGTTCCCGGTATTTTTCGGGATTTAATGTATATATATATTTAATTATATATATATATAGTTTTGGGGTTAAATTGCAATTAGGGATAAGTGGATGGTCATTTGTGCAATTAGGTCATATATATGTATATGTATATACACGTGCATAGATCTGCAGACCACATCTCATTCTTCTCCACGACTAAACTCCTCCTTCTTCTCCACGACTTGCGCCTCATCCTTCTCTTCTCTTCATGCACGACTGAAACAACTGCCCTTCTTCTCCATTTTTGCCGGTCAGGGCAAAAGAGAGAGAGAGAGAGAAGCGGCGAGAGAGGAACGACCAGGGCTGGTTCGCCCGCCGCAGTAGCAGCTGCGACTGGAGTCGCAGACGGCGGTTCGCTGTGGTCGGCGACGGCATGGCAGCGTCGTGCTAAGGTCGTCGATGGCGCAGGGCAAAGTTGGTCTCGCGCGGAGGTGACGCGCGTGAGCAGGGGCGAATCTGGTCAAGCTTAGGCCATTTTTTCGGTCGACTTCCGGTGATCGGCATCTGCGACTAGAGTTGCAGAAGGCGGTTCGCGGTGGTCGGCGACGGCATGGCGGTGTCATGTAGGGGTCGTCGGTGGCGCAGGGCGGAGCTGGTCTCGCGCAGAGGTGACGTGCGTGAGCAGGGGCGAATCTGGCCGAGCTTCGGCCATTTTTTCGGTCAACTTCCGGTGATCGGTTTGAGCCAATTTTTGGTGAGTAGCTTTGTCTCTACGTCGTATTCATCATACTTTAATTTTGTATTTTTACGTTGAACGGTTTACCCTAAAATCGCGTTTATAGGTTATAGTTTTCGTTTGGGGTATTTTAGATTTACCCAATTTAATTAACCTATTACTAATGGGCTTCGTATATATCGTATAGGTTGTCGAGGCGGACATTTTGATATATTCGAAATATTTTTCGGACAACTTTGGTCGGAGGGCGTCATATTCGGGCGCCTGTATTGTTCACGGTGGGCCTGAAACTGTTGTTCTGTAAGCGTATTTCAGGTGGAAAATTTTATTTCTCACTCCGTATCGTTAAAGTGGTTTGGGGTGTGAAAACCCTTATTTAATTTAATATAGATATATTAAATTGTTAGTTTAAATATCTATATTTGCTTAGAATCAAAATGGGACTTAGGGATTAATTTAAGAAAATTAATTAAACTATTTCCTACAAGGTTAATTAAATTCCTATTTGAATTGAATAGGAATAGGCGGCTTAGAAATTCCCTTGAGGATTAAATGGGCTAGAGGATTTTGTGAACGTTGGACGTGAAGAACTTAGACGTTATGCTAGGTTCCCCTCATGTTACGTTGATTATTTGCCTTAATTATTTTAAAAACATGTTAAAAGGGAATGAACTTGTATACTTGGAATTAAAGTATAAGTTGATGAATTGCAAACATGATTATGTGATATAATTGCTTGTCGTGATTTACTGTTTTATTGATTTAAAAGCATGTGAAAGAGATTATGATATTCATGTGGTAGCATGTGGATATTTTCATAAATATGATGATATACATATTTGTGTTGGTGTATATTGTGCATGTTAAGTCGCAACTGGGTTGTGCATATGAAGTCGCAACTGGGTTGTGCATTTAAGTCGCAACGGTGTTGTGCATGTGAAGTCGCAATTGGGTTGTGCATGTGAAGTCGCAACTGGGTTGTGCATCCGTTTTCGGATTTGGAAGTCGCAACTGGGTTGTGCAATGTATTCATGAGGTTTGTGCCATGAGGTGTATGAGTCACATTGTATTTGCATGACATTTATGTGATTTCATTTGACATGTATACGTGATATTATTACATGTGATGTTGGAACAGGTTATTATGTGTTATTATTGTATGTTGGATTTTGGAGCATGTTAAGTATGAATATTGCAAATAAATTCATGTCTTTATAAAATGCTCAATTGATAGTGATTAATGTGAATGAATATAATTACATGCGGTAATTAATAAAGTATAAAGAAATATATATTCCTATACTCGTGATTATATACTTATGTGCCCTTAGGGGAGGTTAAGTATAAATGATGGACTGTATAGTTGAGTTTGAGTTGATGCCTTAGAGAATGCGGGTAACAGTTTTGTGAGTGTGATTAGTTGTGTGACCTCTTTGGAGATTTGAGGTTATGGATTGATTCTAGTATCAATTGAGGTTATAATGAATTGGAAGAGGTAGGTGATTGTTGACTCATATGTCATTCATTGAGTTGTCGTTTACGGCGCGATGCCGAACCTCTTCCTTGTAGTGTCATTGATTTTGTGGAGTTGGAAACGGATGGTTGTGGTCCGTGAGTCCAACATATTGTTCTTCCTTCATTATCCTTTCGGGACATCATAGGAATCCTTGGAGTTCTAGTCACTTTTATCTGGCTGTCTATCGGAAACGGAGTTTTTCAAGTTTTGAAAACAAACTCATTATATTTAAAAGGAAAAATTCGTTTTCGCCTACCCCCGTAGTCAGGACAGGCAACAACGGAGACCGGGGGCAAGACGGTCATTTTTACTATATGGTTTCTTAAAGAAAACTATTTTATTATTTCCTCGAGATTCTGAGATTCCGAGACTTCTTTCTCAAGATCTCAACCTGTAGAATTTTGAAAGGTGTTCCATTGTTTCACCTTTGTTTCCTATCATTTTTAAGTCTCGGGTATGAGGCTTGGTGTTGTTCAGGGCACACATATAGTGTTGTCATTTCCTTTCTTCTTGGTTGTTGATGTCACCACCTAGGTGATTTGAGTAGTTACACATGTTAGGGGCATGGATGCCAAGTGGTGGATTTTGATCCTTGTGGATATTAGAGGTGAGTGTGATTTCCTTTGTTTGAAGTTTCTGGTTAGCGTTGTAGGCGCTTGATGATTTGTGAGATTGGACCTTAGGGTCGTGTGCCTAGTATACGTTGGTGAGAGTAGTGTAGACTACTAGTGTGGTGCTTGGAGTACGAGTCTTAGTCGTATCTTATAGGCACGTGTTGTATATTTATATATATATATATATATTTATCCCTGATATATATATTCATTTACGGTAGCATATGAGCACGTACCTTGGGTTTTCGTGGCAGGGTTATGTTGTGGGCTATATATATCTTTCTAGATAGTTTAGCATTACCTAAACTGCCAGAGGGTGTGGTAGTTAGAGTATCTTTTCCCACTGAGCTTATTTGCTCACGGAGGGAATTTCATTTACCCCCCTGGTATTCCACGCTAGGTTGCAGGAAACATACGGTTATGAGCAGGAGGTAGTGCAACGGCAGTTTTCTTTAGTTTCCTGTTACAGGTTTTGGAGTTGCGTTGGGTGATGCGGTTACGGATGCAGCACGACTGGTTTTGGGGACGGTAGTTGTCTTTTGTTAGCTTCCTTACCCATGTTTTGTGGGATTGTCATTTATTTCTTTTGGGAGCCAGTCTGTTGGCATATCCCTATCGGTGTATCATTTATTTCCTGTATTTATTCTTTCAGGATGTTATTGTATCTATTCTGTACAGTTAGACACTTTTCTGTATTCTTATTCGAGCATTTGTGGCTCTGTTGATGTTAGAGGGTTTGGAGAGGTTTTGGTTTCTTTCCACTACCTCGGCCCTAGTAGGATTGATGAATGTGGGGCTTGGAAGCCGTTGTTATTATCGAATTGCTATTGGCAGGTTATTGTGTTGTGGTTGGTTGTCCAGATGTTTCATTTACAAACGGAACTTTGCCGGATTTTCGTTAGATTTCGCTGCTTTGTTTATTATTCATTTGGGTATGAAATATACCGTTCTATCATTATTCCATACGTTTTCATGGCTAATGATATCTTAGTTGGTTGTTCATCATAATGATCACATCCTGGATCCCTTGGATGTCCCAGTTTGGGAGTCTTAGGAATTTAGGGACGTGTCAGCATGATATTAGAGCACTTTTACCCTTTTGTGGGTGTTTGATGACTGAAGGTCATTTGTTTTCGTTTCTTTTTACTTCCGCATTCACTCCCTTAGCTCTTAGGCTCGGGTTTCGGAGTCCTAGGAATTTGGGGCGTGACATTCTTTATCTACATCATCATCTTTATCTTCTTCAAGCTCAGTCACCTCTATACCAAGCTGCAATCTCCACCTTCATCAATTCTTTATCATCTCAAATTTTTTTTTATACTATCCAATCACTATCAGAATCATCATCACTGATCAGAAACTCCTTCACTTTGCCAAGTCTCAAATCCTCACAGTTCTCATTTTCATAATCAACTTTACACAATCTTCCTAAGAAAAACATCACTACCCTCGAATTCTTTCCTCACATATCGTCCCACTAGCGCCTTCAACCTCGTCCCGACTACCTGCCTCTTCATCGTCTCACTCAAATCATTTAATGACTCGACATCATCATCAACTTGAAACCCAACAATTTCGTTAGCACATGCGAGCCACCAGCGAGCCACTACTGCTACACGCTCTCTACCGCGCCACTATGCGCCATATGCCTCCATGCGTCAATCGGAACACAACCTCCACCTCATCAACATAAAAAACAACCTCAACTAAGCTTTGCAACCTAACCTTTTTGTCTTTTCTTCTCCCATAGCTCCCACTGAGCCTATTTGAGATGTTCAGAGTTGAATCACGCAAAACCGATCGTACAGTTACATCCAGAGTGGTCCGAAACCTTAAGAACGCCTCTGACCGTGTTAAAACGGGTCAAAAAATAAATCGGCACAAAAGATAAAAAATTACTGACAACGTCAGAAACTTCTCGGGGCGCGTATCTCATCCTATGAGGCTGATTTTTGTTCCCAAACGTTTGTCTTCAAAATATCTTTCCGTTGATATATTATAAGCCTCGTCTCGATCAAAGATGCTCCGCGAAATAGGCCTAAAACAAAACTGTTGTGCGTGGAACAAAAAAATTGGTCGGAACTTCAGGTGGCGCGTGGGGGCACGCGCATCTGTTTCCGGTGATGCGTTTGACTGTACCGGTTTTGTCTCGTAAATACGAATCTTTTGGTATGGTTGGTTTATGATTTCAAACAACTCTGATATTTGAATCTGGGCCAAAGCGTACGAGCTTCTTCTTTGCTTCAACTTGGAACTTTCTAATACCGATTTGCTTCAACCTTCTTCTGATACCACTTGTTATAAATTAATTCCGCCCAAGATCATCGACACCTATCTTTACTCACACACATAAATCACACAGACAACACACAGTATTTAACGTGGTTCAGCCCCAATTTTGGCTTACGTCCACGGAGAGAAGGAATATTTATTAAGAAGATTAATATAGGTGAACAACATAACACCTTCACCCGGTGCACACATCACCCTCACACCCTTTTCCTCTCATCTTTTCCTCACATCTCCTCTAAGTCTCAACACAAACCCTAGACTCCTATTTATAGAGTTAAACTCATTTCCTTGTTGAACAAAAAAACTCAATTTTTTGTTGGACAAAAATTATAATTCCTTGGAGAATAAAATTCTCTAACAAGAAATTTCTTTTACAATACAACTCTAGATAGGAAACCTAATTATAATATAATTTGAAACACTTGCCTAACAATATATACTTACTCATATAGTGCTTGTTTGGTAGAGGGTTTGGTGCCCTTTTTTTGAGTTTGGGTTGAAAATTGTGCATCAAATCATGTTTGGCAAGCTTGATGTTGGTGCAATAATGTTGCACCATTGGTACCAAATCCATCATTTTTCACACCATTGAGATAGATGATTTGGATGGAGTTGGTTTGGTTTTCTCACACCAAAACTATTCTTTAACCCAAACCAATTCAATTTGGTGTACCATTGTTTAACTCAAACCAATTCATTTATAATATTATATATATATATATATATATATATATATATAAATTCGAAAAATAAATATTTCAAAAAAATCAAACGAAAAAATATATTTCATAAAAAATAAAATATAATAAAAATATATTTATTATTTTTAAATTTTTTTACAAATTATATGTATTTTTACTGAAATATTTTATTTTTTTGAAACATCTTATATAAAATATTGGGTAATTTGCAGCCACACCCCCTGAGGTTTGCATCTATTCCACCTAGATGCAGATTCTCGGAATTTTGACACAAACACCCCCTGAGGTTTGGTTTTGTTTGTCATGACACCCCAAATGACGAAAATACCCTTCAAAAAATTCCAAAATATTAAGGATAATGTGAAATGACATTTATGCCCCAACCCTAAATATATAAAATTTCGAAAAACATATATATAAATTCAAAAAAATATATAAAATTCGAAAAAATGTATAAAATTCAAAAACAAATATTTAAAATTTGAAAAATATATATAAAATTAGAATAAAATATATAAATTTCGAAAAATATATATAAAAAATTCAAAACATATATAAATTGCAAAATATATATAAAAAATTCAAAAAAATATATAAAATTTGAAATATATATAATTCCAAAAAATATATATAAAATTTGAAATATATATAAATTCGAATATATATATATATATATATTTCAAAAAAAATAAAAAATTCAAAATATATATATTTTCAAAACTAAAATTAAAAAAATTATATAATTTCGAAAAACATATATAAATTTCAAAATATATATAAAAAATTCAAAAATATATATAAAATTTGAAATATATATAATTCGAAAATATATATATATAATTTGAGAAATATATAAATTCGAATATATATATATATATATATATATATTTCAAAAACCATAAAAAATTCAAAATATATATATTTTCAAAACCAAAATTCAAAAAATTAGATAATTTCGAAAAACATATATAAATTTCAAAAAATATATAAAATTTGAAATATATATATAATTCGAATATATATATATATATTTTGAAAATTATATAAATTCGAATATATATATTTAAAAAAAAATAAAAAATTCAAAATATATATATTTTCAAAACCAAAATTCAAAAAATTATATAATTTCGAAAAACATATATAAACTTCATAAAATATATAAAATTTGAAATATATATATAATTTGAAAATATATATATATATTTAAAAAAAAAATAAAAAATTCAAAATATATATATTTTCAAAACAAAAATTCAAAAAATTATATAATTTCGAAAAACATATATTAATTTCAAAAAATATATAAAATTGGAAATATATATATAATTTGAAAATATATATATATAATTTGAAAAATATATAAATTCGAATATATATATATATTTCAAAAAAAAATAAAAAATTCATAATATATATATTTTCAAAACCAAAATTCAAAAAATTATATAATTTCGAAAAACATATATAAATTTCAAAAAATATATAAAATTTGAAATATATATATAAATTGAAAATATATATATATCAAAAAAATATATACATATTTTTTGAAATTTATATATGTTTTCCGAAATTATATAATTTTTTGAATTTTGTTTTTGAAAATATATATATTTGAATTTTTTTATTTTTTTTGAAATATATATATATATATATATATATATTCGAGTTTATATATTTTTCAAATTTTATATATGTATTTTCGAATTATATATATATTTCAAATTTTATATATTTTATTTGAATTATATATATATATTTTGAAATTTATATATGTTTTTCGAAATTATATAATTTTTTGAATTTTGTTTTTGAAAATATATATATTTTTAATTTTTTTTTAAAATATATATATATTCGAGTTTATATATTTTTCAAATTTTATATATATATTTTCGAATTATATATATATTTCAAATTTTATATATTTTTTTGAATTTTTTATATATTTTTTGAAATTTATATATGTTTATCGAAATTATAGAATTTTTTGAATTATATATATATTTTTTGAAATATATATATTCGAATTTAAATATTTTTCAAAATATATATATATATTTTTGAATTTTATATATATTTTTGAAATTGATATATATTTTTCGAAATTTATATATTTTATTCTAATTTTATATTTTTGTTTATAAATTTAAATATTTGTTTTCGAATTTTATATGTTTTTCGAAATTTATATATTTGGGGTTGGGGCATAAAGGTCATTTCACATTATCCTTAATATTTTGGAATTTTGTGAAGGGTATTTTCATCATTTGGGGTGTCATGGCAAGCAAAACCAAACCTCAGGGGGTGTTTGTGTCAAAATTCCAAAACCTCAGGGGGTATGGCTGCAAATTACCCTAAAATATTTTATCTATAAATATTTCAAAAAAATAAAATATTTATGAAAAGATAAATATTTCAAAAAAATTAAATATTTATATAATTTATTTTTTAAAACATATTTAATTACAAAATATTATTTTAAATAAATAAAATATCAAACTATTCCAAGTTACCAAATATGATTGGTTTCAGAATTTGAACTCATACCAACTCTACCAAACATGGTTTTGTTTTTCAGTTTCACTTTTCTCACACCAAAATCATCTGCATGGTTTCAGTTCAGAATAAAACTACACCAAACCCAACCCAACTCCAACCAAACCAAAACCAAAAACCAACACGGTTGCCGAACAAGCACATATTCTACTGTACCTAAAACTGGAAAGAAAACAAAAACAAATGTTAATTTCAATTCTCTCAGTTATTATGTGCATCTCTAATCCCCATACCCCTAAAATTATGTTCCTGCAAAGCTGCAGGTAGTTGGAACTGACAACAGACATACTGAAAACCAGCGACTAAGCAAGTGCTATAGAAATTACTTTCTAATATAATCAATGAAAATTTTGCAGCGCAACAGACGGCATCGAGCAACATAATTCACCAAAAGTATATAAAGTAACTTTAAGTTTAAAGTATAAAAAGAAAAAGAAAAATACAAATAAAAAATACAAATTGTTGAATTCTGCTTCACATTGCTGCAAACCTGCAAACCAGTGACTGTTTCAGAATCGATGAAACAGTTTATATAGAGCATACAGGAAAGGACTTGCAATTTCTTCCCTTTTGTTCCAGCTGAAAAACAACGAAAATAGTTAGGACACCGGAGGCGCAATCCAATAATCAAAAGATGTTAAATCACAAAAGTAGATCAGCTATAGAACTGAAGCAGTACTCACAATTGAAACATCCAAACCAAATCAATCAAGCAAATTCAACATATTCGCAGTCAGGCCTCATCGTCGGGTGTTGGTTGTCGCTGGGTTCGCTCATGGTTCATCCGGGGACCTGACCCACCATCCGAAGACTCATTATCGTCATCCCTCGATGTAGAGACAGTATCCCCATCATAGCTCTCCCCCCAATGTCTTGTTGATCTCCTTCTGACAGTCACTTGTGCTCTAGCTCTCGAGGTTCCAGACCAGCTACTGCTCCTTGAATTAGTTCCACGTCGGAATACTCGTATAAGGAAGAAAACGGTCAGCCACCCCCCATCGTCAAAAGACAATGTGCTTTCCTCACTTCTATCGTCTCCAATAGAAGACTGGAGCGTGCTAATCAAGTCACCAAGATCCCTCTGCCGCTCCAACCTCCTCCAGTTACGCTGCCGTTCTGGATCAGCCTCTGATGGTCGCACAAGGGGGTGAACTAGCCTTGCATGCTTCCTGAGATCTGTATACGTGCCACTGAAATCACAAGTCTCACAGGCACAGTTTCTTGCTTTTGCATTCATAAATTGACGAGCTGACTCCTCAACAATCCATCCATTTATCTGCCCACGACAAAGAGGGCATACCAGCTTTGCCTTCACTTGGTTCTCACAAGACATGGCATGCATGGAGGTGGACCCTTCCTCACTTCTTTCACCCTGCAAATCAACAACTGTTGCTTCTGAAGTCATTGTGCGAGATATGTGTGTGGTTGACACAGGAGTTTCTCCTTGGATGTCTGCTGATAGGTGTGCAGTTGACAGAGGAGTTTCTCCTTGTACTTCAGGTAATGCTGATGACGAGGCATCCACAAATGACTTGCGGAACTGGTCAAAACAATTTGAATGCCGATAACTTGTGTCACACATGTAAGGCCTGCAGCCTTTCTCGTGAGAGGAACAAATTAGGAGAACTGCATTATGAGGTTGTTCCATACAAACAGGACATCGTGCATCTTCCCATTCTTTCACATTATCCACACTTTTCGAGGAATTTTTTGATAACGAATGCCTTGACCGACTACTAGAGCTGCAATAAAACGGCGATTGCCTGGACCTATCGAAAGACACAGAACGATCTCTTCTTTCCTTTGGCATGTCGAGATGTCAAAAATAACAGTACAAAAACCAATACTTCTGGCGCCTCCCCCAAGGCAGCAGCAGGATAATTTAAACTAGAAGACATGAAATGGAAGCAGTTGACGATAAGAAGTTTCTCTAGAAGAATTCATACTCATAACTAAACCAAGAACTCAAAATGCATAAAAGCGGCAAGGATCATGAATGCCATAAGACAATTAATCCTCAATTATTACAAATGCAAACAAAGCTACTAAAATATCATGTCTTAATGTATTAATAACAGAAATATCATCTATGCAACTTCTCGCAATATTCATTTCATATAAGATCGGACACACAGTAGAAGTAACACCAGTTAATAACATAAGATCCAAAATACTCCATAAAAGGAAAATACGTACTGATTTTACAATAGAATAATCCTGGTGCAACTAATATACAAAATGACCCGAAAACAAATATTATGAACTTTAATTCACATAGACTAGAAGTTGACTGGAGCATACCTTGTGAAACCTCAAAATTTCTCCATCAAACACCTTATAGTCTCCAGCACCCCATTAAACAAATAAACTAGCAAGAATGCGGAAAAAAAATAATTTATTATTTGTTGAAAAGAGTAACGATGGGGAAATAGTTAGTACATAAACTGGTCATGAATAGTCTGAAGGTTTTAGCAAGATCATCACAATGTCATTCATCATAACAAAAAGAAATGAAAAAATCCCCGCTTTATCCCTAAATTATTGGATAAACCAAGTTAGATTACCGGAAAGCATTTTTACTGTTCTAGAAAAACAAATTAACACCCACCATCCACTGACTTGATGAAAATCATACACATAAAAGTACCTCTCCTTTCTGTTAGCAGTACGGAAAACAGCACTTTGGTTCTTGTACCATTGGCTTCCTTTTTCCTTATAGATCATGCTGAAGAGGCACACCTTTGGAAGATGAAGCTAAAAACAGAATCCTCCAGAAAAAACCAAAGGCATGCACTCAAGGGAAAATACATGATGCTATTGAAGTACAGATTACAACGCATGATTCATTGACTCCTGAGTCTCAAAAGACTTCATCTGCAATTCACCATTGGAAGTAAAGACATTGAGTGAGAATTTCTTCCACCAGCACTTCTGACAAATCTAAATCTCTTCCCAATAACACAATTCTGTTTTCACAGGACAACAATTTAGTACAGTAACTCCAGTCAACGTTCTTTGCGCCAAAACTTCATTTTTTCTGATCTTAATGGAATCCATCTTTACATCGTATTAGCTATGGTAAATTCTTGATAACTGCTATGATATAATATATCATGAAGGATTAGATCCCAACATCCAAACACTGTGCATGAGCTAAACAAATTCTTCTTTGCCACTGATCCTTACTGAGTCTTTTTCTCCTTTGAAAAAGAGGCCCTCATCCTTTCTTCCCATGTCTAAGTAACATTTTATCAAGGCCACGCAGCAGTTTTGACCCATGACAACTGTTTCAAATTATTGGATATATATTTTGAGCGCTGCTTCAATTGTTTGGTTTCTTACTCGTATTCCTACTCCCTCTCCCCAACTTCCAAAAATGAATCACATCACACTAACACATTCATTCTGCTTGCTAACCTTTTTGACCAGGAAAAAAAAAGACAGCAACAACGAAGAATTCTCCCTTGTGCCCCCCTGAAGACGTTCAAATATACAACTAGAAAACGACTATCTAAATTGCTTGCCATTTCACAGTCTCTAAGGCCATATTTGGATTGGCTTTTCAAACGCTGCTTTTGCCTTCTTGGGGAAAAAGCTGTTTTGAACGATGTTTAACAAAAATTTTAGAAGAGCTTATGGGCCTTGGAAGAGCGTTTTAAAGAAGTTGGGGGTACCAGCTTCTCAAAATAGCTTTTACTTCTCTTTTTCTTCTGCGGAAAGCTAGAAGCAAAATATACGCCAAACGGGACCTAAGTAATTTTGCAAAAGTAAAAAAATAACAATAAAAGGAAAAAAGGGATACATTATACATGGATTCAGGAAAGAAAAAGGGATGTTCAACCTCGATAAAAAATTCACAAGTACATGGTTGTCATAAAGCAAATAAAACTCATTTAAATTGCTAAATTGCCCAAAAGTACCAAAAACCTAGAAAGCACAGAGATGGGATGAAGGGGCCATACCAGCGGTGTGTCCACGTCGGGCACCAACACTCTATGAACACTTCAGGTTAATTTGAAAAAATTAAATTAAATTATTTGGAACACTAGACCGACACTTCATGACAATCCTCACTTAACACAAGTCCTATATATATAAACACATGTAGAGTAGTCCTGCCCAGTAATCCTAAAAATAATATGAACACGTTCTAAAGTGTTCAAATTCTTTCTTTCACAAAGTAGTGGAATAATTACAGATATTACATAATTTCATTTTCAAAATAACTTCAGCTGAACTTTTAACATTGAAATAAAAAATGAACCAAATTTTTTAACACTCTTTATTCACTAAATGGATAAAAGCAAAATTTCATGTTTGTAAAGTGCCATGTCCACAGGTGTCCTACATTTATAAAATTCAGCACGTCCGGTATCTATTCTGTGCTACCTAGCCAAAATTTAATCAAGATACCTTCAGAATATGCAAATTACCAAATACTACAAGCAGACCCTGCCTTGAGAAAGTTCACACACAATAAAACTGAATACAGGATAAATCATACCACAAATATCACCAAGTTCCAAATTTCATGGTCAGACCGAAAAAAAAGCTTTAATTTACTCGGGGACACACTATCCAAACAAGTCTTAAAATCACAAATACATCAGTAAAAATGTAAAAACCACAACTTTTTCATTATTAAATTCCACGTTCAACTAAATGTAAATTTAGTCAAAATCACCCTTCAAACTATAATCCCCATACATTTCCACCTAAAACATTAGCTCCGAACTCAACAATCATTCAAAAACAAATATACATATACACACACATATATTTATACAAATATTCACCCAAAATGATGGGTTTCTTAATTAGTACAAGTATGGACAATCGGATTACACAAAAAACCCAAACCAACACTAGAAAAAGAGAAAAAGACCAGATCCGACTGAAATCGGACCTCGACAAGAGGGAAATTAGGGTTTACCAGAAGATGGACAAGTCGATTGGAGAGAAGTGTAGGTGTTATCTGTTGACTTGCTTTATCGAATCTGTATTGAGTTATCTTCTTACAATCTACTAGAGACAGAAAAATGAAAGAAATGGATTTGGAGGTGGTTGAGAAGGAGAGAGACGAAGCGTGACAGCTTCCTAGGTCTCCCTCAATTGCAGAGAGAGAAGATAAATTTATATTGCAGATATAATACTACATATATATATATATGGGTAAATTACTCTGACCTCCCCTGAGGTTTCACATAATTACTCTCAGATTAAAATTTGTATAAATTTACTTTGACCTCCCCTATAAGATTAATATTACATTAATATTTTTGTGCATATTGTAAAGTACCATTAACTTTTTAATGTATTTCAAACTAAATTAATTTATGATTTGCATGTAATGACCTTCTATCATTTAAACTACTAAAATACCCCTCATTTGACATCACTCAAAATATCTTTATCACTTCTCATACAAATTGGTTAGGTTATTTTAATATAATTTACCCAATTTAAAATATTAAAATTATGTGTACTTTAGTAAATGCACAAAAATATCAATATAATATTAATTTTATAGGGAAGATTATAATAAATTTATACAAACTTTAATTTAAGAGTAATTATATAAAATCTTAGGGGAGGTCAGAGTAATTTACCCTATATATATATATATATATATATTAGGTATGTTAGGGCATCGTATATATAGTGTTGAATATAAAATGTATGTCGACGTGGACGACTAATGTTCTCTATTTGAATTTTAAACCCACTCGATTTTGTTTCAAGTCGGCGCCATTTTGTACTATATTCTTCACTTCTTCATCTTGTGAGTTTACCACGCGCCAAAAGCGCGTGTTCAGTTGTATGATTTGTCTTCTATTCACCGTCTAATCTAAGAAGCATTACCAATATGGTGGGTGCTTTTCTATTGGAATAAAAAATTGTTTTTCTTTTTCTATAGTTTGTTATATTTCAAATATAATATATGGAGTATATTTTTAGGGAAATTGTTTTAATATACTTATCCTATGAATAATGAAAATAAAAAGGAGTCAATTTTTTTGTCTTCCGTCTCAAATAGAGTATCCACTTAGTTGTTGTTTGATAAAACAGAAAATTAAATATTAAAAATTTTAAGATCTGAATTTTAAGTACTCAATATTTTAAGTAATGCTTAAAAAATATATAATTTTTATATTTTTGTAATTTTTAGTGTTCACACTTTAGTCTTAATTGGTGATCATGTCATTTAAACTTGGGTCGCGAGCTTTTAACCCCCTATATTATTCACACAGTGCATTTAACCCCATGTGGTTTTATTTGCACTGTATTAAAAGGTTTTGGGGCAAGTAGAACTACATGGAGTTAAACGCACTGTATGGATAATATAGGGGGTTAAAAGCTCGAACCATTCTGGAGGCAATTTGCACCTTTATTTTTTATTTTAGAAAAAAAATAAAAAGAAAATATATTTTGAAGTTAAATTTTAAAATATATATATATATTTATTGAAGTTAATTTTGGTCGTGTTTTTTCACGATCTCCACCATTGATTGCATTGATCCCACTTTTTTGTATATATATTCTTAAATTGTTGAAATAAAAAATGATATTAAATAAATTTTTACCAACTTATTTGAGAAACTAGGTGGGTTTATTTACCAAAAAAAAAAAGTTTGTTTAATTAATACCAAAATAATCGTTGACATCATATTTTGGATTTTTAATGTGAAAAATCAAAGATTGTTTCTTATAAAAACATATGAATACAAAAAATAGATAATTAATTTTTATTTAGAAACTCATGAAATTAAAAAAAATATACAATTGGAGTGATTTATAATAATTTAGTTGTCAATACACACATTTTTATTTGTATGACTTCGGCCTTTTATTTGATATTATATATAAATCTTACTTCAAAAATATATATATATACACATTTTTAAACTAATGGGTGTTATAAACACAATATCTATATTATAAAGGTGTTTTAAGCACTTATCCCAAAAAAGTAGGTGTCAAAATAGACGGTTTAAAACTAATGAGTGTTATACGCACTATATCCATATTACAGGGGTTTTTAAGCACTTGTCCCAAAAAAATAGGTATTAATACACACATTTTGAAACTATAAGGTGTTATAAACACAATATCTATACTATAGGGGTGTTTTGAGTACTTTAACCTTTAAAATTTTACTTCATTTTAAGTAACACTTAATATTTTAAATAATATTCAAATTTCTTATCAAAAACGCTTAACTAAATAAGTGTTAAACCTGTTCTGATTTAAGTAATAAATAAGTAATTTTTTATTCCGTCTTAAAATAAGTGTCATCGAAAAGTCAATACATTTTATTTTATCAAATTATCCTTCACGCATTTAAATTATAAAATATTTAAATGATGAACCATCATATTTTTTGTGGGACCAAAAATAAAGTTTGACTCATTATCAATATAATAAAAGTCATTACGTTAAAAAGTCGGATCCCAAACGTATAATTTGGGAAAGAGGGAATAACATTTAAAATTTAGAAATGTGGTTTTCCCAGTTGTGAGAGTTTTTACTTCAAATCTTATTTTGCGAAAAAGGACAAAAAGGAAAATAATTATATTTGAAGGCATTATTGAGAAGCATGAACGGGCAATCAATCCATTATATATTGAAATTTGGTGCAGCCACATGGGACTTTTGGTGAACATTATTAGCTTTTTGTAGTATTGTATTTTGGCATTAAAGGGTGGCGGAGTAATTTGGCAAAATTACAGGCATGTGTTTTCTTTTGGGTTATCTATTTATTGAGTTTGTATATAAATTAAGAGCAATGTCCTATGTTAAAATTAATTTCAACACTATGTCAAGGATAAAGAAGTTGTAATTTTTTTGCATTAGCTAAATTTCTTTCCACGCGGTTCGGTTTGATACAATTCTTAATAATTTTGGAACCAAACCATTATCAACGGTTCCTTGAAAACAAGAACCAGAACCATTAATTAAGGAACCAAACCAAATCAAATCATAAAATAACGGTTCGGTTCGGTTCCGAACTACGGTTCCGTAAGCATGTTCTTTCAAATTATACATAACATACATCAACATAAATTATGAAAAATAATTTTACCAATTTCAAAACTAAAAACAAGACTCTTAAACCAAAAAGGAAAAATATCACTTACCTCCCCTGAGATATATCATTATTTCACGCGCTACCCCTAAGTTTTTGAAATGAGCATATACCTCCCTTGAGGTTAACTCCGGCTAACAATTTCACCCCCTCCGCCCCAAGTCAATGTTGGTCAACGAAATTTTGGATGACATCACTCTTATTTATGCCCTAAAGTGCCAAAATTACCTCTCTTAACAATGCAAACACAATTTTATATTAAAATACCCTAAATGTAAAGACCAAAATGCCCTTACATGATTCACTATAAAAGCACTCCATTTCTCTCAAATTTCTACCAAACTCTTTCTCTCTCTCTAAAGCACCAGATCACTCTCTTTCTCTACTTGGTCTCCATATCTCAAGGTACATATTTCATAAACTTTTCTTTCAAACATCATACATATGCATATTGTTCATAGTTTACATTTACAGTGTATTCATACATATCCAACTCACAGTATATTCATAATTTTTTTTTTGTTTTTTGCTGTCAATAACCGAAATAAAAAGAATGTCTCAAACAAGCTCCAATACTTCAAGAGGTCGTGCTCGAAGGGGTCTAAGATACAACAATATATATTGTTTGTGCGGTGAAATTGCGGCTATACGGGTTATACTGTCGAACACCCATAATAATAAAGGGAAATTGTATTATTGTTGTGAGCTGGGAAATTGTCCGTCATGGGATTGGTGCAACCCTATCAGCACAAGCGATTCAGAATTCATGGGAAGTGAAAGTGTTCAACTAAATGAAGAAATTATTCATCTGCAACAACAAAATGAAGCTATGGCTAGACAGTTGGCAAACTTTGAAGCACAAAAAGCACAACAAAATTTTTATATTTTGTTGTTTGCATCTTTGATGTTGTCTTTCTTGGCTGTGTTGAAAAGTTTCATGTAAGCTACTAAGTTACTACTGAATCAATGTTTTCAAGAACCCTAATTTCCTGTCCTAATAAAAGTGTTTCATTGCAAGTTAGAAACTCTATGAATTGTTGCATGCAAGAAACTTCACTTCAAACATACTTCATTACAAAGAGTAATCAACTTGGATCATAACCTTACAACATTCATAAATCAAATAACTTAGAAATAGAGTTTAACTTGTCCAAAAACCCAACCCAATTGTCAACACAACCTTACAATTGGAGTATAAACCAACTTCTCCAAAAGCTTAGAAATATAGTTTAACTTGTCCAAAAACCTGCATACTATGTCAACATGCATAAAAAAATTATGACTTAGTTTTGTACTTGCCAAATCATTACAAAAATAAGCCATAATTCATCAATGCTCCATCAAAAACCAAACCAAAAAATGTCTTCAAAAGGGTTGGAACATCATAACAGTTACCACATTACCTGTGGAAATTTTTTTAAAATAAATAACTGAAGATGCTACCATGACCATTTAATTAAAGCAAAACAATGTCCAAAAGCTTACCCTATCAGAAGATGTCTCTGCAACAACATTACTTGTTCCAGGAATAGGTTGAGAGCTACTAACACCCCATCCAGTTATAGCAGACTGAATATGTAAAAAAAATCAGTTAATTTGGATGATTGCAAAAATGGATACATTCTAAAAAAATTACTTTAGCATATTACAAAAACAAACCTGAGCTATGCTTGAAGTTGCACAAATCTGGGACTGAGACATGGACACATTCCTAGTTGCATTGGTGGGTTATGAGCTTCCCCTCTTGAAGTTTTGAGAAGGACAAGTCCTTTTATTATGTCCAAAAGTCTTGCAAATGGTGCATCTAACTGTTATTGATCTCCTCATCCCACTTGTCCTTACAACTGGTTCATCAGTCTCTCTTCTTCTAACCTTCTTAGGCCTACCAGGTCTTCTATGAGGTGGAGGAGGTTGAAGAGGATCACCTTGAGCAGGCTGCCATAGCTTATAATCTGGAATTGGATGTATCATTTTTCCATGGGCTTCAAGATAGGCATTTTTTGTAAATTTTCCATCATAATACAGCTCAACATTCATCCTCTTATAAGCCATTGCTGCAGCAATATGCTTACAAGAGATACCAGAAATCTGCTAAGCCCTACATATGCAAGTCCTAGCACCAAGGTCAATGACTGTTGCCCTACCTTCATCCATTACCTCAAATTCATCCATTCCAACAAAGATCACAAAACACTGTCTTGATTGCTCTATTACTTGGTTCAACCTCTTTATGATATTGGGAGTCACCACTGTTTCCCAACTACATGCCACCTCATACCTCTTTTGAATCCTTCCCATTAATTGCATCCTAATCCACTCTAGCATACCCAAAATGGTATTACCTTTCTGTGCACCCACCCAATTATTAAATGATTCACCATATTATTAGTTACATGATCATTCTTCACATTCTCATCAAATGCATGCCTAGACCATGAAGTAACTGGGAGCTCCATTAAATGGTTATACCCTTCTTGTGACATATTCCTTATATGTTGCATGGCATCTTCAAATTCAGGCTTGTTATAGGCTCTTACAGCCTTCCAGGAGTATTTCCTAACCAACAAACCAGGGTACTTCTTTTTGAAATTATTAAATAAGTGTTTACAACAGAATCTATGGTTTGCAGTAGGGAATATGTTAGACATTACAAAGTCCAAGCCCTATACAAAGTTAAAACAAAGTTTTAAATATTGCATGAAAGTGTTGAAACAGAAAATAAAAAAAAATAAAAAAAGGAGAAAAATGTGAACTACCTTTTGCTGATCATACATGAAAGTCCATGGTTTGTCTTCAAATTCAGTTCCAATCATTGTCTGTAAATGTGTTAGGAAAAAGCCCCAACTATCTCTTCCTTCACTTGCAACTACAGCAAATGCCAATGGAAAAAGACCATTGTTTCTATCAAGGGCGGTGACTCCAAGTAGAACACCTCCATAGGGTCCCTTTAAATGATAGCCATTTAGACCAATAAATGGTCTACACCCTTTCTTCAAACCAGTGGCAAGTGCTTCCAAGCAAATGAATATTTTGTTAAACATAGGATTATACATTATATATTTCCTACTTCTCTTAATCATAACCAAGCTCCCTGGATTAGTTCTATCAAGTCCAATTGCATATGAGGGCAATAAGGTAAATGCCTCAGCATGATTACCCTTAAGAGAATCAAGTGCCTTTCTCTTGGCCCTATATAATTGCATCCTACTAGGCTCTATTCCATATTGTGTTTTCACAGCAGCTTTGAGTGATGCCATTTTCATTTCAGGATTCTCCCTAATCCTATCAGCAAACTTACTAGCTATCCAGGTTGATATGGCTTCTTTAGATGTGTTCTCCTTCACACAAGTGTGTTCTTTGATTATTTTTTTAATTTGATAAGTTACATTATCAAAGAGAGGAGAGGCATGAACCCTCCAGTAACAACCAACAATAACACAATGAACAGTCACTCTTTTTTTTCATGTTTATCTCTCACAAGTTTGAAACATTCCTGCACTGCATAGTCCCTTAAGACATCCCTAAAATGCTTCACATTTTCAAAAAGATGGCATTTCTCAAGATTAATTTTCTCTCCTAGGAGTCTGTGAAACTCTATCCCATGTAATATTTGCCCAAAGGCTTTACCCCTAACTCTATCTTCTTTACTAGTCTCACCATTATCACTTGATTCTTCACCACATTCATCTCTAGACCCATAATCAGGTAATCCATCATCACTGTTTATTTCAACAACCCTTAAAGGTACTTCATCTTCTAGTTCAGTGTCACTAGATTCTAATTCCCCACATGCTGCATCCTCATCACTAAACCCATATATGTAGTCTTCATCTTCAGAATCATCCATATCAGGCCAACCCTCACCATCACTATCCTCAGACCTCTCACCAGCCCTTTCCCTAGAGCTCTCACCAACCACATTCACTTTACCAACCCTCTGACCACCACCCATGTTACCAACATCCTTATTAACTACAAGACTCTCACCATTTTCATTTACCATGTTTAGAGTTTCAACACTATCTAAAACAACATGAACATGAATAAATCTTTGATAAGGACTTGCATGCAACCTAAAAATCTCTAATATGTCATTGTCACTTTGGACAATTTTTTTTCACAACTGTTAGGCAACACACAGTACATGGTAATGGTCACTCCTATCTGTGAAGGTAAATACTCTAAACAGACTTATAAAATAGTATCCACCATATCAATATATCAGTATCTATCAGGATCAACATTGTAAATTGCTTTCTTATTCTTCTTGTAGTACACAATAATATCATGCACAGGATCATCCATCTGTTTAGAAGTCAAACAAGCATATCTAAGCATTTTTCACAACCAAAACACATACATAATTATCACTATTTACTAGACATGAATGACAAAAACAAAATTATCAACATTTATAACACCAAATGATGCATATAATACATATCAGAAAGAGAAAGAACCATATCTAAATGTACGATTATATTTGACATGCTTGAACTATTTCTAAGTGTTTTTTACCCAAAAATAACAAATCAAAGTCACAAGAATAGAGCGAAAAATTCAAAATATCCACAAAATCATTAAAAGGCAAAAGATCTGACCACCAAAAACCCTAAAACAACAACAAAAGTGGGCCGAAACTTAAACATTCAGAAAACCCTAAAAAAATGATCATATTACACATGCAACATGATATTTTGACAAACCCAAACCCTTAACACAGAAAACCCTAACCCAACAACAAAAAAACTCTAAGAAAGTTTCAAAATCTGATACGTACCTTCACAATAGATAATTTCTTCAGAAATATGCAAAGATCTACAATAGATAGACTAAAGCCCCAAATTTTCTCTCTACCTCGCTATGAAAAACACAAATCAACAATCGTCACATGAAGGATTTGAATATCAACGTCAGAAAATCCAAGAAAGAAGATCAGAAATGAAGAAACAAAAACATCTTGGACTGATCATGAAACTTACATCAAGGATTCAATTTTGTTTGTGATCGAAAAAGAAATGGGTTCGATCAAACATTGGATTCAATTATGTGGATGAGAGAAATGATAGAAGAAGATAAGTCCATTTTTTTGGTTTTGCTTTCTCATAAATGATAGAAGAAGATAAGTCTGTATCTTTCTTTATGCAAAAAGTTGAGTTGACAAGGGTGGTAGGTGAAAAGGCCCTTTAGGGTTTCTCTTCCCGCTCAAACCTATTGAGGGTAGCAAAGTAATTTCGTTTCACAAAATATCTTCACCTAATATTGCATATTTTATTGGGGAAAATAAGAAGGGCTGCTTTGTAATTTCACCTTTTCGCTGGACCTAAATGGTGCTCCGATCCAACCAAGGGAGGTATCTGATATTTTCAAAAACTTAGGGGTACGCATGCAATAATGCTATACCTCAGGGGAGGTAAGTGATATTTTCCCAACCAAAAATTACACACACACATACACCCCCTCAAAAACTCTCACACATACGCACTAAGAGGATGAGAGAGAGAGAGTTTTAGAGACATTGTTTATGGAGTTTTCATGATTTTTTTTATTGCTTTTTTTTTTTTTAATTTCAGACATGGCTTCAGTCAAGAGAATTGTTGAATGTCCACAAGTTAAAACATAAAAGTTATGAGTTTATATTTGTGTGTAAACCAACACATATTTAGATATCTATAGAGGGGGAGAGAGAAACTAATATTTTGTAGAAAGCTTAGAAACCGGTGGTAATGAGGAGATGAGTTATGGTAGTCGACGGTGGGAATGGATGTGAGAGATGAGATGAGCTATAAATTATAGAATCTTTATGTATATGCGTGTAATATTTGTTTGGATGGTAAAAAAATATTAGGGTAAACTTAAATTTTTACTTAATACAATAATTTGTAATAATGTTTTTTAATATATTATATATATTTATTTTATAAAACATTCCTTCATGTAATATTGTAAAAGATAAACTTTTAGAATAAGCTTTCTTATAATGTTGTAGAAGATAAACTTTTAGAATGTGTCTCCTTATAATGTTGTAGAAGATAACTTTTAGAATGAGCCTCCTTATAATGTTGTAAAAAATAAACTTTTAGAATGAGTCTCCTTATAAATGTTGTAAAAGATAAACCTTTATAATGGATCTAAATAGTTCCATTTTAAAAATTAGATTTTTAGTACACACTTTCAACCATGCTGTATAAAATATAAAATAATTTTATATTTGAAACCTTTTGGGAAAACGAAAAGGCATGGACGACAAAGGTTTCTCTTTTTAATTTCTCACTCATTCTCTCACTCTCAATGCTTTCATTAGTCTTATCGAGTTCTTCAATTTTCCTCTCTCTCTCTCAAAATATTTTTACCTTATTTTTCTCTCTTTGTCGCATGAATCTCTTCAATTTTATTCTCTCATAATTGAATCATCTCTTAATTCAGAGTCACAAACAACTATATTTCTCCCTATTCGTCAAATGCTCCTTTGCTTATTTCTCAAAATATATGAGGAAATCTTCAAATTTGGATTCCTAGTAATTGGTGTTGTGTTATCTTGAGGTAATCTTCAATTTGTTTTTTTGCTTTGGTTATTATTACTGTTGATTTAGGGGTTTTTTTGGGTTAGTTCTTATATTACTCATGTTTTAGTGTTTTTAGGGGTTAGTTCTTAATAATCTGAATTTCGGTTAGTTTTTATTACTCCTCATTTTTTTTAATCTAACCAATTTGAGGGCATTGGGGTCTCTTATATTTCTTCTTCTTTTACATTAAAAGATTAGATTCTTTTCCAAATCCATACATTGCTTACCGAATATTATTGACAATACCGGTTACCGTTGTTGCAACAAAAAGGAATTTTTCAAAATTAAAGTTGATAAAATCATGCCTAAGATCAACAATGTCGCAAGAAATATTAAATGGATTGGCTATATTATCTATTGAAAAATAAATTTTATCAACACTTGAATACCAGAATCTGATTAGTAATTTTGCGTCTCAAAAAGCGATAATGATGGTTTTTAAATAAATGTTAATAAAAATAATATATAATATATCAAAAGTCCCTTTTATATTTTTGCATTAGGCTTTCAATTTCATCTTTAATACTTTTCGCCTAAGACTTTAAATTTTATATTGAGGCCCCTGAATGCAAATGAAATTAAAAAATAAATAGAATTTACTCAAAAGAAAATAAATGGGTTGAGCCATAGTTATTAAAAGGCTCTAGGTGTACTATGGTGTTAGAGATCTTTTTTAGCCTAGCGCGCATGTGCATGAGTAAAATGAGACATATAATGAAAAAATAAAATTATTACTAAAAGATTCATGTTCTATAATAAAAACTCAAATGATATCAACGCTCTATGCCCTGAATTGACAAAAGTTGGCTCTATGCCAAATCTGTGTGAAGACACCTACTTATCACCAATAGTATTAACTAATGGATGTACATATTCAGCTTTTATATATAACACTACCCAAAAGGCCAGCCATTTGGCCTGGCCTTGACATCATATATACTTGGATGCATGAAATCTAATTCTGCAAAGATGTTGAGTACTTATTATATATATGTATCTTAGATACAAATCATTCATTTGAACAACCAAAATCGATTAGTTAATATAACCAAATTATTCACCAAAAAAGGCAGAAAAAGCGATATTTGTACCAAGATGCTCGCCCTTGGCGCGAAAATAAAGTTGTCCCATGTTGGAAGTATGAAAACAACATTTTTTTCATGCACTGGATTTTCATTTATTTTGGTCTGACAATATTTACATTTTTGGATTTTCTGAGTCCTACCAGTAAAGACACAATGGTGGATCAATTACTACTCAAGTCAGAATAAAAATTTAAGATAAGACGATTTCAGAGTATTGTTGATATTTATGCCAGATTCAATTTGATGATTGTGGGATAAACACCAATCTTGTAACAAGCGTGAGGACACCTCCATTACAGGCTTACAACCTACAGGTTAGATTTTCAGAGCCTCAAAAATTTATATTTTACATATAGTATAGGCCCATAAAAAAACTGTGAAGTTGGGTTGGGCCAAGCTATGTTTTGATTTTGGGGATTTATTTTTATGGGTGTTCATGAATCGGACCGGAACCGGAACCGGGATGTTCGGTTCCAGTGTTCGGTTCCGGTTCCAAAAATTAAATAACTGAAATTTTAGGTTTATTTCCGATTCTTACGCTTTTGGAACCGAACCGGATTTTTTTTTTTTATATATATATATTTTTATTAGTGTTATATTCTTACATTTATATATATATATATTATATTTAAAATTATAAGTTATAATTTGATGTGTTAATTAACTTTGGGTTTGTAATAATTAAAATTTTGAATTACTCTCTTTATTTAGTTTATAATTATATTATTTTTTGATATTTAGTGTTTTTATTAAAATTTTTTAAGTAACCGAAAAAATTGGTTCGGTTCCGGTTTTTAAGGAACCGAAAAGACCGGTTCGGTTCTAACCGGTTTTGAACACCCCTATTTATTTCCAGTCCAATTCTTCAATCATGATCTCAATTTGAATGATTGACCTTTGGAATAATAAAAGACTTGTTTCTGGATCTAAAACATCCAAGTACTCTCACCGTCCTATATTAAGGGTCTGCTTGGTTTATATTTCTGAAAAATAGTTTTCTGAAAACTGAAAATCAGAAAATTGAACAAAAAATTGTTTGGTTGGGTTTTCTGAAAATTGTTTTCAGAAAATTCCGTTATAAAATGTTAGTTTTCAAAAAACTCTTTTTTATTGTTTTTAGAAAACAGTTTGCAGAATTATCAACAACAGTTTTTAGAGATACAATCCAAGCAGGCCATAGTAGTCCCAAAATACTTGTTCGATCAACTTCGAATTTTAATGCATTATAATATTTTCATTTTCCCCAACTATTTTATTCCCACTAACCTTAAACAAGTACAAGAATCCACCAACTTTTGTCTTTTCTTAATTTTACAACGCTAAAGATGAAAAAATAATATCTATACAACAAATTATACTATTATAAAAAGTAAAAAAGTCTAAGTAGGACAATTATTTTTTGTTTTTTTTACTCGAACAAAAACCACTTATGGGTGACATAAGATTAGTGACAATCTTTAGGAATCAGGGCAAGGTATCTCTGATATATTACCGGCCCCTAATCACAGTGTCACGCAGAGACACACCAAAGATGAGGGGAACAAGAGAAAATAAAAGACATGTTATGGCAATATTTATCGTAAAACTGAAATTTCTGAAAATTAATGAGTAAATGATGTTATGATTTGCTGTATTTTCCATTTCGTTCGTAAATTTTTTTGTTTGTGATATTTTTTAGAAATTGTTGAAATCGTAGATGCTCATCCAAAATTTATTTTTAGGATACGGATCCTCTTCTGAGTAATCTCTCTCCTATTTTCCCTCAATCTAAATCTGATGATTAAAATAAAACCACGTCATTTAAAATTTTACTTAACTCTACTTAATTATACTACATTGTTTTGGGAACTAATTGATCACTTAACGTTAACGGAGAAGCAAAACCAAACCCAACTTTGGTTTCAAAATTTCCCCAAGTTCCATATCACAATTTCCCTCGCCAATCCCTCGTTTTTTTCCTCTCTCTCTCTTCGTTCTCCACAACCCTAAATCCTCTCAATTTGGGTTTTGATATCAAGCGGTAGAAGGTTTGGGTAGTTCAACATAATCTCTTCTACTTCATCAAGCCTCACAAAGGTAAGTAACAACTTAATGTTTTATTATGTAAATATGTGGAGAAGTTTGATTCATAACTTATCTATTCCAAAAGTCCGAAATGACGTCGTAAACCATAGGAGACCGTTGTTCATCCCTATAAATTATCAATGGTGAAAAAAAAGGTGGTTGATTTTCTATGAGAAGTAGTTTTATTTGATTTTATTACAAATGGTTCCAATTTAACAAAAAATTACATATCAATGTCTTACACCTCTCTTTCTAACTTCATATCTCTGCAAATACCCAAAGCCAAAAAAGTGAAAAAACTCAAAGTAATGGGTGTATCTTTCCATCTTCAGACCTCTCCCTCAAAAGTCCCTAATTGACCCCAATAACATCCTTTAGTTTTTCAAATCCCAGAAAAATCACATCGACTACTTTCAAACCTAGACCTCTCTAAAACCCTAACCTTCATCCAAATCCTCTTTAACGCCAAGGGCATCGACATCAACGCATGAATCCGAACCCAACATTCAATAGAAAAACCCAAGATATCGATTTGATAGACAATTTTCTCTATCAACGAATTCTTCAGTTATAGAAGCACAAGAAAGTTGAGAGAGAAGATAGTTGAGATAGAAGGATTTGTATTGAGAAACACTTCCGTTAACGTCAGAAGAGTACCATTTGTCCCAAAACGATGTAGTATATATAAATTAGATGTAAATGACGTGTTTTTATTTTAACCATCAGATTTAGGTTGAGGGAAACAAGAGAAAGATTACTCAGGAGAGGATCCGTATCCTTATTTTTAACATCAATATTATTTAAGTATGTTACACCGCGATTACAACATAAATCGAGCAACAATAAAAAATACCGAGGGCAAAACATGAATGATGTTGAAATAAAAGATCAATCGCAAATAATAAAACAATAAAGAACCAACACACAAGATTTATCGTGGTTCGACCAATTTGACCTACGTCCACCAAAGCAATATTTGTATTTAGCTTCATAATGAATTAGGGTTACAATTATATATATATATATACCTAATTCATATTGTTGGCTTTGAAATTTACTTTCGGCAAACAATTCCAAAATTGGTGATAACAAACCATTGAAGAGTGTTTGATACTAATGAATTATCGAGTTTATATTTTCAGCAAAAGACAGGTGAACGACTCAGAAATCAAACTCGAAAAGGAAACTACTCGAAAAACAAGCTCGGAAAGAAAACTTGATTTAAAGCGAAAAGCTGTGAAAGAAATTGAAGCGAAAAAGGAAAATCAATTAATTCAACGGCAAAAGCGAAAGTCGAAGACTCAAGACTCGGGGTAGATAGGTCGGGGAGCGATCATTGTAACAAGGTAATTTTATGTGTCGATTTTATCGTATAAGCTCAAGTATAAAATGAACCGAACTCAAATGAAATGAAAAACGCTTTAACCAAACTTAAACGGAAAGAAAAATATTTTTATTAAATGTTTTTCTTGTTATAGTCGACTAGAATCACCCTGTGTATTTTCTAGTAGTCGACTATTTCAATCAGTAGCTATTGGTTTTTCATCCACATCAAAAGAGTCGACTGAAACAAGCTTGAGTCGACTAGACAACTCATTGTAGTCGACTAGAACTCATTCTAGTCGACTAGATGGTCCAAAGTAGTCGACTAGAACTCAATCTAGTCGACTAGATGGTCCATTGTAGTCGACTACAATAGAGAAGTAGTCGACTAGAAGTTGCTTAAAATCTGCAGATTTTCAGAAAACAATTCCCATGTTTTGTGGATTGTGTTTAATGGTGTTCAAACGGCTCTTGTCTTTCAAATACTATAATCACTCTTCAAAACCCTAATGCAATGCTATATATAGAATGAGATGTGTATATTGAAGATTAAGAGATTGGAATACAAAAGAGAAAGAAAGCTATCAAAAATTCTGCAGAAATTTTCTCTACAAAAGCCATTGAAACCAAGCTTTGAAAATCTGATTTTCTCCAAGTTTCTTTGAAAATAAAAACCTCCAGTATCTCTTCTTATTCTCCAAATATCATTCATTGATTATATCCTTTGAGAATACATTTCTAGAGCTATTGTAAAATCACCAAAAACACTTGAGCTTATATTGATTTATCTTCCATAAAAAACCTTTGGGTTTTGAGTGTTTTTGTTCTTGAGTGATTTTATTGATTACATACGAATTTGTAATCTCGGACAAGTGAAGTCCACCGATTGTTCAAGAGAGGGTTGTTCTCTTGATTGAGAGACAAGCTCGATAGGCTTGTGTTGTAAAGGTTTGCCATTCCACCTGTGAAGGAAGGGCCATAGTGAAAGGATCGGGAAAAGTCTCAAGAAGGGGTTCTTGAGCCGAGGAGTAGGAGTTACCGAACCTCGAAAAAATCACGGTGTCAATCTTTCTATCTCTTTCTCTTTACTTGAGTAATTTGCATGCTATAATTGCTTGAATATCTTGTATGCTAATTTGTCTTGAAATTAATTATTATAAAAGTTTAAATTGAATCATCCACTTGCTTATTGAGAAATTGATTTTTGATTATAGTGTGTTCCAATTTTGAAAAGAGTTAGACTTATTTTTGAACACCCTATTCACCCCCCCCCCTCTAGGGTTAATTAGTGACTAACAATTGGTATCAGAGCCTAATCTCTATTTATTTTAGACTTAACCGTCTTAAAGAACGATCATGTCATCAAATTTAGTCACTCATGTTGAAGGACAATCGAATAATAGGCCCCCATGGTTTGATGGATCAAATTATAGCTATTGGAAAACTAGAATGATAGATTTTCTTCAAGCTATCGATTACCAAATTTGGCAAGTAGTTTCTTGAAGGACCATTTGTATTGACCAAAATTGTTGATGGAAAAACCGTCCCCAAATTACCCAATGAATGGGATAATGATGACCGTAAACTCATGTCATACAATGCTAAAGCCAAAGTAAATTTAAATTGCGCTTTAAGTCCAAATGAATTTAATCGTGTATCTACTTGTTCAACGGCAAAAGAAATGTGGGATAAACTTGAAGTAACCTATGAAGGTACATCTTAAGTACGAGAATCTAAAATTGACATACTCATGCATTAATATGAATTATTTGCTATGAAAGATGATGAAAATGTGAATTCTATGATGTCTCGCTTTACAAATATTTTGAATGGACTAAAGCATCTTGGTAGAATTGTTCCTAGATCCGATGCGTCACGAAAAGTGCTTAGAAGTCTCCCGGCAAAGTGGGATGCAAAAGTAACGGCTATCAAAGAAGCACATGACCTTAACACCATGAGTCTCGATGAAATCTTCGGCTCTCTACTCACTTGGGAAATAACATTAAAAACTCGTGAAGACGACATCAAGTCGAGAAAGGGGATAGCTTTGCAAGTCTTCACCAAAAATGAAAATAATGAGCCGAGTGAAGAAGAAGAGGATGAGGACATTGCCTTGTTCACCCAAAAATTCAAGAGACATCTTCAAAGAAAGAAAACAAATGGTGGAAGATTCGTGAAAAGAATTGAACCAAGAGGCGAGCCTAGCAAAATAGAACCCCCAACGTGTTTTAATTGCGGAAAGCCGGGACACTACAAAAGTGATTGCTTCAAGCTCAAAAATGAAAACGAGAAAAGATCTAGCAAGATGGCAATGAATGTCACATGGGAGGACTATGACTCATGCGATTCGGATGAGGAGAAAAGTAGTGAGGAAACGGCAAACATTTGTCTCATGGCAAATGAAGAAGAGGTACATTTAAATTTAAATGATTTAGATAAACTATCATATGATAAACTTCTTCTTGATTACAATGAATTGCAAGATGTGTTTGAAGAATTACATGATGAATTCGAAAAATTAGCTAGAAAATATATCCTTCTTAAGAAAGCTAAATCTTCATGTAGTCTCACTAGTTCAAGCTTAGAAGTTTCTTGCAATGACAAAAGCATTGAGCTAGAAAAGGAAAATATTCGTTTGAAAAATACTATTGATGATCAAATAAATGTTTTAGCAAAATTTACAAAAGGAAAAGAGAACCTTAGTATCATGTTAGGAAGACAAAAATGATCATTTGATAAATGCGGTCTAGGGTATGATGCTTTTGACAAAAATGCTCTCATTTTGAAAAAGAGAAAATCACTTAGCTCTACATTTACTAGAAAATCATCTCATGCTTCTTCAAATGATTATAAACATGTTACTTGCTACTATTGCAATAGAAAATGACACAAAGCAAATGTATGCTTTCATAGAAAGAAGAAAATTATGTCAAAAATGGTTTGGGTTCCGAAAGGATCTATTGCATGCTCTCATAGAAAAGAAAATGTTGTAACAAAACAAATTTGGGTTCCAAAAGGAACTATTGCGTATCTATCTAACCAAAATGGACCCAAAACAGATTGGGTACCAATAAAAGTTACTTGAACTTGTTTTGTAGGTATGCTTGAAGTCCGCATCAAAAGAAAAATGGTTTCTCGATAGCGGATGCTCAAGGCATATGACGGGAGATAAATCAAAGTTTATTTCACTAAAAACATATGAAGGAGGAAACGTAACTTTTGGAGACAACTCTAAAGGCAAAATTATAGGAATTGGCTCAATCGATATTTCCTCTTCTCTCTCTATAGATGATGTGCTTTTAGTTGATGGGTTGAAGCATAATTTGTTTAGTATTAGTCAATTATGTGACAAGGGCTATGATGTTATATTTAGGACAAATGCATGCATAATCAAGAAAGATGGGAAACAAATGTTCAATGCCAAAAGAAATGGAAACTTGTATACTTTGTTGCTATGTGAATTGCATGACCAAGATGTTAAATATTTTGTCACATCTAGCGAAAATAGTTGGTTATGGCATAGACGTCTAGGACATGCTAGTATGGACCTAATTCATCGTTTATCCAAAAATGATTTAGTCAAAGGCCTCCCAAAGACTAAATTTTCGAAAGATAAAATATGTAGCACATGTCAAGTAGGCAAGCAAGTTAAATCCTCTTTCAAGAGAAAGAAAGTATTACCACTTCTAGACCTCTAGAGTTACTTCACATGGATCTCTTTGGTCCGGAGAGAACGGCTAGCTTAGCCGGGAAACTCTATGTACTTGTTATAGTTGATGACTACTCTAGATATACTTGGGTTCACTTTCTTGCTCATAAAAATGAAACTCACTCCATTCTTGAAAGATTTTATAGAGTCATTCAAAATGAAAAAGATTTGAAAATCAAGAAAATTAGAAGTGATAGAGGTAAGGAGTTTGAAAATCAAGACTTAGAGAAATTATGTGATGACCTCGGTGTTTCTCATGATCTCTCGGCCCCTAGAATCCCTCAACAAAACGATGTAATTGAAAGAAAGAATCGATCTCTACAAGAGATGGCTCGAACCATGTTAAATGAGCACAACCTTCCCCGAAGCCTTTGGGCGGAAGCGGTAAACACCGCTTGCCATATAATTAATCGTGTTATTATTCGGATGAAGTTGGGGAAAACGCCCTATGAGTTGTGGAATGGTCGAAAGCCCAATATTGGGTATTTCAAAGTTTTCGGGTGTAAATGTTTTGTGTTAAATGATAAAGATAACCTTGGAAAATTCGACTCCAAATCGGATGAAGCAATTTTCCTAGGATATTCTACAAGAAGTAAAGCATTTCGGGTTTATAACAAAAGGACTCTAACCATGGTTGAGTCTATTCATGTTGTCTTTGATGAATCACCCTCACCACCATCACCTAGAATTGACCTAGAAGAAGATGAGGTTGTTGGGATTGAGGATAATCTAAATACTTTCAATATCTCCAACTCATCATGTAGCCAAAAGGAAATGAGGGAAGTTGAGCATCAATCCAATGATGACTTGACCAACTCAATGTCTAAAGCATGGAGGATTGTTCACAATCATCCTCTTGATCAAGTCATAGGTAATCCTTCAAAAGGGGTTAGTACTAGATCTCAACTTAAAGATTTTTGCAACCACATGGCCTTTGTATCGCAATTCGAACCCAAGAACTTCCACGAAGCTCAATGTGATGATTCTTGGATCGTAGCAATGCAAGAGGAACTAAATCAATTTGAACGCAATCAAGTTTGGTGTTTAGTTCCTAGACCCGAAAATCAAACTATAATTGGCACAAAATGGGTTTTTCGAAACAAAAAGGATGAGAATGGAGTAATTATTCAAAATAAAGCAAGATTGGTAGCTCAAGGATATAATCAAGAGGAAGGCATCGACTATGATGAGACCTTTGCACCGGTAGCTAGATTAGAAGCAATTAGAATGCTTCTTGCATTTGCATCATATAGAAATTTCACTCTTTATCAAATGGATGTCAAAAGTGTTTTCTTAAATGGTGTCATAGAAGAAGAAGTTTTTGTGAAGCAACCACCCGGTTTTGAAAATAATCTTTTTCCAAATCATCTTTTCAAATTGGCTAAAGCTCTATATGGTTTAAAGCAAGCTCCTCGAGCTTGGTATGAGAGACTTAGCGGGTTTTTAACTCAAAATGGTTTTACAAGAGGGAAGATTGATAACACACTTTTTACAAAAACCATTAAGAATAATTTGTTGATTGTCCAAATTTATGTTGACGACATTATTTTCGGCTCAACAAATAATTCTTTATGTAGGGAATTTGCCACAAGTATGTAAAACGAATTTGAAATGAGCATGATGGGTGAGTTGACTTTCTTCTTAGGGTTGCAAATCAAGCAAAGCTCGGATGGCTTATTCATTAGCCAATCCAAGTACACTAAAGATTTGCTAAAGCGATTTGGTATGGAGGCTACCAAACATGCCATAACTCCTATGAGTTCCTCTATTAAGATTGATAAAGATGAAAATGGTAAATGTGTTGATATTACTAATTATAGAGGCATGATCGGTAGTTTGCTTTATTTAACCGCTAGTAGACCGGATATAATGTTTAATGTATGCTTATGTGCCCGGTTTCAATCATGTCCTAAGGAATCTCACTTGCTTGTGGTCAAACGCATTTTTCGCTACCTAAGTGGTACAATATACTTAGGGCTTTGGTATCCACGTGGAACTTCAATTGATCTTATTAGTTATTCGGATGCCGATTTTGCGGGATGTAGAATTGATCGTAAAAGCACAAGCGGTACTTGTCATTTTCTAGGACACTCACTAGTATCTTGGTCAAGTAAAAAGCAAAATTTCGTTGCATTATCTACGGCCGAATCTGAATATGTGGCAGCCGGTAGTAGTTGCGCTCAAACTCTTTATATTAAGCAACAACTACTTGATTTCGGTCTTACTTTCTCTCATGTGCCTATTAAATGCGATAATACGAGTGCGATTTGTATTTCAAAGAATCCTATTCATCACTCACGCACCAAGCATATAGAGATTATGCATCATTTTTTACGTGATCATGTTGCTAAGGGTGACGTTGAATTAATCTTTATCGACACTAAAAATCAATTGGCGGATATTTTTACAAAACCACTTGCGGACGAATCATTTTCTAAAATTCGTCGTGAAATCGGAATGGCCATGGATTTTGATGTTTTATCTTAATTTCTGTCATAATCTTTATTTTTAATATTTTTGCTATTTTTATGTATTTATTTCCTGATTTTTATCTATTTTTATCATTTTTTTTCTTTTTTTTTTCTTCTAGTCGACTCATCCTGTGTAGTTCAAACCAATCTAGTCGACTACTTTGGTCAGTAGCTACACCATTTCATGGTCTTCACCTTCTAGTCGACTCATTGCCATTCTAGTCGACTCATCTTCCATTCTAGTCGACTCAAACATTGTTGTAGTCGACTACTTTGCCTTCCTAGTCGACTCAAACCTAGCCTAGTCGACTCAAACCTAAATCTAACCGACTCACCTTGACCTAGTCGACTCAACCCACTATAAAACCTAACCCTCATCTCATCTTCTCCATCCGCCTCCTTCAAACCCTCACCCACCTTCAAACCCTCTCCTCTCAATCCCTCTCCTACTACCACTTATACCTTCAAATCTTCACCTATCCCTCATTAATTTCACATTTCCATCATCTTCCACCCATTTCCCTCATCCAATTTTCATCATTCTCACTCTCTCACACATCTATATATATACACCATCATATATCTATATATCCCTATATATTTGTGCATCATCTTCTACAATGCCACCGAAGACTCGAGGTCTATTTCGGAAACGTTCACGCATTGATGGAGGCCAAAGCTCCACCAATCCACGCATTCCTACGGCCGTTGACGAAGAGGAGTCGAATGAACCTCTTCTTCTTGAGGTACTTCTTCTTGATGATGATGATAGAAATAAATTCATCACTATATTTGATCATCGTGCTCCTACACCTTGCCGTATTGTCACACAAGACTTATGCACTGAAATTAGGGCTCAAACTTTTGAGTTGTTCCGAGCAATTGGTTGGGATTTTTTCGTTTCTCTTGACATTCCGGTACTTCCGCGAATTGTCAAAACCTTCTACGCTTCTCTTAAAAATCACAAGGAGAAATTACTCTCTCATCTTCATTTTAATTTATGTGGTGAAGACGAGACCGTTGATGACAGTGAAATCAAGCGCATTTTCTTGCTTCCGAATGACGGTATCCGCCACTTCTCCAAGGATTGGTATAAGGCTGATGGTTTCGATTGTATTGAGGCTGTTCGGGCAATATGTGTCGACAAGGAAATTTCGCAAAACGCCGGTATTACCTCTTCTATGCTACTACCCGATGCTAGATTAATTCATAATGTTATTACTTACTCTATTCTGCCTAAAACTGGTAGTCGTAGCAGTGTTTCTCGTATGGAGGCTTTTTTGGTTTATTGCGTTTTGACAGGAACCCGCGTTGATTTAGCTTATATTTTTCGTTCCGTCATCCTCACATGTCAGCGCAAGCCATCTGGCCCACTTTTCTTTCCTGCACATATTACATATCTACTGCAGCGGAAAGGTTTTATTTTTCCGAATGAAGTGTCCGAGCATCACCCTATTTTTCTTGACGCCACTCATGTCAAACATATGCATATTTCTTCTAATGCGGAAGGAAATTTCATTTCTGAAATTGCACCTGCTCCTCGTTCGCGTACTGCTCCTAGCGGTTCTGCATCGCGCCAGGAAGCCTCTTCCTCGGTCCCTCCGTTGGACGGTGCTTCGGCTTCTCAAGCTGCTCTTCTCAACCAACTTCTTGGGGTTGTTCAAAGCAATACGGAGCTCCTTAGGCAGCAGGAACAAATGCTTCAGCGCCTTGATACGACCGTGAACCAGAATACGAAAGCCATTCGATTGATCAATGAGCGCCTTGTTCTTCATGATGAGGAAATGTCTACCCGTATTACAAATCTGGCCGGGTCACTTGATGACCTCACTCTTGCACACAGGAACCCTCGCTCACGCACCCCTCGACGCTGATAAAAAGGGGGAGAAATTATGCTATTGTACTGTCATGCATTTCATTATCCGACATTAGCAATTTCTGTTTTTGTATGGCTTGTTATGGTTATTTGCGAACTTGTTTGTTTTCCTTTCCATGTTTTTCATTAGTATAAGCAGCTTGTATTAAACTGAAACATCTATGATAGGCTGTTTATTTTTGATATCTCAAATGTGCGCCTATTTTTATATATTGTATCAAAGTGCCTATTAAACTGCAAATTTCATTTACTAAGGGGGAGCATTTGATCAAAATATTATGCACATGTTGAGGGGGAGCATCACTTGATGTTTCGCCAAATGCCAAGCAAACACAAAATGTTTTGTCATCATCAAGGGGGAGATTGTTGGCTTTGAAATTTACTTTCGGTAAACAATTCCAAAATTGATGATAACAAACCATTGAAGAGTGTTTGATACTAATGAATTATCGAGTTTATATTTTCAGCAAAAGACAGGTGAACGACTCATAAATCAAACTCGAAAAGGAAACTACTCGAAAAACAAGCTCGGAAAGAAAGCTTGATTTAAAGCGAAAAGCTGTGAAAGAAATTGAAGCGAAAAAGGAAAATCAATTAATTCAACGGCAAAAGCGAAAGTCGAAGACTCAAGACTCGGGGTAGATAGGTCGGGGAGCGATCATTGTAACAAGGTAATTCTATGTGTCGATTTTATCGTATAAGCTCAAGTATAAAATGAACCGAACTCAAATGAAATGAAAAACGCTTTAACCAAATTTAAACGGAAAGAAAAATATTTTTATTAAATGTTTTTCTTGTTATAGTCGACTAGAATCACCCTGTGTATTTTCTAGTAGTCGACTATTTCAATCAGTAGCTATTGGTTTTTCATCCACATCAAAAGAGTCGACTGAAACAAGCTTGAGTCGACTAGACAACTCATTGTAGTCGACTAGAACTCATTCTAGTCGACTAGATGGTCCAAAGTAGTCGACTAGAACTCAATCTAGTCGACTAGATGGTCCATTGTAGTCGACTACAATAGAGAAGTAGTCGACTAGAAGTTGCTTAAAATCTGCAGATTTTCAGAAAACAATTCCCATGTTTTGTGGATTGTGTTTAATGGTGTTCAAACGGCTCTTGTCTTTCAAATACTATAATCACTCTTCAAAACCCTAATGCAATGCTATATATAGAATGAGATGTGTATATTGAAGATTAAGAGATTGGAATACAAAAGAGAAAGAAAGCTATCAAAAATTCTGCAGAAATTTTCTCTACAAAAGCCATTGAAACCAAGCTTTGAAAATCTGATTTTCTCCAAGTTTCTTTGAAAATAAAAACCTCCAGTATCTCTTCTTATTCTCCAAATATCATTCATTGATTATATCCTTTGAGAATACATTTCTAGAGCTATTGTAAAATCACCAAAAACACTTGAGCTTATATTGATTTATCTTCCATAAAAAACCTTTGGGTTTTGAGTGTTTTTGTTCTTGAGTGATTTTATTGATTACATACGAATTTGTAATCTCGGACAAGTGAAGTCCACCGATTGTTCAAGAGAGGGTTGTTCTCTTGATTGAGAGACAAGCTCGATAGGCTTGTGTTGTAAAGGTTTGCCATTCCACCTGTGAAGGAAGGGCCATAGTGAAAGGATCGGGAAAAGTCTCAAGAAGGGGTTCTTGAGCCGAGGAGTAGGAGTTACCGAACCTCAAAAAAATCACGGTGTCAATCTTTCTATCTCTTTCTCTTTACTTGAGTAATTTGCATGCTATAATTGCTTGAATATCTTGTATGCTAATTTGTCTTGAAATTAATTATTATAAAAGTTTAAATTGAATCATCCACTTGCTTATTGAGAAATTGATTTTTGATTATAGTGTGTTCCAATTTCGAAAAGAGTTAGACTTATTTTTGAACACCCTATTCACCCCCCCCCCCCCCCTCTAGGGTTAATTAGTGACTAACACATATGTATTGGTAAAATACAAAAATCACCCTTTACCGTACCTCCAACAAGTTAATCGATGTCCCAGCCGAGCCGGTCGGGCCCAAGGCCTCCACGAGCCTTCGGCCAGGCCCTTTTGGACTCAGGGCCTGTTACTTCCTGGATTATGAGCCATAACCCAACAAATGATGCTAAAGAAATGACCACTATATATTTGGTTGTTGCAGGGCAAATTAGTGAGGTTATTAGGATCGTGATCCTAGGTAGGATCATTAGGGAGTATGTAGGATCAAGATCGTAGAATCGTAAATATGATCGTAAGATTCTACCACATTGTTATAAAAAATGTTTAAATTAACTTCTTAATCAATAATATCTCTATAATAAAATAAAAATATACTCAAAACATCAAGTATAATAAAAAAACATAATCCTAAAGTCGATTTTAAAAATATTACAAAGACTATATGCATATGAGCTTAATTACATTCTCTTATTAATCATAAAAGTATTAATTAATGTCAACAAATAACCAAGATAATATGAGTGACAACTTTTAAAGTAAATTTTGTGAAGCATTACACAAATAATATATATGCTTAAATTTTCTATTTCATTATTATTTTAAAATAGATTTTGTGTATTATTACATAATTAATATAAAAGCTTAATTTTTTAATTTTTTCAATTAAATAATTATTGATAGACTTTAATTATTATTATTTTTTTAATAATTTTAAACATAATAACTAATTGTATAAGAATAATTAAGTCCAATTTTTCCATTTTTAGTAGTTACATAAATTTGGCATATCATATAATAGTACTCTATATTTCTTTAGTCTATGTCTTTTGAAATACCAATTAGAGTTACACTTCAATTAATGAATATTAATTAATTTTTTTATAAAAAAAGTAGAAATATTCCTAACCCCTCACACTTTTAGAATAGTAGTCACGTGCATAATTAAATAGATAAAATAAAAAATCATGATATTAATTATATACATAATTTGGAAAAAAAAATGGGAAAAAAAAGTCACGTTCAAAATGCACGTGAGGGAAGAATCATAATTAAAAAGATAAAAAGTTATATATATATATATATATATATATTGTATCTAAAATACTACAAAAGTGCATGAATGAAATAGTTTACAAATTTCTTATCCATGAATGGATATATAGATGTATCAGCAACGATCCGTTGATTCGCGGTAGGGCCACGATCCGCGCCAATAGAAGATTCAGCAACTGTCTCTATATCAACAACAAGGCCCCCAAAGAGTGACCTTTGGATTTGTGGCCCATCCTCTAATGTAGCAGTTATCTCAACAGCGATATCGCCACCAAGAGGTTGCATGTGCCGAGTATCTGCGTCCTCGCAATCAAAAGCTACATCACTCTCAGAATTTGAAGCAAGAGAGTTAGACACTTTCGCGACGTCTCCCTCTAGAGCAGGGTTAACATCGCTTCCTTTGAAATTCTCTGGCATGTTCACGGTTTCATTAAGTTTCGCGGAACAAGGATCTGTTGTACAAAAATCGGTTGTGTCCGCGGTTTGGTCATCGTTAACTGAGTTTGTGTTTGTTGTCTGAGCGTTCTCAGGAAGGAGCCTATTTTTATCATGATGTACGGGACCCTCGCAAATAAGAGTAGAGATGGGAAGATTGTCTTCTTCGTCTGAGTCATGTAGTAGAACCCTTCTCGCAGCTCTAGAGAGAGTTTGTGCCTCCTCATGTCCATGATCTGGAAAGTCCGAGAGGATAACAGCTACCTCACGATCAGAAGCATCAAGGGAAAGATCAGTTTCCTGATTCGCAGAGTGACCTGACAAAATAGTACCCTCCGCAGTCTCGCGGCCTGAAACATTGTAAATAAATAATATAAGCATGAAGGGTTGGAATATATATTGGCTTTTTCAGTTGGAAGCTACCTGAGAATAGAGGATCTTAAACATGAATGTCCCCCACGGCCCGCGCAACAGTATCAAGTAAAAATTTATTTTTACAAGGTGAAGATTTAACATGCTGTGAGGACTCCCCTATTCGTGGAGAAGTAATGTCTTTGCCCAGGGCATAGATGTCAGCAATTTTATCTTCACCTTGATATGACTGGGAAGCAATGGGTTCAACTCCGAGTCTGTCGGAAGAAGGGACCAAAACAGGAGGATCCGACATTCTGCGAATCAAGGGAATAATGTCTACCTCATCATCTTCAGAAGAAGTATGTGTAACAAATGCCAGAATTTAAGCTATTTGATCGCCTCTTCTCTGAGATAAAGGAATGTAGTCCAAGACATCATTCGCGGTGATCTCGCTCTGAGAATCTCTTCTTTGAGATAGAGGGACATAATCCAGGGTATTATTCGCGGTTGTTTGATCTGTTTGACGAGGGACCCGAACATTTTGGGGTGATCTTGCAGAGGAGTTCGCGGATCTATGAAATCAAATAAATAAGTAAAATAAATAAATAAATTAGTACCAGTGTTGAGGATAAGAGAAAATACAATGTAAGGAGGCGAGATTATATTACCAATCTTTTCGAAATAGGTTCCTCGTAAAAAGACATGGCAGCAGGAACTTCAATGCGCTCAGAACGTCTTCGCTTAGGCCCGGGAAGAGGAACCTTTGATTTTCCTTTTTGAGCCTTAGAGGCTTTCTTTTTCTTAGAAGTTAGATTTGAACGTTCGGGTGCTTCATAACGCTCACCGATTTGATCAGAAGGTTAAAGAACCAGTTTGCTATAGAATCCGCGGGAACCATGAGGTTTGTGAAGTTTAAGAGAAGAGTCTCCCGCAAGTATATTTGCAGGAACGACAGGCCTAGAAGGACTCATCATGAAAGTCTGGAAGTCTATTGTAACTTGTACCCAGAAATCCACAGAAGCCACGGTTCGACCACCTTCCAGAGATCGCGCAGGAATAAAGATAACAAAAGAAAACTCTTGATGTTTTTTTTCATACTCCTCGCGAAAACTCACCAGGGCCGCATCATAAGTGTCAGGAGAACTGCTTGAAGGAGAAGCAACATAGACGAGAACTATTTACTTAAAACCCAATTGACGAGCAACACGCGAAGGATTGTAAACTGTAACCCGCGAGAAAGACTCTTCAAAAATGGGTAGGCAACACTCGAATACAGCAACGACAAAAATGAGCTCTTCAAGTTTTTGATAGCTATAGGAGGACTTCTCCTCGATTGGGTAAAAAGAAGGAAAATAAATACCTGCCAGAGGAATCGAGTAAGGTTTCCATAAAAAGTGACGACTGAAGTCAATAAAATCTTCAAGTATTTTGGTAGAAAGAAGACCAGACCAACGAGCAACTCGCGATTTAGGACTAACAGTATCAGGGTTTGAAGAGGATGAAGAGAAAGGGAGAGGTTTTGGGGCATACTTTGGGAATCTCTCGAAGATGAATAGCATTAGGAAGAGGCATGGAATGTGGGTACTAATGTCATATCTTCCTACCGATCTTGAAAAGTCATTTATCAAAGTGTCTAATTGGGAATAGAGGGTACCCAAAAATAGAGGAGCCAGAGGAAGACGAATGCCTCGCGATGCGATGGAGGCCATTAAGAACACTAGTTTGTTTGGACCATCCTCGGGACGCCCTTGAAAAATATAACGGTCCAACCAATAGGCTAAAAAACTTGCTAGTTCATAATCACCGTTAAATTCTGGGCCAGGTACAGATTCGCGGTCTTGACCACGGAGAAGAGGCAGCTTCAGCTCATACTATTTGAAAAAATGATGGCACCAATTGGAATATTTGAGCTTTGCACTTTTTTATAATGGGAGCTTCATCAAGTATGGCACCATCTTTGAAACGACTACCCCTTTTCGCGGCATAGGCAGCACAAGACTGAAGATGCAAATGAATCGCCTGATCTTTTTCATTAAAAGGACGTGCATCAAGGGGTCACGAATCGAAAATGGGGAGTCTGAACATAATGTAGACATCTTCCAAAGTAGGGGTAAACTATCCCCAAGATGTTATGAAAGTATGGGAGAAAGAACTCCAACGCGACACTAAAAGATTGAGGGCATCCGCGTCCCGACGAACGTACATGTCATAAAATAACTCTATGGAATCTAGCAAACCAGCCTTTCTAAGAATTTTGTGGTGTCTGTCTTAGCTAAGTATATGGTTGGACCACATTCTCCAGTGAGTAATGGGTGCAACATGCCCTTCATACTCCACGAAAGAGTATGAGACATCACCTCTTTTGATAAGTAAGCGAAGAAAGGAAGTGGGTGGAATATTGGCTAAAGGGGCCTTACCATCAGAATGAATAAGTATGGGGTCCTCAGTAATGTCCCCCGCAGGAGGAAGGTTTTCAATAGAACTCCAGAAATGGTCGTGAGAAGCCTAAAAAAATGGAGTTTTCCTCCATCCTGCTGGCAAGGGAACAGACAGAACAGTCCCAGAAGGGGGAACTAAAAGCTTGGGACTAGAGGACTTAGCCATTGAAATAGAAAAATGGGGAAGTACAAACTTGAAAATAGGTCCGCGAAGTAAAGAAGGGATGGAGGTTAAGACACTAGGTATGTGTAAGACAAAATAAGTTGGGGAAAAGGGAAAGAGGAAATAAGATGATGTATTGAAAAATGAAGGAAAAATGGAGAAAAATGAGTAAGAGAGGTTTATAAAAGGAAGGGGCACGAAAACCTAGGAGGTGCAATTAATGCCCGCGGAAGCCAAACCGACGCCAAAGCTGCCACAAATTCGAATGTCACGGATCATAATAAAGGATAATTTTTGGTAAATCAGAGATAGGTTTCAAAATGGAAAAATAAGGAGAGCCATAAAAATGGTTAAAAAAAAAGCGGAAACAAGGTATGTGAAAATACATATATACTTCCGCAAAATTTAAATAAAGTTTTTTTTTCTGTGGTTTACTCTTTAGTACTTGGCTAAGTACTAAAGTGTAAAAGGGAAAAATGTAAAGGGGGATTCGAGTTGATATAATCCGCGAATCCAGGGGTACGGCAAGGGAAAGTTGGGAAAAGGCCAACATGGGGATTCACGTTGATATAATCCGCGAATCCAGGGGTCCGACATGGTATCTCTGGATGAGATCAGACACGCAATAACGCTCTACAAAGAGGCAATCGTTGAGGACTGACAAAGGGGGTCATAGCCAAAAGTCAACCTCGCGACCCTATGAGTTTATCGCGTAGAGAGTGCTATTTGACTGGCCTAGGAAAATACTTTGGGATGGTGAATAGTGGGTCGCGACCTTATTCATCAAAATCACTCAAAAGTAAAGTACCTGAAATGCGTCAAATAATGCTCAGGGTCATGTAAATGAAAAATATGCATAAAAGGACATGACATAGGAAACAATGACAAACAAAAGGAACCCGTGGATCTGTAAACATCCTGGATCGCGAATTGGTACCGTCGCGGATTGGACATCGAGGCTTGATAAATTATGGAGGCTAACCGCGGATCTATCTCGCGGATAGACATGATGACGTGACAATAACTTAAGCCTGAACCAGTGCCTATAAATAAGTGTTCAAGGATTCAATTGAATGACCTTTTTTCAGAGACTTGGGGAGAGATAAATTCCTAGAAAGAGAGAATGATTTCTAGATCTTTTGATCATGTAATGGTCTTTCTCTTCCTTTCTCTTTCTATTTTCCTGTAAATCGTTTCTCATTCAATAAATATATTAATTCTTGTTTGATTATTGGGTAATTTGCACTAACACCCCCTGAGGTCTCAGTCAATTTCACTTTTTGGTTGACTTTCAAAATTTTTGCACAAACACCCCCTGAGTTGTGGTTCCTTTTGCAATGACACCCCTCGGCAAATAAAATGACCAAAATACCCTTGATAAAATTCAAAAACATTATATGAAATGAGAAATGACCTTTATGCCCCAACCCCAAATATATACAATTTTGAAAAACATATATATATATTCAAAAATATATATAAAATTCAAAAACAAATATTTAAATTTTGAAAAAAGATATAAACTTAGAAAACAAATATATAAATTTTGAAAAACATATATAAATTTCAAAAAATATATATATAATTCAAAAATATATATAAAATTTGAAATATATATAATTCGAAAATATATATATATTTTGAAAAATATTTTAATTCGAATATATATATATTTCAAAAATATATATAAAATTCAAAAAATATATATTTTCAAAAACAAATTTCAAAAAATTATATAATTTCGAAAAACATATATAAATTTCAAAATATATATATAAAATTCAAAATATATATATATATATATATATATAATTCGAATATATATATAATTCAAAATATATATATATTCAAAAAATTATATAATTTCGAAAAACATATATAAATTTCAAAATATATATATAAAATTCAAAAATATATAAAAAATTTGAAATATATATATAATTCGAATATATATATATATATAATTCGAATATATATATATAAATTTTGAAATATTTATAAATTCGAAAATATATATACATATTTCAAAAAATATATATTTTCAAAAACAAAATTCAAAAAATTATATAATTTTAGAAAAAAATATATATATATATATATATATTGATAAAAAGACATATATTTTCTAATGAAGTGAATCAAACTACTTACCACCAACATCAATTAGTGGTCTTCTTTTATATATATTTTTCCAAAATATATATATTTTTTCTGAAATTTATATGATGTTTTTGAAATTTATATAATTTATCCGAATTTTATAAAAATAATTCAAAATTTATATATATTTGTTTCAAAATTTATATATATATTTCTAATTTTATATATTGTTTTTGATTTTTTTTTATAATTTTATATATATTTCGAATTTATATATATATAATGGGTAATCTCAAAAAATTCGTGGACAATTTATCAATGACAAACCGAGTTGTTGGGTAAACATTCAAAAAATATATATATTTTGGAAAATGTTGGACAATTCGTGATATATATAAAAGAAGGTCACTAATTGATGTTGGTGGTAAGTAGTTTGATTCACTTTATTAGAAAGATATAAAAGTTTACCAATATATATATATTTTTTCTAAAATTATATATTTTTTTGAATTTTGTTTTGAAAATATATATTTTTTGAATTTTATATATATATTTTGAAATATATATTATCGAATTTATATATATTTCAAATTTTATATATATATATATTTGAATTATATATATATTTCAAATTTTTTATATTTTTTTGAATTTTATATATATTTTTTGAAATTTATATATGTTTTTCGAAATTATATAATTTTTTGAATTTTATATATATTTTTGAAATATATATATATTCGAATTAAAATATTTTTCAAAATTTATATATATTTTTGAATTATATATATATTTTTGAATTTTATATATGTTTTTTGAAATTTATATATATATATTTCTAATTTTATATATTTTTTTTCAAAATTTAAATATTTGTTTTCAAATTTTATATATTTTTTTGAATTTATATATATGTTTTTCGAAATTGTATATATTTGGGGTTGGGGCATAAAGGTCATTTCACATTTTATATAATATTTTTGAATTTTATCAAGGGTATTTTGGTCATTTTATTGGCCCAGGGGGTGTCATTGCAAAAGGAACCACAACTCAGGGGGTGTTAGTGTAAAAAATTTGAAAGTCAACCGGAAAGTTGAATTGACTGAAACCTTAGGGGGTGTTAGTGCAAATTATTCTTAATTATTAGAGTGTGTAGATACTATTTTCAAATCACATTAAATCAGAACCCCAACAGAATTGTAGAATCCTACCCCATAGGATCGCGACAATCCTACTTTATGAAAAAAAAATTGTGGGATCGATATCATTTTGAGTGATAAAATCATAATATCGTAAGATTCTACCGTATAAGATTGTGATCCTAACAATCTAAGATATGAAATTGAAGTGAAAAGACCTTTTTTAGATTATTTGGACAAGGATTAGAGGATTTCAGAAATGAGGTTCAATTTGTCAGCCTTTCGGGTTATTGCATTCAACTAGAAAAAATATACTAATCCATGTGTACACGCCTTACAAGTTACAACAGCATATATTTGATTTGATTTATTATTATTTTTTTATTTCTCAAAATGTGTCTAAAACTATCAAGTATACCTAATGGTAGTTTCAAGTTTGCATTGACACCCTCTCAAGTATTGGTCAATTGCAGGTAAATATTAGCCAACACATTATTTTACAACGACACCCCCTAAAATTTATAAAGTGTTGCGATGACACCCTTAGAAACATAAAATGACTTTGTGCCTTTCATTAATTTAATTTTCATGTGAAATCTCTAAATTACCCATATGCCTAAACTCTACACTTTACTCATTACACCAACCACCCTTATCATCACACTCTTATTATTAAAAATCTACAATAAATAAATAAGACATACAATATATATAATTTTATTTTAAATATAAAAATTCAAAAAATATAAAAATTTAAAAACATCAAAAAAAATTTGAAAAATATATTTAAAAGTAAATTCTACCACTAAAAAAATTTCACCAATAATAATACTAAGAAAATCTCATAATTTGATTATTGCTCTTAATTTTCAATATATTATTATATAAATATTTCTCAAACAATATTAAAGGGTTATATCTAATAACCATTATAGGTATTACATATTTAATAAAATATATATAAATATTTATGTACGAATAGAAAAAAGTAATATATTTTTATATTATTGTCAATCAATAATTTTAATGAAATTTGATAATATAATGGTATAATTTTTTAGATATGTAATACCTATAATGGTTATTAAATATAACACTTTAATGTTTTTTGAAAAATATTTATATAGTAACATATTAAAAATTAAGAGCAGTAATTAAATAATGGATTTGTTTAGTATTATTATTGATGAATTTTTTTTAGTGGTAGAATTTATCTTTATATATATTTTTCAAAATTGTTTGATGTTTTTGAATTTTTTTTATTTAAAATATATATATATATATATATATTGTGTATCTTATTTATTTATTCTAAATTTTTTAATAATAAGAGTGTGATGATAAGGGTGATTGGTGTAATAGGTAAAGTGTAGGGGTGCAACTTGGGCGGACTGACCCAGCCTAACCCTAACCCAACCCGGAAATTTCGAGCTTGGGTTGGGTTCAGGCTCAATTTGGGCCAGCACGGGTTAGGTTTTATCGGGTCAATGTTTAAATTGGGTTGGGTTCGGGTTGAACCCAAACCCAACCCGAAACCTAGTTTTGTTAAGAAAGAATGATCTGAACCGTTGTTATACACAATCCAACGGCTGAAATTGGGTCACCTAATTAATCATAAGAAACCCTTCACTCTTCTTAGTTTCACTCGTTTCATCTCTTTGCTCTTGAGAGTTGGGCGACAAACCCTAGTTTCTTCCCCTCTGTCATCTATACACTGAATCTCGACAATTTCTCATAGTCTCGCATGGCATCAGAACTGAATCCTCTAATTCTCTTTCCATAGAGATTCCAACAACAAAACGAGTATTCAATCTCTCTCCTGGTACTGATTTCCATCTCTATCGTCTCTTAGTTCCTTCAACTCTCGTCGCCGGTAACCATAGTGCTTCTCTTCAACCACCACCGACCACCACTGTCATTGCCGAACTAAAGGTCATTCTCTTCTCTCTATATATATGGGTATATATATATAATTAGGTCTTGGGTCTTCATTGGATGTTCATCGTTCTTAGTTTATATAAATTTAGGTTTAACTTATTGAGTTCAATTTCATTGATTCATCAACAACCAGTGAATTTTACGCCTTTGATTTGAACATTGAGTTCAATTTCTGTCTCAATATAGGTTTGTGTTTTGATTAAGAAAAAAAAATGAAGGAACAGAGACTCTGAAGAGTCAAACCTGGAAAATGGTTGAATTTTTGTAGGCCATAGATATATAGTTGTATGCTTTGGTCCTTTTGTTGTATTGATAACTTGATATAAATACAGGTATATATATATATATATATAGATACATGTATATATATACACACAGCATATGCGGTTTTTTTTTCTAAAAAAGAAAGGCCCAACCCGACCCGACCCGACCCATGAAAGAATGGGTCGAGCTCAACCTGAATCCGGGCATGTCTCAAGGGCTGCCCTGACCCAACCCAACCCAACCCGGATCTGGCCCAGCCGGGTTCGGGTTGGGCTGACCCAAGTTGCAGCCTTAGTAAAGTGTAGGGTTTAGGCATGAGGTAACTTAAAGATTTCACATGAAAAATTAAATTAATGAAGGGCACTAAAGTTATTTTATGCTTCCAAGGGGTGTCTCTGTAAAATAGTGTGTTGATCAATATCTACCTGTAATTGACCAATATCTCAAGGGTGTCAATGCAAATTACCCTTATATAATCTATTGATCACATGAAAACATATAATAAAATTTATTACATAATCTTTAAGGACAAGATTTATCTTGCTTAAGTTATTAAACCATGTGCATACATTTTGGTGAAGAGTCTGTGGACCGACACACATGTTAGGGTTCGCACACCCTATGTACGAAGCCGTGCACACATGTAAATCAGAAAACGCACACAAACACACTAAACAATCGACACAAGAATATATACGTGGTTCAGCCAAATAAGCCTACGTCCACGGAGAGCACCGTTTCACTAAAAATCACTGAGAGGATTACAAGGGGGTGATTCGCAGATCACACACGCACACACACTGTGTATACTCACGTCTGTATCACCGGAATAATATAAACGTATATTATTCCTAACTCCCTCTCTATTTATGTGTACTCTCTGCGCACCGCATGTGCTTTACTCGCACTAGATGTTTCACTCACACCGGTACCAGCCCTCTGGCGCCGTCCTAATCTGGCTCTCTGGCGCCGGCCTATTCTGGCTTTCTGCCTGATACACCGAATACAATATGCTACATCTATATTTATAGGAGATGTTAGAGTGGAAGACAAGTCAATCAATCCAATTAGGAATTGATCTCCTACCATAACTGTGATTGCTTGATGGCTAAGTTATATTCCCCCTTAACAAAGGAGTCACCAAATATAACAAGATCCTAGTCAAATAGAGATAGCTTGATGACTAAGTTTAACTTTTCCTGCAAGGAAATGAGTCACTATATCTAACAACACACACACACACACATATATATATATAGTATATATGCATTATACTATTCATAATAAATACTATTTTTGTCCCAAAATAAGTGTCCACATTTGACTTTTCAAAAAAACAATTGGGGTATTTTGTGTTTTCAATTTTGCCATTTGAAAATATAGTATAGTTTTAATTTTTAGTGGAGCCTATTATTTTTTGAAATTAATGAAGAGGGATAAGTTGAAAAAATATATGATTATATTATATTGAGATTTAAAGTTGAACACTTATTTTGAAACAGATAAAATTATAAAAATAAATATTTATTTTGGGACGGGAGGAATATAAATCAACTGATCATGTATAACATGAAACAAAATACATGTATTTGACCCCATGAGCTGGAGCTGCCCATGATGATATGTCCTAGACAATGGCTATGCTATAAGCAGAGAAACAGTATATCCATCCATGTCTTTCATTTGCAAATTTGTCCACTTTCACTGAAATTTATGCTTTTCAGTATTAATTTTTGCTGAACAGAAATAGTATCGTATATATTGTGGGCTTTCTATTATTTCTTTTTTGGTTGTTATATATATATATAAAAAAAGTGGGGTTGTCAGATTGGCCATCTTTGGTCAGTGCATTTTGCACATTATTGATGGAGTGGAAGTTTGCAGCTGGGATAATGATTCTATATCTTCAGGAATCTTGCCCTTCTTTCTCTATTTTTTTTTTCTTTACAATTCAAACATATATCATCATCCCTTTACCAAAGGAAGCTAAGTGGCACGAGACGCTAACTCTCATAATTCAAGTCTCGGTAGAGATAGAATTTGAGTAATACTTAACTTTAATATGTATATATATATATATATCACCATCTCTTTCATTTGTTAATTTTTATTTGAATATAAAAGTTTATAATATAAGCAAAAATTAATTATTCATAATATATGGGATGTGTAAGTAATGCTTAACTATATATATATATATAAAAAAAAATCTCCCTCTCTTTCATTTGTTAATTTTTCTTTGAATATAGAAGTTTATAGTATAAACAAAAACTCATTATTCACAATATGTTTTTAATGAGATTCGAACTCTCAACCTATCCAGTTAAAATAAAAAGTTCATTTTACTTGTCCAAAATTAGTTGTTCAGTTTTGAATCCCAATACAACATTATCATATACTTTTCCAAATTATCGCTCTTCATTAACTTAAAAAAAATGGATCCCATTAAAAACTATAAATATGTTACATTATTAAATGGTAAAGTAGGATAAATTGGGACAAAGGGAGTATATGTGTATAAGATAAATTATCTACACATATTTTCAATTCATAACTTGTTTAATTTTGAGTAAATAAAATAAAATAAAATAGTGTATGTAATAACTAATTCATCTGCAAGATTTGAGATATAAAATCGGTTTTTACTATCATTTTAGTCTATAAACTTTTAGTATCGGAGTTTTAGGTGACAATTTATAATTTACTATCAAATTGTCACTTAATGTTATAATTATAACTTTTACGGCGGTTGCACCCACTACTGAAGTACGTTCTTATTTTTTGTAATGTTGGTTAGGTCTAATTATTAATATATATTAAAAAAAAATCACATAGAATAATAAGTAGAACAAATAATTTCTTTATTCCTGAAAGTTCAAGCAATTAAACGCGTACATAGTTGCAATATTACCAAAATAAGATTGAAAATTGAGACACTCAAACCTCTATTTCTAAGAAATCATAATGTCTTGGTACGTAGGAATGAAATGGAATTGAATGAAATGTTTATCTATTCAATTCATTTGTTTGGTATATCTTGTTAAATGAAAATGTTCATTCCTAAGGAATGAAAATCCATTATATTAGTAAACCTATGGAATGACTATTCCATTACTTAAAAAATACTTTTAAAACATAAAATAACTAAAACAATTATTTTATATTTCAAGTAAACAAACTACTCCCACCACCATCACCTTTTGACGCCGCCACCACGACCATATCTATTGTTAGCCACTACCATTTTTGTTATCTTTCACAAATTTTTGTAAAAAGTTTACGAAATAATATTATTTGATTAAAATTATATATTTATCACTAAAAGGGGTATTTTTGAGAAATTTTCTTGTAAGTTCATTCCATTCCTAAATAGCTTCATATTTGCAACCAAACAATAGAATGAAAATGATTATTTTATTCCATTCTCATTCTCATTCCATTCTCAATTGCATTCTATTCTATTCATGCGTATCAAACATAGCCTAAGATCTAATGCATTATTTAGAATAACAGAAGTTTGTCCGTTAAAATTGGTGTAATTTGCTTGCATATCTTAAGATTATCATTCGTGTTCGCGATATCGGTTTTTATCACGTTGTGGTAACGGTATAATAGACTCGGACAATTTCGATCTTAAAAATAACAATAAATATGAACATGTATTGGTGTTGTGTTACAATATCAATACCTTTCAAAAATATTATGAAATGAACGATACGTAACTTAATCAGAAATATACGACAAACCATATTTACCGGTAAGAAATTATAGGGAAATCTAAATTTGAAATTCGGATATTGGTAGGGGGAGAAGAATGTATGGGGCAAGTGATGGAGCTTTGAGTGTTCCAATATATTTGCCACTCTTTGCTAGGTATGCTGCCTGAATTGCAACCAAAAGTGAAACTGATAAGATCTGCAGAGAAAAGGGGAGAAATGGAGGGAAAGAGGACAATTGAGACATGTCGTAATGTTTTATTTGGAAGATACCAAGGAGAAATTTATTTTCCAACAAGTCTGATTTCATGTTTACCGAAATGTGTGACCAAAATTCTATATGATTTTTGCAATTTCAATCAACCCATATTTTTTACGTTCCAATGAGGGAACATTTTGATTGATGGTGTGATTATGGTGATGATAATGAACCGTACCTCTGGGCCCTTTAGATCATCAATGTGCGATGGGATATTTCATATATATATATATACTACTATTAAAAGTAGAAAGAATTTTCAACTTCTTTTAAATTATAAATTATATTTTAATTGTAATATAGTTATAGTTAAACTTAGGGTAAATTGCTTAAACCCCCCCTGAAGTTTACTCTCTTTCTCTACTATACCCCCTCAACTAATTATACCCCCCTAAACTTTTATTTTCTTGCACCATGGACTTGCTCTCAAATTTTTTTATCCTTTTACCCTCCAAACTTTTTGTATTTCCACCTTACCTTTAATCCTATCCTTACTATTATATTTCTTAATTCTTTAAATTACAAAAATATTATTTTTTTTACTTAGAATATTAATTATGTCATTTACCTTTAATATATTAGACTAAATATACTCTCAAATGCTATTTTTTTTTATAAGTTCTAATTATTTTATTTGTAAATCAATTAACTTGGTATTAAATTTTAGTTTGATTTAAATTATAAAACTCAATCTTAATTAATATATTAATAAATAAATCACAATTTATGAAAATAATATATATATTTCGAACAAAATATATATATTTCAGAAAAAATATATATATATATTGGAAAATGATATATATTTCGGAATATATATATAATTCGTCAAAAATATATATTTTCCAAATTCTTTTAAAAAAATATGAATTTTTTCCGAAAAATAATTTTTTTTGGGAAAAATATATATTCTGTTCCAAAATATGATTTTTTCCGAAAAATAATTTTTATTGAGAAAAATAAATATTATTTTCAAAAATATGAATTTTTCCTAAAAATAATGTTTTTGAGAAAAATAAATATTATTTTCAAAAATATGAATTTTTCCTAAAAATAATGTTTTTGAGAAAAATATATATTATGTTCCAAAATATGATTTTGAGTCATAATACCTAAACTACCATTAATAGTATATGAGGGTTTAGTGAAATCAAACCTTCAAAAAAATTATTTTTCGAAAAAATATGTATATTTTGGAATATATATATAAATATATGATTCGTCAAAAGTATATATTTTTCGAATTGTTTTAAAAAATATGAATTTTTTCTGAAAAATATACATTATTTTCTAAAATATAAAAAATATATATTTTGGAAAAAAATTATATTATTTTAGGAAAAAAATCATATTTTGGAATATAATATATATTTTTCTCAAAAATATTATTTTTTGAAAAAAAATCATATTTTTTTAAAACAATTCGAAAAATATATATTTTTGATGAATTATATATATATATATATATATTCCAAAATATATATCATTTTCCAATAAAACTTAATTTGATTTAAATCATAAAACTCATTATCCTAATTAATTATTATTTTTTGCCAAATGAAACTTTGTTTTCATAAAAATATATTTATAAATTGTGATTTATTTATGAATATATTAATTAGGATTGAGTTTTATGATTTAAATCAAACTAAAATTTAATAACAAGTTAATTGATTTACAAATAAAATAATTAAAACTTACAAAAAAAACTTTAACATTTGAGAGTATATTTAGTCTAATACATTAAAGGTAAATGACATACTTAATATTCACTAAAAGAAATAATATTTTTGTAATTTAAAGAATTAAGAAATATAATAGTAAGGATAAGATTAAAGGTAAGGTGGAAATACAAAAAGTTTGGAGGGTAAAAGGGTAAAAATATTTGAGGGCAAGCCCATGGTGCAACCTTTTATGAAACTTTAGGGGGTTCTAAGCTCATTCATAGTTGATGGGGTATAATAGAGAAAAAGAGTAAACTTGAGGGGGGTTTTAAGCAATTTACCCTTAAACTTAAGAGTCTTTTTTATCTAAAAAAAAAAACTTTAAATTAACAATAAATTATTTATAGGAGTCCGAATAGAAGATGATTATAGGATAAATGAGAGTTGGAATGTTTATGATGATTATTGGCCACAAATTAATATTAACTATAAAGACAATATTTAATAGTTTTATAGAAGACAATAATTTTTGAATATTTTAAATTCTATAAAGACAAAATTTTTAATAGCATTTTTTTTTTTTGTATTTGTATTGTTCAGCGTTTTAGTTGGATTTATTAAATTTAACTTCATCTATAATTTATTCTATTGTAAATCAAGTATGGGATCCTAAGAATTCATGATTTTGGCCGCAGACCCTAGAGCCACTTTGATAATTTACGCTTTAAACTTAGTAAAATTATATTATGCTTGTAATAAATGTTAAACTAAATGAATATATACTTTATTTGCTAACTCTAAATACGTATTTATTTTAAATTTTACAGAAATTAATATAACGCATGTATAACCCCTATTCTATCTTTAACTCTATCAATTGTTTATTATTTAAATTTTATTATCTTTCTAGCTTGATAGATAAAAAGGATTATTGTATTTGTTGTACCTCCTAGTAAAACCAATACAACCATTCAAAGGAAATTGTAAACATGTAATGACCATAATAATATAAATTGTGTAAATATATTTGTTCACTTAGTTGTAGATTTCAATAGATACATCATAAGTTTTATTTTCTATATTTTTTTTCTCTTTTAATTTCAATACATACCTCACAATTTCTATAATTTTATTAAATATTTAATTGATATTTGTCTCTAAATTTTTTGTCACTATATTTTTATTCACTTTAATTTCCTTTAAACTTCAATAAATCTTTTTCTTGAAAGGTAAGAAACTCACACACACTACCTCCATTGAGGCTCGGACCATTCACCTCTCATTTAGGAATAAGGGCATGTACTGCTTCACCATTAGGCCTTTGATAATTTCAATAAATACTTGTAATTTTAATACGTTTCTATTTGTATTTACATATTATTGTATTTTTATTTTACTTTTAGCTTTCTTAAATATATACTCCCTTCGTCCCAATTTAGTTGTCTACTTTACCTATCCAAAATTAGTTGTCCAGATTTGAATTCCAATATAATATTATAATATATTTTCCCAAATTATCACTCTTCATTAACTTCAAAAAGGAATGGGCCCCACTAAAAATTACAACTATACTACATTATCAAAGGGCAAAATGGAAAACACAAAATATCAAAAAAAATCTTAAAAAATCAAACATGGACAACTAAATTGGGATGAAAAGAGTATTAATTTTCCTATAAAATTATCTTCTTTCACTTTTTTTTGGTTGTTTTTAATTTTTTTAAATTTTATTTGTTATGACCTTTTCCTCTCATTTTGGTCTTCATTTTCATAATTAAATTTAATTAATTAGTATTTATCTAAATCTAACTTGATAGATATTGTTGTTTGATCAAGTTTAATTTCTTTCTTTTTTATGTCTAAATTTATATAAGTTACTAAATAATTGTTTATTAATAATTTTCATATATTCATCTTTCTTATATGTTAATTATATGACTTTTTTTCACTCTATTTTCTTGGTATTTGTGTTGGGATTAAATATAATTTTTTATTTTATTTTTATATTGACAATTATTATCATAAATTAATAAATTTAAGTTTAATTTTTAAATATATTATAAATCCAAATTTACTAACGTGCGCACGTGCTTTATATATATTTATATGTGTGTGTACGCGAGACTCGAATCAGGGAATTGATGCATGTAACACAGTGTGACAGATAATATGGAAAATGGTCATGAGGTCTGAATTCTCTAAATACATGCAATATATGTGAAAAGTAGTTAATTAACAATTATTTATTTTATAATTTAAATTAATATAAATAATTACACCAAAATGACGATTAGTTTTGATTTTCACATATTTTACTATTTCAACGTTCTTTTATTTATTTTCATTCTTTCTTTCTTATTATTTTGTTAGGATAGGGGCTAATCTATTCCTTTAAGCTAATATTTGTGTGAATTACTGCTTTCTACACCAACACTAGGCGGATCCAGTCTCAATACAGGTCCCCTACATGGCTTCATCACATGCATCAGAAGCACATCATAAATATATATACAAAAATTAACGGTCAAACAGGACACGTATATATAAACATGAATATGTATCTATAGTATTATATATATATATATATATATAGTATATGTGTGTGAGGTGGAAATGAATGTGGCACGGGTGCTTCATGTATCCAGCTTTTTACACCTTCATCAAATGCAATTATTATTACTGAAATCTTTATCTAAAATTACAGAAAGAACCCTGACTTTACCTTGAAACTACCATTTAAAGACGATAGCGTTTGTACCTTTCAACAGAAACGATAAGGACCCTTTGACCGTCAAACGTAGAAAGACCATTCTTTCCTCTATACAGAAAGTAAAAAAGAAAAGAAAAGTGATGAGTTTTTTATAAACTTCATGGTGTGTTGAGAAGGAAATGTTTTCTCATCTAAACAAATAAAAATTAAGCTGAGCTGTGTCAATTACTTTAGCTAGGTCGTCCACCATATTATATTAATCCGTATTTGTACATACGGTTGAAATCAAAAGAGATAATATCTTGTGTTAAAACGGGTAATTATAAAATAATATAAGTCGAAATAAGGCCAAAAGTGTAAAAATATGCACAAGTCTATGCTAATCAAAGCCTACGAAAGCGCTGAATTCCAAAAAAACGTACGTAATTATGAGTCAATGACATTCCACGACGTTGACGGAGTACAATAATTCTGACGAGATTATATGTGATGTCAAACACGAAGATAACTTATGCCTAATGAGAGCCGATGTCCCCGCTGATTTTTTTTTTATAACTTAAATAATTCTTAAATTTTAAATTTTTGCAACTTTGCTCCACTAAATAAATCAAATGAAATACTTCAGTCGCATATAAATAAGTTTTTCAACTTGGAATCAAATCAAATATCTATATTTATCTTAAATCATCAGTATTTTTTCATATTTAATTTATTTACTTTTTTGTCCCTTGGTTTTTCTATTTAATCATTTTATTCTTTCTGCATATTGGATACTTAATTATTGAACTAATATAATAATGACAACACTCTGGTAGGATATCATGTGACAAAAGTGACACATACTAGTTAACTGCTTGATAAAAGGCACTTTAGTTGCATAATACTCCGTATATATTTTGTGATCAACAGTCTCTTTCTATAACAAAAGTTGCACTTTGTAACTTTCCAATATATTAAATTCCATAATCTACTAATACCCACATACTCATCTGTGTGTGTGTATATATATATATATATATAAAGCTTGAGAAAGCATTAGTTCTACCTCATAACCATCATGGCAACCATAGGCCGAGACGAGTCCGACTATGACAGCAGCTGCTCCTCCATCACCGTCCCGGACTCCAGCCGGAGCTGGATGACCAACCTCAGCTTCGAAAGCCGCCGGAGCTCCATCTCCGTCGACAAACACCACCACCACCACAAGCCCCACAAGGCCAACCAAGCCGCATGGGAAGCCATCAAGCGCCTCAGGACTGACAAAGGCCGAGTGAGCTTGGACCACTTCCGCCTCCTGCGCCGCCTTGGCAGCGGCGACGTCGGGAACGTCTACTTGTGCCAGATCCGGAACCCGGTGGTGGGGTTGGCGCGGTGCTTGTATGCCATGAAGGTGGTGGACAGAGAAGCGCTGGCCATGAGGAAGAAGCTGCAGAGAGCGGAGATGGAGAAGGAGATCTTGGGGATGCTTGATCACCCGTTTCTGCCCACTTTGTATGCGGAGTTTGATGCTTCGCATTATTCGTGTTTGGTTATGGAGTTTTGTCCCGGCGGTGACTTGCATGCAGCCCGGCAACGTCAGCCGACGAAGCGATTCAGCATTTCATCAGCCAAGTAAGTTTTGCTCTAATAAGTTCCGTAACGCAATGTCTGTAGTAAGTTTTGCTCTAATAAGTTCCGTAACGCAATGTCTTTTTTCAAATATAATAAGAGCTTTAGTGATTATCGCAATTATCACTAAAAATGGTAAAAATTACTGTTATAATCTTTATTGACAGCTTAACAGCCGACTACAAATTGCCATCTAAATTTGTACATGAAAGATTTTTCAACTATAGTGGAGTAAAAACGGTTGGTCCACCTTAAATTTTCAAGAAGTAAAAATCAAATTTTGTGCTACTAGTAACGGACAATTTTAGTTTCTTACTAAATGTTTGCCCCTATAGACACATTTTCTGTAGCTACCTTGTGGACGGGTGTACCGTGACATTGACATACTACCATACTTGTCAAGTTACATGTACACAATCTCACAACGTCTGGATGAATGAAGTGCTATTTGTCAGTTTGATACCCTTTTATGACGTAAAGTATTTTCAATCCGTGATGATAGTGAACATATCAGAACTTTGTAGTAAAGGGGTACTTAACCCGGAGTAATACCAGGACTCGTTCAGGTGAGATAGGGATGACAATGGGGCGGGGATCCCCAACCCCAACCCCATCCCCGAACCCGGGACAATTTTGTCCCCCCATACCGCCCCGCCCCTGATAAATTTTTTTATTTTTTATCCCGTCCCGCCCTGCCCCATGCCCCAGTTATATATATATATACATATATATATATATATTACCTTTTTATATAAAAAAATTATATCTTAAACATATATATATTTTATATTTTTATATAAAAAATTATATTTTAAACATATATATTATTATTATATGCGGGCCCCGAATCCGACGGGGATTTTTTTTGCCCCATCCCCTCCCCCATTGATGTAAATCGGGTCCTCATATTCCGGTTAAACGGAACGGGGCGGGGCGGTTCCCATGGGGACAGGTATTATTGCCATCCCTAGGTGAGCCGTATTTAACGAAAGTCAACTAGAAAAAACTGTTTCTTTGTCTTTACCAAATATTTTTTCAAAAAGAAATAATGAAATGATTTGGAGACCTAATAGTCCAGGGAGAATGTTAGTTAAATTTCTTATTGATTGAGGATTTTCTATCCCCCTTACCGAATGTACGTGCGCAAGAAATTAAAATCCTATGATTATTTGTACGACTTATTAAATTCTAATTAGGTCTAAATAGTATTGTTCTTTTAGAATATATGAAGTTATATATATATATTTTCCCCAGTTTTGTAACTATAAGAGTAAGAGTACTCACTAACGTTACTTAGCTATATAAATACAGGTTTTATGCTGCGGAGACACTCTTAGCCCTAGAGTATCTTCACATGATGGGAATTGTATACAGAGACCTCAAGCCAGAAAATGTGCTTGTTAGAGAAGATGGACACATCATGCTTTCGGATTTCGATCTCTCTCTCAAATGTGACTTTGTCCCGGAGCTTGTGAGGCGACCTAAACCCAACCCGGAGGCTAATGATCATTCTAAGAACACAAAGGAACACTCAACATCCTCTTGCGCAATCCCAATGCAGCCCGTGCTCTCGTGTTTCTCATCTTCCAACAAGAAAAAGAAAACCAAAGTCACAACGACGATCACAACACACGTTGATCATCAAGTCCAAGAATATGATCCCGAATTAGCTGCTGAACCAATCAACGCTCGATCCAAGTCCTTCGTGGGGACACACGAGTACTTGGCACCCGAGGTGATATCGGGGCAAGGCCATGGGAGTGCAGTGGATTGGTGGACATTTGGGGTGTTGTTGTATGAGCTCTTGTATGGTAGGACACCCTTTAAGGGAGAGAACAATGAGAGGACTCTCATTAACATATTGAAGCAACCACTAGTGTTCCCAAGAATAGGTGTGAGTAGCAGCAAAGAGTACGAAGAGATGGTCAAAGTTCAAGATCTTATAAGCAAGTTACTAGTGAAAAATCCCAAGAAGAGAATTGGAAGTTTAAAGGGTTCTTTGGAGATCAAGAGGCATGAGTTCTTCAAGGGTGTGAATTGGGCTCTGATTAGGTCAGTTAGGCCACCAGAGGTACCTAATGATGTTCTTCATAAGACAAGAGGTAGAGCCATTTTGCCAAAGCTAAGCAGGAAAGAAAGAGAGGCACCATTTCAGATCACTCATCATTTTGACTACTTTTAGCTAGTTGTACATAGATTTGATAAATAGGACAGCAATGAAGCACATATCATGTATGCCATGACCCAAAAAGAAACAAAATGATGTTTAATTTCCTCTACTTTTCCTAGATAATCATAAAGATTGGGTAATGTATTGAACTATGACCATGTTAATTAGCAAAAAATCTTGTTTACATAATTTTGCTTTTTTATGATCATGAGTGCATATTACATCCTTGGGATCCCTTGAAACTTTTTTCTTTTTTAAACATCTATCAAGGCACACTACAAGAATTAAGATTTTTAGTGGAAGTTGTAACCACCATTAAAAATGATAAAAACTGCAGTTATAACTTTTAATGGGTACCGTAAATTATCACTTCAAGCCCTGACATTAATTTTTTTTAGGCTACTATGACCATATAACTACTGTTATACATTAAATATCCTAAATATAAAAATTAACTTGTTTGTGTTATATATAATGACAGACAGCACTATAAACATAATTTTTTGTAGTGGTTTGGGCAAAAAAGGAATAGGAAAAACCTCTTGAAGATGTCTATCTAGAGAATTATATACATTCCAGGAATCTATTATCATAAGAAAAATGTTTAGTGCACTCGCAACTATACATGTAAACGGATCGGATTTGGATCCCGAATTTGATAAGCATAATATCGATCCGATCCGATCCGATAATCCGATAAATTTTTACTTCCTTAATCCATGTCCGATTTTTTTGATATTCAGATCTCCGATCCGATAAGCCCTCTTTTAAGCCCATAAGTTTCCTATGGTTTCAGCATTTTAACATAAACCCTCTCATAGTTTCAGTTTTTTGGCTCTAAAATTATCTTGTTTTGAGACTGAAAGAGATTTTATGAAAGATTTTAAAGTGGAAGGGATAATATGGCATCAAGAAAATATTTGTTAAAAAAATGAAAATAATAGGAGATCTTATGTTAATAGCCTTTTATATATCAGTAAAGCCACAAATAGCCCATTACAGTCTCTGTGTGTTTTTTCTCATGAGAACTCATGAACACATGTGATTGTCATTATTACTTTCTCAATGATGGGAAAAATAATAAATAATAAAGTTACTCTGAACCTATACAATTTTTTTCCCCTTTTTGCTAAAATGCATGTTCACCTTCCTTCTTCTTTTTTTTTTTTTTTTTTTTTTTTTTTTTCCATATGATCGAGGACTTTAGATCCCGCATTCGAATGTCTTTTTACTGACAAAAGAAGGATGAACAGTATCAAGGTATCATGACTTTCTTGCTTTATTGTTATTATTATTATTATTTTTGTTCTCTACATGCATGTATTTTGCCAATATAAACGAAGAAAAATTGCTTACACATTAGAGAAATTTTAGGCTCTATTAGAATTGGTTTTTCAAGGGTTGTTATTGACTTTTAAAGTGAAAAGTTGTATTGAATGGTGTTTAAGAAATTTTTTAAAAAATTTATTATCCTTAGAAAATGTCTTAAATATCTGTAAACGACTATCTGTCTCTAATTTTTTTCGGTGTGAAAAAGAAAACAAAAGCTCCAAGCAGGACCTTATTAAATATGTTGTATTTGACTTGACAAAATTAATTAGATATAAACCATACTGCAAGATTTATTGTTTATCTTTCGCTGTGATTAAGCGACGTGTTTGACTTATTTGCAGCTTCAAGGCTAAACTAAAATATTCTCAGACACCTACAATTTAATCAGGACGGGGCAAAAAAAAAAAATTGAATTCAAGGATGGGAAAGGTGATCCCCGCCCCGCCATATTTACCATTCCTACCTACAATCCACAACTTGTAGTACATATATGTAGAACTACCAAAATCAAGTGCCTAGAAGACTACTATTAAAAGACATTTTTTTTTAATTATTATTGTTTATTACTTGAAGAGTTTTATCTATATATCTAATATATTGAGTCAGTTTTTATAGCAGAAATATATTTATAATAATTTGTTTGAAAGTGGGAATTATATAACTCGAGACAAATTTTTTGTTCCCATCATTTGTTACTAGAAGAGTTTTTCTTCATTAAAGATATATATTTAATATATTGAGTCCGTTTTTCTAAATAAAGAAAAACGTTAGTATCAATTTGTTTGAAAGTGGGAATTTTCACTAGACAAAAATGGTTTTCATTACAAAACTCCTTGTGGTGTATATCTCTAATCGTGATGTTTTCCAATAGAGACAATAAAGTTTATATTTGGGCACAAATTTCTTTGCCAAAACAATAAATTTACTGTAATACATAATTTTTCTATATTAAATTTGTGACAAAAATTAAATTAATTGGCCCAAAATTTTGTGCACAAAGATAAATTAATTTACACAGAAAAAAAAAATGTTGCGAAAGCTACGCTTCAGAGCACAAATACAATTTTGTGGTAGAAACTAATCAATAGTGGCTATTGGCTAAAGTCACAATAATGGGCACAAACATTACATTTTATGGCTCATCATTTTTTTTTTCACGAATATTAATAATTGTGGCAAAATTTAATGATCACAATTACTAAATTTTGTAGTAAAAGTAAAATTAATTTGGTAAGTATCAAATTTTGTATATATATTGCAATAAAGATTGTCCGGATATTTACACAACACAATTGATAATAAATCATGTTAAAATATAGAGCTGATAATTTTTATCCAAATTCATCAACCGCCCTTAATATTTGGATTAGCGGGTTTGTGGTTTCATAGGCGGGTTGGGTTAAATGGGTGAGGTGAAAAAGGGGTTTGGTAACCATTCCAGAGCATTTCACCACTTCAGCAACAGCCATTGAAAGGCACGACAAAATTGATAAAATAATCTGCTCATTTTGTAATTATTGGTAGGAAAATGTAGAAAAAGCTCGATTTTCCGAGAAAATTGGGGCGAAATCTGTAGATTACTTTATTGAATGAAAAAGAGATTGATGATTTTTTTCTCTTTAGGTCCAAGGAGATGAGTACAAACAAAAAAGGTATTAATTGATATACATATATATATATCAATTAATATATATATATATATATATAAAAAGAGAGAGAGGTGTTTGTGTAGGGAGTAATAAATTAGATCTGGAAATGATCCAAAGAGAAAGGTCCAAATAGATCGTCAATGGAACCAATCTGTAACTACAATAATTAATTGAAAAGACAGATTAGGAAATAAATATTTATTGGGATTATATATATATATATATAATTATTTGTATATATCTTCATGCTTATTTGTTTATTTTTTTTTAAGATTTTACCAACATCCTTATCTTTCACACATACATATACATATATAGTTATATGTATATTTATATTATATATATATTTATACCACTCCGTGTGATTTTTTCAAAATTTTACAAGTATCCATATATTTTATATATATATATACAGTTGTATTTATAAAATTGTATTGCGGGTCGGGTTAATCCGACCCATTTATGACCCAACCCATTTACAACCTGTTATGGCGGGTTGAGAATGAGTTATTGACCCATTTACTCCCCGCCCATTAACGATCCAACCCAAACTCGCCTTAACCCGCTCAATTACCATCTCTATTAAAATATTAATTTAATGCAACCCAACAAAAGAAGATTTTAGACAATTTGGATGCTTTCATTGTTCTATATCAAGTAAATAAATTTCCACCCCTTAAATAGAGGGCGAGTGCTCTTAGGAATGGTTGGATATATAGAGACTCGAACCCTCATATTTTCTATAGGAAGAAGGGATTATATGGTTGGACCAGGTAATCCTTCGGTATAACCTCGGTACCATCATAAAAAAATCTAAGCAATCCAAGAATAATATACACAGTGTAAACAATTATACACAATCTTGGAGTATTACAGGTGGAAAAGTCTAAAAGCACAATTTTGTTTTAGGACATTTTCTAAAAAAATTTATATCAATTAGAGACAACACTCAACATATAAGTATTTCACCATCATTAAATACGGGCGATGTGGGACATCATAATCACCTTCTATTGGAACCTAGCATCCTTGTTGGATTAACCCGTATGAGCTTGTGCATGCTCTCACACTTCTGACCGGGCTCCGGCTCTGATACCACCTGTAACAGCTTACTCCAATACTTGATATGATATTGTCCGTTTTGGACTCTACCCACATTGATTTGTTCTTGGAGGTCCCCCAAAGAGCTCATATATATCAATTGGAGACAATACCCAACATATAAGCATTTACTTAATATATAAGCATTTTCCCATCACGTACCCGGCGAGGTGGGACATATTTTTAAAAACTTAATCTATAGTATTGGGCACAAATAGAAAAATTAATAATGAAAAAAAATCAATAGCAGTTATAAAAATACTAAAACAGTAATATGAGTAGTTTCTAAATCAATTGAATATCAATTATGTGTTTTAGTGGTGCATCAAATCAATCATAGTTCATACAATTAGATATGATTTTTTTTTTGAATTTTTAAATGCTTTAAAAAATATGAAAATCATTAATGGGTAAAAATCTGATATTTTCAAAAGCAAAAAAAAAAAATAGTTGGGGAGTGAAATCTAAGTGGTCGACAAATTAAAAATTGGTTAATTGGTACCGAAATTCACAATCGGAGAATTAAGTATATCAGCTCATTCTTTTTAAAATATTTTTTATAACTTTACCAAAAATAAAAAAAAATTCTCAACTGGAATCTACTTCATACATGTCCCCACCCCACACACATACTATAGTTGAACATAATTATGAATTCCTTTCGATCTTTTTAATTTTTCACTTGATTACTAATCGTTAATTTTTTTTAAAAAAATCTTTGATTTTTTACTTTTACTTTTAATAGGTGTAATAACTTCTTCCAATATGTGATATAATATTGTTCGCTTTGGGATTGACCAACACGGTTTTGTTCTTCGGCTTCCTCCCCAAAAGCCTCAAACTAATGAAAGACAACATTTCACATAGATGTACGTAACCATCACTATACCCAAGAAATGTGAGACGTCACATTAGGTAATGTAAATGCAAAAAAATGCACAACACAAGAATGAAATGTTTTATTCAGATTTTGCTTTCCTTATATACATTCCCTTTTTGGGCTTTAAGCCTATTAGGACAACATTTTCTTGCTTACATCATTATTTTGTCTATTGTTTACGTCATTGACTTGATCCCCAAGTTTATTCTAGAGTATTTCACGAAATGGGTCTTTCTTTCGGGCTTCTTCCTTTGTTGGGCTAGCGGGCTCTTCCCTTACTGGGCTTGACAGAATCCGCATGTACACAGGCCCACTTCTTGATCATGGGCTTTTTTATTGAAGGCCCATTATCGAGAAGAAAACGTGTGGAAGGGGATACATATATCACCCATGTCGGGTGACGTGGCGGTCACATTAAATGGAGCAGTAACTATAATCATTTCAAATTCAAATACACGGCTCTTATGGATTTGATTGTCGCGAAGTGGGTTGGTGGGACGACTCGATGCTCTGTTCTTCGTGCACATGACCCTTAGCCTTTTTCGGTAACCTCTATAAGTACCCCAATGTCCATTTGCGAAACATTTCTTACATTTCAAAGCTCTTGGCTCTCAAAAACTCTTTGCAACTTGGTTTCTCCTCTTGTTATTGCCAGAGTCTGCACCTCTTTCCCAAAAAATTCACAAAATCTCGCTGGAATCATCCTTAGAGTAAGTTATTTCTTCCAGCTCTCATACCTTTCTGTCAATATGTCTGATAGTGATGATACTCGGTCGGGTAGTGACCATCTCTCTTCTTTTGTCGATCCCGATGTCTCCCTTAGCTCCCCATCGGTAGAGGTAGTTAGGAGGGTCAGATCTAGTCCTCCTGAAGTCACCCAAAATGCTGTTGTGGGTAGGGATCTGGTTGAAGGAAGATCGGGAAATCAATTCTATGTGAATCCCCTTCCCCATACACATAGGGTATATACTGTGTTGAAGAAATTAAGGGTTAAATGTAGAATACCCGATGGGGTGATAGTTAAGAATTATCCCAAGAAGTGTGATTTCAGGATAGGGGAGGGGGTTAGGGATGACCAGATCTTGCTGTCGGCCTTTCATCTTCAGGTTCTTCGTTTCCTGATCCACCATTTCTTTCTCTATGTCCTGTCCACCTTAGGTCTGACTCCGCTTTAAGTGGAGCCCAATTTCTTCAGGATCGTGGCTATGGTCCTGATGATCAATCGGGAGATGGGCCTTGATCTGGGTCTTGCTGAGCTCCTGTTTTCTTATAAGATACAGGACCATAAGGACTGTAGGACCGCAAGGACTGTAGGGGTCGATACAATCTTTTTTCTTTAAGTGGGAGAAAGATGTGCGATGGCAATCAGAAGTCCAATAAGGGATGGAAAAAAAGGATGATCCTGGTGAGCGGGAATTGGAGGTTTCCCGGCTCAGCCAAATTCGTAGTCCCTAGGGTGTTTAATAAACATCTATTCCTTTTCTTCAACCATAAAATGAGAGTATGCTTACTTTGACAGTTTGACTTTGACTGCTTAAAAAAGAATTTAAGAAGAGGAGCTATGCATGGGCTCCTTCAAAACACATACTCCCTCCGTCCCAAAATAAGTGTTCACTTTTACTCTTCTCTCCGTCTCAAAATAAGTGTCTCATATGAAAATTCAAAGCACTTTATCAGACCACTTTTCTAATTTATCCTTCATGAATTGAAATAATAAAATCATCTATACAATAAACAATCACATCATTATGGTGGGATCAAGGGTAAAGTTAGTATTTCATTCATTACCAATACAATATTTTAAAAAGTTGGATTCCCCAAAAGTGCCTTATAAATTAGGACAGAGGGAGTACAAAATAAATCTATTCAAATTATTTAGACCATAAGTATTTTATTTTTTTATTAAAATAAATTTAAATCAATTAAGTACTTCCATATATAATATTTTTCATATGAATATATTATACCGTGCAAGAGACAGACAAAAACTTCTTCATATCCATCCCTTGCCATAGAACAAAAATCTCCTAAACTAGCCAGATTGGATTCGACCAATAAAATCCGAATGTCATGGTATCTTATTGTCCGGTCAGAAATCTTATTCGGACTTGTATGGTTTCATTAATCAAGATTCGTGGCCCAATTAACAGTTAACACATTTGAGTTTCTGTATAGTCGAAGAAGCCAATGCAAAGCATTATTTTTTTTGCTAATACATATATATATATATATGTATATATGGATTAAAGGATTCCTCTACAAGAAATAAGACATAAGTTATATTGAAATGGTGACGGCTCAGTCCTATTCAAGCCTTATAAACACTACTTCATTCAAATTTGAAAAAAGCCGCAAGGAAGGTCTTCGGCACACGCTTGCCCATCCAGAGTAAATCCGAAGACCATCAGGTGTGTCTTCGGGAACCATCCTTATGGTCTTCGGAAACCACTAAGCGTCTTCATGAATACCCTTTAGCTTACTAGTTAAGAAAACACCAAGGGCATATATACAATTTAATTTAGGAATTGTATATACATTTTCAATTTCAACTTAATTTGCTTTTGATATTTTGTTCTAGTCTCTACAATGGCCAAAAATGTTGCTCACTCTCCACTTCAAAGAAACGACCAAAAGCTAGCCATCGCCAAGCGTTGTTCTAATGGTACATTCTTTCCCTTTCTTTAGTAAAAGCTTCGTGAAGCATATACACCTACATTATGATTATTTTGTATATATAAGATATGACATTGTGTCAAGAACCGATTTGTGAAGAATTTTAATTTAGCACAATTTTTTATTTATTGTCGCATCAGAAACTTATTCTAATCACAAATTTATTTTTATGGTAAAAAATTTGTGGCCCAGTTGAGTATTCCTTCTATATATATACATGGTTGTGGTATATTTTGCATTTGCTTAATCCCCATGATCATACTTGTTGACTATTACTACTTATTTAATCATGATTTGGTATTTGATGGTCCACTATATTGTATATACTAGTTGGTACTACTAGCAATAAAAGTGGCATACTTTTCCCAATTTGCATGTAAAAAAAGTATAAGTCTCTTTTGTTGCCATCATAAAAGGGTATTATGCCACCCTGCTACTGTCAGAAATTAAAAATAACAAAGGTTAGAAAAATTATCACATTTGAATCTTTGACTGATCTTATGGTCCAGGTCAGTTCAGAGTGATTATTACTGGTGGGTAGCATATATATATATATATATATATTATATACTTACATATAAATAGGTCACAAGCATGGTCCGCGGCTTCGGTATGGGTTCAATGAATATCGATGAGTATCGGGACTTTTCTAAAGTGCTACGAACCGAACCGAACCGGATGATGCCTAACCGTTTCGAAGCATACGGCAAACTATGGTCACAAGACTTCATGCTAGAAACCATCATATCTCTTACTTTAATAAGTATATAGTATATACTTCATGTCAAGAAATATCTGAAATTGATTTAATTTCATCTTATTAACAGTTAAGAATGCTTTGAATTTCCTTGCTAATTCTATTTGTATATTTTGTTCACACTTGGAGGGGAATCCAGAACATTACCGGTTAGCTGTCCAAGAAATAAAGCTACAGCTATTGTTGCCACTATTGCTACTGCTATACCAACTGTAAGTCCTCTCTCTCATAATTACTCTTTTCCCCACTCATTTTTTTCTCATATGCACAACAAGGCATAACAACTCAAAAAACATTCTTGATCAACAATAAAAAGTAAAATTTACTTTATTAAGTCAGAAAAAAGTCTTCACTATATATATCAGTCGAAATTACTCAAACCGCGCTCTAGCGGACTTGACTCTTTTTGGCCTAAATATCATCAATCTTGCTGCAAAAATATCACCAAATTTAACAAGTGAACTAATGACATTTTGAACATATATATATATACATATATATATTTCTCCTTTATAATTTATGCCAAGTGATATACAAACGAGTTGCTAGCTATAACAAGAATTTATCCACGATGAGAAATATAATTAATTTTCATCCACCACAGCATTGTGATACTTAACCGGGAACACCCTGAATCATATCAACAAAGCTTCCAGTGACTGAGTTCACCAATAGTCCATACATGAACAAGAACCATCTTTGAAATGGTGGAAACGATTACGATCCCTAGCAGTAATTTCTCTGTTGAAGATTTTCGAGAGTAGCTTTGTAGCCGAATGACAATTACCACAAATGCGAAGGTTCTTCACAATTCTGATTGTTGTCCCTGGCTTTGTACTGATCAACCCAAAAGCAATCGCCAGTCTTTCGCTGTGTTGAGACAATGTACCTTCCTTCCACTTCTCGTCAATGTCATAAAGCACCTCGGATGTATCACAGACATGCCCTGCCATCTCCAAAAGCTTGTCCATTTCATCCAACATTTTGTATATATCGTCACTCTGCGGATGTGTTTTGTCACTAACAAGAAACTCGTGAACAACACTATCAACCTCTATAGAGGTGCAACCCGGGACCTTCTTCATTCCCTTGTCATTGACCATGGTTCTTATTCTCGCTACATTATCCCACTGGCCAGCTCCGGCATAGATGTTTGATAAGAGCACATAAGCCCCGGTGTTTTCAGGATCCAATCCCAAGAGTTGGTTTGCCACATATTCACCATATTCGACATTCCCATGAACTCTACAAGCCCCAAGTAGGGAACCCCAGATGGCACCGTCTGGTTTCATCTCCATATTCTTGACCAAAGCCCCTGCTTCGTCAAACAGCCCAGCTCGGCCTAGGAGATCTATCACACATCCATAATGTTGCAATTTCGGTATGATTTTGTAATCTCGTATCATTGAAAAGAAGAACTGGCGACCAAGATCAACCAAACCAGCATGGCTACAAGCAGCTAGTAAACTGACAAAGGTAATGTCATCTGGTTTGAATCCTTTGATGACCATTTCTGAAAAAAGCTCAAAGGCTTTCTTTGCTTTCCCGTGCATGGCTAGCCCAGATATCATTGCGTTCCAAGAAGCCAAAGTTTTAGGTTCAATATCATAAAAGATGTGTTGTGCTACTTCTATGTTTCCGCATTTGGCATACATATCAATCAGACCTGTCCAGAGAGAAGTGTTATTTAAATTACAGTTTTTGTCGATATAAGCATGAATCCATTTGCCAAGATCAAGAGCACCCAGGTGAGCACACGCTGGAAGTACGCTTAAGAGGGTAACATCATTAGGCTCATCATTCGATCGCTGCATTTGCCGGAAAAGAGCCAAGGCCTCCATATAGCTGCTCATATGAGTATAACCGCCTATCATAACATTCCATGATATCACATCTCTCCTCTGTAGACCATCAAACAACTTGCGAGCTCTGATCAGATCACCACACTTGGAGTACATATCAATCAGTGCATTAGCAAGCCGAAGATTGTACTCAAGTCCATGGTCACCAATCCAAGACCTAACCCGATTTCCCAGCTCAAGTGACCCTGACCGAGCACAAGCCGAGAGAACACTGACCAATGTACTCTCGTCCGGTCTCACATTCCCTCTTTGCATCTCCTCAAAAAAACCCAATGCCTCCTCAAATCTGTCACTTTGTGCATAACCCGCAATCATAGCATTCCACGAAACCACATCTCTAATAGGAATTTCATCAAACAGCCTGCGGGCATCGTCCAAATAGCCCCTGGACATATACCCAGTTATCAATGCTGTAAAAGAAACCGCATCTCTAAAGGAACTTTTATCAAACACCAAACGCGCATAACCCAATTCACCATTTTGGGCATACATGTTGATAAGAGAAGTGTGTATATAAACATCACATTCCAGTCCAAACTTCAAAACATGTCCATGGATTTGCTTCCCTTCATGGGTCGCCGTGGCTTTCGCGCAAGACTTCAAGAGGAAAGTGAAAGTATATGCATTGGGTTCAACACCTAGTACGAGCAAATCAATGTAAACATCCATAGCCAGAATGGGCGAAGAGCTCAAGGAGTATCCTCGAATTATTGTATTCCATATAATGCGATTGGGTTCTTCAATGGAGTCGAAGATTAAGAGGGCATAGGAGAGGTCACCAAATGGGTTCAGAGCACAAAACTCGACGAGCTTCGTCAGCGCAAACTGGGTATTGTGGAGGCCATTTTTGATGATTTGAGAATGAATTTGCTTCACATTTTCGACGCTTCTGCATTTAGAGAGGAGAGCTAGAGACGGGTGGGTTTGGAGGGGCTTGTAGGCGGAGAGGACGTGGAGATTGGAGGATTGAATGGCAAGTGAAGAAGAAGAGAATGCCATTGCTGAAATAGGGACTGACTAAGGGCAGATTAAATTTTGAAATATAGTTGACAGTTACTGCCCTTGCAAAATTTACCCGCCAAAAGTAACTGTTTAGGGGAATAGGATTGTAATTGTTCCTAAATAGAAACACCTCCAATACATTGTTGTGATAACTTGTCTAATGCTTTACAAAAATCACTCTCTCTCTCGTCTAAAAAATTCAACTTCATCATAATACTTATCATCATCATACCATTCTTCAACTTCCTCATGAAATTCATCGTCATAAGATGATTCTTTGACTTCATTATAACACTTCATCACAATACTCATCGTCATCAAAAAAATTCTTCAACTTCATTTCTATACTCTTTGTGAGCATATTATTCAATTTCATCATTATACTCTTCGTCCACTTCGTGATGTAAGGATTGGCTTGTGGAGAACTTCCAAGATCGTCCCTGAAGAATCTCTCAACACTGCTCCACAACAAGCTTGTATTGTGCCACCAAGATTTTCCTTAAAAGCCCCGGAAACGTTTAACTTGTCCCACCCATCTCTAGGGGCTTCCCAGATACAGACGATGATAAGATGTTTTAGTAAAGTCATTGAAGAATTTTCCAAAATATAAATTTGTTGCTTCAACATGTAGTTATAAATTCCATTTTTGTACTCTTTAGGAATTCTGTAGAAACACCACATGAAGTCCTCTACTGAGATGTATCTAAACTTGGAACCCTCACCCACATGCCAACCAGTGGTGTTATCCTTTCGGTACAACCCACAATTTTCCAATTTTATGTTGTGCTTCTGTTCGAAATAAGGATATAATAAACTCTCGTCCTGCTGTTAAACCAACAAACAATCTGGGGCGGAGCTAGGATCTGAAGATAGGGGGACGACCTACTGATAGTTTTACTGATGCAACAAATTAATATTTTAAATGTTTTAATTATTAATTAGATCCATACAATAATATCGCAAAGTTTGGTGATCATGCTGTTAAATGAGCAAACAATATATTTGTTAAAAAATAATATGATTTACATATAAAATTGAAACACTAAAAGGATATTAAACTTACAGAAATATTCTTCACGATTCTTCACGTTTGGCGACCATCCTTTCTTGATTTCAAATACAATAAACGTAAACATACATAATAGAATAACATCATTACTGACCATAATGAAAAATGAGGACCCATGCAATCTAAATGCACTTACCAATACACCTATAGCTGATTGCATCACGAACTCCATCTCCAGCCTCGCTATTAGTTCCATCCATAGGAATTCAACACCTCTCCCATAGAAGCTGACAATACGAAAAACTAGTCAGCCAAATATAGCACATAATTATTTAATTCTTATTTATTTTTAATCCCCTACGAAATATCCCAACTCAGACTCAAACCAAATTTAAATCCAAAGAGTAAACCAAAAATGTTCAACAAATAACAAAAACAAGAAAAAAAAATGATAGTTCATATTGTTAACTACCCATTTAATCTAAAAGTTTAAGTTGTTAAATAGGTGTCACCATATTTATTGGTAACGCTTTTAGAAGGTACTAATACTCAGGATCGTCTCGATAGTAAGACGATTTAGGCGGCCGCCTAAGGCCCCGCCAGAGAGGAAGGCCCCAAAATTTTGGGGGCCTTATTTATATATATATAATTTTTTAATATATATTATTGTTGGCCACATATTAACACCTAGAGGGGGTGAATAGGGTCAATTACAAACTTTGAGTCTTTTTCGGTTTGACTTTGTTTTAACAAAAATAATCTTTGTAGAGCTCTAATCAAACACTTAGTTAGATAGATGATCCTTAAGTGACTATCTCATTTCATACTTTGAATCATGATCAATAAATTTCATTACCAAATATATATATTATGGATTCAAGAATGAAAACTAGTTCAAGCATTCATTACAACTTAATATGTATAAACACTTTTCTCACATATGTATGGAAATGATAAAAAGAGTTATTTGTCATAAAGAGTACTTTGAAGAGTTTACAAAAAATAATTAAACATTTTGTGCATATAAACTCTTGAGAAGAATGATATATTCAATATGCATTATATCAAACACTTGGGGTGCATATGGACATATTATGCTAAGGTGTGTTGAATATGAATTTTATCAAACATTTGGTGTGTACATGGATTATATCTAAATGACATGGTAGTCTAGGCTATAATCTAATCATGTTCACAATTTTAATTCATTTCAACTATACATTTTTCTAACCTCTTCATGGATACACAACCACAAGCAATTTCATAGCATGACATCAATATAAAGTTCAAGATTATAAATGACAATTGCTTATAAGGTAGAGAGATTAAGGGATAGAGAAAATGCAAGTCAAGACACCAAGATTTTCTATGGTTCAACCAAGCAATCTATGTTATGGTGTGATGAAGATAAGTTCTATAAATTCACTTGAACTTATTCATTTTCCTAACCTCTTCATTAATACTCAAACACAAGCAATTTCATAGCATTGATATATAAAGCTCAAGATTGAAAATGACAATTGCTTTTAAAGTAATTGTGTGGTGAAGATACATTATATCAAACACTTGATGTGCAACTAGATTATAGCAAATTAATGAACAAGTAGAGAATTTATAATCTAAGCTATAATCAAGTTCACATTGCAATTTACTTCAACCAAACATTTTCCCAATCCCCTCATGAATATTTAAGCACACACAATTTCCAAGCATTGATAAATAAAGCTAAAGATTGAAATGAAATTGCTTGTAAATTAAGGAGTTAAGGGATAGAGAAAATGCAAACCAAGACACCGAGTTTTTACACGGTTCAACCAAAGCTTTGGTTTACTCCATGCCTTGAGAAAACCTCTCAAGGATTCCACTATTGTGTTTTTCTTGCGGGTGAAAAAAAACCCTTACATGCTCCTTCTTCCGGGTGAAAAGCCAACCTTGCTCACTCTTGCGGGTGGAGAGCCAACCTTTGAACACTCTTGCTTCCGGGTGAAGAGCCGACCTTTGCTCACACTTGCGGGTGGAGAGCCAACCCAATCCTCTCTTTTTAAGGTAGATAAAAACCTTTACAAAGCTTCAACAAGCCCATCCCATGCCAAGACAACTTCTTGGTCTTTCACTCACAAAGAATAAGAATGGAATTTGAGTGTACAACATTTTCTCTCAATAGATAGATATGGAAATTCAAAGCTCACTTCCTCACATACTTAGAGTCATAAATGAAATAATCAAATGAAAAGCTCAACTCAATAGGTGGAAGAATGAATCACAAGAAGATGATATGAGTGATGCACAATGGTGTGATTCCTATAGGAGAGTTTTCTACCCAAATATGAATTCAAAAATGAAGCACAAATGGTAGATTTCAATACAACTCCTATCCCTCTCTTCTTCTTCCTCTTTTGGCTCATATATGACATATATATAGAGTAGGAAACAATTCTAGCCGTTTGGGGGTGTTTTGGGTAGTTTAGAAGAAGTTTGAATCAAAAAATAGCCTTTGGAAGTTGTTCCAGGCCGAGTCGGTCGACTGACAAATGTCAAAAAAATTGCCAAAACGCCTCTGGTGGGTTCGGTCGACTGACCATTTAGTGTCGGTCGACTGATTCAGATCTGCTCTGTCCAGTTCCACTATTTTGGTCATAACTCGAGTTCCGTAACTCGGATTGAGGATTTCTTTAGCTTTTTGGAAAGAGGACTTCAAGATCTTGATTTTAGGATTTTGAATCACTCCATTTAACCCATTTTTGAGTACGATATGGTCATTTTAATGTGACGCTTTATTTCAATATCTTAAACCGCATAACGGTTTTTCGGGAAATCTTTTGGGATATTTCCGAAATGACTTAGAGACGATGTCTTATAGACTTATTAAGGTCCTTGACATTCCTAAAAATAATATTGAGATTATAAAATAATATATTCATTTAAATAAATTCTCAATATTTGACAAAAGCTTTTCATGATTGAAACAATTTTGTTCAAAACTTTAATATATGTCTAGAATCCATTTCAAGTTATATGAAATAAGTTTAGGTTCTAGGACAACCTCTTTGTTGAGTTCTTTCATAGCTTATGAAAGCTTGAACTAACTCAACTCTAGCAAAGACTATATATATGAATGTATCATCAATGATGTTCATAGTCTAATACTAATGGTTCAAGGACTCATGGATGACGTAAATGATATGCATGGTCCTATATGCTAATTTGTCAAGAGTTGAGCTTTCAAATAAGTTATTTCAAAAATAACTTTACATTTAATCTAGCACTCACCCAAGACTATTTTACTCAATTCTTTGATCTTCAATTTCTTTAAGCTTTGGGTTGATGTCTCCATCCTTGTCTCCAATGTCTTTTGAGCTTTACGCACATTTGCTTGATCTTCTCATGGATTCACTAGCTCACTTGAGTTTAATCTTGAATCAACAACCTATTAAGCATAACTCAAGTAGACATTAAATTCACCACATTCAATGGTTTGTTATCATCAAAATGTCATGTTTACCCATGGTGAAAATCCTTGGGTCAACAATTATATATATTTTTTAAAATAAGCTTTTATATAATATTGTAAAAATTAAACTTTTAGAATGAGCCTCCTTATAATGTTGTAAAAAATAAATTTTTAGAATGCGCCTCCTTATAATATTGTAAAAAATAAACTTTTAGAATGAACATTCTTATAATGTTGTAAAAGAATTTTTTTTTAAATAGAATGGGCCTTCATATAAATTAGATTTTTAGGACACATATATTTTACAAAATGATTTTATATTTGAAACTTTTGGGCAAAACGAAAAGGCATGGGCATCTAGGGTTTCTCTTTTATTTTCTCCCTCATTCTCACTCTCATCAGTCTCATTAAATCAGAGTTCTTCAATTTTCCTCTTTCTCTCAAAATATCATTGCCTTATTTTTTCCTTTTTGTCACAATCTCTCTAATATTATTCTCTCAAGACTCTCATAACTGAATCATCTCTTAATTCATCAATCGAGAGTTGCAAACAACTATATTGTTCGTAGATATATTTGGTTTTTTATTTAATTTTAAAAAGCTAAAATCATTAAGTAACAATAATTTAAAAAACAAATTGTCTTAATTTAGAACAATTTTTAAAACATAATGAGTTTTCTAATATTGATCGTTTTGATTTATTTTCATAATGAAAAATTCTCAAATAAATTTTACTAATAGAATCACACAATCCGAATGAAATATTAAATAATATTAAAAAATTATATTCTTTTCCAAATACATGCATTACTTACCGAATATTATTGACAATACCAGTAACCGTTGCTACAGTAGAAATAAGTTTTTCAAAATTAAAGTTAATAAAATTATATGTAAGATCAACAATGTTGTAAGAATGATTAAACGGATTGACTATATTATCTATTTAAAAAGAAATTTTATCAACACTTGAATACAAGATCTGATTAGTTACTTTGCATCTCAAAATGCGAGAATGGTGGTTTTTAAATAAGTGTTACTAAAAATAATATATAATATACAAGAAGTCATTTGGAAACTTTGTTTTAGTTTTTGTTTTTGTCCTCTTAAGAACAAAAAACTTATTGTTTTTGTCCTTATTTTCTACCTTAAAAACAAAAAAAAATGCAATTTTTGTTTGGGACAAAAAAACAAAAAACACAAGTTGCAGTTGCAGATGGTGTCGAAGGTGGTGGAGGGGGTTCGATGGTGGTGGAGTTGCAGTTGCAGATGGTGGAGAGGGGTTCGATTTAGGGTTTGCAGAGTCGATTTAGGGGTTTCAATTTGGAGTATTGGGTGCCGAATTGAGGTTTCGATTTAGGGTTCGGATATTCGATCTAGGGGTTTTGGTGGTGTCGGCGGGTGGTGGGATGGTGGTGGTGGTTGGTGGTTATGGTGGTGGTGGCGGGTGGTGGGGTGGTGTCGATTGGTAGTGGTGCTAGGGTTCTGTGTGTGTGTAAGGATGTTCAATTTGGGGGTTTGATAATGGTCGAATGTTGTTGTTGGGGGTGGTTGAGGGTGGAGGGTGGAGGTGAAGGGGTGGTGCCGATTGCATAATTGTTCGTGACAATTAAATTTTTTTATTTTTATTTTTTGGAAAATCCCAAAGAGAACAAAAACAGGTTTTTGTTGTTCCCTTGTTTTTTCTACTATTCACGAAAACACTTTCCAAATTGAGAACATAACAAATTGTAAAAATGGTTGTCAAACACATTATGTTCTCATGAACATTACCAAAAAATAAAAACATAACAGAAAACAGCCTTTCCAAACGCACCATTAATATTTTTTTGCCTAAGGCCTCCAATTTCACATTTTATACTTTTTCACCTAAGGCTTCCAATTTCATTGAGACGACCCTGTTGATAACATGACACCGGTGCTCATCCAATACTTTCTAAAACCGATATTGTCCGAGTCCATTATACTTACCGCAACTGCAACCGAAAGCAATACTGCAACAATAAACAATGGATGTAACCTAAATATTTATATCCGTCAACAAGTTTGATCATGTGAATTACTTGTATATGGACGCAGAAGCTAGAAATATGGTGCCACCATAAATTTTTGCGGAGTATGTAGGGTAATGCTGAGCCTATATCATTCCGAATCGGTTTCATCTTCCGGTTGGCTTTTTCCTCTAACCTCCGACGGCCAAAACCAAAAATCCACCCGGGGCACAAAGGCATGGTGGGTGTGCCAAAACGTTTGGACAAGTGACTTATGCCCAGGGCGTTTGATGCCATATCTAGGGTTCTGGTTTTCTTCTAGGTCAACTGATACACCAATAAAACGTCATATATCTAAAGATGAAAAGAACAATGGATGGACACAGGATTTTATATATATATACAAACTTGATACACATGAAATAGGCGTATGAGAGGATTTATGGTGGCTAGTGGCGAGAGTGGGGGTCAGAGATGAGAGAGGTAGTTGTAGGATTAGGGATTTATGGTGCCTGAGCATAGGTTTCGAATCGGGTCCGAAATGGAATGGAATAGTAGTGATTTCATATTTTTTAATATGTATTAGGTCGAACATGTTTGTAACCAGAACCGAAACACTTTGAATTAGGTTTGAACTAGTTCAACGAATTTCAAAATTAAAATCGAAGTACTGGTTGGAACCGATTCTCCTAGTTTTACAGCTTTTCAAAATCTTTCATAAATTTAAGATTTTTTTCTTTAAGGGCTTTTATCACAAAACCCCATATGATTTCACAAAATCATCAAATTACCCTTGTCCTATCAATTAACTCTCTACTCTTAAAAAGAACAACCCTCATCAATAATACCACGCGGAGGTCTCACTCTCACTCGCCCATCCGCAACAACCAGCTGATAGAATTCCAAACACATAGAAGAGGTCAAATTGTTACTTGCCTTGAATTCCAAAGCAAATCAAAGGCGCTCTACCCGAACTCCTAACTCAAGAAGTGTCCACGCATCAGCCCTACGGAGAAGACCATGCAGAGGGCTAACGTCTGACGTCTTAACATTTGATAGGAAGCTTCAAACGTCTACAGCCTGTGATACAACTACCTGGATAACTAGATACCTAGGGCTTGGTAATGGGGCGCAACAAAAGCAACCTGACTTATCCAGATAGATGGGATCCGAAGGGATCACCCTTATTGCCACACATAAATGGAGCGATTGAGGAAAGGGCCTGCTTCCTCTTGGGATGCCATGATCGACTAGTGTGCCTCTCACTTCTCAGGAAAGTGTCTCACCTCTCTTACAGTTAGATGGAACCTGGGAACTACTATCTATGTTATTTGGAGTGAGAGGAACAGAAGATTTTACTCTGTTGAGCAAAGGTCTCCCCTTCTCCTTCAAAGGGAAATTATTGATACCATTAGGCTCAGAGCATTCTCCACTTAGAGAGTTAAAAGGATCCCTGGTAACCTTATTATTGCCAAGCTTTGGAACCTACCTGATTGCATATTTGGTAATGCAGCTTTGTAATCCTTTTCGTATGGTTCTCTGGTGGTCTGGCCTCATGAATGTTTCCAATTTGATCAATCCGCCCCCTGAGCGTGAATTGGGTGATTTTTTTTGGCTGGAATACCTTAATTGAAACAACTGTGCATTAAACTCAAAGGAATTATACTCATAAGGATATTCTAGTAATTTTGCTTTTTCAGTACCAAAAAATTCACCCAAGTCATGTTTAGGGGGCGGATTGATCAAATTGGAAATCTCAGGGGATTAGTTAACTATAACAAAATTTACCAAACGACATGAGTCTACCTGTTATTTGACATATCTCGAGGGAGTCTAGTTGTACATTAAAGATGTGTTGTGCTGCTTCAATGTTTCCACATTTGGCATACATATCAATCAGACCTGTCCAAAGAGAGGTGTTATTTAAATTACAGTTTTTGTCGATACAAGCATGAATCCATTTGCCAAGAACAAGAGCACCATTCGATCACTGCATTTGCCTGAAAAGAGCCAAATCTGTCACTTTGTGCATAACCCGTAATCACAGCATTCCACAAAATAGGCAGTTATCAATGCTCTAATAGAAACTGCATCTCTAATATATATAGGTAGTCAAAAAACTTACTACAATTAACATTAACATAAATTACAACATAAGTCCAAACAAGTCCCAAATAAAGATTAATAAGTCCTATATAACATCAACACAAGTCCTAACAAACGAAATTAAAGTGTGAATATTACAACTTCCAATAACAAAATAATACGAGTGCTTCATCATACATACATTCATACATGTGTGTGTGTGTGTGTATATATACATACACAATACACAATAGACGAGAGAGTGAAATCAAAGAAGGGAGAGATGGAAACCTGAAGTCGCCCTCCCCGTTTTCCTCTCACCTGGTGCATGGGAGTATTGACGAACTGGTATGTGGTGATGGAGTGTTATAATAGCGACTGTTTTATTTTATTTTTTATCCTTTGTAATATGAGAAAAAGTTTTCTGTAGCTAAGAAAGTCTAAACAAATTAAGAAACAGGAATAAAAAAATGGCTAGTAAACGGGCCCAAAAGGAACTTCTATCAAACACCAAGCGTGCATAACACAATTCACCATTTTGGGCATACATGTTAATAACAGAAGTACGTATATAAACATCACACTCCAGTCCAAACTTCAAAACATGTCCATGGATTTGCTTCATTTCGTGGTTGCCATCGCTTTCGCGCAAGACTTCAAGAGGAAAGGGAAAGTATAGGCATTGGGTTCAACGCCTAATAAGAGCAAATGTATGTAAACATCCATAGCAAGAATCGGCGAATAACTCAATGAGTATCCTTGAATAATGGTGTTCCAGATAATGTGATTGGGTTCTTCAATGGAGTCCAAGATTAAGAGGGCATAGGAGAGGTCACCAAATGGGTTCAGAGCACAAAACTCGACAAGCTTTGTCAGCCGAAACTGGGTGTTGTGGAGGCCATTTTTTTATGATTTGAGACTGAATTTGCTTCAGATTTTCGACAAATTTTACCCACCAAAAGCAAGTGTTTAGGGGAATAGGATTATTTGCTCATAGTCAACAGGTTTTACCATTTACTTTCTAAGCCACAGCCAACATCATGAATTGTACCTGTTCCTAAATAGAAACACCTCCAGTACATTGTTGTCATTACTTGTCTAATCCTTATACAATAATCACACTCTCTTATCTAAATAGAGATATATGATATGAAGAGAGAAACAAATATAGAGAGACTATATATACAACTACATAAATGCTCAAAGTGTGTGAGACAATATTATTTTAACTCAATATTGTAAATCCCAAAAGCTATATAAACATAAACCATCATGGAATTCAAAAATATGTTTAGCGAAAATAACATGCAATGACAATATCCATTCTCAACTAATCACATTTTGAATACCAGTTAATTATAATATTCCCAAATACTTCATTTAGCAAAAAAAATCATAATACTCACATATAAAAAAATTTCTTCGTCATAGTCCTCACCATCATCATACGATTCTACAACTTACGATTCTTCTACTTCATTATAACACTTCATCATAATACTCATCGTCATCATCAGACCATTCTGCAAGTTCGTCTGCAGGCCAAATTTCATCATAACACACTTCGTCAACTTCATTATGTTTACTCGGGACGATCTCATATCGTGGTACCTTCCACTTATCACACTTGACTTGTGTTTCATAACCTATTTCGCACAACGGAAAACTTTGTCCTGCATTCAGGTGCGCAGCAATATATGCAACTCTACTAGCTACACTGTTTCCTTGAGGATCTTGAAATTGTATTTTTAAATCCTCAAATTCTGGCATCATATAAAGAAGTTCCCTGCATAACAATGAATTTTCATATAACTCTAATTGTAAGCTAAAATCTATTTTAAAGAACTTAAACTTCACACTAAAAAGGAAAACACAGCCAACCACGTTACTCTCTCACTGAACTTTGGTCTAGTGAGAATCCGACGGATCAAATTTGACCAGATCGGGATTGGGTCCCACCGTTCGATCAGATCAAAGAGAGTAACATGACCAAAGCTGGAAACTAAAAAAACTTACTGAAAACGCTTGCAACTTGGCCCTGGCGAACAACAACCCCCCTTGCATGGTACAGAGGGACATTTTAGCAATCTGACAAGTATTTCTTGATCAATCTCGAGTATGATTTTTGTCGCTTCCGATCTGCAATGGAGTATTTCTTGTAGTCCATAATAAACCCCAGCTAATAGAACTTCATCTCCAGAGGATGCATCAAGAATTGGCTTGTGAAGAACTTCCAAAATCGTTCCCGAAGAATCTCTTAACACTGCTCCATAACAAGCTTCCATTGTCCCATCAAGATTTTCCCTAAAAGCCACGGAGACGTTTAACTTGTATTACCCATCCCTAGGGGCTTCCCAGATACAGACGCCTATAGCATGTCTTAGTAAAGTCAGTGGGGAATTTTCCAAAACATAAATTTGTTGCTTCAACATGTAATTAAAAATTCCATTATTGTACTCTTTAGGAATTCTGTAGAAACACCACATAAAGTCCTCTGCCGAGATGTATTTCAACTTGGAACCCTCAGCCACACGGTAATCAGTGTTAACCTTTTTGTACAACCCACAATTTTCCAAGTTTATGTTGTGTTTCTCTTCCAAAAAAGGATATCGTAAACTCTTGTCTTGCTGTTAAAACGAGCAAACAACATATTTGTTAAAAACAATATGAATTACATAAAATCCATAGAACGAGGATTCGACCTCCATTCCTTTTTTGAAATTTTTTAGCCACTTGGACCACATTAGCGAGGATGAACGTTCTTCATTCCCTGGAAGGACCCAAGTATTTCCCAAAAATAAAACACTAAAAAGGACATCGGACTTACAAAAAGATTGTTCCCGTCTGGCGACCATCCTTTCTTGATTTCAAACGTAATGAATGAATCTGTGGTGAGACATAATAGAATAACATCATTACTACTAGACTGAAGAAAAATGAAAAATGAGGACCCATGTAATCGAATCTGACTTACTAAAAATCCTCTCACTGAATTCATCACCAATTCCATTTTTAACCTCGCTATTAGTTCCATCCATAGGGATTTCCCTCCATACGAACTGACAATTCCAAAAACTAGTCAGCCAAAATTAGCAAGTAATTATTTAATTCTCATTCATTTTTAATCCCCTACTAAGCATCCTAAACAAAATGAAACCTAATTTAAATCCAAAAAATAAACCAAAAATATTCAACAAATAATAAAAACAGTAAAAAATGATAAGTTCATATTTAAGACTGTAAATATGATCATGCGTATTACTTTTGTACGGGAGCGGAACCTCTCGATCAGAGCAGAGGTCATTTCCATTTGCGCGCGAATCGGAGCATCTTCGGCGGCGATCTGGTAGGACATTGTATCTTTGTCGCGGAGCATGAAGGGTAATGCCGAGCCTATATCGTTCCGAATAGGTTTCATCTTCCGTCTGTCATATTTCGGTGAAGTCCGAACGGCAACTACTATCGCCGCAATGGGGCACAACGGCAAGCGGGCTAAGGTGAAACGAAGACGCCAGTGACTAAAGTTCAATGGAAACTTTGCGAGTTCGGCTTCCTGTTCATACCAATAGTTTCTCATACTTATATATATGTATATATATATATATATATATGTGTGTGTGTGTGTGTGTGTGTGTGAACAAACTTGATACACATAAAACAGGCTTATGAGAACATTTATGGTGGCCGTTGGCTAGAGTGGGAGTGACAGACGAGAGAGGTCATATTTTTTCGTGTGGTAGAGTTGGTTAAGAGACGAGAGGGGTCTTGGGGTTTAGTGAGTTAGGGTTTTTCTGTGCGGGACCGACTCAGCCCTTTATTGGAAGATCCTATTAAATTGAACTCAAATGTATTTGGGCCTGTCCGAATCCAATAAGTTTGTAGAGATTGCAAACGATAATTCCACGGATTTTTTCGTCCTCAGTTATGTAATTATTCAAAAATTAATATTAATTTTTTGCTTTTATTTTAAAAATATTAAAGACAAATTGTATGTTTACTTATCAATACTTTAACAAATGTCCATCACAAAAAAAAAAAAAAAAAAAATTAATAATAAAAGGAAAACATGGAAAAATTAAATATAATTCTTAATATACACAAGTAATAATATAGTATTTATGTGTATAAAGATATATATAAAATTAAATCAGATTACTATCGGATCGGATCACTTAAATCCATATGCGATTTGCTAGTGAAATCGGACTGTCGAATTCAGATCATAATCGAATTATGGGATAATTTTACTAATACATATTCGACTAACCAGTTCAGATTCGGCTCAAAATCCAATACATTAATAGGTCTATAAGTAAGATAAGAAAAAAAATACATTACATATATAAGTGATTCAATTTGTTTCGGTTTCGGACATGCCTGAAATTGAACAGAATACTAGTAATTTCCTTCTTTTTTTTTCTTTTTTTTTCTTTTTTTTTTTACTATGGTATCATCTTTTGTAATCGATCAGGTTTGGTCCGGTCCACTCTGGTCCGGTCCACTCCGGTCTGGTCTGGTTTGGTCCCTGAACTGAAAGTTTGTTTGGTAAGCAGTCTGGTCTGAGAAAAATGGAACCAGACCATGTTTGGTAAAATGGTCTGTTCTAATCTTTTTGCTTTAAAAAAAGTAAAAAAATAAATATTTATTATTTATTAGAATATTTATTTATTATTTTTATTTACTATTTATTAGTATTCATTATTTTGTTTATTTTTATTAATTTATAATTTATAATTTTTATTTTATTTTATTTATTATTTATATTATTATTTATTCATTTATTTTTATTTTATTTATAAATATATTTTATTTTATTTTTTTATTTATTCATTTATTCATTTATTTTTATTAATTTATAAATATATTTTATTAATTTATTATTTATATTATTATTTAATTCATTTTTTTTATTATTCATTATTTTTTTTTTACTCATTTATTTTATTAATTTATAAATAAAGTTTATTTAATTTATTATTTATTCATTTATTTTTATTTTATTTTATTTATAAATATATTTTATTTTATTTATTATTTATAATTATTATTTATTCATTTGTAAATATATTTTATTAATTTGTTTTTATTTTTATGTATTATTTAATTCATTTTGTTTATTATTCATTATTTTGTTTATTTTTTATTCATTTATTTTTGTGTTTTGGTTTATGAAATTTGGACCAAAGACCAGACCAGACCAATTGACCCATCAATTTGTTGGGTCGAAAAACACATAATTTGGTCTTCTTTGGTCTGGGTTCATAAAGTGAGACCATGTCAACACACTGTTGGGTCTAGTCTCTAAAAATTCAGACCAGACAAGACCGATTATCAAAGAGGGCCTTAGTGGAGGTCACAACTGTTACTAAAATGGGTAAAAACTATAACTATAACTTTTAATGATAGATTGTAAGTTGTCACCTAAAGTTCCGACATTAAAACTTTTTAAAATTTTGACATTAATTTTTTTTTAGATTATAATGACTAGGGGTGCACACAGTTCGATTCGGTTCGGTTTTAAACAAAACCGAAACCAAACCGACATTTTTTATTTTTTAAAAATAAGAATCGAAACCGAACCGTTAATGCAAGAAACCGAACCTAACGAAACCATTTTTTTCGGTTCGGTTTCAGTTTCTACTATCATTATTTTTTCTGAAAGGCAAACATAATTTGTATTAGAATGAATACGACCAAGGTAAATAAACTGTTTTTTTGGATAATTTATATACATCACTTATATAAGGATGGTGAAGGACGCTATTAGGATGAAGTTGATGTCCCTCAAGATGAAGGCCTCTAGAAAAGCTAGGATTGTTGCTGCTGATTGGGGCCTTCCTAGCAATGTTAGGACTATATTTGGCTTTGTTTTGATTTTTCTTTAGGTTGCCTGGTGCTTTGCATTTGGAGTCTGTGTGCATGGGTTTCCTTGCTCTGTGCTAGTTTGTGCATGGGATTTCATTTACCTCTATGTCAATTACCCATAATCTTTCAATTCCATTGATGAAATTATTGTGTCTATATATAGTATAAATATTATACTACTTATAAATATATATATATATATATATGAAAAGAAAAGAAAAAGTTTTGGTTCGGTTCGAAACCGAACCGAAAAAATCAGTTTTTGAATTTTGAAAACCGTTTCGGTTCGGTTTTTCGATTTTGTGTGCAGTGCTAATAATGATTGTTAAAACTGTTATCATAGCTTATATTTCTTAAATTATGGAATCAATTTTTTTAGGGTTAAAGGCAGAAAACCATCCTGAACTATGGTCATTTTTTTTTATTTTTTGTGCATCTAACCCCCTAAACAATAATAAATTATTGCAAAATGCCAACTTGTCTTGAATTTTTTTCATAAATAACCAAAATGTCCTTTTTTAATTGAATTATGGTTACTGGATTTTTTATTAATTATTAAAATAGATTACAAAATAATTGATATTAATTTGATAGCGTATTCTACACTCAAATATTTATAACCAAAGTCATCAGGAGGGATTTGTTGGAGGATTCCCTCTCTGGTTGCGCTTTGTCCCTATGGTTGTTTGGACGAACTCGATCCCTCCTATTTATCAAGGTGTTGCTGACTGGACTTCATGGCTTTGTAGGCATGTAATTGGCTATGTTTTGGAACTCTGGTATCTCTGCTTAGCTTGTGCTTTTGCAGGGTTTAAATATAAAATAAACAAAAATATTTAAATGATTAAGTCATTAGTTAACAGACTTTATATATATATATATATAATATGACAAAAAAATGTGTCTACTATTTTAGTAATTTTAAGGTCTTTATAGATATATATTATGAAAAGAAAATTTTGTTTTACCATAAAAATGTTTAAATTTAAGATAAAATATGTCATTATTTAAATCAAACTAAATTTTAATAACAAGTCAATTATTTACAAAAATAGTTACAACTGATAGATTTATATTTTATTTTTCATTTGAGAATGTATATACTCTAATATTATTAAGGTGAATGATATTGTTAGTATCTTAAATAAGAGAAAAGAGTATTGGTATAATTTTAAAAAAATTAAAATAAGAAGAGGGGTAAAATAGTCTTTTGTAATGAAAGGGAGGTTAATTGCAACAAGTCGATAGTTTATCGGTTATTTGAAGTTTAGGGGGTTAGTTGCAAAAGGTCAATAATTTTTTTTTTTTTTTTTTTTTAAATGCTATAGGGGTAACAGTTTTAGTCTGCCACTAAAGTCCCCACTTCATCTGTTGCACAATATGTTACAATTGGTTTAAAATTTCCCTACCCCAACATAACTCTAGCGAGACTATAGACCAAGACTTCAATTAGAAATATGTTTAATTTTGAACTTGTGACTTTTATGGCAACAAGAGGATATATGAATTATGTTACCAAAGAGGAAGCAGACAACATGTTCTTAGTTTTTTTTCCAGTGAACTTTTGATTTTGGTGTAAGGATAAAGAATATTAGACATCTTAAAAATTTCGTTTACGCTATCTGTTTATTTTTATTTATAAATGTCTTTGATTTTTATTATTTAAATGATGAATTGAAGTATTTCTGCAATTCATATGTACATATGAAAATTATATAGGGTGCGTTTGGATAGGGTGTTTCCGTTTTTGTTCTTATTTTTTTCCACTGTTCACAGGAACAAAAACGTGTTTGGGAGCCTTTGATGGTTTTTATTTTCGTGAACAGTAAAAAAACGTTTTTTCACCCTTAGTTCAAAATTTGAGAACACCAAAATGGTGTTTTTTTGTTTTCGGCACTGTTTGTTCTCAATAAAAAAAAAATTAATTGTTGCAGATTTCCTAACCTCCAACTTCAACCTCCAAACCCTAACCTTCATCTTCAACCTCCAAAAAATTTTTTTTTTTTTTGTTCCAGAAAATTGTTTAGACAAAATTTCCAACCAAACATGTTTTTGTTTCCGGATTACCTTTAGGATAAGAACAAGAAAATTTTTTATTCTCAAGAGATAAAAAACGAAAACGAAAACATTAGTTTCCAAACGTACCCATAGTCTTTTTTGCAGATGTGTCATAGGGCGTATGGTGTATTACTTTTTTTAAACTTGCCGTGTTGTCATATCCATGTCATGTCGTGTCCATGTTTCGTAGTTATATATGCTAAAAGATGGTGTAGTATGCAAAATAATATGAATTTTTCTTATACGGTGAGTCCAGAGGATCTAACAATGATTTTGTGGTCTGAATTTTGCTTATAAGATGAGTCCAGGGGATCTAACAATGATTTTGTGGTCTGAATTTTGCTTATAAGATGAGTCCAGGGGATCTAACAATGATTTTGTGGTTCTGAATCTTCTGATTGATGATTAGAATTGTTTTTCCTTCCAAAAATAAGTGAAGGGAGGCTTTGGGATTGTTTACCAACTGAAAATATATTCTGCTTTTGTTTACTAAAAAAGCCGAATTATAATTTTGATTTTGGTAAGAGAAATAGAAAGTAAAATCATGTTTAGTAATTATTGATTATTTTTAAAATAAAAAATAAAAAGTATATTTATTAAAAATATGTTTAATAATCAATCAACAAAAAATTATAATCTTTCAAAAATGAAAAATATTAAAACTATTTTAAAAAACAGTAAGTCATTTTTTTCAAATATTTTTAGTTATTAGTTATTTATTTTTATTATTAGTAAATGGTATAATACAGGCGCATATCTTATCACTTCCGCTTGTTATGCATCACTTTTCCTAATTACTTTGAAATAGTATGTCATTTTTATTAATGAGATAATCAATAATTTTTAAATTTGGAGATATGATCAATATATAGGGCTCTATATGTGAATTCATAGCAGATCTTACTCCGCAATCAGAGCTTCCTTTGCAAAATATGATCTTTTAAATTGATAACAAAATTCAAGCTTGAGTGATTCTGATAAGACATGATCCATATATGCACATGGAATTGCTAAGGCCCTGTTTCGTAACACTTTTGATTTCAAATTTTTGTCTTAATTTTTGAAAAAATAAAATCAAAGTTAAAAACATGTTTGGTAACTATGTTTTCTTTTTGTTAGATTTTAAAACAGACTTTCCACTTTGTGATTTCTTCCAAATTGTGTCTAACGTAATATCACTTAAAGAAGAAACATGTTTGGTGAATCAAAAGTTATTTATTATTTTTTATTTATTCAATTTTATTATTATTTATTCACGGTTATTATTCATGTTTATATTTAATTGTTTTTATAATATTTTATTTATTTTAAAATTTTGATTATTTATTTATTTATTTACTTTTTACTTATTCATTATTTATTATAATTTTTATTTGTTCATTACTTTATTGATGTATTATTTAATTTATTTTGTTTATTATTTATTAATGATGTCTGTCTATAGGGGGTAAAAATAATTATTAAAAATAGCCTCTTATGATAGCGTTAGGTTTTACCTTACGTAAGCGCACATATCAATTATAGAATAGTAACGGCTTGAGTAAGGGATATCAATCCCACAGAAACTAATATTGTTCACTTTAACAGTTTAAAAACAATGAGTTATATTTTTAAAAAGTTGTTTGTTTTGGTGGTCGAAAACAAAATTATCTAAATTCACTAAATTATTCTAGAAAGCAAAGTAAATTGGTTTGTGATTCAAGAGAGAGAGAAAACTAGGGTTTTCATCGCTCCACCACTAACTACATAATGTAGTTCTATCAATGTAACAATTGCAAGAGGGCGATCCATAAACTGTGAATCAGGTAGTACCGCAAATAGCTAATACGACCCCAAAAAGGATTACCATCAACCGGATTACGACAACCCATCTCATGACTAACCTGATTAGTGCATGTCAATTAAATTACTATAATCTACTCCTAATGCATGAAAATAAACTAAAGTATGTCTATCTCAAATCGCCAAGGTATGGCATGTGTCAACCTAAAGTTTCAAGTTTTATTATCACCATTGTGTAGAAACCATAAATTAAACATTCGAGTTCCAACTCATAGTGAATAATCATGGTTGTGTAAAATAATACATTCATTCCATCTAATACAAGAATTTAGAAAAAATATAAAATTTTGTATCAAGAATAAAAACAATCTCTTATGTATTACAATCATCACAATACGGTTATAGTTCCCCCTTGTTACAATTAAAAGCAAGATAAAATCTACATTACTGCAAAACCCTAGATACCGAGTTAGTTGGCCATGGAAGATGAAGACTGCATCTTTAGTGTAGAATCGATCTTCATGTCCTTCTTCTCCAAATCTCTAGGTCTGAATATGGCTTCTCTTCTTCAAAGATATATAACTTCAGAGACTGCTCTAAAATTGAACGTGTGTAAAGTTCTGAACCCCAACCCCTAATTCTGATGTATAGCTCTGTATTTTTAGACAAGCCGATAGAAACCCTAATGGTTGCCATTTTCGGTAATTTCATACTAAACCTAATAAAAACCCTGAGTTATCATATATATGTGTGTATATATATGTATATAGAGTTTGGAGTCGCAGCCGCATCATGGAATTAAAACGAGGGTAAAACAGGCAAAAATCACAAAAAATTGCAGAATTCAGCCGTAATTACGCTTTAAGCGTAGGGTTAGGCGTAGCTTGGAGCGTAGCTTCAAGCGTACAAATCCACTTTCCATCCACTTTTTTATTCTGAAAGCGTAGGTATTTTCTTGAAAACCACTTTTCTCTGTAAATGCACCAAAATGACCGCCTTGATCCTACAATACTTTTTGCTTGAAGTGACGGTTTCACCGTTTTTGTCCTCCTTGAGCCATTTTTGTCTCGGAAACACCTCTTTGATAAAAGCCGAATGTTACACATTCTAGGCCTTTCACTTGATGTTGTTAGTCTACACATTCTACTATCTTGGTGTTCTTATACGGTTTGTCTTGTTTAGTGTGTTTCAGGTGCATTATGAGAAAAATGAGTTAATTTCGGTGAATTAATTAGAGTAATAATTCGAGATAATTCAATAGAAGGAACCGTTAAATAATAGAGTAAAGCTGAGATAAGAATGTAAATAAAATTCCAAAAAGTGGACCAGAAGCGAAACAAACAAAAGATCGCCTTCAGACAGACTGAATTTGCAGTTTTCATGTAAACTGTCAGAATGTCGGAATTTAACAAGAAAGAACATATTTTCAAGAGGAAACGGGCCAATAAACAAAACCCATTATAAATAGTGGGCCCAGATGCTTTTGGACCAAAATGCGTCGTTTAAGATGTCAAATCCACCATTTTATTACTGTTAGGAAGGTTGTTGAAGACTTTGTGAATTTTATTGGTGGTCGAGATAAACTTTGATTTTGGTGATATTTTAGGAACAATTTTATTTATTAATTACTATTCTTATTGATGCGAAATTTAGAGTAACCCAAAAGATAGATTAACCCAAACCAAATTTTACTCGCAAGTATACGAATCATAGTAGTAAAGAGTACAAGTATTGCGAGGTCATTCCCACGAGGATTGATTAGACAAATTAAATCTAAAAATTACTATCTAACTAATTCAACCAAATATTGATGATTTTGATAAAAGAATAATTGTAAAAGAGATGAAAGAACAATGATAAAGAAAATACCAGGGCTTTGATTCCACCACTAATCAATACAATTCCAATTTTCAATTGAAGTTATTAAATAGCCAAATAATCTTCACACATCCAATAAAAAATAATTATAATCAAACATATGGATGGCCTATCCGGGTTAGGGCATAGGTTCAATTAAATATTTATTATCTTGATCATGAATAATAAACAAATAATTGAAAGAATAACATAAATCACAACTAACTATCCATGGTTAGGCATAAATAATTATGATTTACTTTCTTCTTCTTAAATCGCCAAATAAGATTACATGTTCATGGTCAGACACAAGTAACCTATATGCTAAAGTTCCAATAAATTCAATTAAAGTCTTGGTTAAAGCACATAAAATTGAAAGTATAAGAAAACATTAAAATAATAATAAGAAGAATTTAAATGAAAGATTCAACTACTTATTTCAATTGAAATAATAGAATTGTAAATGAAAAGGGTTTCCTCTCAGCCCTGGCCGAGAGAATTAGTTACACATGAAGAAAAAAATAATAAAACAACAACCAAACCGAAATTGAAGATAGAAAAACGCCTTTGCTTTCTCCGTGGATTGCACCAGTCTTCTCTTCTTTTCCTTGACTCTTGATGATCCTTTGTGCATCCATATATGCCCTATTTATAGGGTTCCTCAAGGTTTCATCTAGGAAAGTAAATAAGAGAATACAATATTCCCATATTTCTTTTCCTAATTAGTGATATCTTGCAGCTCACTTTTGACCAATTTGGAGAGTAAATTTGGAAGATATTGGTGAGATACTCTTTTCTTGTTAATCAAGTTCTCTTCCCGCAACCCTTGATTTCATTCCATTCTGATCGTTCCTTCAAAATCTGTGATTATATTACCAAGCTGATGCTGATTTTCGCACAAAATAGTATGTCAGATTTAAAATGTCTTTTTCGCCCTCTAAACTTCAGAATTAGGGTTTATATGTGAAATACCAATATTCTTTAAATTGAATCAGCTTTCTAGAAACACTGGGCTCACACAAATCCGAACAACGGGCTGAAATCACCAATAACCTATAAAAATATAAAAACACAAATATTAATTAAAATAATTTAAAATAAATGACTAAAAAATATATTTTTGGAGGTTAATCGTGTATGAATTATGCACTTATCAAATACCCCCAAACTTATATTTTGCTAGTCCTCGAGCAAAACAAAAATAAAAACAAAAAAAACCTAACTATACCACTTTCGCAGGAACTCTCGATTGCATTTAGCATATGCAATAAGCCTTTGAACCCCTAGGTTACCCCTAGTGGACGAGTTATAGTCTCGTGAGGGTTTCCAGTGATGATACCCACAAACATCCGAAAAATAAGTTTCAAAGCAATATACAATCACATATGTAACCTTGAATAGTAAATTGTCATCAACTTGAGATTTTTGAATCATTAATTTATTTGAGATGTCAAACCCATATTCTCCGTCTAAATTAAATTTAAGCTAAGTCTAATTCACTTATCAAAATTTAGTTGAAGACCCAAATTGTCCATCCTTGTTGTAAAGTGCAACAACTAAACACTAATTCAGAATTGGTCAAAACCTCATGACATAACTCTAAAATCTCAAAAATCATCGGGTTTCCAGAATAAGAACAATTTTACATTGGTAACTCAAGTGATTATTTTGTTTTTCTTTGACATACTTCCACAAGGAATTGTTTACCCAAGGGGAGCTTAATTTACTCCCAACCTCAAGCCAACCCTTTGGATTTTTTTTTTTTTTCCACAAGGAATTGTTTACCCAAGAGGAGCTTAATTTACTCCCAACCTCAAGCCAACCCTTTGGAATTTTTTTTTTTTTTTTTCATCACAAGAGTCCTAATTGAATCTCATCCTGGTCTACCAAAATTTTTTTTTCTAAGATAATAGAACGATATCACTAAATTTTAGACCTTTTCTAAAAAAATGTAAGCTGACAGTGCTCGTGAAATATGTTTCAAGGTTTAACTATGAGGGTCATCAACTAAATAATGATAAGTATAAAAGACTAAGAACTATCATTCATTTTGACTAGATTAAGTATTTTAGTCTCAAATATACTAATGATTTTCAAATCTCAACCAAACTGATGACAATTCAATACTCAAAGATATAGAAATATTGAACATATTGCATAGGCTTTAAAACCTTTTTTTTTTATTTTTTTATTTTTTAATATGAAAATATATACATATATCTATAAAAAAATTCCCTTTACCCCCAAACTTAGATCAAATATTGTCCTCAATAGTTAAAAATGAAAGTCACAAGGGCAAGTTTGAGAATTACCTTGGATGACGTACTATCCAACTTCGAGCAAGAATAAGGAGAAAAATAATAACAATAAAAAAATGGATCAGAAGGAATTACAAGTATGCCACCCCTAAACTTGGATTATAAACATCCACAAAAATCTTGTTTTTTTTTTCTTTTTTAAACTCAACAATTTTGATAAATGGGGTCCTCTAGACGAATACACTCCACATCTCTATCTACCAACCCATCTAAGTATGGTTTCAACCTCTGCCCATTCACTTTGAAAATACTACCATCATTAGGGTTTTGAATCTCGACTGCCCCATGAGAAAAAACATTTATCACAGTGAATGGACCAGTCCATCTAGAACGCAACTTCCCTGGAAAGAGACGTAATCTAGAGTTGAATAACAAAACTTTTTGGTTGGGCTCGAAGGACTTCCTAAGAATACATTTGTCATGAAACATTTTAGTCCGCTCTTTATAAATCTTGGCATTCTCATATGCATCCTTACGAATCTCTTCTAACTCATTGAGTTGGAGTTTACGATGTGACCCAGCCTTACCCATATCAAAGTTGAAGGTTTTTATAGCCCAATAAGCACGATGTTCTAATTCTACAGGCAAGTGATATGCTTTTCCAAAGACAAGTCGATAAGGGGACATTCCAATCGAGGTTTTAAATGCAGTCCGATAAGCCCAAAGAGCGTCGTTCAACCGTTGCGACCAGTCCTTACGATCTGGTCGAACCGTTTTTTCTAAAATAGTTTTGATCTCCCGATTGGAAATTTCCACTTGTCCACTTGTCTGTGGGTGATAAGAAGTGCCAACTTTATGAGTGATGAGGTACTTTTTCATGACAGTTTCAAATGGTTTATTGCAAAAATGTTTACCACCATCACTTATAATTGCACGAGGCGACCCAAAACGAGAAAATATGTTATCTTTTAAGAATTGAATCACGGTCCTATGATCATTTTTCCTACAAGGTACAGCCTCCACCCACTTGGACACATAGTCAACAGCTACAAGTATGTATAGGTAACCAAATGAGGGAGAAAATGGACCCATGAAATCAATACCCCAAACATCAAAAATTTTTACAATAAGGATGTTAGTGAGGGGCATCATGTTCCTACGAGAAATACTACCCATACGTTGGCATCGATCACAAGTGGAGCAAAATGCATGTGTATCACGAAAGAGTGTTGGCCAATAGAATCCACATTGTAAAATCTTTGCAGCTGTTTTCTTAGAACCAAAATGACCACCACATGCATGGTCATGAGAAAAGGATATAATACTATGAAACTCATTTTCAGGAACACATCTCCTAATGATTTGATCAGGGAAATACTTGAACAAATAAGGATCATCCCAGAAAAAACTTTTAACCTCAGCAAGGAACCTAGATCTATCCTGTTTTGTCCAGTGTTCAGGGAGTTGACCAGTAATAAGATAATTGACAATGTCAGCATACCAAGGTAATTGGGAGACAGCTAAAAGTTGTTCATCAGGAAAATATTCATTCAAGGGTGATAAATCCTTAGTGCATTCTGAGACAATCCTAGACAAGTGATCAGTTACGACATTCTCAGAACCTTTCTTATCACGAACCTCAATATCAAACTCTTGTAATAGTAAGACCCAACGAATCAAACGAGGTTTATCATCTTTCTTTGAGAAAAGGTATCTCAAAGCAGCATGGTCAGATAACACAATAACCTTGGACCCTAAGAGGTATGATCTAAACTTATCTACCGCAAATACAATGGCCAATAGCTCTTTTTCTGTGGTGGAGTAATTGAGTTGGGCATCATTCAGAGTCCTACTAGCATAATAGATGACATGGGGCATCTTATCTACTCGTTGCCCTAAGACAGCTCCAACAGCATAGTCAGATGCATCACACATAAGCTCGAAAGGTAGAGACCAATTGGGGGGTTGTATGATGGGAGCAGAAGTCAATAAAAGTTTGAGCTTTTCAAATGCTTGTGAACATTCATCATTAAAGACAAAAGTGGCTTCCTTAGCAAGTAGGTTGCATAAGGGACGAGAGATTTTGCTAAAGTCTTTAATGAATCTCCTATAAAATCCAGCATGACCAAGGAAAGATCGAATTTCCTTCACTGTTCGTGGTGGAGGAAGGTGTGAAATCAGATCAATTTTAGCCTTATCGACTTCTATTCCCCTATGAGAAATGAGGTGCCCAAGTACAATACCTTGTTGTACCATAAAATGACACTTCTCCCAATTTAACACGAGATTTGTTTCTTGACATCTTTCCAACACAAGGGATAGGTGGTGTAAACACTCATCGAAAGAAGACCCAAATATTGAGAAATCATCCATGAATACCTCAAGAAAACGCTTAACCATATCAGAAAAGATGCTCAACATACATCGTTGAAAGGTAGCAGGTGCATTGCATAGCCCAAAAGGCATGCGTCTATAAGCATAGGTACCGAAGGGACAGGTAAATGTGGTTTTTTCTTGATCTTCAGAAGCAATAGGAATCTGGTTGTAACCAGAATAACCATCCAAAAAGCAATAATGGCTATGTCCGGCTAGTCTTTCAAGCATTTGATTTATGAAAGGGAGAGGAAAATGGTCCTTCCTTGTGACTAGATTCAGTTTACGATAATCAATGCACACACGCCACCCAGTCGTCATTCTCGTAGATATTAACTCGTCATTAGTATTTTTGACAACCGTAATCCCAGACTTTTTAGGCACTACTTGGACAGGACTAACCCAAGTACTATCAGAAATAGGATAGATGATTCCCGCATCTAACAATTTGAGCACTTCGGCTCGGACAACTTCTCTCATGTTAGGGTTAAGCCTACGTTGCATTTCACAAGTTGCCTTTGAGTTTTCCTCAAGATGAATACGATGTATACACCTAGTGGGGCTTATACCCTTGATATCTGCTATTGTCCACCCTAAAGCTGTTTTATGTTCTCTGAGAACATTAAGTAACTTTTTCTCTTGTGCACTATCAAGATTATAGGCAATGATGACAGGTAACTTATTAGAAGGACCTAAGAATGCATACTTGAGATGCTTGGGCAAAGGTTTAAGATCAAGTTCGGGTGACTCTTCAACAGATGGGACAAGTTTAGACTTGGATGGTAAAAGAGGTTCTACCATGGCTTTCCATTTAGTTGTGTCCATAACAGGGGTAGAATCAAGCAATGAATTGACTTCAGCGATGGAGCTATCTATGTCAAAATCTAAGCCAAAATGGGCTAGACAAGTCTCGAGGGGGTCATGAGAATATAATTGTGGAAATGAGTTATGAACAAGGCTTTCAATCATGTTAATCTCAAAAGTATCCTCTAAATCTAGAGGTTGTTTTTCCACATTAAACACATTGAGTTTAACATTCATGTTGCCAAAAGATAGTTGCATAACCCCATTTCTACAATTTATGACAGCATTGGATGTGGCTAAAAATGGGCGACCTAAGATGACCGGAATGTGGTTACTAGGATTTTGGACAGGTTGGGTATCTAAGACGACAAAGTCCACTGGAAAAATAAACTTGTCAACCTTGATTAGAACATCTTCAATAACACCACGAGGAATTTTCATAGATCTATCAGCCAATTGCAGTGTTATAGGGGTCGATTTTAATTCACCAAGACCTAATTGCACATACACAGAATATGGCAATAGATTCACACTAGACCCTAAGTCGAGTAATGCCTTCTCAATCATATGATCACCAATGACACAAGAAATGGTAGGGCATCCAGGATCTTTAAACTTAGGTGGGGTGTTGTGACGGATGATTGAGCTTACTTGCTCTGTGAGGAAGACTTTCTTGTGCACATTTAACTTTCGTTTATGAGTGCAAAGATCTTTCAAAAATTTGGCATAGGCGGGAACTTGATCGACAAGAGTGAGTACGGGAATGTTTACTTGGACTTGCCTAAACAAGTCCATCATTTCACTATAATTCGTCCCTTTCTTGACTGGGGTCAAACATTGAGGAAAAGGGGCCTTGGGTATGTAAACTTCCATAGGATTAGACTCAGAAGAGGTGGATGATTTTTGACACTCTGGTGAAGCATCATTTTCTTTAAATTGCTTATTGTTCCCTTCTTCTACATCACACTCTTTGGACACAATTTTTGGTTCATGCCTAGGTATTTCTACCTTGTTATCAATTTGTTTGCCACTTCTAAGGGTAGTGATGGACTTCACTTCCTCGTATTGTTCATGCTTAGAACTAGAGCTCGCCTCATGTTGACCCTTTGGATTAGTTATGGGTTGACTAGGAAACCTTCCCTTCTCTCTCTCAGTTAAGGTAGAGGTAATTTGACCCATTTGAACTTCCAATTTAGCAATGGATTGAGAATTAGAATGCAAGCTTTGTTGGGTATCTTTTTGGAATTGAAGTGAACTTTGCATGAAAAGATAGAGAGTGTCCTCAATGGATGGCTTCCTAGTTTGTGTAGGATATGGTGAAAACTGTTGAGTTGATGACTGACCGGAAGCTTGAGGATAAGAATGAGTGTTGGAATTCCCATATGGAACTCCTTGATTTGACCCTTTATACCATGATAAATTTGGATGTTTAGCCCAACCAGAATTATAAGTCTGTGAATAAGGATCATTGTCTGGTCTCCTAAAAGCATTCAAGGCATGGGCTTGCTCAGATGCATGTTCAGAAAATGTCATATTATATGGACAAGACATTGTGAGGTGGGTTGGGCTTGAACATATGGAACACACCTCAGATTTAGGTGTCAATGGGGGCCCACTAGCTAACATCAAAGCATCGACTTTTCGAGCCAAGGAATCAATTTTTGCATTAAGGTCTACAGTACTTCCTATCTCATATATGCCACCCTTCTGTTGAAGATGAGTATTCCTTTCCACCCTAGTTGAATAATCCCATTGTTGGGAATTTTCACACAAAGTTTCAAAGAAGTCCCAAGCTTCGATGTCACTTTTATCCATAAATGTTCCTCCACTAGTGGCATCAACCATGCGACGGTTTTGGGGTGTTAAACCATAGTAGAAATATTGAACTAGTCGCCCCTTTTCATATCCATGGTGGGGACACTTAAGAAGTAAATCTTTCCATCTCTCCCAACATTCATAAAATTGTTCAACCTCTTTTTGTGTAAAATTTGAAATTTCTCTCCGAAGGGAATTGGTTTTATGAACAGGGAAGAACTTGTTCAAGAATGTTTTTGACAAAACATCCCAAGTAGAGATAGATCCTGGTTCTAAAGAATTCAACCATGCCTTCGCCTTATCTTTTAAAGAAAATGGAAAGAGACGTAGACGAATGGACTCATCAGAGAAGTTTTGGAACTTGAATGTGGAACAAATGTCTAGAAAGTCCTTGGCATGATAATATGGATCCTCACTATTTAGACCATGGAATGTGGGCAGAAGTTGGATGACACTTGGTTTAAGCTCAAAGTGTGTGGTTGTTGTGGCTGGCAACACTATACATGAAGGTGTACTACATTGGACAGGGGCAGAGTATTCCCTAAGTGTTTTAGGCGCAACCTCTTCTCCCATCTCAACCAAAGGTTTATCCAATTTATTTTTACATTTAGATCTTTTCATAAATGTTCTTTCAATTTCTGGATCAAAGGATACTAATTTTGGATTTTGAGATCGACAACCTTGCATATACTAGACACACACTCAAGAAAGTTAACAAGGATATACCTAGCAACCAAACAAGCCAAACAAGTATTTTTTTTTATTATATTTATTTATTTTTCTAATTTTCTTTGTGAGAATTAATTCAAGGGCAATGTTAATGTTTATTTTCTAATCTTGTAGAGAAATATCAGGAATAGCCACAATAATTCTCTCCTAATTAGAGCTCCTACTCTCTTCCAAAGTAAATCAAAGGATGACCAGTTAAGGCCCGCCAACTAAACAACCAGGTGGGTTCCCAGGTAGGTGGAGAGGCACTAGGCCTGCTTAATGACGGGACGTCCACACAACCTTAAGCAACAAAGTCGCCGTTTGACAGAACCTTTCTAGACATTGTTAAGTTGGAAGGTGCTCACTGGAGTTACCAAAGATTATCTTTTTCCAAGAGGGTCCTATGAGCTATATGAAAATCCTAGGGCCAACGTCTACTTGATTTTAGATTAAAAAAATTAGGCTTGGGTTTGACAAATGCAAGGAGATTTTTAACCTAGGTGGGCAAGGAATTGGTGATGAAATCCAATCCTTATCTTGTTAGGGGTTAGTGCCCTTACTAAAATTTTATGCAGAATGCTAAATTAAAATGCACAAATAAAACAAGTAAGAAATAAAGGAGAGAAAACAAAATAAAAAAAATAAAAAAATACAAAGGAGTAATAATAAATAATAATAAAATAAAAATAAGGTTATAGTCACTTACCTGAATTGCAAAATTATGCAATAGTGCGATTTTTTTTTTCCTCTTCTTTTTCCTTTTTTTTTTCTTTTTTTTCTTTACGCCCCTTTTTTGTACCAAGCGTCCTACAGTTGAGGAAGCAGCAATATCAAACCTGTAAAAGGATGACAATGACTTGGATGTTGCTTGGAATTAAAAGAATCACAGAAAATTGGAATGAAAAAAAATAAAATAAAATAAAAATAAAATAAATAAAAATAAAATAAACCTAAACTAAGAATTATGATAAATAATAATCTTCAAATTTAATTGTATCAAATACAATCCCCGGCAACAGCGCCAAAAACTTGATGCGAAATTTAGAGTAACCCAAAAGATAGATTAACCCAAACCAAAATTTACTCGCAAGTATACGAATCATAGTAGTAAAGAGTACAAGTATTGCGAGGTCATTCCCACGAGGATTGATTAGACAAATTAAATCTAAAAATTACTATCTAACTAATTCAACCAAATATTGATGATTTTGATAAAAGAATAATTGTAAAAGAGATGAAAGAACAATGATAAAGAAAATACCAGGGCTTTGATTCCACCACTAATCAATACAATTCCAATTTTCAATTGAAGTTATTAAATAGCCAAATAATCTTCACACATCCAATAAAAAATAATTATAATCAAACATATGGATGGCATATCCGGGTTAGGGCATAGGTTCAATTAAATATTTATTATCTTGATCATGAATAATAAACAAATAATTGAAAGAATAACATAAATCACAACTAACTATCCATGGTTAGGCATAAATAATTATGATTTACTTTCTTCTTCTTAAATCGCCAAATAAGATTACATGTTCATGGTCAGACACAAGTAACCTATATGCTAAAGTTCCAATAAATTCAATTAAAGTCTTGGTTAAAGCACATAAAATTGAAAGTATAAGAAAACATTAAAATAATAATAAGAAGAATTTAAATGAAAGATTCAACTACTTATTTCAATTGAAATAATAGAATTGAAGAAAAAAAATAATAAAACAACAACCAAACCGAAATTGAAGATGGAAGAACGCCTTTGCTTTCTCCGTGGATTGCACCAGTCTTATCTTATTTTCCTTGGCTCTTGATGATCCATTGTGCATCCATATATGCCCTATTTATAGGGGTCTTCAAGGTTTCATCTAGGAAAGTAAATAAGAGAATACAATATTCTCATATTTCTTTTCCTAATTAATGATATCTTGCAGCCCACTTTTGACCAATTTGGAGAGTAAATTTGGAAGATATTGGTGAGATACTATTTTCTTGTTAATCAAGTCCTCTTCCCGCAGCCCTTGATTTCATTCCATTCTGATCGTTCCTTCAAAATCTGTGATTATATTATCAAGCTGATGCTGATTTTCGCACAAAATAGTATGTCAGATTTAAAATGTCTTTTTCGCCCTCTAAACTTCAGAATTAGGGTTTCTATGTGAAATACCAATATTCTTTAAATTGAATCAGCTTTCTAGAAACACTGGGCTCACACAAATCCGAACAACGGGCTGAAATATATGACCCAAATACTAAGACGTGGTCTAAACAGATTTTGGGCTTGTTTAGATGGATTTAACTCATTTGTACCAGAAATCACCAATAACCTATAAAAATATAAAAACACAAATATTAATTAAAATAATTTAAAATAAATGACTAAAAAATATATTTTTGGAGGTTAATCGTGTATGAATTCTGCACTTATCACTTATGTAATTATTTCGTAATTTTTAGAGAAACTTTATTTTAGGTTAGTTTTAGTAATTAGGTTTATTTTAATTATGTCTCCCAAATCATTTAGGAATGTTATGCCTTTTCTCTATAAAAGTCCACGTACATCAGAATAAAGGGGGCTTTTTCTTTTAACAAAAATTAGTGCGTAGAAGAACACATCTGGAGAGCGACGAAGAGGAGAAGACCAAGAAAAAATAGAGGAAAACACCAAGAGGTCTATGGATTCGGGCTCAACATCGATGATGCGATCTCTAGTGAAACCCTAGCCCAAGTAATGTAGACAATGTTTTATTTCTTTTTATTATGAAAGAGGAAGCTAAATAGCGATTTTGTGATGATTATGTAGATGAGAGATCGTGATATTCTGTTGTTATAAGGTTTTAAATTACCCTATTCTAGATTGATGTTTTGTTTAATTTTTCATAATTGTATTTAATCACTACAAGCTAGAACTTCGGAGGTTAAATTGCTAATTTTCTACATAATAGTTCTTAAAACAGAAAACCTTGGTTTGAACAATTCATGCTAAGGGAATGTGTGATTGTTGTGTTTTAATTTAATGCATTGTAGGAGTAGGATAGAGTAATTGCACACCCTAATTATATTCACTCCGAAGATGAGTTGTGGCTGAGCCCGGTTGAATGTAATATTTGTTGGGGACTAGAAGCTCGCTTGTAGCAACACTAGTTTGATTCATAGAAGTTGTGTCTCCCTTTCATGATAGAATGAATAATATGTTTACATTACGAAGCTAGTGGTGGCGCTAGATACGCCATAGACTTTCTCCATTAAATTTTCTCAATTTATCTTTACTTGTTTTATTTAGTTTAGTTGTTTATTTAAATAGTTAATACAAAAATCAAAATCAAAATATCTTTACAATTCAAGAATATTATTTTATTAGAATTTAGAGTACGACTTAATCATTTAGGTTCGATAACCTGTCTCAAGCCATACTATACTATAATATGATTCGTGCACTTGCGATAGGTAAAACTAGGTCATTATAGTCTTATTTTTAATCATATTTTTAACCGACCTAAGACATTGATCACTCTTTGACTCTGCTCTTGGATAGAAACGAACATGAACTTGGTTAATTCACCGAAGTTAGCTCTATTTCTTCATTAAGCTCTTGAAACATGCTTAAACACACAAACGACATAAAAATACCAAATAGTGGAATGAAAAGACATAACAATTGTAAGATAGGGGCTTAAAATGGACAATATTGAGCTCCTATCACACCCCCAAACTTACATATTGCTAATCCCTTAGCAATGAACTCAGGAAAACTTCCTTGTGATGATTTTTATCCTATCTAACCTACATTAATCTACATTATTCCCTTGTTTTCGTGAGGGTCGACGATTACACTTAGCACGTGTAACAAGCCTTTTAAACCCTTAGGTTGCCCCTAGTGGACGAGTGAAATCTCGTGAGGGTTAGCTATATTACCCACAACTTCTCCATTCTCTGCAATCACGTAATCATGAGTTCACACACGCATCAACTAAGTCATAATACAATGCATAAGACAATATAGATGCAAATATTCTCACTCACTACCGAACAACAACTATCTCGAGTTTTGTGTCATGAATGATTCCCACTTAAGTGAATGACTTCATTACTTTTCTACTCCCAATCCAGACAACCCTCCGTGTTTATGTGAATATTCTACCATGGTATTTCAATTCCTCTTCTCCTACTTCATTGATCAAATTTTGTCATTTTTCATAAAAACTCATTTTTCCATCTTTCCACTTACCATCAATTTTTGTCTTTCTAAACTTCGGACTTTCCAGCGAGGATTTTTAGTCCCGACCAACTAGGCTCGAGCTTCTTTAGTGGGATTTATGCTCATTAGTTTTCTCCCATTTTTATGTGAACAATGATATTGGTGATACCAATACCCGGTTACTGAGATCGAAGAACTACTTTTTGCATTTTTATTTTTTACAATATATTTTCCACTTTCTCCATTTCAACCATAACATCTCCCCTTTTAATATAGCAAAATTATTATTTCAACTACATAGTCAAAGATTAACTATTTTCCCATAGTGAATGTGTGCATGTGCTTATAGGTCAAGGTCGTCATTCTCAGTTTCAATTTCACTAATTCACTCACCCATATAAAACCACATCACTTTCACTCAGCTTGATCTAATAATTACTCTCATGAATGGGAATATCACAACATATACTACTCATGCATCATAAATACAAACTCAGTCAAGTTGTAATGCAAAACAATCATGCGTAAAAACAAAGAATTTTATTCCAAAAAATTTTAAAAAAAAAAATTTCAATTTTTTTTAATCATTCCCTAAACTATATCCTCACCCCCAAACTTAAAACAAACCATGTTCCCATGGTTTATAAAACAAAGGAAATAGTACAGTTACCCTTGAAGCGTGATTATAGACTTTTACAATAAAGCACTCGAGCTCCTCCCCCAAACTTGATTTGGATAAATTGTAGATATGCTCAACAAAACACACATACCCAATATCATAGCAAGGAGAAACAAATTCATCATAAATATCTGGAAATCATCAATATAGCACACAAGGAATGAGAAATTTTACTATTATACAAACTAAGGCTAGAAACTAACTTTCACAACCTAGGACCAATGTTTAACGTCTTTGGCATGACAACTCAGCAAAGGGTTATCCAACATCATTCCTCTCTGCAACACGTCCCCTAATCGTAGGACAAAATATAGAAGGCGACTCTCTCAGTGTTCTCACCTGTAGACAATTAGTACTATCCATGACATCAAATATAGAACAATAATCACCATATAAAGTACCTCCTCTGTCATGTTCTCACTTCACCCCATATACGGTCAATGTGTCCAACAGATCCTCCTTCAACTCCTTATGTAATGTTCCCTCCACCAATTCATCACTCTCCATTAAACTGATAGATGCCATAAATTCTAATCCAGGATCAATCTCCTCATAAATCTTCAATCGCTGACCACGCATTTTTAACTTATTACCAAAACCTACCTTTCCGTGGGAGTAAACCGATTTAACTCTAAAAAGTCCGTCACATCTTAACCGGATCTTACCTGGAAACAATTTCAATTTTGAATTACACCGCCGTCCCTTCCAGTCGAGCTCACGGAACTTAAGACGAACATGCTTAGCATGATTACTCTTATCCGAGCTATGTAAATTCGAACATCCTCATACGCATAATTCTGTATCCCCTCACACTCATTTCTTAATCGTGGATCTTCCCAGGCATACAACTTGTCTACCATGTTTATACTCAGCAGTCGCTCATCTGAAAAGGGATCCTTAAAAGGGGTGTCATCCTTGATAGGCTCTATGACAGTTCGTAGTAAATGATTAACTCTCACAGTCTTCACGCCCTTTTTATCTTTCAATACGCCATCCTCTTGATCATGAATTAACCCGCACAACACCATTTCTTGAAGTGTACTCTTAAGCATCAACTTTTGTGGAAGAATAAGTTAAGGTCCAGTCGACTTTCTTGGTGCTTTCTCTGGCTACAAGTACAAAGCAACTTCCAATGCCATGATAACTTCCAAATTTGATTGTTGTTGATCCTCCCATTTTCAAACTTCGCCTCCATATCTTGTTTATTCGTCACTAAGCTCTTCTCTCGACCTTCAGTGCCGTTATACAACCCAACTTATAAAGTGAGTTATCAGGCACCAATGTCGTTGGTGACACAATTGGAGATTCAGGTGAATCTCTTGGTTCTTCCCCTGACTGCAAACCTAGATCTTTTTCAAATGTAGTGATCACTTCTAAATTAGAGCGGTGTTGATCCTCCCATGTGTCAAACTTTGCATTAGACCTTTCAATCACAACATCTAGGTCATTTCTTGCTCTGCTCTGAGGTACAACTTCTTCAACCATCTCATATATATTAAAACACTCTGTTGGTTCAAGTAATTGATGGTTAATATAAAAAAACATTCATCCTCATCTTTATGTCCCCAAAAGATATATCCATAACCCTTGTTCTACAATTAACACACGCATTCGACGTAGCCAAAAACGATCTTCCTAAGATAACAGGGATATGTCTCTTTGATCTTTGGTCATGCTCTATGTCTAACACCACAAAGTCTACAGGATAGTAGAACTTACCCACTTGCACAATGACATCCTCCAGAATTCCTCTCGATTGTCTAATTGATTTGTCCACCAATTGAAGTACCACCCGGGTAGGATTGAGCTCTCCCAACCTTAGTTATTGATAGACTGAGTAAGGTAATAAATTAACACTCACACCGAGGTTAAGAAGAGCTCTACTAATCTTTTGGTCACCAATGACACAAGAAATAATGGGAACATCAGAATCTTTCATCTTAGGTGGAGTATCACTCAATAAGATCGAACTCACTTGCCCAGTCAACAAAATCTTCTTCGGGGCCTTAGTTCTACTTTTCCTTTTTTGCGTACAGAGGTCTTTCAGAAATTTAGCATAGTGTGGAATTTGGTCGATAATGTCTAAGAGAGGTATATTGATGTTGATCTGTCGGAATGTCTCCAACATGTCTAACTCTTTATTCTTACCAGTTTTGGTTGGCTCTCTAAGACATTGAGGGAATGGTGTTTCCTTCTCATATGGTGCCCTTTTCGGCTATTCATTTTCCTCCACTTGAGGTCGATCTTTTTGACCTATCTCAGCTTCTTTCTTCTGAGCTTCTTCTTCTGCCTTTCTTTGAACTTCTTTAGTCGTTTGCTTCTTCAGCCTCTCTTCATGTTGCTCCTCAGCCTTATTCTCCACTTCTCTCCCACTTCTCAAAATTATGACAACTTAGATTGTCTCATGACGAATCTCATTAGTGAATGATCTAAGCTCCAGTGTTTGTTGCGGTTTTGGGTTGACTATCGATTGACTCGGCAATTTTCCTGGTTCTCTTACATTCCTTGGATTAGCCATTTGGCCCACCTGGATGTGTAATTGTGCCAATGCTTGAGTATGAACACTTAACATGTTATGAATATCCATTATGGTATGCTCTAGCTTACTAGTCTGTAAATCGAGTGGAGGAATTTGGCTTCTTGGAAGTTGAGTCTGGTAGTTATATGGTTGCACAACTTGATTTTTATTGAATGACTGAATAACTTGATTATTATTGAATGGCTGAAGGGATTGAGAATTGTTGGATGGTTGTTTGGGTTGGTAGTTTAGCTGAGAATTTTGAGCCATGATTGTTGGTTGGGAGTCGAATGATTGTTGACTCTGTTGGAACCTTGGTTGTGGATTATATGACTATTGTCTCTCAGTAAACCTTTGTTATGGATTGTGTGATTGTCTTTGTTGGAACCTTGGTGGTGGGTTCTCTATATTTGTAGATCTATAGGACAAGAACGGGTGATTTTTGGCATTTGAGGTGTATGAATTAGTGAAATGAGCATTATTTGAATAGTTCCACGATGCATTGGCATCGGCAAACATTATGTCCTGATACTCAGTTTAAGAATACTCAACTTTTACATCTAACACTTCCTTCGAAGGGGAATGACTTCGTTACAGAAACTTGTCAATTCTTTTTAATTTATCTCCTATCAATACCACTAACTCTCTCACATTATCATGATTCACGATATAAGCTTTATCAAATCTTCTATCATGTTCACCTCTAGACCTCAACTCAGATTATATTGAATCGTATTCTCACTAATATTGTTAAACAACTCTAAAAGTTCTTTTGCCGGCTTCAAGATAAATTGACCATGTGTTGATGCATCTATCAAAGTCTTATGTGCATCTCTAAGTCCCATATAAATATTATTGGCTATATCCTATTCAGAAAACCTATGGTGGGGACACTTATACAAGATTTCATTATATCTCTCCTATATGTCATGAAAATGCTCACCGAGTGATGGGACGTTAGGTGTATAAAAATATGTGGTTAAAAACAACATCTTAACGACTTTAGATTTTACCTTTCGCAAGCACACGCATCAATTATAGAATAGCAAACGGCTTGAGTAAGGGATATCGATCCCACAGAAACTAAGATTGTTCACTTTAGCAATTCAAAAATACTTAATTATATTTTCTGAAAATTGTTTGTTTGGGTGGTCAAAGACCAAATTATCTATTTTAACTAATATTATCTAAAAAACAAATTAAATTGGTTGTGATTTAGATGAGAGAGAAAACTAGGGTTTTCATCATTTCACCACTAACCGCATAATATAGTTCCTCATTGTATCAATTGTAAGAGGGTGATCCATAACTGTGAATCAGGTCGTAAAACAAATAGCTAAATACAACCACAAAAAGGAGTATCATCAACCGGATTGTGACAACCCATCTCATGACTGGCCTAACCAGTACATGACAATTATAATACTATAATCCACTCCTACTGCATGAAAATAAACCAAAGTATGCCTATATTAAATCGCCAAGGCACGACTTGTGTCAACCTAGGGTTTCAAGTTTCATTACCACCATTGTGTAGAAAACTATAATTAAGCATCCGAGTTCTTGCTCATATTGAATAATCATAGTTGTACAAAATAATACATTAATTCCATCTAAGACAAGAATTTAGAACAAACATAGAATTTTATATTGCAAATCAGTATAGTCTCTTAACTACTACGATCATCACAGTATGGTCAACAGTTTCTCCTCTTTAGAATTGAAAGTAATGAAAGAACTACATTACTTGGCTAGGGTTTTGCTAAAAAACCCTAGATATCGAGTTAGTTAGCCATGGAAGATGGTGACTGCATTGTTGATGTAGAAATGTTCTTCATAGTCTTCTTCTCCGGATCTCTAGGTTTGAATATGGCTCTCAACAGTAACAAGTATGAATGAATAAACCTCTTAACCAGCCTCTACGAACGTCTCACAAAACCAACCCCTCCTTAATCCTCTTTTTTTTCTGATATACAATCGTGTATATATAGGCAATGGTATAGAGAGACACTTTTCAATCTTTTCACTCTAAAACTCATATAAACCCTAACTTCTCATATATATAAGTGTATATACATGTATATAGAGGTCTGGAGTCGCAGACACGTCTTCCAATTGAGTCAGGGTGAAACAGGAAAAATTCATGAAAAACCAACAAAAATTGTCGCACCTACGTTTCAAGCGTAGGTCCAAGTGTACCCTTTAGGCGTAGGTCCAAGCGTAGAATTATGTTTTCCAACCACTTTTTGAAACTAAAAGCATAGGCAAAAAATGTAGGTATTTTGTAGAAAATCATTTTTCTCCGTGAATGTACCAAAACAACCATCTTAAACCCACGACACTTTTTGCTGAAGATGGCGGCTTTTGGAAATATTGTTTTTGCCCTTTGGGAGCTATTTTTGTCTCGGAATGGCTTTTTGACTCTCCTCTTGGATAGAAAGAACATACTCTTTAGTTAATTCATCGAAGTTAGCTTTATTTCTTCATTAAGCTCTTGAAACATGCCTTAACACGCAAATGTAATAAAAATACCAAATAAAGGAATGAAAGAACGTAACAATAGTGAGTTAAGGGGTCAAAATATCTAATATTTGACACTTATTACCGAGCAATTCCCTAAATCTTTTTATCACATCTTATGCTTCTGAGGTCTTTCCTATGGGATAATGTTTTTCTATAAAATCTTTTTTAAGGGCTTCCCAATCAATTTTAATCGTTTTAGCCAATTGGATGTCTCTTTCAACGACCATGAAAATAATCGCACTCGCAAGTCATTTTTGGATAAATTATCATACATAACAGTAGAGACTACCTCTAAGAAATCATTTATGTGCTGGTATGGGTCCTCAATTCTAAGTCCAAAAAATTTAGGAAGCATATTAATAACGCTTGTCTTGATTTCAAAGTGCTTTGCACCTTCTTATTCTAGAAAATCAGCATAGAAATCATACGCATCGGGCGCGTAGTATCCTTTCAGGGACGTCTCCGGTGCCCTTTTTTGGTTAGCTCTTTGGTCACCCATCACTTCTTCTTCAATGATTTGGCTGGTACCTTCCTCTAACTAACGATAACGCTCTTCAATAGCTTGACGTTTTCGATACAAAAATAAAATCCGTTCGATCTCAGGATAAAAAAGGTTTTAATTCAACGTTGGGATCAAAACGGGATTTTCGATTAGTCATACACCAAAAAAAAAAAATTCTATACTTTTTGTTTTTTTTTTACTACTCAACTATTCTAAATATTAATAGAAAATAAAGCTAAAATTATGCACAAAATTAAGATAAACTAAAACTCATAAGAGGTCCAATGACGTAACTATTGCTTCGCCAAATCCCTTTATGTTTTTCAGAGTGCCTCGCAAAAACACAAAAATTATAACTTTAAATACAATACAATAACGCAATATAAAAAAACTATTAAAGCTATAGAACAATGCTTAGTCCCCGGTAACGGCGCCAAAAACTTGATGTTTGTCTAAAGGGGGTAAAAATAATTGTTTAAAACAACCTCTTATGATGGCGCTAGGTTTTACCCTACGCAAGCGCACGTATCAATTTTAGAATAGTAACGGCTTGAGTAAGGGATATCGATCCCACAGAAACTAAGATTGTTCACTTTAACAGTTTAAAAATAATGAGTTATATTTTTAAAAAGTTGTTTGTTTTGGTGGTCGAAAACCAAATTATCTAAATTCACTAAATTATTCAAGAAAGCAAAGTAAATTGGTTTGTGATTCAAGAGAGAGAGAAAATTAGGATTTTCATCGCTCCACCACTAACCACATAACGTAGTTCTATCAATGTAACAGTTGTAAGAGGGCGATCCATAAACTGTGAATCAGGTCGTACCACAAATAGCTAAATACAACCCCAAAAAGGATTGCCATCAACCGGATTGCGACAATCCATCTCATGACTGACCTGATTAGTGCGTGCCAATTAAATTACTCTAATTTACTCCTGATGCATGAAAATAAACTAAATTATGTCTATCTCAAATCGCCAAGGTATGGCATGTGTCAACCTAGGGTTTCAAGTTTTATTACCACCATTGTGTAAAAAATCATAAATTAAGCATCTGAGTTCCAACCCATAGTGAATAATCATGGTTGTGTAAAATAATATATTCATTCCATCTAAGACAAGAATTTAGAAAAAATATAGAATTTTGTATTAAGAATAAAAATAATCTCTTATCTACTACAATCATCACAGTACGGCTACAGTTTCCCCTCGTTACAATTGAAAGCAAGATAAAATCTACATTACTTGGCTAGGGTTTTGCTAGAAAACCCTAGATACCGAGTTAGTTGGTCATGGAAGATGAAGACTGCATCTTTGGTTTATAATCGATCTCCATATCCTTCTTCTTTAGATCTCTAGGTCTCAATATGACTTCTCTTCTTCAAAGATATATAACTTCAGAGACTGCTCTGAAATTGAACGTGTGTAAAGCTCTAAACCCCAACCCCTAATTCTGATGTATAGTTATGTATTTATAGGCAAGCTGAGGGAAACCCTAATGGTTGTCTTTTTCGGTAATTTCACACTAAACCTAGTAAAAACCCTAAGTTATCATATATATGTATGTATATATATGTATATAGAGTCTGGAGTCGCAGCCGCATCATGGAATTAAAACGGGGGTAAAACAGGCAAAAACCACATAAAATTACAGAATTCAACCGTAGCTACGCTTTAAGCGTGGGGTTAGGCGTAGTTTCAAGTGTACAAATCCACTTTCCAGCCACTTTTTTATTCTGTAAGCGTAGATATTTTCTTGAAAATTACTTTTCTCTGTAAATGCACCAAAATGACCGCCTTGAACCCATGATACTTTTTGCTTGAAGTGATGACTTCGGGAAATGCCGTTTTTGCCCATTGGGAGCCATTTTTGTCTCAAAAACACCTCTTTGACTCTCTTCTTGGATATAAATGAATATGAACTTGGTTAATTCACCGAAGTTAACTCTATTTCTTCATTAAACTCCTGAAACATGCTTAAACATACAAACGACATAAAAATAACAAATAATATAATGAAAAGACATAACAAATGTAAGATAAGGGCTTAAAATGGACAATATTAAGCACCTATCAATTAATACATTTATTATTCATTCACTTTATTTTATATATTTATTATTTGATCTTATTTATTATTTATTCGTTCATTTTTATTTTTATTTGCTCTATAAATATATTATCTTAATTAATTTATTTATTTATTTATTCACTTTGGGTTTTATGTTCTATACTTATCTAGGCCCAAAATATTGCTTCCACTAATGCAAATATTTTATTTTAGCAATAGTAAGTGATTTATTAATTCTTAATTTTTTTCATTACCAGAAATATTTTCAGTTTTCTGCTTTTAAAAAATTTCACAACAGGTGTACATTACCAAACATGTTTTGCTTCTAATCCAAATAATAGCAAAGCAAATCACAACTTCAAATTTCATAAAAAATAGTAATAAAAAAAAATAGTAGCAAAAAAGAAAAACCTCATCATTACCAAATGTTACCAAATAGGGCGAAAACGTGCAATATGGACTGATCAATTCATTATTAATTGCTTAAACTAATTTTCAAGGGAAAAAAAAACTGTTGATAAAACTCATTTACAGACACAGAAAAAACATAATTGTTGAGATCATGATAAATATACTATACTCTAGCAGAAAAAGGAACACTAAATCACACATATAGTGCAAATGGAATGTTCAAAATCCGAAAGCAAACATTGTTTTTTGGTGTCAACATTGTGGGATGTGGATTCTCGAAGTATTATTGAAGAGAATTGGCCCTCCTTTTATGAATAGTCACATTTATGGAATAAAGAGTGGGGCTTTAATTTGTCTAAGGTTTTTAATATAATGTGGGAATATACATATTGTCTGGTTAAAAATGGTGATTAGGATTCCTCCTTATCAAATCACAAGTCGACACGCAAGCATCTGTAATTGCATGTAATCCTCGTGGACACGCCACGTCAGAAAATGTGGTACCATTTACCAATAATATATATCGAAGGACCTTTTAGCTAGCATCATTCATGATTTTGCAGTATCATTGCAAAAGAGCAAAAATCAATATATAGGTAAATCAATTGTAGCAATTTGTATTGTTGCAACCAGAAACACAAATTGTTCGATCTTAAGCTTTTTAATTGGAATCATATTCATTTACTGTAACACTGATATGTTCTCTTTGATCAGTTTTATTTATGAATCGAAATATATATTTGATCACTAGTGGTGCTCAACAGTGTTGGATTATTAATTTATTACTAGGTAATATATATGGGTAAATAGCTAAAAATACCCCTCAACTTTTTTCTCTTTCTCTACTATACCTCCTCAATTAATTATACCCCTCTCAACTTTCATTTTCTTGCATTTTGGGTTTGCCCTCAAATTTTTTTACCCTTTTACCCTCCAAATATTTTGTATTTCCACCTTACCTTTAATCATATTCTTACTATTATATTTCTTAATTCTTTAAATTACAAAAATATTATTTCTTTTAGTTACAATATTAATTATGTCATTTACCTTTAATGTATTTGACTAAATATACTCTCAAATGTATTTTTTTTTTAATAAGTTCTAATTATTTTATTTGTAAATCAATTAATTTGGTATTAAATTTTAGTTTGATTTAAATCATAAAACTCAATCATAATTAATATATTCATAAATAAATCCAATTTATGAAAACAATATATATATTTTGAACAAAATATATATATTTCGGAATATATATATATATATTGGAAAATGATATATATTTTGGAATATATATATAATTCGTTAAAAATATATCTTTTCCGAATTCTTTTAAAAAATATGAATTTTTTCCAAAAAATAATTTTTTTGGGAAGAATATATATTATGTTCCAAAATATGATTTTTTCTGAAAAATAATTTTTATTGAGAAAAATATATATTATTTTCAAAAATATGAATTTTTTCCGAAAATAATTTTTTTGAGAAAAATATATATTATGTTCCAAAATATGATTTTGAGTCATAATACCTAAACTACCATCAATAGTATAAGAGGGTTTAGTGAAATCAAACCTTCAAAAAAATTATTTTTTGAAAAAATATGTATATTTTGGAATATATATTGGAAAATGATATATGTTTCGGAATATATATATATATGATTCGTCAAAAGTATATATTTTTCGAATTGTTTTAAAAAATATGAATTTTTTATGAAAAATATACATTATTTTCTAAAATATAAAAAATATATATTTCGGAAAAAAAAATCATATTTTGGAAAATAATAAATATTTTTCTCAAAAAAATTATTTTTCGGAAAAAATCATATTTTGGAACATAATATATATTTTTCCCAAAAATTTTATTTTTTGGAAAAAATTCATAATTTTTTAAAACAATTCAAAAAATATAAATTTTTGACGAATTATATATATATATTCCAAAATATATATCATTTTCCAATAAAAATTTATTTCATTTAAATCATAAAACTCATTATCCTAATTAATTTTATTTTTTGCCCAAATGAAACTTTCTTTTCATAAAAATATATTCATAAATTCTTATTTATTTATGAATATAATAATTAGGATTGAGTTTTATGATTTAAATCAAACTAAAATTTAATAACAAGTTAATTGATTTACAAATAAAATAATTAAAACTTTCAAAAAAAAAATTAACATTTGAGAGTATATTTAGTCTAATACATTAAAGGTAAATGACATAATTAATATTCTAACTTAAAGAAATAATATTTTTGTAATATAAAGAATTAAGAAATATAATAGTAAGGATAGAATTAAAGGTAAGGTAGAAATACAAAAAGTTTGGAGGGTAAAAGGGTAAAACAAATTGAAGGCAAGCTCATGGTGCAACATTTTATGAAACTTTAGGGGGTTTTAAGCTCATTTCATAATTGAGGGGGTATAGTAGAAAAAGAGAGTAAAATTGAGGGGGGTTTAAGCTATTTACCCAATATATATTGCATATATATATTAATATATATTTGTTGTCTTAATAACTTGAGACAACCCACAGAGAGACTTATAAGTTGATCACTGTCTGTATTAATCTGCAGACTATGGACCACTGTGAGCATAAAGCTCTGCTATTATATCAACTTGTCACAGTTTAATTAATCACAAGTCAAAGTTTGTGGATCTTTATATATCCAAATTTTATGATTTCTTGTTTCCGCATAAGATAAGGTATCAAAATTATTGAACACAAGCCTAGTTGAATTGAATTAAAAACCAGAATCTGTAAAAGAGGTGATGTTTCATAAGCAGCAATATTAAATGGCGAATCTAATCACACGTGCTATATATGGTTCTATGTATTGTGCATGCTTATCTAATCCCTTACCTCATGAATGAAGATTTCACACGTTCGACAGCACGATTCTATGAATTCAAATTATATCAGCATTTAGCAGATTAAGTAGCCTGATTCTAGTTTAACACCTTAATTGATGTAATAATATATGACAATTAATTTCAACTATATATATATATATATATATATATATATTTGCAGTACTATTGCAATATTCCTAGCTAGTTATGGGAATAAATTCTCGGAACATTCCTTGAAAGAAATGAAAAAAGATCTGCTAGTCATACCTTTAGGTTTTCTTAGGACTTGATTGAGGTTTTATGTGTGGCATGCCATCAACAGGTTCAAATGATTCCTAATATTTCCACATACATGTATATATATATATATACATGTATCAATGACAGGTTGAGTCACAACAGATGCATTTGCACATGTTATTAGGAGGCTGCAAGGAGTGCCAAGTGGATATGAATCTTCAAAACGGCTTTTGAATTATTGTCATAAAGGTAATGAAACAAAGAAGAATAGAATTTGGAAACGGATGGGCATTAGAGAGAATCGATTCCAGACACATGATTTCTTTCTCTAGTTTCTCCTCCTTTTTAACCTCATGATCAACTTGCACCTCTCCCACATAAACCTACTCAAGGTGTATATGTGAGCATAAAGGAACTCATGACATGCATGCACATATGTTGGCAATGTTCGCATACAATGGTAGACAGATATGTGAATGAGATTGAGATGGGAAGTAAAAAATCTACAAAGCAAATAAAAACTTCCCCTCATACACCGTCCTACAAATGAATACCGAAAAGAGAATAATATGTTAGAAGCCCCCCTTTTTTTCTTTTTTTTGTTTTTTATAAAATAATGCATGGAGAATCATGTAAAGAGGGGCATTATAGTGCTTTTGTGTTTGAAAATATGTGGTTGTATGCATGGATTTACCAGTTTGTAGCATAATTAGAAGGCCTCCCCCACCATCTCAAAAAGAAGTCAGAGTAAGAGCAAGTTTATCTAAACATTTTTGAGCAACCATCAGAAGCTCGGGTAACATGAAAAAAGAACTCCATGGCCCCCACTCTTAACAACTATATAAACCATTCCAACCCTTTGAGCAATATCACCAACTCCATAACAATCTCTTGTACTACTATTTGGTGCTACAATTTTGTGCTTGGAGCCTTCATCTTCTTTTAGGTCAGCTCCTTCTGCTTGATGCTTCTTTTTCGCATTTTAGATGATTTCGTACGTTTAAATTTTTTCTTTAAAAAACCTCGAGTTAATTCCAGGACAAGAGGTTGAAGATTAGTGTATGCACAAATGCTTCTTCCATAGTTTTGTGTAGTTTTACCATGTTGCCACAAATGCTAATTAGCTATTTGTCTGATCCTCATTCTTTATGGAATGTTAACTATATTTCTCTAACATTTATTTTATTTTGTATTTCTTCAGATATCAAGAAAGGAGAAATGAGCAGGGAAGGAGATTGGATGTGCAATTCTTGCCAACACATGAACTTCAAGAAACGGGAAACGTGCCAACGATGCCAGTGCCCTAAATTCGGAGGGGGGCCTAACGTGTCGTATGGAGTAAACAGGACCGAAGTCTTGGCTGGCGACTGGTACTGCAGCGCCATGAACTGTGGAGCGCACAACTACGCAAGCAGAGCAAGCTGCTATAGATGTGCTGCAGCCAAAAATGATTATTGCGAATATGGGGGCGCCATGATGGGCTCGGGAGCTTATGCGTATGGAAGCAGTGAAATACCGGGATGGAAAACCGGTGACTGGATTTGCACCAAGTGAGTTCACAAATTACATTTTACTTTGAGCAGATGATACTGTATTGGGATGCTAAAGCACATAAAAGATAATGGATAAGAAACATATCCTCTGATAACTCAGAACCTATTCTCACGAAAATAAAGTTGATAGAAACGGACCTGCATTGTTTCATATGCTTCGAATAGCGAGTGCTCTTTAAGCTGATTAGATAGATAGATATCTATTTTATCTAATGTTATTGCTCAACATCGACAAAATAATAGCAGTATATATATATATATGTATTTGTTATGTGATATTGATTACATTTTGAATTTGGTCAGCTTGGGATGTGGTTTACACAACTATGCTAGTAGGATGGAGTGCTACAAATGCAAAAAACCAAGGGATTTTTGGTAAGCAACTTTCATGGTCATTGTTTTGGTAACTTGTCACACTCTAAAAATAGTTGATTTTAACACTACTATTTCCATTTCCTCATACATTCATTCCTTTTATTTTCAGATGGCGCCGTCTAATGAAAGGGAAATAAAAGAGATTATCAAATGTAGCAGCCTCCCAAGTTCCATGCCTCTGCCATCTTCCATTAGCATCTTTCCTCTTCTTTTTTTCTTTTTTTTTTTTTTTTCCCATAATAAGCTTTACATTCATGGTATAACCTATATTCAGAAGCATAGCAATGTAATTGCCCATGAAGGGTTTATAAATTTCTAATGTAGTGCAACATGTTCTTACATGAAGCTAATGAGATCCCATGATTTTTTCCCCAAATAATCTCTCTCTCTCTCTCTCTCTCATCCATATATCTAATTGGAATAACTGTAACTGCATATAAATTTTGTAGAGGGCTCCAAGTAAAGTATGGTAGAGGTTTCTGCATTTGTAAGTGTCAGCCAAAGCTGCTTGAGTCTAAAGAACAATTCAAAGACATGCTGATGGATGGACCACCCTTACTGAGAATTTTATTGAACCAAGGTGATAAGAGAGAGAGAGAGAGAGAGAGAGTTTTTATGGAAGAATCATATGGAGATTCAAAGAATCTGTATGAATTATTTCACTTCAAAAGACGGTTTTCGTTTCAAACAATAATTCAATTCCTTTAAGCATCAATGTCCCAAGATTTAAATAATTAGGAAGACAAGAACCAGATGCTCTGCTTTATGAGCACATAGATGCAATGCCAAGTTCAAAGCAAGTCAATGCCAACTTCACTGCAATTTTACCCTCATTAATAGTCCATCATAACTGATAACACAGTAGCTTATAACATGAATCCATCTAGAACCCTTTGCCATATTGAAAAAAAGATTGTTTTTTTTTAACCCTTCATTTATTTAATTTGATTGTTAAGCATATGTGCTGATTAATAATTAAAAAGTGCAGCTCCAGATAATTAAATTATTGCAGCCTCTAACCTCCATTGCTTTAACTTCCAAAATATTCCTTTTTTGGGTAAGGAAATTGCAAAATATTCTTGCCTACTCTAAGCTAAGCTAAGCTAGCTGTATATGACTTCATATATATATATATATATATATATGCTTTGTTGATGTGAGACAAATGCCCAAATTCATGTGAACTAGTTCCACAGAATATCTCATGGGGTCCAAACATGCTGGACCATTACTCAATAATGAATCCTTTTTCTCTTTCTCTTCTCTATCTCAAAAAATTATCCCTTTCCTCAAATTCTTAGTCAAGAAGAAGGCATTGGATTAAAGAGCAGATTATATATATATATATATATATATATATGTTTAGTTATATCAAATTATATATGGTCCAAGATTCCTATATGGGGTTTCTGCCTTTTATGTTTCAATCTCATAAAAGAACACTTGATAAATGAGAACAATTAGGAACACATGAATTGCCAATACCACCAATACAGTGACAAGTCAATTGCACATTACTTCTTTTATAGGACTATCACACCGCCCTTGTGTTAGGAGAACAGGTAACCTAAGAGCCTGTTTGGAATATGTTTCGTTTTGGGTGATTTCATTCTGGCACAATAACCGAAGCATAAAATGAAGACATTGTCAAAATATATGAGAGAGGAAATAAGAATTTTGTATTGCTTAGTATCTTTCTTATAATAAAATCACCACCTATATATATATATATATGAGAGAATGAGTGGTAAACAAGTCATAATAAAATAGACAATTACAAGTAAAGAATTAGAAATTATATCCCACAAACTATGTTATCAAATCAATCAAGTCAAGGTTTCAATCACTCATCAATAATATTCCTCAACAACCCCCCTCAAGTTGGACACGGAGATCTTAGCATTTCCAACTTGAAACCGAAAATGAAATTGTCTGGAGTACGAGACGAGTAAATCCGAAGATTCTAGACAAGTGGATCTAAAGATCCAACATAAGTTGATCCGAAAAATAAAAACGAGTTGATCTGAAGATCCAAGACAAGTTGATCCGAAGATTCAAGACGAGTTGATCCGAAGATCCAAAACATCTATCCGAAGATCCAAGACAAATTGATCCGAATATTCAAGACAAATTGGTCCGAAGTTCCAAAACTAGTTGATCCGAAGATCCAAAACAAGATGATCCGAAGATCCGAAACGAGTTGATCCGAAAATCCAAAACAAGATGATTCAAAGATCCAAGAGAAGTTGATCTGAAGATCCTAAACAAGTTTGATCTGAAGATCCAAAAGAATTTTGGTGGGGTGAAAGACAATTCCCACCGAGAATATAATATTATATATATATATATATATATATTAATTGAAGATCGCCGCCGGGAATGGAAGATGGAGTACCATCCCCGACAAAAACGGCGATAAACGGAAATAACTATCAAGAATCGGTAGGCTCTGATACCATGTCAAAATATATGAGAGAGAGGAAATAAGAATTTTGTATTGCCTAATATCTTTCTTACAATAGAACCACCACCTATATATATATATATATATATATGAAAGAAGGAGTGGTAAACAAGTCATAATAAAATAGGCAATTACAAGTAAGGAATTAGAAATTATATCCCACAAACTATGCTATCAAATCAACCAAATCAATCAAGTCAAGGTTTCAATCGATACTCAATAATATTCTTCAACAGACATAACATGTTTGGTTATAACTGCCTTGTTTTGAGTAGTGCTGAAACATTTCAAAAAAGAATGCCAAAACCCAAAACAAGAAATTGTTGTTTCTTGAAGTTTTAACACTATTTGTTTCACACTGTATACCAAATCATTATCCCAACCCATCACACCCAATCAAAATTGTATCATCTCTTTCAACAATTACTTCTTTTTCTTCTTCTTTTTCGTCGTCTTCGCCGTCCCCATCAACATCGTCTTCTTCTTCTTCTTTGTCATCGTCAGCGGCGGCAACGCCATGCCTCACATGGGATGGTTATCGACATGGAAGAAAAAGAGATGAATTTGGGTTTGGCATAGAAGAATTGATTTGAAGGAAGACACGTGTTTTGGTTATTAAAAATAGGGGAATTTGATGAATTTTGTTCTCTGTATATATGTATGTGTGTGTATATATATATATATAAATTTTGGTTAGGATTTTATAGAAAGCCCTAGAAAATAGAATAGTGCGGGGATGGAGTTTATTAGGACCTGTTTGGTAGAGCTGTGTTTGTGTTTGTGTTTGTGTTGAAATAAACAAAAAAAACAGGTTTTTGGTTTTTTGTTTATTCATCCAAAAACATAAGTATGTTTGGTAGGGATGTTTTTTGGGTTGAAATTAAAAAATTAAAAATCAATAATTAATAATATAAATAATAAATAAAATATAATATAATAATAATAATAAATGAATACAATAATAATAAATAAATATAATAATAAAAAAATGGACTAAACAATAAATAATAATAATAAATTAATAAAATAAATAATAAATTACATAAAACATATTTAAAAATATAATAAAAATAATAAATAATAAACAAAATGAAATAAATAATAATAAAAAATAAATAAATACAATAATAAATATATATATATAATAATAATAAATGGACTAAATAATAAATAATAATAATAAATTAATAAAAATAATAATAAATTATATAAAACATATTTAAAAATATAATAAAAATAATAAATAATAAACAAAATGAAATAAATAATAATAAAAATAAATAAATACAATAATAAATATATATATATAATAATAATAAATGGACTAAATAATAAATAATAATAATAAATTAATAAAATAAATAATAAATTACATAAAACATATTTAAAAATATAATAAAAATAATAAATAAATAAAAAATGAAATAAATAATAATAATAAATAAATAAATACAATAATAAATATATATATAATAATAATAATAAATGGACTAAATAATAAATAATAATAATAAATTAATAAAATAAATAATAAATTACATAAAACATATTTAAAAATATAATAAAAATAATAAATAATAAACAAAATGAAATAAATAATAATAATAAATAAATATAATAATAATAAATAAATATAACTATAAATAATAAGTAAATATAATAACAAATAAATACTTCATAATAATAATAAAAAATGAGTATAATAATAATAAATTAATATTAAATTAATAAAAATATATTTTTAAATAATTAAAAATGAATAAATAATTTATAAATAAAATGAATTAAATAATGAAATAATAATAAATAAATAAATAGAATATATTTATAAATTAATATATAAATTAATAAACAATAATATAAATAATAATTTAATAATATAAATAATAAAATATATTATAAAATGAAGAAATAAAAAAAAAGAAAAATAATAATACATAAATAAATATTATAATAAATAATAAATAAATAGTAAGACCAAATTCATTTTTATAAATAGTGGAGTGAAAAAACACCAAATTTTGGTTTTTTCATTTTGTACTAAAAGAGGCAAGTGTTTGTTTAATGTGGTTTGGAAACACAAACATAAAAATCCAACCAAACATGTGTTTTAAACCAAAACACACAAACAGAAACAGAAACCCTTCAACCAAACAGGCCCTTAGTATTATTCAAAACATGAGTTGTTACCAACTATGATTTTGATTTAAACTAAAAACGTACTACAATAAAAACATTTGTTTTGTTCTAGCTCAAAACAAAACGCCAAAAACAAAACGGTTGTCAAACGGGCTCTAAATCATTAGGTGTCATTCTCCATATGGAAAGCATAAATCTTTGTATTTTCTTTTCTTTTTTCTTTTTTCCGATGATTGGGGTGTCTGAAGCTTTAACCCAGACCAAAATTTATGTTACGTATGCAAAGCGACTCACTCACATAGATTGTGTAAGACCCGGATTATATTGGGTACAAGTAGGAGAAGGACTTGGTCCGCCCGGTACAACTATTCTTTTTATATATATATGAAGTTAATGTTTTAGGTTATGAATTTTTTTTCTTTTTATATTGGAATTCCAGATACTTCAGCATTTTGCTTTAAACAGATGATTTTAGAATAGAACAATTGATACTTTTATCAAATTATAATATGTTTTAACGAGTAATTTAAGATTTTACCCCATTTATCCTAAGATAAGTGGCATGTTGCCATGTTGGTTTGATAAATCACTAAAATGATTTTTTGAGAAATACATAATAGAAAATATCTTAAAAAATTTATTGTGTAGTGAGATATGTGTTTGTTAACTCTTATTGTTAACCAAGATTTTAATGAAGTTTATTCTTTCATTCTTTGCGTATTGGAGGGTGTCCACTAACAACTCTTGACCTCCCATTTGATACTAAGAGCCTCTTACCACCGTGAGTCATTGGAACTCTAACGCTAAGCCATTAGGTGTTGATAGGAGGTTTTGCAATTACTTATAAATAGGCTATGATACTTATGATTGTATTCTACGAAAAATTAATACAATTTTAAAACTAATGCACTCTTTGGTAAGCGGTCTGGTCCCTGAACTAAAAGTTTGTTTGGTAAGCGATTTGATCTGATTATTTCCGTCTGAAAAAAATAAAATTAGACCATTTATAAATATATTTTATTTAATTTATTATTTATATTATTATCTACTCATTTATTTTTATTTTTATTTTATTTATAAATATATTTTATTTTATTTTATTTATAATTTATATATATTATTTATTCATTTATTTTTACTAATTTATATATTTATTTATTAATTATATTATTATTTATTCATTTATTTATTATTTTTATGTATTATTTAATTCATTTTGTTTATTATTTATTATTTTTTTTATTTTTTATTGATTTACTTTTATTAATTTATAAATATATTATATTTAATTTATTATTTATATTATTATTTATTCATTTATTTTTATTTTATTCATAAATATATTTTATTTTATTTAATATTTATATTTATTCATTTATTTATTTAATTTTATAAATATATTTTATTAATTTATTATTTATATTATTATTTATTCATTATTTTTATTATATTGTTTTTCTTATTATTATGTATTATTTAATTCATTTTGTTTATTATTCATTATTTTGTTTATTTTTTATTCATTTATTTTTATTAATTTATAAATATATTTTATTAATTTATTATTTATATTATTATTTATTATTATATTTATTATTATTATTATGTATTATTTAATTCATTTTTGTTTATTATTCATTATTATTATTTTTTTTTATTCATTTATTTTTATTAATTTATAAATATATTTTATTAATTTATTATTTATTCATTATTTATTATTATATTTATTTTTTATTATTATGTATTATTTAATTCATTTTGTTTATTATTCATTTATTTTTATTAATTTATAAATATTTTATTTTATTTATTATATTATTTATTCATTTATTTTTATTTTATTCATAAATATATTTTATTTAATTTATTATTTATATTTATTATTTATTAATTTATAAATATATTTTATTAATTTATTATTTAAATTATTCTTTATTATTTATTTATTATTATTATTAATTCATTTTGTTTATTTTTTATTCATTTATTTTTATTAATTTATAAATATTTTATTTTATTTATTATATTATTTATTCATTTATTTTTTTTTATTCATAAATATATTTTATTTAATTTATTATTTATTAATTTATAAATATATTTTATTAATTTATTATTTATATTATTATTTATTATTATTATTAATTCATTTTGTTTATTATTCATTATTTTATTTTATTTTATTCATTTATTTTTGTGTTTGGTTTTTGAAATTTGGACCAAAGACCAGACCAGACAAATTGGACCCATCAATTTGTTTGGTCCTAAAACATACAATTTAGTCTTCTTTGATCTCATTTGGCTTGAGTCCAAAAAGTGAGACTATGTCAACACAAACATGGTCTGGTCTCTAAAAACCCAGATCAGACCAGACCAGACCGGTTATCAAAGAGGGCCTAAAAGTCCTGATTCACCAAAGGCTGCTAGTTCGAGGGTAGAGTATAGTACTAAAGGTCCTCGGAATTCCAGGTAGTTTTTCTTTTGAGCATCTATTCACCATTGGATCTCACCAATACAACCTTTATAGTTTTTGTTACCAAGATATCTTTTTTTTCATTGTTCCCAGAGATTTTTTGGGTAACCCGCTCCCATGCTGCAAACAGTCAAATCTGAACTGAACCTTGTCACTCTTTTTTCTTTCCTCGCGAGCAGGAAGCACACCAGCAGGGTGCGTTACGTGATTCTACTTTGTTTTTTGCATTTGACTGGGTGGGCAGTTGACCGGAAGATAACTTCGTTTCTCCCGGCCAACAGGGGGCGGCGTGTTTATCTTGTGTGACAACACTATAGAGCTATCTCCATTTCTATTTGTTAGGGATGGCAACGGGTGCGGTTCTGGGCGGGTGTACCCTCTGTTGGCCTGAGGGTCAATCAAAGAACAATTATCCGTTTTGATGATAACAAAATGTTAAGTACGTGTTTGGTACTAATATGTTTACTTTGTTGAGCATTACAGAGTAATAGAATTTTTTTCGAAAGCAAAAAGCTTAAAGGAAAGACATAAATGTCATTTCACTTTTGAAATGCTTCAGAAGATTGAAGAATCAAGACTTGGGGTAAATAGGATGGTGAGTGACTTGTAACAAAGGTTTTATTTGAGATTTTCACACGTATAAGCTCATCCTAAAAATCAAAAGAAATGGAAACTGCACTATCAGGTGACTGACCCTTCAAATCAGTCGACTCATAGACATGTCAGTCGACTGACAGTTGTTTGTCAGTCTACCGACCATGACAGAGAGTTTTTGAGATTCATCATGGCTATTTTCCAGTCGACCGACAGTTGTTTGCCAGTCGACCAACCACGACAGAGAGTTTTTAAGTTTCATCATGGTCATTTGCCAGTCGACCGACATCGTAATGTCAGTCGACCGACAGACAGCCATCAGGCGATTGACATATTGGAATTAGTCGACTGACGAAGCTAAAAAATGGTTTTTTCAGTGCATTAATGGCTCTCAATTACTCACAGCTACCACCACTCTCAGCTCACTCTCCTAAAATGAGTCTCACTCTCTTAACTCTTACCCTAGCTATATATATGATGACATAACTTTTGTAGAAGACAACCATCTTTACTCCCTTTCACAAAAAGTTGATATTCTTCATTCTCATCCAAAATATACAGTAAGAAAAGCTTAAGCATTAAAAGCTAGACTTCTCTCATTCAATTCCAATCATTTTGTGAGAAGCTAGTTATAAAATATCTTTGTTCCAACTCTTGAGTCATTTATTGCTAAAAGTGTGTAAGATCTTGAGAGAACCAAACACATCACATTAAACACTTGAGCTTATACATTGTGTATCATTCATAAACCCTAAGGGTTTGAGTGTTTATTGAGTGTATCATTTCTTTATAAAATGATAGAGATCCTTGAGTGAGTGAAGCTCATTGATCCTCAATAGGGGTATGTCTTCTTGTTTGCGTGACGGACTCGTTAGCTCGTGTGTAAAGGTTTGTTATTCTACCTGCAAGGAAAGGCCATAGTGTGAGATTAGGAAAGTCTTAAGGGGGGGTCATTAAGCCGGGGAGTAGGAGTTACTGAACCTCGTAAAAATCGCGATGTCATCTCTCTCTCTCTCTCTCTTGCCTTTTTCATTTGATTACTTGCATGTTTGTCTTATCTTGACTTACATAATTACTTGATTATTGTTTTCATAGGTCAATAATCTATTGTTGTTCAAAAGTGTTTATTGCTCACATTTTGTTTAACTTAAACTGTTGAAATCAAATTAAGTGCAAAAAGTAGCTAAGAATTTTTACAACCCTATTCACCCCCCCCCCCCCCCTCTAGGGCTAATTAGTGACTAACAATTGATACCAGAGCCTAATCTCTAGTAATTAAAGGCTTAACCATCTTAGAGAACGATCATGACTTCAAATATAGTCACTTATGTTGAGGGTCAATCGAACAATAGACCCCCTTGGTTTGATGGATCAAACTATAGTTATTGGAAGACTAGAATGATAGATTATCTTCAATCTATTGACTACCAAATTTGGCAAGTCATCACGGACGGTCCCTTCGTTCCTTTCAAATAGTAGATGGAGCACGTGTTACTAAATTGTCAAATGAATGGGATAATGATGAAAGAAAACTTATCTCCTTAAATGCTAAGGCAAAAGTCAATATGAATTATGCTCTAAGCCCAAATGAATTTAATAGTGTCTCCACTTTCAAAACGGTCAAAGAAATGTGGGATAAGTTAGCTATCACCTATGAAGGTACTTCTCAAGTGTGTGAATCTAAAATTGATATTCTTATGCATGAATATGAATTGTTTGCTATGAAAAATGACGAAAATATCAATTCTATGATGTCTCGATTTACTAACATCTTAAATGGACTTAAGCATCTTGGTAGGATCATTCCAAAATCTGATGTGTCTCAAAAATTTCTTAGAAACCTTCTGGCTAAGTGGGATGCAAAAGTCACGGCAATTAAGGAGGCCCATGATATAAATACCATGGACATTGATGAAATTTTCGGGTCCCTTCTTACGTGGGAGATCACCTTAAAATCCTGAGAAGAGGAATCAAAACCGAATAAGGGCTTAGGATTAAAGTCATCTATCCAATAAGATATTCTTGAGACGAAAAATGAAGACCAAGATGAGGACATCGCTTTGATCACTCAAAAGTTTAACAGGTTTCTTCAACAAAAGAAATTGAATGGTGGAAGGTTCATCAAGAGAAATGAACCAAGAAGTGATTCGAACAAAAGAGAGCCTCCAACTTGCTTCAATTGTGGGAAGTCGGGGCACTATAAATCGGATTGCCTCAAGCTAAAGAAGGATGATGAAAGGAAACAAAAGAAAGTGGCCATGAACTCTACATGGGATGACGATGATTCAAACACATCGAATAAGGATGAGGATTCCAAGGAAATGGCTAACTTTTGTCTCATGGCAAAGGATGATGAGGTACAATTAAATTTATTTACCTTACATAGCTCTAAATTATCATATAATGAATTGCTAGCATCATTTAATGAATTGTAAGAAGCTTTTGAAGATTTACATGATGAATTTAAAAAATTAGCTCTTAAACATGTTTCTCTCAAGAAAAATAAATCTTTTTGTGATGTACTTGTTCCACACCCATCTCACCTAACTTGCATGATGATACTAGTAAAAAGTTAGAAAAAGAAAATGAATTCTTAAAAAGAACCGTTGATGATCAAATCAATGTTCAAGCCAAGTTCACTAAGGGGAAAGAAAATCTAAGTATAATTCAAGGAAGGCAAAGAAGGGGATTTGATAAAAGTGGATTAGGATATGACACATTTGACAAATATGTCATTCTATTGAAAAAGAGAAAATCATTAAGGCACACATTCACTAAGCAATCTTCTTCACATTCTTCAAATTTTTACAAGCATGTTACTTGTTATTATTGAAAGCAAAATGGACATAAGGAGAATGTATGAAATCGTAGATTTAAAGAGACAAAAATGATTTAGGTTCCAAAAGGAACCTTTGTTCGTAATCAAAAACATGAGAAGGCTACAACTAAGATGACTTAGGTTCCAAAACGAACTATTGCATGCATCACTAACATTAATGGACCCAAAACTATTTGGGTACCAAAAGGTGACACTTAAACATCTTTTTGTAGGTATGCTTGAAGACAACCAACAAGGAAAAATGGTTCCTTGATAGCGGTTGCTCAAGGCATATGATGGGGGATAAATCAAAGTTCACTTCTCTCCAAGCTTATGAAGGAGGAAATGTCACATTTTGTGACAATTCAAATGGCAAGATCGTTGGAATTGGAGCTATTGGTATAACCCTTTCTCTCTCTATTGATAATGTTCTACTTGTTGATGGATTGAAGCACAATATTTTTAGCATTAGTTAATTATGTGATAAAGGCTATGATGTCATCTTTAAGTCAAATGCATGCATAGTTGAAAAGGATGGAACGCAATTATTCAATGTCAAACGAAATGGGAATGTCTATACTATGTTGCTTTGTGAATTGCATGAACAAAATGTTAAATGTTTTATCACAACTAGCAAAAGTAGTTGGTTATGGCATAGACGTTTAAGACATGCTAGTATGGACTTTCTTCACCGTTTGTCTAGAAATGACTTAGTCAAAGGTCTCCCAAAGACTAATTATTCTAAAGATAAAGTTTATAGTGTTTGTTAAGCAGGCAACCAAGTCAAATCTTCTTTCAAAAGAAAGAAATAAATCACCACTTTTAGACATTTAGAACTTCTTCATATGGATCTTTTTGGTCCGGAAAAAATTGCTAACATAGGTGAAAAATTTTATGTTCTTGTCATAGTTGATGACTTCTCACGATTTACTTAGGTACATTTTCTTACTTATAAAAACGAAACTCACTCCATCCTTAATAAATTTTGTAGAAGAGTCCAAAATGAAAAAGACTTGTCAATTAAGAAGATAAGAAATGATAGGGGTGGAGAATTTGACAACCATGACTTAGAGGAATTATGTGATGAATTTGGTTTATCTCATGATCTCTCAGCTCCTAGAAATCCTCAACAAAATGGAGTTATTGAGAGAAAGAATAGATCACTTCAAGAAATGGCTAGGACTATACTAAATGAACAAAGTCTTCCTCGAAGTCTTTGGGCCGAAGCGGTCAACACCGTTTGCCACGTTATTAATAGAGTCATCATTCTATCTAAATTAGATAAAAACACCCTATGAATTATGGAATAGTCGAAAGCCCAACATTGGGTATTTCAAAGTTTTTGGGTGCAAGTGTTTTGTGCTAAATGACAAGGATAACTTGGGAAAATTTGAGTCTAAATCGGATGAGAGAATTTTCTTGGGATATTCTTCTCGAAGTAGATCTTTTAGAGTCTACAATAAAAAGACTCTAACCATGATTGAGTCAATTCATGTTGTTTTTTATAAGTCACCACTATCATTGACTTCTAGGATTGACTTAAATGATGATGAGGTTGTTGGGATTGAGAACGAGCTAAATGATCTCAATATCTCCAACCCTTCAAATGACCCCCCGGAAAAGACGGACGTCAAAGATCAATCCAATGATGATTTGACTATGTTTATTCCAAAATCATAGAGGATTGTAAACAATCATCCAATAGACCAAGTCATAGGTGATCCATCTAAAGGGGTTGGCACTCGTTCTCAACTTAGAGACTTGTGTAATTTCATGGTTTTTGTGTCTCAAATTGAGCCCAAGAATATTCTTGAAACTCAATGCGATGACTCATGGATTATCGCCATACAAGAGGAACTAAATCAATTCGAACGCAATCGAGTTTGACATTTAGTTCCTAAACCTAATAATCAAACTATAATATGCACTAAATGGGTTTTTCGAAACAAAAATGATGAAAATGGAGTGATTATTCGTAGTAAAGCAAGACTTGTTGCCCAAGGATATAATTAAGAGGAAGGCATTGACTATGAGGAGACCTTTGCACCTGTGGCTAGATTAAAAGCAATTAGAATGCTTATTGCATTTGCATCATCTAAAAACTTCATGCTTTATCAAATGGATGTCAAAAGTGTTTTTCTAAATGGCGCCATAGAGGAAGAAGTTTATGTCAAGCAACTACCTGGTTTTGAAAATGAACAATTTCCTAATCATGTTTTCAAATTAACTAAGGCCCTATATGGTTTAAAGAAAGCTCCTAGGGCTTGGTATGAAATACTCGGTGGCTTTTTGCTCCAAAATGATTTTTCAAGAGATAAAGTTGACAACACACTTTTTACTAAAATCATTGAAAGTAATTTATTGCTTGTTCAAATATATGTTGATGACATCATATTTGGATCAACAAATGAATCACTTTGCAAGGATTTTGCGGTTAATATGCAAAAAGAGTTTGAAATGAGTATGATGGGTGAGTTAAACTTCTTCTTAGGGTTGTAAATCAAGCAAAGCTTGGATGGTATTTTCGTTTGCCAATCCAAGTGCACTAAAGATTTGCTAAAGCGATTTGGTATGGAGGATGTCAAACATGCCATAACTCCTATGAGTACCACTACCAAGCTAGACAAAGATGAAAATGGTAAATATGTTGATATCACTAAATATAGAGGAATGATTGGTAGTTTGCTTTATCTTACCGCAAGTAGACCGAACATCATGTTTAGTGTTTGTCTATGTGCTCGTTTTCAATCTTGTCCTAAGGAATCTCAACTATGTGTCGTTAAATGTATTTTTCGTTATCTTTGCGGTACAATTCACTTAGGACTTTGGTATCCACGTGACACCTCTCTTGACCTAATTAGTTATTCGGATGCCGACTTTGCCAGTTGCAAAGTAGATCGAAATAGCACAAATGGCACATGTCACTTTCTAAGGCACTCACTAGTTTCTTGGTCTAGTAAGAAGCAAAATTCCGTTGCATTGTCTACCGCCGAAGCCGAATATGTTGCAATCGGTAGTAGTTGCGCTCAAACGCTCTATAGTAAACAATAATTGCTAGATTATGGTATTACTTTCAATCATGTGCATATTAGATGTGACAACACAAGTGCTATTTGTATTTCCAAAAATCCCATTCAACATTCTCGCACCAAACATATAGAAATTAGACATCACTTTATACGTGATCATATATCGAAGGGCGATGTTGAGTTGGTTTTCGTTAAAACAAATGAGCAACTAGCGGATATTTTTACAAAACCTCTTCAAGATGATAGTTTCTCAAAAATCCGTAGAGAAATTGGCATGGCAATAGAAAATGAAGTTGTAAAATGATCTTATTTTATTTTTCCTTCTTGAAGGTTGCTTGTTTATACATCTCTTACTATTTTTAATTTTATTTTTATTTATTTATTTTTTTTGTGTTAGTCGAATGACACTTACTCATCAGTCTTGTAACCGCTACAATTCATCTTCCACAACCTCTCTCCACTTCCTTAAACCTCTCCCTAAACGTTTTCACACATTTACTCCCTCTATTTCTCTATTTATTCTCACTCTCCTCCTTATTCTTCTTCACAAACCCTTTATTTCAAAAGAGCTCTCCTCTTTCTCTTCATTCTCTTCCATGGATTTCATTTTCCCTTTACTTCTCATCCTCTCCACCCTCATGGCACCACCTCGTTCCGACTAACCTCCTAGAAAACGTGCTCGGTCCGCCACTCAGCGTCATCATCGTCTTCCATCTCCATCTCCCTCTTCCTCTCCATCTCCATCTCCTCCTCCACGTCACCATGCCCATGTTGATGACGATGAAGAAGATGCACCAATGAATCTTCATGCTCTCTTTCCTAATGCCACTCATTGTGCCGAGTTCCTCCGAAAGTTTGAGAATCGAGAACTTTGCAAAACCCGTATCGTCAAAAACTCCCTCTGCCGAGAGTTGAATATTCGATTATTTTTTCTCTTTCAAGCTATAGGTTGGAGCCACTTCGTGTCTCTTGACTATCCCGCTCACGAACGTCTTATCCAAGCCTTCTACACTACCGTTACCGAGTCCTCCTCGAAAAATGCCCTTCATGCCTCTGTCGTCGGCATCAACATCACCATCACTGATAAGCAATTTCGTAATTGGTTTCAAGTTCCAAGCATTGGCCAAACCATTTATCTTCAATATGAATGGTATCAAAGTCGCACATTTGAGCCCAAAGACGCCATGGAAGTTATTTGTCACTCTCCCGATAGCATTCTTCCTTCCACTTTACTTGAGACTAAACACCTCACTCTCGAAGCTCGTCTGATTCACAAAGTGGTCACTTATTCCATTTTTCCCAAATCCGACGGCCGTGATCATGTCTCGTATTTTGAAGCCTATATAGTATTTTGGCATCCTCACCAACCATCCTCTCAACCTTGCTCATATTTTTCGAAAGCATGTCATGACTTGCAAGAACTCAAAAAATAAGAAGTTTTTTTTATCCTTTTCCAATCACCCATATCCTTCACCTTTCCCAAATACCATATGAAAACAAAGCTATAACAAATGTGAGTCTTTCGGTGGACGGTCGTCGCCTTAGCTAAATGGGATTGGAAGTTAATTCTCAAGGTGTTCTCCAGCCAAAGACCCATTCCACATTAACCCGTCGCCCTCGCCAAGCTCCTTCTACCCAGCAACAAGCCCCTCCAACTCACGGCCAAACCTCATCGTCTTTTGTTCCTCCTGGTGATCTCGCTATAGTTCTGGCAGGCCCTTCCACCCATTTTCCTAATCCTCACACCTTTCTCCTTCGTGAGATTCTTGAAGGTGTCAAGAAAAATGAGTAAGGAATTCTTCGCAATGCAGAGTCTATTTCCCGCACCGAAAGGAATATTGCTGAGCTTTCAACTGATATCAGCACTCGTTTTGCCGCTCTCGATTTTATGCTCAATGAGATTAAGAACTCTATCCCTCCTTTTTTATATTGACAAATGGGGAGAAATGCTTGACAGATGGAGGGAGCACATGTTTTGTTTTTTCTTTTTCGTTTTGTTTTTTTATTTATTTATGTTGTTAGTATAAGTATTTGTGGTATTGGTTTGTTTTGTTTTAGTATGTAAGCATGTTTAAATATGTTTAAATTATCATGTGTAATTTGATGAAAGTATCTAAATGAATGAGAATGTGTTTTCGTTTAGAAATGACTTAGTATGTAAAAACTTTGCTTATTTATATGCATAAAGTCAGGGGGTGCATATTTTCAACGCCACCCTCATTTGGCAAACACTCAATATTTTGTCATCATCAAAAAGGGGGAGATTGTTGGCCTGAGGGTCAATCAAAGAACAATTATCCATTTTGATAATAACAAAATGTTAAGTACGTGTTTGGTACTAATGTGTTTACTCAGTTGAGCATTACAGAGTAACATGATTTTTATCAAAAACAAAAAACTTAAAGGAAAGACATAAAGGTCATTTCACTTTTGAAATGCTTCAGAAGATTGAAGAATCAAGACTTTGGGTAAATAGGATGGTGAGTGACTTGTATCAAAGGGTTTATGTGAGATTTTCACACATATAAGCTCATCCTAAAAATCAAAAGAAATGGAAACTACACTATCAGGTGACTAACCCTTCAAATCAGTCGACTCACAGACCTGTCAGTCGACCGACAGTTGTTTGCCAGTTAACCTACCACGACAGAGAGTTTTTTAGTTTCATCATGGCAATTTTCCAGTCGACCGACATAGTGGTGTCAGTTAACCGAAAACCATTCACCAGTCAATCGACTGTTGTTTGCCAGTCAACCGACCAAGACAAAAAAAATTTGAGTTTCATCATGGTCATTTGCCAGTCGACCGACATAGTAATGTCAGTCAACCGACAGACAGCTATCAGGTGACTGACAGATTGAAATCAATCGACTAACGAAGCTAAAAAATGGCTTCTCAGTGCATTAATGGCTCTCAACTACCCCCAGCTATCACCACTCTCAGCTCACTCTCCTAAAGTGAGCCTCACTCTCTTAAATCTTACCCTAGCTATATATATGATGAGATAGCTTTTATAGAAGACAACCATCTTTACTCCCTAACACAAAAAGTTGATATTCTTCATTCTCATCCAAAATATACAGTAAGAAAAGCTTGAGCATTAAAAACTAGACTCCTCTCATTCAATTCCAATCATTTTGTGAGAAGCTAGTTAGAGAAGATCTTTGTTCCAACTCTTGAGTCATTTATTGCTAAGAGTGTGTAAGATCTTGAGAGAACCAAACGCATCACATTAAACACTTGAGCTTATACATTGTGTATCCTTCATAAACCCTAAGGGTTTGAGTGTTTATTGAGTGTATCCTTTCTTTATAAAAGGATAAAGATCCTTGAGTGAGTGAAGCTCATTGATCCTCAAGAGGGGTTTGTCATCTTGTTTGCGTGACGGGCTCCTTAGCTCGTGTGTAAAGGTTTGTTATTCTACCTGCAAGGAAAAGTCATAGTGTGAGATTGAGAAAGTCTTAAGGGGGGATCATTAAGCTAAGGAGTAGGAGTTACTGAACCTCGTAAAAATCGCAGTGTCATCACTTTCTCTCTCTTGCTTTTTCATTTGATTACTTGCATGTTTGTCTTATCTTGACTTACATAATTGCTTGATTATTTCTTTCATAGGTCAAGAATCTATTATTGTTCAAAAGTGTTTATTGCTCACATTTTGTTTAACTTAAACTGTTGAAATCAAATTAAGTGCAAAACGTAGCTAAGAATTTTTATAACCCTATTCACCCCCCCTCCCTCTAGGGCTAATTATTGACTAACACCCTCCCCCACAACCGTTAAGAAAACTACACCCCATCCCCACCCAAAATAGCTAAACGGGGTGTAAGATCACCCCGTTCTCATCCCCGTTAGGTTTTTTAAAACCGTTGGGTGCCCACGGGTACCCATTAACAGTTAAATTTTTTAAATATATCACTTTAAAGTTAAACAACTTCAAAAAATCATACATTTAAAACACAAAATTCATCATTATAAAAACTAAATAAACCACCAAATTATTCGACAATTCAAATTACAATATATTCTACCGAAAATAATAACAAAAAAAGATTGTACAATATTAGGTTCACTTCAATCTAGACAACAACAAAAATAGAGTTTAGGATTAGTGAGTTACACTTATTTTCTATTTAATATATATATATATATATATATATATAATATGTCTAAATGGGGCGGGCGGGGCGAGGCGGGGACACCTAAAACCATCCTCGCCCCGTTTATGTGCGGGTTTTTTTCCTCAACCCCATCCTCACCCTTATAGTATAAACGGGGCACTCAAAACCGCTATAAATGGGGCGGGGTAAATTGTAATCCCTACTATTTGTCTTCAAATTAGCCTTAAATAATCACACCAACATAAAAGTTTAATCCGTAGAATTTTATAAACCATGTTTTATATTTATTACAATTTGAGTTTTAAGAGTTTTGTTACAACTACTCATCAAAGTCTATGGTACCAAAGTAATAAGATGAATAGTAAAATCTAAACAAGAAAGGATATATAGAAAGAAAAAAAAAAGGAGAAAGAAAAAGAAAACAAAGGGTCTTATATGCCACAGTTTGGTTTATTAAACAAAAAAAGGTGGCATGTTTCCTCTATTATTTTATTTGAATAATATTCTAGCAATTCACAAATATCTTAGAAAGTGTTGCTAGTGAATTAGGTCAATGACAAACTTTGATACTTTTTCAGTTTGACTTTGTTTTATTAAAATTACACTTCATTAGGCTTTTGTCAAACACTTATGCTATGTTTGATACACTTGAATGGAATGGAATGCAAATTGGAATGGAATGAGAATGAGAATTTAATGGAATAACCATTCTCATTCTATTATTTGGTTATAAATATAACAGCATTAGGAATGGAATGTCTTTGAACTTATTTCTTCACAAATACCCTATTAATGATAAATATATAATTTTAACAAAGTAATATTATTTTTTAATATTTTTTACAAAAAATGGTGAAAGATAACGAGAATAGTGTTGATGAGCAATGGTGGTGGCAGTGGTGGTGGTGATGGTTTGTTTACTTAAAATCTAAGAGGGTTGTTCTAGTCATTTTACGTTTTAAAAGTATTACTAAAGGAATGGAATGACCATTCCATAGTTTTAGTAATGGAATGAAATTTCATTCCCAAGGAATGGTCATTCTCATTCAATATATGATACCAAACAAAGGAATCGAAGGAATGGATATTTCATTCCATTCCTGCATACCAAATATGCACTTAGTGAATATAATGATTTTCTAAGTGTTTACCTCAATTCATACATTGAATCATGAATAATGAGCTACACAATTATATATAATGAATTCAAGTAGAATAGGAAATAATTCATGCATCCAAGTATGTAATTCAACTAAATATGTAATAGCATTTTCCTCATTTATAAAGACATAATGCAAAGTACTATTTGTCATGAAGATTGTCTTGTATAATTTATGAGAAGTTATCAAATATTTAGTGCACACATAAACTCTTAATTAGAATCTTATATTGAATATGCATTTAGTCAAACGCTTGGGGTGCATATAATCATCTTATGCTAAGGTGTGTTGAATATGAATTATATCAAACACTTAGTGTGTACATAAATTATAGCTAAATAAATGAGATGGTAGTCTAAGCTATAATCCAATTATGTTCACAATCCAATCAACTATTTCAACTAAACATTTTCTCATGTAGGAACATTTATTTGTAATGGCATGTTTCTAATAAAAACCCATGTTGAGTGTTGTGAGTATTGGATTTAGTTAATCATAAGCTGATTGAAAGCGGTGCTACAAAGAAATAAACAGAAGTTAAAGTTTTTGAAGCTGCAGAGTACTTGAGATTTTGAGTTACCGAGTACTTGAGAATTCACTCCTTGGCGCGAGTGATAGCATGAAAACGGTAGGTTCGAAGTGCCATGGTGTGTTGTGCTGCGTTATCAAGACGTTTATCGAGTACTCGAAGAATTCCCTACCGAGTACTCAATATGGATTTTCTAGTACTCGAAGTGCAGTTCTCGAGAACTCAAAGTTGCCAACTTTAGTTTTTAAATATGGGTTATTCTGATACTTTAAAGACTCATATTCACTTAAGGACGTGGTTAGGGGTTATTATTGGTATTGTTAGAAGAAAGGATGTTGTGATATGGTGTTAATAGAGAGAATATAAATAAGACAATAAACAAGAAGAATGAATATTAAACTGTATATTGAATTGTATTATAAAATCTATGAATTACAATAGAGATGACCCCTATATATATGGGATAATATGTGATGAACAAGTAAACTTGGTGTGGGGGACAAGTCAGTATAATTTAGGTAGGAGAGTGGATAACAAGATAATATAAAATGGGTTGGGCCTAGCTATTTAGATGGGTCTAAGCCTTTATATATTCTAACAGGTATATTGGTGTATTAGTCTATATTTGAAAGACTTAATGGTGGAAATACGAATCCTGAAAGGGAAATGATTCTTACCATTAATTGAAAATTAATCTCTATTTATATGAGTTAAACCAAAGAGAATGGTATGGCTTGTGAGTTATGGTTTTGAGAGCTTTGCAATTCTTCTACAGAAAAGATCTTCCTGCAAAGAGAAAGAAAGAAAGAGAAAATTATTGAGTGATTATTCATCTTCTAGTTCTCTCTTATTTTCGGGTTTATCCAATTATGCTACAACACATGTGAACTTTATGCACAATTGGATGACGTAGATATTGGAAAAATCTACACACCATCCATTGCACTGTGTGTGTATTGATCCGTGAGAAGCGGATCCATCAGAGTGCGGAGATCGGAGAGAGAAGCTTCATGGTAAACTGATCCGTTAAGAAGTGGAGTTGTTAGAGTACGGATCAGAGTGAATGCTTCGTGGAACACGAGTGATTCAAGACTTTCAGACGTCGAGTGATAATAGGCAAGTCATAGTGATTTTATAAGTCCTAACTTCATAGAGTTTGTGTACTTCTTAATTCATAGTGCATCGATACCGGAGGATATTCGTGATTTTTACTTGGAGCGTTTTTCAAGGTTTTCCACTTAAAAATATTGGTGTCGTCTTTTGCTTTATTTTCTATACCTATATTTATTATTACGTGGTTTAGATTATATATTAATGAATTGAATTAAAATTGACTATTTCGCAATTAATATTTTAATTTGTCAATTAATTCATAAAAAGACTATTCACCCTTCTCTAGGCTTAGTTCACCGTCTTCTAGGTAATTTTATCTCATACTCCTTATGAATTTATAACCACAATCAATTTCATAGCATAACATAGATACGGAGTTCAAGATATGTAAATTGCATAGAAAGTAAAGAGTTTAAGGGATAGAGAAAATGCAAACCAAAGACACCGAGATTTTACATGGTTCAACCAAATCTTTGGTCTACGTCCATACCTTGAAAAAACCTCTCAAGGATTCCACTATCAAGTTTTTTCTTGCGGGTGAAAAGCAAACTCTTACATGCTCACTCTTGTGGGTGGAGAGCCAACCTTGCTTACTCTTGCGGGTGAAAATCCAACCTTGCTTACTCTTGCGGGTGAAGAGTCAACCTTCCTTGCTCTTACTTGTAGGTGCAGAACCGACATTTGCTCACTCTTGCAAGTGGAAAGCCAACATAATCCTCTCTTTTTAAGGTAGAGAGAAACATTTACATAACTTCAACAAACTCATCCCATGTCAAGATAACCTCTTGGTCTTTCACTCACAAAGAATAAGAATTGAATTTGTGTGGTACAACATTATCTCTCAATAGATAGATATGAAAATTCAAAGCTCACTTCCTCACATACTTAGAGTCATAAATGAAATATCCAATTAAAAAGCTCAACTCAAGTATGAAGAATGAATCACAAGAAGACGATATGAATGATACACAATGGTGATTCCTATAGGAGAGTTTTCTACCCAACAATAATTTCAAACATTATGCCCAAAGTGGTAGATTTCACTCATACTCCTATCTCCCTCTTCTCTTGCCCTTCTTGGCTCATATATATCATATATATAGAGTAAAAACAAAATCTAGCCGTTTAGGGGTGTTTTGGTACACTTTGAATTCGAAACTTGCTATTATAATTCAAATTTTGGACATTGCAGTCAACTGGGCCTTCAAAAAATTCATTTCGCAACTTATTTTTAAGCTACGACCTTGGCCAGTCGATTGGCCTCTTAGGGCAGCCAACTGGGTGATTCAGCTTAGCTTCGACCCAGTTCCACACTTTTAGTCATAACTTTTCTTACGGAACTCCGATTGAGGCATTCTTTAACTCGTTGGAAAGTTGACTTCAAGCTATTGAGTTTAGCTTTTAAATCGCTTAATTTTACCCATTTTTTAGTGAGATATGGTCGTTTGAATATGACGCTTCATTTCGAACTTTTAACCCACTTGACGATTTTTCGGAAAATCTTTGAGAATTTTTCCGAAATGACTTAGAAACACTCCTAGGATGTCTTAGAGACTTATTAAGATCCTTGATATGCCTAAAGTCAATATTGAGATCATAAAATAATATTTCAATTTAAACAAAATCTCAATATTTGACAAAAGTTTTTCATGATTGAAACAATTTTGTTCAAAGCCTTATTACGCATCTAAAATCCATTTCAAATTATATGAAATTAGTTTATCGTTGTAGGATAACATCTTTGTTGAGTTATTCCATAGCTTATGAAAGTTTGAACTAACTCAACTTTAGCAAAGACTATATATATAAATGTATCATCAATGATCTTCATAGTCTAATGCTAATGATGCAACGACTCAAGAATGATGTCAATGATATGCATGATACTATATACTAGTTTGCCAATAGTTGAGCTTTCAAATAAGTTATTTAAGAAACAATTTTACATTTAATCTAGCACTCACCCAAGACTATTTTACCCAATTCTTTGATTTTCAAATTCTTGAAGCTTTGGACTAATGTCTTCATCCTTGTCTTCAATGTATTTTGTCTTCTAAGCATATTTGTTTGATTTTCTCATGGATCCACTAGCTCTCTTGAGTTTATCTTGAATCAACAACCTATTAAGCATAACTCAAGTAGACATTAAAGTCACCGCATTCAATGGTTTGTTATCATCAAAATATCTCATTTACCCATGGTCGAAAACCTTGGGTCAGCAATTAGTTATTACACTTCACTTTTAATCTGAATGCGACATGACACTTTTATCTTTTAATTAATATTATATATATATATGTATATATATATATATATATTATATATAAAAATTCAATCTCTAAAACTTTTATGCCCAGTTTGTTTACTGGTTATGGTCCCATTTTTCTGGTCTGGTCATGATTTTTTTAGACCAGACAATGTTTGTTTTGCATTGGTCTAAAAAAATATAACCAGACCAAATTGAACTAAAATGACCTTTTTTAGGACCATAATTTTTGGTGGTTCTATTTGGGCTGGTTACAAAATCTATCCAAAATTTAACCAAAATATCCTCCAATAATTGAACCACATCTAACCAATATATAAACCAAAACACAAAAATAAAAAAATAAAATAATGAATAATAAATAAAATGAATTAAATAATACATAAAAATAAAAATAAAAATAAAAAAATAAAATTAATAATAAATTAATAATAATAAAAATAAAAAAATTAATAAAATATATTTATAAATTAATAAAAATAAATGAATAAATAAAAATAAAATAAAATATATTTATGAATAAAATAATAAATTAATAAAATATATTTAAAAATTAATAAAAATAAAATAAAATAAAATAAATTTATGAATAAAATAATAATATAAATGATAAATTAAATAAAATATATTTAAAAATTAATATAAATAAATGAATAAAAAATAAACAAAATAATGAATAATAAAATATATTTATAATAAATATATATAATAATAAATAATACTATAAATAATAAATTAATAAAATATATTTATAAATGAATTAAACAAACAAATAAATAATAATAAATGATAAATTAATAAATAAAATAAATTATATTTATAAATAAAATAAAAATAAGGAATAATAATAAAAATGAATTAAATAATACATAAAACAATAATAAATAAATAAGTAATAAGCAAAATGAATTAAATAATACAAAAATAATAATAATAAATGAATAAATATAATAATAAAAAATAAATGAATAAATAAATAATAATATAAATAATAAATGAATAAAATATATTTATAAAATAATTATACTAAATGAATAAATAATAATATAAATAATAAATTAAATGAATTATACTTATAAAAAATGAATAATAAACAAAATGAATTAAACAATACATAATAATAATTAATAAATTAAATAATAAAAAATTTAATGAAATAAAATGAATTAAATAATACATAACAATAATAATAAATAAATAAATATAATAATAAATAATAATATAAATAATAAATTAATAAAATATATTTAGATACAAATACAAATAAATGAATAAATAGTAATAAATAATTAACAAAATGAATTAAATAATATATAAAAATAAGAATATATAAATAAATAATAAGAAAAATGAATTAAATATTACATAAAAATAATATTAAATAAATAAATAATAAGCAAAAGGAATTAAATAATACATACAAATAATAACAAATGAATAAATATAATAAAAATTAAAATAAATAATAAAAATAATAAATGAATGAAATATATTGATAAATTAATTAAAATAAATGATTAAATAATAATATAAATAATAAATTAATAAATTAAATGAATTATATTTTTGAAAAATGAATAATAAACAAAATGAATTAAATAATACATAATAATAATTAATAAATTAAATGAATTAAATAATAAACAAACTTAATGAAATAAAATGAATTAAATAATACATAAAAATAAAAATAAATAAATAAATACAATAGTAAATAATAATATGAATAATGAATTAATAAAATATATTTATAAACAAATAAAAATAAATGAATAAATAATAAATAATAAATAATAAACAAAATGAATTAAATAATATATAAAAATAATAATAAATAAATGTATATTATAATAAATAATAAGTAAATAGTAAATAGTAAATGATAAATAATAATATTTTTTACAAGCCAAAATATCAGAGTACATTATTTGCATGTTATCAAGAGTTGAAGTTGTTATGTAATATTAATGTGTGAGTTGTGAAATTTGTGTGATCGTAATTTTTGTATAATAAAAAATGTGGCTTATATAAAACTTATTTGTTGTTATATTTGATAATTGGAGTGCAATAATCATACTCTAAGAATTTTTTACAAAACCAATATAACATTATTATGTAAGAAATATATAATAAAAATCAATCAAAAAAACTTTAACAAATGTTTACAAATTAAATATGTTGGTTTTAATGTTATTACATCATATAGAGTATATTCAATATTTTCACAGTTTACTAAAAATTTAAGATCGGACCAATTTGCCAAATATGGTATGGTTCAAAGAAGTTTGGAACCAGACAGTTTGTCAAACATGGTTTGGTTCCAGTTTCCTCATACCAAGACCATCAGACAAGATCGTTTACCAAACAAAATTTCAGAACATCACCCGGACCAGACCAAACCAGACCGGACCAGACCAGTTACCAAACGGGGCCTTACTAAGTGCCTGTTTGGCAACCGATGTGGTACGATGTTGGTTTTTGGTTTTGGTTTGGGTTAGGTTTGGTGTGATTTTATTCTAAACTGAAACCATATTTGGTACAGATGGTTTTGGTGTGAGAAAAAATAAAGCTAAAAAATCAAACCATGTTTGGTAGAGTTGATATATGGGCTGAAATTCAGAAACCAATCATATTTGGTAACTTGGAATAGTTTGACATTTTATTTATTTAAAATAACATTTTGTAAATATATACGTTTTAAAAAATAAAAGGGTTATTCCCACCGACACCCCCTCAAAGAAATCATAATCCCACATGGACCCCTCGATATTGAGTATTTCCACACGGACCCCTCAAAGAAATCCTAATCCCATACGGACCCCTCGATATTGAGTATTTCCACACAGACCCCCTCTGACAGACGGCCATTAGGTTTACTAACGTTTTATCGTAAAATTACTAATTTGCCCTTCGATATATTTTAAAAAAGGATAAATTGCAGTAGCACCCCCTGAGGTTTCACTTATTACATTAGGGTAATATATATAGTGTGAAATTACCCATATACCAAAAAAAAAATATATATATATATATATATTACAAAAATATATATATATATTAGAAAAAATATTTATAAAATTTGAAAAAATATATAAATTATAAAATTCAAAAATATATATATAAAATTTGAAAGAAATATTTAAAATTCAAAAAAATAATATCAAATCTGAAAATGAAAACAAAAATATAAAATTCAAAAAAAAAATAAAATTTTGAAAAATTATATTAAAATCTGAAAATATATAAAAATTTAGAAAAAAAAATATAAAAAGGGGAAAATATATAGATTCAAAAAAATATTTAAATTTCAAAAAACATATCTAAATTATAAAGTTCAAAAATAATATATAAAATTTGAAAGAAATATTTAAAATTCAAAAACAATTGTATTAAATTTTCAAAATATATATAAAATTCGAAAAAATATATTTTAAAATATAAAAAATATTATAAATTCGAAAATAAATATAATATTAAAAATATATATAAATTTCAAAATTATTTTTTTTTCAAAAAAACATATTAAATTTCGAAAATAAATATAAAAATCGCAAAAAACATAAAAAATTTGAAACAAATATATAAAATTTAAAAAAAACATATAAAATTCAAAAATATATATTAAATTTCGAAAAAAATTATAAAATCGATAATAAATATAAAATAAAATATATATATAAATTTTGAATTTTTTTTTAAAAAAACATATTAAATTCAAGACAAATATATAAAATTAAAAAAAATCATATAAAATTTAAATAATACATATTAAATTTCGAAAATAATTATAAAATTCGAAAAAAACATAAAAAATTATAAAATTTGAAAATAAATATAAAATTCAAAATATATATATTAAATTTCAAAAACAATACTAAATTCGAAAATAAAAATAAAATTTAAAAAACATTTAAAATTTCTCTCTCTCCCTCTCTCTCTCTCTCTCTCTCTCTCTCTCTCTCTCTCTCTCTCTCTCTCTCTCACACACACACACACACACACACACACACACACATCAGTGACGCACACACCACTGCCACACAGACGCACACATATATATATACACACACACACATATATATATAGATCTATACATATATCTATACACACATATATATATCAGCATCTATATATATATATATATATATATATATATATATACGGGTATATAACAGCTATATATATATACACGGGTATATATAGGGGTATATGGGCATATATAGCAGCATATATATATATATGGGTATATGGGTATGCAATATATACAATCTCATCTTCAATCTCTCTCCCAATTTTCCACTTTAAATCTCTCTCTATATATAAATTAGGGTTAGGGTTTTGGGATGCCCAAATTGAAGAAGAAGAAGGATATGCGGGTCATTTTATATCATTTTGAGGGCAAAATAGACAATTCACAGGGTGGTTAACGGCACAGTTTAACGGCGTGGAGACGGAGGGGGTCTTTGTGGGACAAAATTCAATTTTGAGGGGGTCTGAGTGAGAATAGTGAATATCGAGGGGGTCTATGTGGGATTAGGGTATCTTTGAGGGGGTGTCAGTGGTATTTACCCAAAATAAAATATATAAATATTTAATTTTTTTGAAATATTTAATTTTTCATAAATATTTAATTTTTTCGAAATATATATAGATAAAATATTTTATATAAGATATTTCAAAAAAATAAAATATTTTGAAAAAATAAAAGATTTCAGTAAAAATACATATAATTTGTATATTTTTAAAAAAATATTAAATATATTTTTATTATATTTTATTTTTTCCAGAAATATTTATTTTCCCGAAATATTTTATTTTTTACGAAATATATTTTTTCGTTGATTTTTTTGAAATATTTTATTTTTTCATAAATATTTTATTTTTCGAATTTATATATATATAATATTATAAATGAATTGGTTTGAGTTAAACAATGGTACACCAAATTGAATTGGTTTGGGTTAAAGAATGATTTTGGTGTGAGAAAACAAAACCAAAACACACAAAACCATCTATTGAGATGGTGTGAAAAATGGGGCATTTGGTACCAATGGTTTGACACTGTTACACCAACACCAAAATTACCAAACATGGGTTGGGCCACAAATTTCAGCCCAAAATCAGATACCAACTCCTTCTACCCAACAAACACTAAGGGCCTGTTTGGATAGGTGGTTTTGGGCCTGGTTTTGATTTTTGATTTCAAAACCAAACCATGGTTGGTTGGTGGGTTTTGGACTTGGTTTTGAGCTTTTTAAAACCAACCACTAAAACCATGGTTTTGGCCTACCAATTTTGACTTTTTTTTTCTCTCTCTCTCTATATGGGCGAAAATATGAATTATTTTGAAAAAAATAATATATAATATTTGGAAAAAAATTAATTTTTGGAAAAAATTAATTTTTCGGAAAAAAATTATTTTTTCAGGAAAAAAATTATTTTTCGGAAAAATTTATTTTTCCCCATTTTATATCTTTTTTTTTCTAAATTTTTAAAATTTTTCAGTATATAATAAAATTATTCAGAATTTTATATTTTTTTTGAATTATATATATTTTTTCGAATTTAAGATATATTATTTGAATTATATATATAATTTTCACATTTTAAAATATTTTTTTCGATTATATATATATTTTTTGGAATAAAAAAAAATAAAAATGTCAAATGTTTTCGGGAATTTTAAATATTTTTTAATTATATATATTTTTTCATTTTAATATTTTTTTCCAATTTTATATATATATTTTTAATACATATTAGTATATATATATAATTATACCAAGACTAAGACCACAAAACCAACTCCTTACCAAACATTATATATAGGTTTTAGATTTACTTAAAACCACCCAAGACCACCAAGACTAAAATCACAATATCAAGATCAAGACCAAAACCAAAACCAAGATCGGCCCTAAGTTGGTGGGAATGTGGATAGCTCTCAATTTACCAATTTGAAAACGAGATTGTACATGGATTCTTAGGCGCACAGATTCCCCTTGAACAATTTGACACACCAAAAACATGTCCCAGTTGTTGCAGACGAGGACCTCTCTAGAGGAATACAATTCGCATTCCAATTTATTTTTTTCGGGAGGATAATATGGAAAGAACAAAAAAAAAGGAGAAAAAACCTAATTGTGCAATTTTTATTAGGATAAATTACAATTTCACCCCACTTGTTAGGACATATTACAATCACTATAGACAATTATTATTACCTTCCTTGCAGTTTATATTTTGGTTTCACATTCTTCCACCGGCTAACTTCTAACCTAGCTAGGTTCAGTCGACACTTACATCATCTAATTTTAGAGATGAAATGACTATATTGTCTCTCAGATTTTGTGAAGACCTATATGCCCATTCCAAAACAACGAGGGTATAAAGATAATTTTATTTTTCCGGCCACCAAATTTAAATGCCAATGACTTTGAAGGGAGGAAAGTGTAAATATCAAAATTTTGGGGGAAGAACTTGTAATATGCCCTAACAAGAGGGGATGAAACAGTGATTTACCCATTTTATTATCAAAATATAAAGTTAAGGGTAAATTGTACTTTCACCCCTTATTGTTTAGACATATTACAGTTTCTCCCTTATTATTTGGATAATTACAGTTTCACCTTCTCAAAGTCATCGGCGTTTTAATCCGGTGGTTGAGAAAAGGAAACTACCTAATTACCACGATAATTTATTCTAATTTTATTCCAAAGTAGTTAATATATTGCTTTTACTAATATACCCTTAGTAAACCTAACCTAAATCTAACTTAATCCTAAAAAAATTCCTAAATTATTAAAGACTTATTTTTACCCTATATATATGTGTATAGATAGATATGTATATAAGTGTGTATTTGCAAATAAGCATGGATGTTGATTTTGGTAGGAATGTTTCTGAACATGTTATATGGGGTTTGGTTTGAATTTATATGCTTAGGTTCCATCTTTTAGGGTTTTAAAGATTCATTTTACGTATAATCAATTGAGTTCATTTTGGGTATGGGTCAAACATGATATAATCAATCGAGTTCGTGGAAGATTGAGCTTTTGAAACAATTGATTTTGGAATAAAATGATTTGAGAAGATAGAGAGGGAGGATCACATGGAGGAAGAGAAAGACCCATAAGGACATTTTTGTCCATTAAAAACATAAAGGGAGGATAAAAATGTCCTTTTAAATTTTTTTAGGAAGGGCAAATAGGTCTTTACATGATTTGAAGGGCAATATAGTCATTTTATCTCTAAAAAATGAGATGACATCATCGTTGATCGGCATTGACTGTGCCGAAAGTTTGGGGGGGGGGAAAGTGTAACCAATATCCAAACTAGAGGGGTCAAATTATAATTGTCCAAACTATAAGGGTAAAAGTGTAACATGTCTAAACAATTGGGGTCAAAGTGTAATTTACCCTAATGTTAATTGTGAAACTATTATGGGGTCACTTTTCGTTAGCTCGGCTTGGGCTCGTGACGAGCTCTAAAATCTGTGACCAGGTTCGAGCTTGTCATGAACCTGAAAAATTCGAGCTCGACTCGTTTAAGAAATTTTTTTAATTAATATATAAAATCAATTCTAATTTTTTAATCATTTACAATACAATAAAATATAAAAGCAATAATTAAGATATTATTAAACAAAAAATTCAATTTATATGTATAACTGCGAACTCAAACGAGCATATGTTCATGAACTCAAACGAGCATATACGAGTTCATGTTCATGGACATATACGAGCCGAGTCCACCATTGCTCAAATTCGACTCGTTTTAGTTTATTAAACGAGCTTGAAAATCGATATCAAACTCAGCTCGTTTGCTTAACGAACGAGTTCGAGCCGTTCATGAACAATTGGATTTATTTATAGCCCTACTTATTAAATATTGAAATTTTGCTCAAGCTGTCATATAAAGGCAAGGTTATAATAATAATTAGGAAATTAATCCCTATAATTATCCCTAATAACAGGGTTTTGGAACTATTAGGGTTTAGCCGTTTCAGTGCCTTAGGGTTTCAGATTGCTAGCACCTTCCTCTAGGGTTTTACCCATTTTGCTATTAGGCGGCTAGGGTTTTTTTTTTAATTTATTCTCAATAGAAACTTTCCATATAGTACAGTATTAGTGTTTCATTCTGTATATAGAACCTTGACAATTCTTTTCACATTCAAATTCAATTTGCTTTCTCGTTTTCTTCAATAGGATTTGGGTTTAGCACAAACATCACCAGGGTGATTCTTCATCATAGACTATTCAGGTTTGATGATTCTTCATCGCCATTACATATAATACATACACACATATATATTCTCGACTATTATTTTTTTTCATTGATTCCATACTGCCATTACAGTTTCTTTCAATTTTGTCATCTGGGTTTTCTTGAATTATATTGATTTGATTCGTTTGATGTTTTTTTACCCAAACTTCAATCTTGATCAGAGCCCAATACAGAATTGAATTGAATTGAATTGAATCCAAATTCAATTCCCATAGTAGTCCAAAAATGAGTTTTTCTGATCCACCACAACCACCGCCCTTTATGCCGCCGCCACCTTATACTGGCGGCAACAATGGTGAATTTTGGCATCAAATTCCAATGAACAATGAACACCCCTACCCATATAACCAGTTTGAGCATGGACCTCCTTTCAAGAGACCAAGAAGTTCCATGAATAACCCATCAAATTGTGCACCTTTCCCACCCAATAACCCAATGATGAATATAAACCCACCGCCAAATCCTCCGGTGAATGTAGGAACAGCCAATATGTTTTACAAGACCCGAATATGCTTGAAATTCAAAGATGGGAATTGTAGAAACGGGGCGAATTGTAGCTTTGCTCACGGTGCTGAGGACTTGCACCAACCCCCTCCCAATTGGCAAGAAATTTACAACGGGAAGGATAGAGGGTCGGGGAATTGGAACGATGATCAGAGGCCCATACATAGGAGGAAAATTTGCAACAACTTTTATAATGGTGAAGAGTGCCCCTATGGGGAGAAGTGCAATTTTCTTCACGAAAATCCACCGAGGTTTAAGAGCGATATAGTGAAGCCTCAAGAGAGTTGTGCAGTGAGCTGTGGGAGTGTAGGACCTGTGATGGGGCAGAGCGGTGGGGCTGATCAGGTTGAGGTTAATGTGCATGTGAGTCCCAATTCTGATGTTTTTCGAGTTAATTCGAAGCTAAAGCCAGCATATTGGAAGACGAAGATATGTAGTAAATGGGAGGCCACGGGCCATTGTCCCTTCATGGAGAGATGCCATTTTGCTCATGGGGAGTCAGGTATATAACTTTTGCACAGCTCAGTTTTATTACATGCATACAGCTTTCTTTATGTTATGTAATATTTTCTGTTGATTGTCTGATCGAAAACGTAACTTATCTAACTTGTATAAATAATTAACCAAGGGTTACTATTAGTCATTTTGAAAGTAACCATTTTGTTCATTGTAAGAGAGGCCAAGTCTATCCCTTTTGTTTTGTGTCAAACTAGATAATAAATTTTGCACCTTTCCCACTCATTATACATATATAGAGCAACATTTTGGTTATTGTGATTGATTGAGATCATACTTGTTACCCAGTAATGGTTGTGAAACTTTCTTGTGCTATGCCTCAATAATAGTAGGCTTGGAAACACATGATGCTCTTTTTGAAATATTTTGGATTATGGCCTCAATATTTTTGTTGGATGACAAAACATGTAACCGAATGGCAGAGAGCAAGTAAATTTGGTTCTATATATGTAGAGTCATGTTTTCTGGGTCATACCCTCATGACCTTTAGGTAGATGCTAAACACACTCCAGATTGTAGCAATTGTTTCTCGAATTATTGGATAAAAAGAAAAAGATCTTTTATGAACAACTACCCAAGATTTTAAGTTAAAAAATCAGTTATCTTGCAATGAGATTTTTGGTCTCGGGGCACAAAAATTGATTTTATTATCCCTAAGAGATGGGAAATACTGTTGCCTCTCCATTTTGAGGAGGTAATTACTCTGTAAGATGAGTTTGTTGGATCAATAATGTCCGTAGCAAATTACACGACATTAGGCAACTTTTATTCAGTTGATATAAATGCTTCTGCTAGAATATGATTGCAAATTCGGTGTCATTTATTGCGTATATCGTTCCTCCCTATGTGACAAGGACACATTTATTCAATTGCCACTTGTGCATATAAAGCAGGATTTGGTGCTTCTTGTTTGTAATAATTTTATTCTTAACCTATGAATTGGGTTAATGTTCCAACATATCTGATATGCGTTTAAAATAATTGTGGTCCTTTAATATGTGATTTGTTTAATTTTTTCTGTAAATAGGCAAAGATTTATCTCAGATGATGTTTGGGTCTTATCTTCACATCAATTATAGTTTTGTTCCCTTGTGAATTCTTCGTGCTGTAACTTAAAAAACTTGATAAGGAAACATAGGAAAAGAAAATTCCTTCCTACAAGCCTTTTACTGTGATCTACCATACTATTCGAGCATGTCAACGGATAGTGAAAGAATGAAATCCAGGTAAATACAAACACGGAATTGCCTATGATAGGTAAAAAGATAGAGATCAATACAATAACTCCAGTGAGCCAGAATAAATAGAAAAATAAGGGTTTTAAGCATTAAATAACTTGAACCCATTGGACATCAAACGTGATGTAGAAAGTGAATAAATAGGAGTTGATATCATTCCAATTGCGATACCCAAAGCAATTATTTCAAATTGACAATGGATTCTGCAACCAAACCACAGATGCCCTGTGATGGACAATGCATCGAAAAGCTACTAAAAATTGGGAATATGGCATTAGGATAGGTTTTCCGGCCATTTCCTCGAGATAAAGCAAACTCTTTCCTGCCAAGAAGAGAATTGTGGCGCTTATAAATCACGAGAGATTATCTTATAAGATGGCTTCATTGAATCCCTGTATCCCATATGAGATACAGAAGAGTAGGCTATTCTGTTTTTACACATATTCTTACTCGGTTACAGCCACTACATGGTGTTTGGCGATTTACTTTCATACTTCCTTTTGGAAACAAACCTTTGGTTTAGGTTTATAATTAATGATTGGGTTATGTGAAGATGCAATCCTCTTTTTGTTTGTCTATATTTACACCATCTAATGGGAACAGTTGCTGTTCTAGTTAATCTGTTCGTTTATATCTTGATTTTCTGTTTGGTCTAAAAGCTGGTTCATTTTGATTTGGGTTTAAGAATGATAAATATCGAAAAACAAATATTTAAAAAGAAAATGGGAACTGTTCTTAATTGAAAATTTTGAACCACTTTGGAGTCGATTTTCATTCTCTTTGGCCATTTTGTTCATCAGAATTGCAGGTACTCGGTAGCCGCATTGAAGCTGAAGTGATGAATTCATGGTCCCTTCCAACAAAGCCTCTTTCCACTCCTGCAATTGATGCATCTCCTATCAATCCTGCTGTCGGTGTGCCAACAAAAGAAGAAGGGGAGCCTAAAAAGTCCTTAGGAAAGTGGAAAGAAACCAAGAAGATCAATCGTATCTATGGTGACTGGATTGAGGACCAAACTCCACCACACAGCCTTCCAAGCACAGCAGAGAGTTGAATCCATCTTCGAGTTGCAAGCTTTTCCGAAAATTGGACCCTAGAGTTTCTATCACCATTACCCAACTGAGTTACATATTGTTTCATTATTTTATCTCTGAGACCGAATTTTCACCCTCCATTTTTTCAATTATATCCCAAAGGGGTTGCAACAATAATAGAATGTTGATGTTTATTGTTTGATTAGTTGCCTTTAATAGATCTTTTGTTGTTTGATTGTTAATATCTTTCGCAATTCATTCTAGCATCCGTTTCCCTCTGTTCTTTTTCCCGCTTACCATTAATCAGATGAAGTTTCTAAAGTTGGAATTGCCTCCTTGTTGACTATCTGAGCAAGTGTTGGTTTAAAACAGTTGTTATCATTGGATGTCGAGATATATCTGATGTTATGTATAAAAATCATAGATGCTCTTCAGAAATCTATTCACTTGGATTTCACTAATACATGTTCTATCTTTTCTACAGGTGTGTCATCATCCCATTGTATGATTCGTACCAGGGGCGTTTAAGGTCAACCTTAGAAATTCAATCCATTGAAGAATAGCTCTTAAATTAAAATTATTTTTTGTTCTCCAGGTGGTTCTAATGTTATGCGCTAAACATCTCTATCCAAAGGACTCCAACCTAACCGGAAGGAAAACCAAATATTCTGAACTGTGAACCATCTATCTATTCCCCCTTTTAGGCCATAATATGATCCTGAAATATTAGAAATGCATGACTAAGATCCTACTGAATTGATTTCTGAAGAGCATTTTTTATTTTTGAGCAGAACATGAAATATATCTCGACATCGAAACATAAAAACTGTTTTACCTGTGTATCTGAGTTCATCAAAGACATCAATTGGCTCCAGGTATATTGCACTAAATCCTTCTAGCAGTTATCTTATAAAATGAGGCATGCCTCTTATTTTTGACTTGATGAAAAATATGTTACACAGAGAGGATAACAATATACATTTTGAGTTCTTATACCACAAATCATATCTACCTTAAAGAAGTATGAATAGATTTCTTTTCACAACTAGTCCATACCACAACAGGGTTTCACCTAGATTGACAGAGAGCTTTTTGTAAATGTTGCTTGTAGTGATGTGTTTGGACTAACTAGGTTATTTATCAAGTTTGCATATGTACCTCTTCTGTAGATTTTGCCCACTTTATAGTTGACCTGGCCAAAGCATCCATGGGGTTAATACATTTTTTAAGCAGCGGATCCTTGTGAGGCAAAAGACCTTGGAGTTCATCAGAAGCGAGGATGACAGCATTCACGGGCCTCACCAAAAGAACCTGCACTGCAATTCGTAAAAGATTTCTTGCCCCTTCCATGTCTTTTCTTCTCAATGCTTCAAGGGCGGGGATTACTATATGCTCCAACGTCGCTTTGTCAGGTAACACAACCTCAAAGCCCTGCAGTATATAATTTGTTACCTATAGGTATAGAAATATGAAATTCTCTTCTTGTCTGCTAAATGTTCCAAGTAATGTGTTGGATATCTCTAGTCATTAGTTGAACGAACTTGAGACAAGGAATTTTATAGCTACTTAATTTCCTTTTCAATTCAACTTTAGCTGAACAAGTCAGAGTACAAAGTATACTGCAATATGCTATCCACTCTTCTTACCTTAGACTTGGTGCCATTAAGGACTTCAAAAGTACATATCAGTAGTGCTAAATATCATACTCATTATTTATCGAAAAAAAAAAAAAAAAAAAAATATCATACTCATTCGCAGATCGATCCTCCCAAGTGCGATATATTTTTATTTATGTTTCATATTCGTAAAAGAGAGCGTCATTTCATTTTTACTTCCAGTTGCGATTTTTCAGTTCAATCATATTACTATCTTGGTGTTTTACCCCATCAACTGTTCCATCTCATTTACATGAAAAGATGTATTTGCACAAGCTTTTTAAAATCCTTTCAAATCTAACTAGGCTCAGTTGACCCCTACCTTTCATGGAACTTAGCCTATTGATGAGTAAATTAAACTTAGATTTGTATGCATTCATAAACAAACTTAAACACGTTTGTGTGTGTGTGTATATATATATATATATATATATAAGGGCATTAGCTACCTAGCTAGAGTACCTGACTCTGTAGTTTCTCCTGGAAAAACCTAGCCACAAAAGTTGCATCAGTGGCGAGCACCCCTATCCGCACACTAGTCTCAGCTGCAAGTGGCTTCAGCTTTGCTTCTTTGAGTTCCCTCGCAACACAGTCACCTTCATTTAGGAACAGTACAGAGCATCCCTCGGACACCTCACCATGCCACGCCTGAGAGACATGGCATGGCATAACAATGCAACGCGCTCCCGACTCCTCGAGAAACGCCCTCTTTTGCTTCAAATTCTGCACTATCACTCCGTGGTTCAGCTGAATCCGAGCATCTCTGTGGTGGAACGGAGAAAACAAACCATGAGATAGGAGCTCTCCACTTGCAACCGGCTCGCTGCAGACCACGAAAGGAATGCATTCTTCGCCCTCTCTCGAACTCCACCAAACAAGCTTTTCCAAAAATATGAGTGTAGAGAACACAGATACGCCTCCAATGATACCGATAGTGTTGGCTTGGCGGAGCAGAGAACTAGGCGTTTGACACCTCGCGACCGATGTACCTGAACGCGACATCTTTTTAGATTCCACAAAGCTCCCACCCTCATCAATTTGAACTGGGAGTGACGAGTTTTGTATAGCCATAGGTGGATTAAATCTTGGCCTATAGTAATTCCTATGCTTGTATCCATTACCTATTGATACTGGTGAGAGGTTTAGTGTATGAAAGGACATGGTCATCCTCCCATCACACATCCTTTATGTCTACACTGCAGAAAACTAGTGATTTTGTATACATCCCATGACTGAAAATCCCATTATTCAAATTATATATTCTATATATATATATATATATATATATCAAGCCACCAGATATATTCTATAATAGGACCTTTCCATAATTCACCATTCAAAACCTCACCTCTGAAGGAAAAAAAAAAGAGGGGGGGGGGGGGGGGGGGGGGAATATAAATATAGGAAAGGGAAACAGAAAACTGCAGATTTTCTTTGGTTTTCAGTTTGGTGAATCAACAAATACCTATGGACCAGTACAGATGATCAAAATTACCTGATAAAATTTAAAGGAAAATCAGATCTCAAACTCAGACATCTCTATTACAGTCCTCGACCAAATCTAGCATAGTTTCACTTAATTTCTCTTGAATTTTAGGGGAAACACTTGAGAAGAAACCAACATCAAAAAGGACAAAAAGGAGATGCTTTGGGGGATGTAGAATTGCAGGAGGAGGCAAGTAGAGGCCTGATGGTCCAAGTTGCAAGGAGGGCTTTTATATATGCAAGTCCAATGATGAATCTACATGATTGTCACCCTATCTTCTTTTGCCACTGCATCATTGTCCAGTGTCTACCCTTCAAAACAGAAATACTAATCGCATTCATATTTTTTAAATATATTATATATAATTATATATGTAGAATATTTGTGTCTTTATTCCATATAAAGACAGAACTAGGCCTGTAATCATTTTATCCTTGTCTGAGACATATGATAGGATGTCACATGGCATGATCATAAAAACAAACATTTAATAGGTTGGTTATATTTGGTCAACAGCTACTCCTGTGTAGAAAAATATTGTGCAGCAGTGACTATAGCACACATTTGCATGATTACCAACTGGATTTTTTTTTTAAGGTGACCTACCAATGAAGGTGGTAAAACCAGTAAAAAGGTCATGAAATTATTGTTTAGGTTCAGTAACTTCTCTTTTCCAGTATCATATGCACATTGTGATATGTGATGGTGTGGCCCGAATTCTCTTTCGACTCGGATCGTATTGTGATTCGGTTTCAACTCGAAATGAAAGTTTTTTATGGGTCAAGCTTATTAACGTAAGTGAACTTTAGTACTCTCTAGTAATTCGAAGTTTAAAGTTTAGAGGAAAATAAGGCAAGAGAGTGAAAATCGACTCAGAGAGTAAGAGCTAGAGCTTAGGTTTGGAGATTGGAATAAAGTAATCTCTTATTTTTCGCAATGAAATCTTTTGTCGGATCTCCATCATATATGTAGGTTTAATTTGTGAAGAAGTACGTTAATCTTTGTATTTTTTGTGCGTAACGTGTTTACTTTTCTGTCGCAATGTTAATTTATTATGGTTTTTTGCTCTGGTATCATACCGTTCTCCATGCAATAATCACATACATTGTGTATTGCCAGGTGAAAAAAAAAAAATCACATACATTGAAATACATAATATACCACACACATATTTGTATGAGATAGCACTGGTGCTCAATTGAATTTTTTTCTTTTCTTTTTTGGAATATCAGTTTCAAGGCACTAATTCACTGTTCTCAGATTCAACAGAGTATATCTTATCTCCAAGAAAGAGAAATTTAATGAAATCAATCTATTTTCTCTCTGATTTTTCTGTGTGAAACAGAGAAATGAGATTACAAGTTTTGTGGCAAAGTTTTTATTATTCTGCAACTGAGGTTTCTTCTTTTGATTGGAAGAGTAGTCTATTAATCTCATCGCTCCAAGAATTGACCATTAGGCATATTGGAAAAACCTAGTGCTCGGTCCATTTCATTGGGTCCACAGACACGTGTCACCTATTGTCCTTCTCAGGTCTAGTCCAGAGATAAATTACAAGATACAAATTATTAAATATTTGTTCCTATGTTAATCCAAAGTGATTGGTCATTTATATTGTTCAAATGTGTAATTAACGATCAGAATATTAAGTTAGAGTTAGGAAGATTTGCTATGTCCACCAAATACATGAGCAAGAAAAGTTCTGAAAATGAAATTGAGATGCCCAAATGATTTGACGGTTTCGTTCTTCATATGAAATGCCCAAAAATTTTATGATTTAGTTCAATATCTCAATATATGGCTTAAATTTATGTGAAAATATTTAAAGGGCCAATGTATTAGAAATTTTTAAAAATTATAATATGATTTTTACTTTTAAATTAAATATTTAATTGTTAATATTTTTTAAAAAAATTATTACAAGTTGCGATTCTACTTACAATTCTAAAATTCCAATTCTACATATTCCAAAATGATTCTATCTAAAATTCCGATTTAATGACTTAATTAAGCTTCACGATGTGGCCCAAATTCATTATATAGGTCAGCCCAGCTTGCACTCTCCATTGGCGGGCGAAAGTGGGGTTCTAACCCACGAATTCTGACGTAGTGGGCCTATAAGGCCCGGACTAGTCCTGTGAGCAGACAGTTTTTTATGGAGTAATTATTTTTGCTAACTTCTATATATTAGTAAAAAAAAAAAAAGAATATGATACTATTCTTTATTCTCATTTGATACTATTTCATATATCCTATGCTTACTTGAAATAAAGAAAAATTTTAAAAATATATATATAATTAGTTTGAAATAAGTGAAATGAATGGTTGTTAACATTCAACCATTCAAGCATTATGAGTTCCGAGCAGTGACAGATCCACCTAAGGACTAGTGGGATCATGGCTCCCACTGAAAGTGTTTTTTATATTTTTTATTCTAAAATTTTGAATATTTAGCATTTAGTCCTACTGAATTTTTTTTATCTTAGATATCACATAATTTAGATTTCTTTACAACTAAGCCCCCACTAAAAATTTATTTTAAGCCCCACTGAAATAAATATATGTCATTTATACCCCAAAAGCCCACTGTAATTTTTTTTAGCCCCCACTGAATTGGATCTCTAGATCCGTCACTAGTTATGAGGGATACGAAAATGTCCGAGATCGAGTTTTAAATAATGAACACACATGCACCCTCGACCAAGCTCATTGCATTTCAAGTCATGCCATACTACATAAGTTTTTTTATAATTTGTTTCTACGAATTTCTAGAAATCGTCCCAACTTTTGATAATGGAAAAAATATATATATATATATTGAAATAATTATTGAATACATTTCGAACGAATCTAATTTGCTCCTATCTAATAGTTAGAGTTATTGCTTTTACTTAACCTATTTTCTTTCCTTGAACTTTCGGTAATTAAATATTTTGAGGTTTAGTAATATTCATTATTTATCCAAATAATTAGAAGAACTCAATGTCTTGTCATTTTTATTATTTTGCTTCCATTCGTAAAGTGCTAATATTATATTTTTATACTTTAAAATTATTATTATTATTTTTTTTGTTGGCTTAAAAAAAAAACTCAATATGGAACTAATACATCAAACTCAATGGTGCAAATGAGCCATTGAGGCTAAATAGCCCAATGGAAATCACAACTACTAATAAAAATGAATTTTGGTGACATTTCGAACAGAGTTATAGTAACAAAAGTCAATCTTGATAATTGCCAAACTAGGCTTGATCAGCACCCTACTAATGATGCGATCAGAGAGGAATAGATAAACATTCTGAGTTCCTACTCTTCTCTTGTCAATGCTGAGGGGATTTTCTTTAAACAGAAATCTAGAATCAATTGACTAAGTGAATGTGACAGAAATACTCATTTATTCATGAAATCCTTCAATTCTAGGTGTAACAAGAAGAAAATTAGCACCCTTATGCTCAATGATGGTACTATCATTGATTTCATCCCTTTTATCAAGCTTGAAGCTCTCAATCACTTCAAATTGCTGCTAGGTTCTTCTTCTTTCTCTTACCCTGGCATTGAGGCCATTAGAAAAGTTTGTTCCAAAATTATTCCCTCTGAGTTTCTCTCCTTCATTACTGTCATTCCTTCAGCTAATGAAATCCAAAAATGTTTATTTGCCCTCAAATCCTCAAAAGCTCCTGGGCCTGATGGATTTAAAGTTCTCTTCTTCAAGAGAGCTTGGTCTGTCACTGGTACTGACTTAATTAAAGTCATTCAAGATTTTTTCTCTAATGGTCAAATACTCAAAGTGATCAACACCACATCCCTCACTCTTGTCCCTAAAAAGCCTAATCATTCCTCTATGAATGACTTCTGCCCCATTACATGTTGTAACACCATCTACAAGATTATTCCCAAGCTTCTTACCATGAAATTGCAAAACCTTCTCCCCATGTTCATTGATAAGTCTCAAACAACCTTTATCAAAGGTAGGAGACTTAGTGATATTTTTTTGCTTGCCCAAGAGCTTCTCTATGGGTACCACCTCACCTCTTCTATTCCAAAAATGCTCTATGAAAATTGATCTTCATAAGGCTTTTGACACTATTAATTGGCAGTTCATTCTTGACACATTAAAAATTCTTAATTTTCCTCTTATTTTCATTAACTGGATTAAAGCTTGCATGTGTACCACCTTCTCTGTCTCTATCAATGGGGAAATGGAAGGGGTTTTCAAAGGGGTTAAGACAAGGAGATCCTTTGTCTCCTTTTCTTTTTATCATAGTGATGGATGTGATCTCATCCACATTACAGTCCTCTATTGGTGATGATCATTTGTTTCAATACCATTAAAGATGTCACAAAGTTAACCTCACTTACCTTTGTTTTGTTGATGACCTCATGGTCTTCTGCCATAGAGACCATCACTCTCTTAGCACTCTTTTTAGAGGCATTCAACAATTTTCCTCTTTTTATAGTCTCATTCCCAATGTCTTTAAAAGTTGTATTTTCTTCTCTGGGTTGCTTTGGATGTTAAAACCAAAATGCTTGATATTGTAGGGTTTGATCAAGGTTGTTTCCTTATAAGATACTTAGGTCTTTCACTTTCTTCTTCTAAACTGAAAATCAATAATATCAAATGCATGGTTGACAAGATCACTTATAGAATCTCCTATTGGACTACCAAATTCATTTCTTATGCAGGGAGAGCCCAACTTATTAAAGTTGTGCTTGTTAACATTAATTTGTTTTGGAGCTCTCATATAGTTTTCCCCTTCAAGCTATCAAAGCCATTAACAGTATTCTTAGGAATTTCTTATGGACATGCACTGAGTTGAGACATGGTGGTGCTAAAGTTAATTGGCATTCTGCGTGTAAGCCTAAGGATGTTGAAGGGCTTAGCATTCCTGATTTGCATGGTCTCAACAAAGTTGCCAACTTAAAACACATTTGGCATCTATTTAAGGATGAGGGTCAATCAATCTAGCATGATTGGGCTCATGCTAACCTCTTCAAACAAGGGAGTTTTTGGAGCCTCAAAGCATCTCCTCCCAGTTCATGGAATTGGAGCAGGCTTCTCAAGATTAGAAGTCTTGCCAAGTTGTTCATTAAGCATAATATTGTTGATGGCACTTGCAATTCTCTCTGGTTTGATTATTGGCTTCCATTTGGTCATATTCTACCTCACTATGATGACTATATGAGGCTCAACTTGTAATGGAAAATGAATTTCAAGGTTTCTAGGCTTATCATAAATAATCAATGGAGAATTCCCTTTTCTCTGTTAAGAAGTTACCCCAAGGGTGTTTTGCAAACCTTCCTATCATCAACAGTGGGCTTAATGATTGGGTTTCTTGGTCATTATTTGCCATTGGGAGCTTTCACTTTAGAAGCACCTATCTTGCTCTTTTGCCTCCTTCCATTATGTGTTCTAGACAACATTCTCTTTGGTTCCAGCATAACATCCTCAGGCATGCTTTTATTGCTTGGATTGTCATTCAAGGGAAGCTAAGAACAAAGGATAAACCTGATGTTCCTTCATCTCTTCTATGTGTTGCCTCTATGGTGTTGAGAATGAAACTCATGAGCACTTATTTTTCTCTTGCACTTATTTTAATAGAATTTGGACATGGTACCAGAACATTTGTGGTGTTATGCTTGGTGGCAAAACCATTGGGGAGATCATTGATTGGGCCTCCTCTAAATGGGATCATAGAGCTTCTAATATTAGAGGTTCCATATTCAAATTGTGTTTTGCAGCTTCCATCTACTTCATTTAGAGGGAAATGAACTATCAGATTTTTGCTAAAAAGTACACCTCTTCTTGGTGCATTACTATGAAGATCAAAGAGGACATTAGATTCAGATTAGTGTCTTTCAAGCTCCCTGATACTAGTACCGACAGGCAAGCTGCTGCCTCTTGGTCCTTCCCCAGCACAGTGATGGTGGCGCCATAAGCCTCTTGCTGCTCTTCTGCATTGGGTGCGCTTATGCTTCTTTGGTTCTGGCCTTGTGGCTTCTTAGGTTGCGTTTGGTAACGGTTTGGTGCGGTGTTAGTTTTTGGTTTTGGTTTGGGTTGGGTTGAATTTGGTTTGGTGTGGTTTTATTTTGGTTCCAAATCATGTTTGGTGCAGATAGTTTTGGTGTGAGAAAAAGTGATGCTGAAAAACCAAACCATGTTTGGTAGAGTTGGTATGGGTTGAAATTCTGAAACCAAACCATGTTTGGTAACTTGGGATGATTTCACATTTTATTTATAAATATTAAAATTTTGTAATATTAAAATATATTAATATTAAAATTTATAATATTAAAATATATTAATATATTTTTATTATATTAATATATTAAAATTTATAATATTAAAATATATTAATATTATAATATTAAAATATATTATTAATATTAATATATTTTAATTTTAATAATATTAATATTAATATATTAATTATTAATATTATAATATATTAATATTAAAATTTATAATATTAATATTAAAATTTATAATATTAAAATATAAATATTATATTTGGTGCTACGGGGTTGCTACAGTGCTACAGTGGGTTTGCTACAGTGTCCGCACCATACAAAATCATCCACTTTGATGGTTCCAAAAATGGTGCCATTTGGTGCGCTACAGTGATACCAACCCCAAACTTACCAAACATGGGTTGACACCACTATTTCGAACCAAAACCAAAAAACTGGTACCAAAACCAGTTACAAAACAGGGCCTTAGGGGGTTGACCTTTGGTCACCTCTTTGTGTTTTCTTTCTTTGAGCTTAATGTCACGGACTTGGTATTTCTAAGGAACCGTGCGGCCTTAGACACCTCTAAGATGCTTGAGAAATGCTAAGTAAGCCTTTGTGGGTCTCTAGCTTAGTGGACAACTAAAGCTAGGTGAATGCGAAAGCTTGGTGTGTAAGAAGAGAAAGCTAGGCAAGAGAGCTTAGAAGGCAATTGAACTCAAGAGAACTTGTATTGCTTAAGAACTTGTGTGATTGCTTGGATGGTGAGCAAATGAGCTCCCTCCTCTATTTATAGGCCAAAGGCCTTACAAGGAAAAGTGGAGAGATTACTAGAATCCTCCATGTCTAGTCTACTCTAGAATGTTCTATACAATTCAAGTATAGTCTATACAATTCTATACAAGTCTAGACAACTTTACAATACTCTAGAGAATTCCGGAGAAGTGTGGAGAAGTCTAGAATATTCCGGGTGCCAAGTAGGATGCCAAGTAGGATCCTACGAAGCGTCTGCGTGGCGCCTGTGTGGCGCCTGCATGGCGTAACCTCATAATGCAGGACGTGACATTATCCCCCACCTAAGCTCGTTACGTCCTCGTCGCGTTCTGCTTGAACTGCTGGATGTGCTTCGCAAATTGCCAAAGTGTGTCTTCATGCTCCCAGCTTGCTTCGCTATCCGGCAAGTTCTTCCATTTCACCAAGTACTCTGTGTACTTGGGTACTCCTCTTCTGCTCGCCTGTCGGTCTGCAAGGATGCATTCTACTTCCTTGTCAAAGGAAGTGACCACGGCAGTAGGAGCTCAGTGTGATATGTCTCGAGTTGGATCATCCTTGTCTTCATGGTAGGGCTTGAGCATGCTGACATGGAAAACTGGATGAATCTTGAGCTTTGGTGGTAGCTCCATCATATAGGAGACCTTTCCAACTCGTTTGATGATTGGGAAAGGACCTTCGTAGCGTCGTACTAACCCCTCGTGCACCGCTCGCAAAGATTTGAAATATTGGGGTAGCAGCTTGACCATGACCAAGTCTCCTTCCATGAACTCTAGGGGCCTTCTCTTGGAGTCAGCCCACTTCTTCATTTTCTTGTCTGCCTTGTCTAGGTAGGCTCTAGCCAAGTCGGATTGGTCATGCCATCCCTTGGCGAATCTGTATGTTGCCGGGCTCTTGCCATCTCCATTTGATGCCATAGCGTTAGGCGTCATGGGTTGTCGCCCGGTCACTATCTCGAAAGGACTGTGGTTGGTAGCCTCACTCCGCTGCAAGTTGTAAGCAAATTGTGCTACTCCAAGGAGCTTGGCCCAGTCCCGCTGGTTGGCACTAACATAGTGCCTCAAGTATAGTTCTAGGAGCGCGTTGATACGCTCCGTCTGTCCATCGGATTGGGGGTGAAAACTGGTAGAGAAGTTGAGACCCGTACCCATCTTCTGAAAGAGTCCCGTCCAGAAGCAGCCTGTGAAGCGTGGGTCTCTGTCGCTCACTATGTTTTGTGGCAACCCCCATTGCTTGACCACATGGTCAAAGAAGAGCTCTGTTGTCTGCTCGGCCGTGCAATCTGCAGGGGCAGGTATGAAGGTGGCATACTTGCTGAATCGATCTACCACTACGATGATGCTGCCACAACCATTAGACTTGGGTAAGCACGTGATGAAGTCCATTGAGACACTCTCCCAAGGACCTTCTGGTATAGGTAGTGGCTCTAGTAGACCGGCCGGCTGTTGCTGCTCTATCTTGTCTTGTTGGCAAACAAGACAAGTGCGTACATAGGCCTCGACATCGTCACGCATCCGGGGCCAGTAGTACGAATCCTCAAGGATTGCCTGTGTGCGCTTCATTCCTGGGTGTCCAGCCCACAGGGTGTCATGGCACTCCTTGATGAGTTCATTTCGCAGGTTCCCCTACTTAAGCACAAATAGCCTGTCGCCCGTAGTGAGGAGAAGATCATCCCTAAGCCAAAAGCGCCGTGTCTTGCCATCCTTGGTGAGTTGAATGAGACTCTTGGCTAGGGGGTCATGTTGTAGTCCCTCTTTGATGCGATCCATAAGAGGGTGTTGTGGTCGACTAATGGCCGCGAGTTCTGCCTTGCGGCTAAGTGCATCTGCCACGACATTAGATTTGCCTGCCTTGTACTCCAAGCGATAAGTGAACTCGGCCAAATAATCTTGCCACCATGCTTGCTTGGGGCTAAATTTATTTTATGTCTGGAAGTAGCTAGTGGCAACATTGTCCATCATGATCACGAACCGTGCCCCAAGTAGGTAGTGTCTCCAGGTGCGAAGACAGTGGATGATTGCGGTCATCTCTTTCTCCTGCACCGTGTAGCACCGTTTGGCATCGTTGAGCTTGCGGCTCTCATAGGCTATGGGGTGTCCCTCTTGCATGAGAACTCCCCCAATGGCAAAGTCCGAGGCATCGGTATGTACCTCGTAAGGCTTAGAGTGGTCCGGTAGGCTAAGTATGGGTTCATCCATCACTGTCTTCTTCAAGTCATCGAATGAAGTTTGGCATTCCTCCGTCCAGCTCCATGTGTGTCCCTTCTTCAGCATGTCCGTCAAAGGGGCGGCTCGTGCTGAGTAGTGCTTGATAAAGCGGCGGTAGTAGTTGACAAGTGTAGATGCCAAAATTTGCACAACACACGAATGAATCTTTTTATTTAGATTTTGTCTCTTTTATACAGATACCTTTAATGGGCTTTGAGCCCATTAGGGCAATCTTATTGTCATTACATCATTATTACATCATCATCTTTATTTACAAAGAATGATAAGCTGAAATGGGCCTGATACCTGATAACTTTGCTGGGTTGTTAGCCCGATGGGCCTGATGCCTGATGGGCTTCTATGGGCTTGGAAATTCACACACTTACAACAAGGCCCAAGAATGATCGTAGTTCGGGCACTTTGGTGGGCGGCTCCCAATCCCGTATGGCTTGCACCTTGCTTTCATCCATCAAGAGCTTCCCATCCTTTATCTTGTGACCTAGGAACATCACCTCTTGTTGGGCAAATGAGCATTTCTCCCTCTTCACATAGAGGTCGTTTTCCCGGAGAACTTGGAAGACGGTCTTCAAGTGTTGCACGTGATCTTCCAAGGTGGTGCTATAGATGACGATGTCGTCCAAGTATACCACCACAAAGCGGTCCAAGTAGGGATGGAATAGGTTGTTCATCAAGGTGCAGAATGTAGCTGGGGCATTGGTGAGACTAAATGGCATGACTAGGAATTCATAAGAGCCATACCTTGTCACGCATGTGGTCTTGGGCTCATCTCCTACCGCGATTCGTACTTGATAGTACCCCGAGCGCAAGTCCAGCTTGGTGAAGTAGCGTGCTCCCCCAAGTTGGTCGAACAAGTCTGCGATGAGAGGAATGGGGTACTTGTTCTTTATGGTCACCTTGTTGAGAGCTCCATAGTCGATGCACATCCGCAATGACCTATCCTTCTTGCGTTGAAACAAGACAAGTGCGCCATAAGGGGCCTTCGATGGTCGAATGTAGCCTGCATCGAGTAAGTCGTTGAGCTGTTTCCGCAATTCCTCCAACTCTGGTGGTGCCATACGGTAAGGTGCCATGGATGGTGGCTTGGAACCTGGTTCCAGCTCGATCTTGTGATCTACCTCCATTCAGGGTGGTAGTCTCTTTAGTAGCTCCGAGGGCATGACATCGTTGTACTCGCGTAGTACTGAGCGGATCTTCGTGGGCATGTCCTCATGTGGGGAAGACTCTAAGGGGTCTTCTAGTGATTCGAGTAGGGTGGCTAAGTAGCTAACTTCCCCCTTCTTGTACCCCTTGTTGAATTGCATGGCAGATAGGGAGTGAGCCTCAATCATAGCCCCTCGTTCGACTGGCACCATGCATGTGGTATTGCCTTCCATGATGCACATGGTGTTAGTGTAGGGGATGAGGAAGGCCTTTACCTTGTCCAAGAATTCTATTCCAAGGACTAAGGCAAAGTCATCCATGGGCACTACAGAGAGATCGATGGGGCCATTCCATTGGCCTATGCGGGCATGTATGCCTCGGGCAGTGCCGTATATGGCCTTAGCTGCTGAGTTGACGGCCTTCATGGAACCGTCCTCCTTGGTGTACTTGAGGCCTAGTCGCTTAGCCTCGTCGATGCTTATGAAGTTGTGGGAGGCGCCGGTGTCTTCCAATGCTCTAGTAGACGTCCCCCCTATGGCTGCTTTAACGAACATGAGCCCTTTAGGTGCTGCCTTAGGGGCCTCCAGCTTAGCCTTGATGGCGTTGAGGATTTGAAGCGAACCCATGTGTGCCTCCTGCGTTTCCGAGTGCTCGAGCGTTATAGCATTGGCGGTCTTCTTCTTTGGGCAAAACCGTGTCCAATGCATCTCACCACATATGAAGCAGGGTGATGGTGGTTGTTTCTGGGGCTTGTTGCCTCCATCTTTCCGGAATCCTTCCTTGTGAGGGGCAGTGTTGGTGGCATTAGAAGTGCTGCCCTTGTCTCCCCCACCTTTGCCGAAGTTTCGGGTCTTATCCTTGGGCTTGGCAAAGTCTTTCTTGGAGCTGAAATCGATCAATGCCTCTACTTCTGTGATGGTAGTGGCAAGATCCTTCACTCCACGTCGCCTTAGCTCCGTCTTGGCCCATTGTTGTAGGTTATCCATGAAGAAGAAGAGGGACTCCTTCTCTGAGAGCTCAGGGATCTCAAGGGTGAGCGATGTGTACTCCTTGACATAGTCTCGGATGGTCCCTGTTTGCTTGAGCCGACGGAGTCTGCCCATAGCTTCTTCCTCGACATTCTCAGGATAGAAGTGCCTCTTAAATTCTTTACGGAAGTCTGCCCAAGTATCAATGGAAAGCGTACCTCTATCGATGTCACCATGTCTACGCCTCCACCATAGTATAGCATCGTCCACTAGGTAGAGTGTGGTGGTGTTGATCTTTGTCGCCTCGTCCACTATTCCTTTGGCGTCAAAGTACTGTTCCATGCCAAATAGGAAGTTCTCTACCTCCTTGGCCACACGTTCCCCCTTGTAGCACTTAGGCTTGGGGACGTCGATTCTGGGAGCTCCGGTCTCCCGAGTAGCAGTGGTGCCTTTTGCTACGGCTTGCTTACAAATGGCCCAATCAGCACGCATGTCCTCCATGAATGCTCGAATGTTGCCAAGCTCATGATCTATGTAGCCACGTAGGGTGGCTATCTCATCGCGAAAAGAGCATAGCTCCTTGCGATGGTCTCCATCTAGGGCATTGAGTTGCCCCTTCATGGTGTCTTGGAAGTCGGCGTCATCGAACTCCAATTCTTCCAAGCGTTGGTGAGTCTCCACTATACGCTCCTGCATGATGGCTATAGTTCCTTCTATGCCATCAATGCGTGTCTCAAGGCTTGGTTAAGCGTCCTTGGACTTGGACTTCGACCTTGCCTTGGTGTTAGTGGGTGGGCGCTGTTTCTCCCTGCCGCGTTCTTGCTCCTCCACGACTGGGGTGATGGTTGAATCTATCTCTGCCATACTCTCTTGCAAGTAGGTTGTGATCCTTCACGAACCGTGCTCTGATTCCAACTGTCACGGACTTGGTATTTCCAAGGAACCATGCGGCCTTAGACACCTCTAAGATGCTTGAGAAGTGCTAAGTAAGCCTTTGTGAGTCTCTAGCTTAGTGGACAACTAAAGCTAGGTGAATGCGGAAGCTTGGTGTGTAAGAAGAGAAAGCTAGACAAGAAAGCTTAGAAGACAATTGAACTCAAGAGAACTTGTATTGCTTGAGAACTTGTGTGATTGCTTGGATGATGAGCAAATGAGCTCCCTCATCTATTTATAGGCCAAGGGCCTTATAAGAAAAAGTGGAGAGATTTTTAGAATCCTCCATGTCTAGTCTACTCTAGAATGTTCTATACAATTCAAGTATAGTCTATACAATTCTATACAAGTCTAGACAACTCTACAATACTCTAGAGAATTCCGGAGAAGTGTGGAGAAGTCTAGAATATTCCGGGTGCCAAGTAGGATCCTACGAAGCGTCTGTGTGGCGCCTGCATGGCGTAACCTCATAATGCAGGACGTGACATTAAGCTCAGTTTGCTTGCCTTGGTTTGTCTTGGCTAAAGCTTTGTTTCTTTGTTTGGTTCCTTCTATTTATTTATTGATTTACCGGAAAAAAAAAATGAGCAACCAAATTGCAGGATGTCAAAGTTATTATAATATATACCTTCATAGCATTAAAAATATCAAAATATAATTTTTTTTAGGATTAATTTCAGTAAACCCCCCTATACTATCCAGATTAATCAACTAACCCCTTCTCTGTCCACTTTGCCCCCTATACTATTCAATTTCATCAAATTGCCCCCCTCAGCTCACATTTTGACTCAAAATGCCTAAACTACCCTCAATCAATAGTATAAGGGGGTTTGTTGATTCAACTATTTAAAAAAATTAATTTTCAAAAATCAATTATATTTTTCACAAAAATTATAAATTTAGAAATATATATATTTCTTGGAAAAGATCATATTTTGGAACATAATATATTTTTTTGGAAAAAAAAAAATTTTCGGAAAAAAATTCATATTTTGGAACATAATAAATACTTTTTCGCAAAAAAAAAAATTTTGAAATTTTTTTTTTCATATGCTGCAGGTTTTTAAAAAAATGATTTATTGCAAAAAAAATTTTGAAATTCTTTTTTTTTTCATATGTTGCAGATTTTCGGAAAAAAATGATTTTTTGCAAAAAAAATTTTGAATTTTTTTTTTCATATGTTGTAGATTTTCGAATTTTTTTTTTTTTTGAAATTTTTTTTTTTCGCAAAAAAGTTTGAAATTTTTTTTTTCATATGTTGTAGATTTTCGGAAAAAAATGATTTTTTGCAAAAAAAATTTTGAATTTTTTTTTTCATATGTTGCAGATTTTCAGAAATTTTTTTTTCAGAAAAAAATGATTTTTTGCAAAAAAAAATATGAAATTTTTTTTTCATATGTTGCAGATTTTCGGAAATTTTTTTTTCGCAAAAAATTTTGAAATTTTTTTTTTTCTTATGTTTTAGATTTTCGGAAAAAAATGATTTTTTGCAAAAATTTTTTGAATTTTTTATGAAAAATGAATTTTCATATGTTGCAGATTTTTTACAAAAGAAATATATATATATTTCTGAATTTATAATTTTTGTGAAAAATATAATTGATTTTTGAAAAAAAAAATTTTAAATGGTTAAATCAACAACCCCTTATATTATTGATTGAGGGTAGTTTAGGCATTTTGAGTCAAAATGTGAGCTGAGGGGGGCAATTTGATTAAATTAAATAGTATATGGGATAAAGTGGACAAAGAAGGGATTAATTAATTAATCTGAATAGTATATGGCGGTTTACTGAAGCTTGACTTAGTAAAAAAATTCTTCAAGTTGGAACCAAAAACTTACTTGGACTATAAAGTTTAGAACTTTTTTATTTTTTCTTCTTACAAATTTTGAGTGATTTAGGTTAGGCATAACAGCGTCACAATTTTTTGTATTACATTGGATTCTCACGAGGTTTTGAGTATAAACGAATTGAGTATTAATTCTAACTAGCAATTTAATTTATTTTTATCATCGTAAAACATTAAAAAGTGAGATAAAAACACACTCAAATCCTTGATGATTCTTGTCCCATACCTTTAACTTTTGGGTTAGATTTCGAATGACCGACACTGACATTAGGCCATTACCCACTCCAATTCAATTCCTCACTAACATATTTAACATGCGCCACACATAAACAAACATCTCAAGTGATAGCATTTATTATAGGATAAGTATATATTTTTTTCCTTCCAAGTGTGATCAAATATGCTAATAATTATTCAGAACTATAATTAGTGCCATAAACCTCCAAACTATCACATTTTGTGCCAAAATGCCCCATTGTTTTAGTAATTTTTTTCAGAACTGACCATAAAGTCATTTTTTGTTGAATTACTTTTAATGCATTTTTTTATCAAAACATATTATAAAATAATTAACACTAATTTGATTGCATATCATCCAATCAAAATTGCATATATTTATACATTTAAAATTTTCAAATCAATTGATTGAAGAATACTTTTAGTTTGCTTAAATAGAAATTAAGTAATTTTTTTAAATTGCTTCAACTTACTCAACTATATTTTTACACTAAGATGAGAACAAATGTGTTTATTATATATAATTTTATTTTTACATAAAAATATATAATGGTAAAATCATTCTCTTAAATAAGATAAAAGATTATTAACATACTTTAAAAAAAACAAATTTAATAAGAAAAGTAAGAATAGAGACTAATTATAACAAATGAATGGTTTAGAAGAATTATTTGTAATTCAAGGGGAGAAATTGCAAAAGTGCAATAGTTAAAAGTTTTTTTCTTGCACTTTACCTTTAATATATTTTAAAATCATTTTGACAATAATGACGTATTATTCTGGAAAAAACATTTTTAAGGTCAAAGAGTAGTTAAAAAAAGGGTTAATTTCAATAAACTCCCCTATACTATCTAATTTAATCAACTAACCTCCACTATATTCATTTTACCCCTATAATATTCAATTTCATCACTACGCCCCCTTCCCTCACATTTTGAGTCAAAATACCTAAACTATCCTCAATAGTATAGGGGGGTTTAGTGAAATCAACATTTTAAAAAAAATATTTTTTGAAAATCAATTATATTTTTCTGTAAAAACTATAAATTTCAAATACATATATATATTTCGGAAAAAAAATATTTTTCGAAAACAATATATATTTTGGAAAAAATATATATTTCGGGAAATATATATATATATTGGAAAATGATATATATTTCGGAATATATATATATATATATATAATTCCTCAAAAAAATATATTTTCTGAATTGTTTTCAAAAAATATATATATTATGTTCTAGAATATGATTTTTTTGCGAAAAATATATATATTTTATATTTTGGAAAATAATATATATTTTTTGCAAAAAAATTATTTTTTGGAAAATAATATATATATTTTCACAAAAAAATTATTTTTCGGAAAAAAAATCATTTTTTTTGAAAACAATTCGAAAAATATATATTTTTGACGAATTATATATATATTCCAAAATATATATCATTTTCCCATATATATATATCCCAAAATATATATTTTTTCTGACATATATTGTTTTCGAAAAATATTTTTCTCCGAAATATATATATATTTGAAATTTATAGTTTTTACCAAAAATATAATTGATTTTCTAAAAATAATTTTTTTAAAGAGTTAATTTCACTAAACCCCCCTATACTATTGATGGTAGTTTATGTATTTTGACTCAAAATGTGAGGGGAGGGATCATAGTGATAAAATTGAATAATATAAGGGCAAAATAGACACAATAGGGATTAGTTGATTAAATTAGATAGTATAGGGGTTTTATCAACTTAACCCTTAAAAGAAATAAATGTTCCTAGCTAAATGTATTTTAAAATTATATTTACACACCCATGTGACATGTCCATATATTGGAATTACACTATACAGTATACACTGCACTGAAAAAGTCTACACTACTCTACAGCTTAAAACCCTCATTTCACCTCCTCTGTCTCTCTCTCTAAAATGGCTTTGTTCTTCAAAAGACTGGCCAAAGCTGCACCGATCGCATTCACCGACGCATTTCGCGGCCAAACCAAGTCTCGATTTACCAAAATTCAGGTTCCCTTTGGAGCAATTGCCGCAATCTCTAGTGGAATCTCATATTACTACTACTGTTCTTCGCCCCATTTGGTAATGTTCGTCTTAATTCTACTTGGGTTCATTTTATTTTTTGATTTAGAAATGCTATGCGGTTTTAATTTCATTTTACAAGTAACAGAAGCAAATGTTATGTTTATGGACACTGCATATCTTTGTCGCTTTTGGGTTCTTAGAAATTATGCATTTCTTTGAGGTTTTCGAATGATTGGAGTTTTGGGTTTGTTTGAGATGATGCAAATTTTTATGGGTTGTGTTCGAATTCGTCAGATATGGGTTTATGATGGTGGGTTAAAATGCTTCACATTTTAGTAAGGCTGTTGTGTGAAGTTGTTGATTTGTATGCCTAGGTTATTTGATGCCTTTTGTTTCCTTCTGAGATTTTTTTTTTCTCAAGAAAGTTGTTTCTAATTACCCAAAGAAAGAAAAATGATTTTGATTGATAGGGTGTGCTTTTGTCTGTAGGACTGGACAAATTCATTTGCACAGTAGGTTTGAAAATAGAATGTTGTTGAAGGTATAATTAAAAATTAATCTGCCCACATTTTCTTGTCGACCGGAGTGGAGAGAGTCTCCCCATATATCTTCTACTACTAGTTTATGCTAGTTAGATAAATCCTTTTCCATTCATTATTGTTTTTGCATGACATGATTCTTATGAAGTCTATCGTTGGCCAAAAAACCCTTTCGATTGCATTATTTGATTACCTCATGCTTGTAGGTTGCTGTTAAGATAATTTATTTATTCAAATCCTTGTAAATGAAACAGTTCATGTTTGGATTGGTATTCAAAAACTTAGGAAGGAAGAAAATAGAAACCGAATAGATGGTGTTCTCTAATAATTGTACAAAGTCCATGGGCGTGGGAAATTTAGGCACCTGGGTTCCTTATTATCGTCTTAATGCTTTAAAGTTTCTTGTAATTGTTCATTATTAATCAAACTTGAGGACTTGATATCTTATTACAGGTTTATTCAGATCAAATCAATGAGGAAATGGATCGAAATACTGGTGAGTCCATCTCTCTTTGGATCAATTCCATGATGTTGACTACTATTCTAGTAACAATTTAGATATATTTTTCGAATGGCGTAAGAATGAATGCAATCAGTGCAAAAGAGTTCGATTCTGATTGTAAAGAACTGAGTATTGACATCTTTACACCATGTTTTGAATTCAGCAATGTTTCTGTCTAATTTTCACTTGGTAATATTCAGTTTCTAAACCATAAACTATTTATATTCAGATGTGTTAACTTCCACCTCTTTTTTCTCCTAAGCATCTTTACGTAACCCAAATCAAACTACAAGAAGGGAAAATCATTCCCCAATAACAGAACAGCTATGGAATAACCACTTCCAAAAAAGTGCAAGCAACGATAACCACGAGAAAAGAAAAACAAATAGAAAAGGGTGTTCACCGAAAAAAGAAACAAGGCCCCGAATACTAAATACATCACCTTTAAATAGAAACACAAACAAAATTCAAACCCTCATTCATCCAGTAGGTCTTATAGCTGAAGACCCAAAGTATCAACAATGTCCCTGATAATACTTTTGGCAGTATGATGAACATTTTGGCATTACTGATGCATGACTTCATATTTATTCCAACAAATATGCCAAAGAGTTAAAGTGGTGACTATGTTTAATATTGTGCTTCTATATGATTTAGTTCCAGTCTTCTTAATGGACCAAAGGATCATTTGTTCAAAATTAGACATTCAAAATTACACTCAGCATTCAGCCGCTGCTGTACTACGGAATACATCAGATAACCACTTCAAATTTCCCGAGAATAAACACACGCAACAAAGATTATATTTAAAGTAGTAATTTCAAAGATGGCATGGTAACGACTTGAAACTTTTGAGCAAAATAAGAAAGAGATGTGAATTTAAGCTATTTGTCATTGCAGATATAAGAGCCATTACTTAGTGATGGTCTTGCTTACATTTGGCCCTATTTAGTGCAAAGCAGTTGACTTGAATCTTTCCTCACCATTAGAATAAATAAATTGGCCCCTCTTGGGCATGCAATGATTGCATTTCACTATTATTTACTTACTTAAAACCTAGTTAAAATGTCTAGTTTAATACTTGAATGGAATATTTTACTGTCTTGCAAAATTCAAGTCAATTCGAATATTTTGACTAGGCTAATCAATATTCTCTCTCATGCTATTGGTTTCCCATAACTTTAATGGTATATCATATATGTTAAACTAAATCGATGCTGAATGTTTGAAGTTGTATGTTCTCTATTTTCAGCACTTAATCCCGATAAGTGGATTAAATTTAAGCTGCAAGATACTGCAAAGGTCAGCCACAATACTCACTTATACAGGTTATCCTCTTGTCTCAATTATTATTCAGATTCATATTGTTTAAATTACTTGCAAACTGGTTGATTAACTTAGTCATGTATATTTTAAGCATGTTAAAAATAATTAATTTGTGAATATGCGTACGAAGCTCATATGTCTTTTGAGGAAGACATTGTTGAGTGCAGAGAACGAAAGAAAGTAAGGATTCATAAATTTCCACGAAATACTAGAATGTGCATAAATTTTTAAAATTAAAGAGATAGAAACCAGTGGTTTCACTAACTCACTTGAACTACATTCACAAATGATAAAGTTTAAATGTCCAAGTGGTGCTAGTAGTTAGTGCCATGTCATATGATGAACTTGGCTGTGTAACTATTTCCCTTTTTTACAAAATGGCAGGTTCTCCTTTGATCCCCAGACCAAGTTGGGTCTTGATGTCGCCTCATGCCTCATTACAAGGTACATTCCTCTTATATTATTTATTCTAGAGATTTGAATCTCGGGTTGGGATGAACTTTATGTTGATGTCACTTGATATAATACCAATATAGTCATCACCCTGACATCTTACAATTATTTCAGGGCTCCACTAGGACAAGATTCTGAAGGAAAACCAAATTATGTTATTCGTCCGTAAGCCCTCTCTTGAAAGTACTGACATGCTTAGCTGAAGTACTCTTACTTTACTTTTAATCTGAGCTTCTGTTGATAGTATCTAAAATGATGCTGTAGGTCTATATTCCATATTCTATCAATTTATAATTTCCTCTCCTGACTTTAATTTTTCTTTTTCTTTTTCTTTTTCTGTCTTTCTTTTTTTTTTCTTCTAATTTATAAGATTGCGTACCTTATGCTCCTTATACATAGGTTATCGATTTAACATATTGCAGTGCCATTTTAGTTTCATTTTTCTGAGGCTAAACTTCACACAATATGATTGCATCAGATATAGTCCTTATTTAGCATTGTGACAATGAAGTTGAACTGTCCCAATTGTTCTTATGTTATCTGTTTATTTCTTTTTGTTCCCTTCTTTGTCTTGTTTAAGTCCTTCAATTTAATTAATAGTAGAAAATTAAAAGAAAATGTTTGAAGTCTAGCACTTAATATGTACATGTATATATATTAATAATATATATAGAAGTCCTCTTCTTAACTAAAGCCTTTGGTATTGTATAAAAAATAAGTAAATAAATAAAAAGAAGGAAATCCTTTACACCATAAATTCAAAGTTACAAGTTCTTTACTGAGTAATGGGAATTTGTAGTGTGTATGAGTAATAATGCTGTTTTTATTACATTTTGAGGACACAGAACAATGGGAGAAAGAGATAGAAGATAGGATTGGGGACGGCTCATCACGTCTTCCAAGCCTTCCATTTGAAAAATAAACAGGGAGGGGAAAGAGGACAGTAAGAGTCTGAGGGGACAAATGCGACTTAAGGCTACTAATGTCTATAGTAGGTGAAAAGGAGAGAGTGATAGGAAAGTGACAGTTAAGGGAGAAACAGAAAGGCAAAGTTTAACAAATATGCAGTAATGTTGATCCATCCTTGAAGTTATTACGTCTTCCCCCTGAAGTGCCTGTTTGTAGATGGGAGGCTCACACGACAGGCTATTAGCTCAGTGGTAGAGTGCAAGACAAGGTTATGACTCAACAGAGAATGGTCCACGTGGGAAACTTCTTAAAGATAGAAAGAAGAGTGAGTCTGGCTAGCGGCCCATTATAAATCCCAATTACACATGCTTATCATATGAAATTAACACTGTAAAAACTTAGTAATAACTTCAACAACTTACAGAGAGAAGATTTAAAAATATCAGATAAGAGAAGGGATTCTTAATTAGACTCCTAAAACTAAGACTATTCTTTTTATGGATTCCAAAATATCTAACATCTTCAAAATAATTGTGATATGCTGGATGTCGCCACAGTCAAAGGCCTATGACATTTGTTTGAGTGTACCTTTCCCCTCTTGTTGCAGTTTTCCAAGACTCAAAATAACATATATTTATATATTTACTAAATCTCTCTTTTTCTTTTATTTCCCCCCCTATTTGGAACTCTCTTGCCCAGTTTGCTGTTATGGTGCTTGAACCTTTTGACCTTCTACTTCAGAAGGTGAGGAACAAAGGAAGTACCACTAGGCTACAACCCTTGATAGTCCATACTAAATCTTTTCTACAAAGGATTTTCTGAAACATGTGTAAATAGTTCATATCTTGATTAACTAGAAGATAACAAAACCAACTTCAAAAATTCATGTTCTTTATGGGAATTAAAGCTTAACAAAATTTTATTCTGCTCCAGGGCTAAAACAATATATGATTTTAAAATATCAGAAAGAGAAGGGATTCTTAATTAAACTCCTAAAACTAAGACTACTCTTCTTATGGATTCCAAAATATCAAACATCTTCAAAATAATTGTGATATGCTGGATGTCGCCACGGTCAAAGGCTATGGCATTTATTTGGGTGTACCTTTCCCCTCTTGTTGCAGTTTTCCAAGACACAAAATACCATATCTTTATATATGTTAGTCTAGATACATTGTATTGTCTAGATACTTTGTATCTATAAAAGCACATGTAACCATAAAGATAAATAAATCTATATAAGAGAGCCGACTCTCCTAGGGTAAGGCATCTCATTCTCTCCCTTACCTCTCTCTTCTCCCTCTAGGCTAGTCAAAGCCCTAAGAGGTTTCTCTCCCTCTCTCTTTTCTGATTTACATGGTATCAGAGCCTAAAGATCCTCTATTTTGATCGGTCCTTTATGTTCTTCCCTTTCTTTTTCTTCTTCTTCTAGAATCTATGGATTTCTAGATGATTTTGTGGCTTTCAGCCACATGAACAAGGAAAGGCTGACCTAGAAGGTGTCGGCCGGGCATCGGCAACCCAGAAGGCGTCGTCTACAAGTTTTTCATCGGCCCAGAGGTGTCGATCCTCATTTTTGGCGATCCAGAGGTGTCGGCCAAGGATAAAGGAGTTATGTTTCAGATTTTCAGATTGCTATAGTCTGAAAAATCTGTTCTTTTCCAAGGCTAAAGGTGCCGACAACCCAGATCTGTTCTTTCTCTCGCTGGTTTCTTTTTTCCTCAGCCCAGTTTTGCTCTTTGTTATCCCTTTGTTGCGATGGCTGAGGTTTCATCAACAACAAATACATTTGTCAAGGCTGGATCCGGCCCTGACTCTATTTCAGAATTAATTTCCGTCTCCACTAGATTAGTGGCTGAGAAACTCGATGGTGCTGCAAATTTTCAGATGTGGAAGAAAATGGTGCTTGTCTCCCTTAAGGGTATGGCTAAGGCACATTATCTTACAGAGGATTCTCCACCCAAGGATGATCCTACCTATTCTTTATGAGAGGTTGGGGAAAGTCGGATCTTTGGTTTGTTACTCAACTCCATGGATAAGAAAGTAAAAGGAATGGTGACAAACTGTGATACAATTAAAGAAGTATGGGAGTGGTTGAATATGTTATATTCAAACACTAATAATTTGTTTAGAGTTTGTGAGTTGTTGAGTATCATGTTTCGTCTAGATCAGAATCAAAGGCCAATGTCTGATTATTTTTCTGAGTTTCAGAGTCTATTTGATGAATTGGGTGCTTTATGGCCAATACCTACTACACTAGATGAGATGTTGGCACAGCGAGAACAAGTAGGGGTTATTTGCTTACTATCTAGCATGGATGCAGATTTGGAACCTGTCCGCAATCAAATTCTCTTGGAGAGAGCTCCACTCACTATTCCTGGAGTTTATAATCGCTTGATTCGGGTTACTCGACATGGATCCATTCATTCCATTTCCAATGATAATGGGGATAAATCTGCTCCCTTATCCTATTCAGGAACTTGTGGCGGGAGGAGCACACGTGGACGTGGGGGCCGAGGAGGTCGTGATGGTGGCAGGGACACTCGAAAGTGTCATCATTGTGGACTACAGGGTCATTTAATTCAGAACTGTTGGAAACTTCATGATCAACCACAACATCAGAAGACAACCCATGTTGTGGCTCCTTCTATTCACGAGTCTGGTGCTTTTTCCGCTCCAGCGAGGAAGACGGTCGAGATGACAGATGAGGAATATGCTAGATACAGTCAGTTTACATCGTCAACATCATCATCATCCACGACCACCTTTGTCTAGAAAAGTAAGCCAACCACATTTGTAGCGACTTCTCGTCCCAGTTGGGTCATTGACTTTAGTGCGTCTGATCACATGACCAAAGCATCAGGTATACTATCTTCATATAGACCTGTCACTCATTCTATTGCGATTACTGTGACAAATGACTCATCTATTATTATATAGGGTCGTGGGTCTGTTCGTCTTACTCCCTTATTGCCACTGACTTCTGTGTTACATATTCCGAGCTCTCCTTTTAACCTTATGTCTGTTAGTTAGATTACACAACAATTAAATTGCTCAGTTATTTTTTACCCTGATCATTGTATTTTTCAGTATCTGTGACGAGGAAGACTATTAGTAGCGGACGTGTTAAAGGGGGCATCTATGTATTGGATGACGCACCGGTATCTGTTGCCTGCTCCATCGTGTCCTCCACAACATTTGATGCTCATTGTCGGCTTGGTCACCCATCTATGTCGTGATTTGGAGTCCATACCTCCAATCAACTGTGAGTCATGTCAGTTTGCCAAACACCATCGAGTCTCTTATTTTCCTAGAATCATTAAACGAGAGTCTGTTTCCTTTTCCCTTGTTCATTATGATGTTTGGGGCCCTTGTCTTGTGGTGTCCAAGTTGGGTTTTCGGTATTATGTTACTTTTGTTGATGATCATTCATGAATGACATTTATCTATTTAATGAAGAGCCGTTCAAAATTATTCTCTATATTCAAAATGTTTTGTGGTGAAATTCATACACAATTTTTTACTTGCGTTCGATGTTTACGAAGTGACAATGCCAAGGAATATTTTTCTCACCAATTTAACAACTTTATGATGGAAAGAGGGATACTTAATCAATCATCATGCCCGGATACTCCTTAGCAAAATGACATTGCTGAATGAAAGAAAAGACATATTATGGAGGTAGCACGTGCTCTTTTGTTCCAAATGAAAGTGCCGAAGATTTTCTGGAGTGAGGCGGTACTTACAGCCTGTTACTCGATCAACAAGATGTCATCATCAATTCTCCAGGGACAAATACCACACACGGTACTGTTTCCCACGCAGGAGTTATTTTTTTTGCCTGCTCGGATATTTGGGTGCATTTGTTATGTTTGTGATGTTCGACCTCAAGTGTCTTAGTTGGATCCTAAGGCATTGAGATGTATTTTTCTTGGTTACTCTAGAGCTTAGAAAGGCTATTGGTGTTTTCCCCCAAATCTAAATTGGTTTGTTATGTCCCGTGATGTCACATTCAATGAGTCATCCCCATAGTATGATGATGATTTTCTCATCTATCGTGTCACCCAGTCATATCCAGAGTCCTTTCCACCACATGCCTCAACTCCCGATAATTTCTATGGTCAAACATATTCTCGTCGCCAACATATAGATGTTCCTCCTGAGACCGCCTCTATCGAGCCAGTTGACTTGTCACCGAAGCCTGCAACACCAACTCATGTAAGTGATATTCCTATTGCTATTCGCAAAAGTCATAGCTCTTGTAGAAATAATCCAGTATATGTAGATTCTTTTAAGGGACTATCTGCTACTAACCAGTCCTTGATCTCAACAGTGAGTACAATGGAGCCTCCTGAGAGTGTTTGAGAGGCTATTAGTGATGTAGGTTGGCTGCAGGCTATGCAAGCGAAGATGGATGCTTTGGAAGAAAACAAGACTCGGCAGCTTGTGTCTCTTCCACCTGGCAAACAGGCTATTGGTTGTAAATGGGTGTACACAACTAAAGTAAATCCAGATGGATCCTTGGCTGGACTTAAGGCCTGGCTCGTGGCCAAAGGTTATTCACAGATGTATGGCGTTGATTATTTTGATACTTTCTCTCCTGTTGCAAAAATGGCCTCGGTTCGCCTATTGATCTCATTGACGGTAGTTCGTCAGTGGACCCTCCACCAGCTGGATGTCAAGAATGCCTTTCTTCATGGAGATTTGTATGAAGAAGTTTATATGGAGCAACCTCCTAGGTTTGTTGCTTAGGTGGAGTCTGGGAAGGTTTGTAAGTTGCATCGCTCTTTATATGGGTTGAGGCAATCCCCTCGTGCCTTGTTTGCCTGGTTTAGCTCGGTGGTCCAGGACTTTGGTATGATCCAATGTGGAAAGGATCATAACGTTTTTTATAGACATTCGAATGCTAGTTGTATCTTGTTAATTGTCTATATAGATTACATTGTTATTACAGGAGATGATGACCGTGGTATAGACTTATAAAACAAATGACCATGGTATATTCTCTTTCAAGAACTTCATCAAAAACCATTTTTAAACAAAGGACTTGGGGGTCTTGAAATATTTCTTGGGAGTAGAGGTTGATCGAGGAAATGAGGGTAATTTCCTTTCTCAGCGCAAGTACATATATGATGTGTTGATGGATGCAGACTTGATGAATGCGAAGGCGATTGAGACACCTATGGAAGCTAGTGTGAAACTAATGTCGGAAGGTGGTGATATCTATTCTGGGCTAGAAAGATATCGAAGGATGGTTGGGAAGCTGAATTATCTTGCCACTATGACTCGCCCTGACATTGCTTTTGCAATTAGTGGCGTGAGTCAATTTATGTCAGATTCGCAGGTACCTCATTGGAATGTTATGATTCGTATCCCAAAATATCTGACCTCGGAAAGGGTTTACTATTTTGTAATTATGGACATTTAAGACTGGAGAGTTATGCTAACGCAGATTGGGCAGGATCACCTATTGATAGGAGATCTACTTCAGGTTATTCTGTATTTGTGGAAGGTAATTTGATTGCCTGGAAGAGTAAGAAGCAAGATGTAGTGGCACGGTCGAGTGCAGAAGCAGAATATCGAGCTATGAAATTGGCGACTACTGAAATCATGTGGACCCAGCAAATTCTGACTGAGCTAAAATTGGATGTGCCACAACCTGCAAGATTTTGGTACGATAATCAAGTTGCTATACATATTGCTACGAATCCGGTCTTTCATGACCGAACCAAACACATTGAGGTAAATTGCTACTTCATCCGTGAAAAGATTCGGAAAGGAATAATCACACTGGATCATGTCAAGACAACCGAATAGCTTGCCGGCATATTTACCAAATCACTAGTGGGACCAAGGGTTCGATATATTTGTAACAAGTTGGGCATGGTTGATGCTCCAGCTTGAGGGGGAGTGTTAGTCTAGATACATTGTATTGTTTAGATACATTGTATCTATACAAGCACATGTAACCATAAAGATAAATAAATCTATATAAGAGAGTTGCCTCTCCTAGGGTAAGGCATCTCATTCTCTCCCTTGCTTCTCTTTCTTCTCCCTCTAGGTTGGTCGAAACCCTAAGGGGTTTCTTTCCCTCTCTCTTTTCTGATTTACAATATATTTACTAAATCTCTCTTTTTTCTTTTATTTTCCCCCTCTTTGGAACTCTCTCGCCCAGTTTGCTGTTATGGTGCTTGAACCTTTTGACCTTCTACTTCAGAAGGTGAGGAAGTTCCACTAGGCTACAACCCTTGATAGTTCATACTAAATCTTTTCTCCAAAGGATTTTCTGAAACATGTGTAAATAGTTCATATCTTGATTAAGTAGAAGATAACAACTACTTCAAAAATTCATATTCTTTCTGAGAACTATGGGAATTAAAGCCTAACAAAATTTTGTTCTGCTCCAGGGCTAGAACAATATGAATATCTATTTACCGGGAAAAATATATGGATACTGTAGTTTTAGCCAGACTGCTTTCAGATAGTTCCCTTTAAATTCAAAACCTCTGCCACTATCCTGGTACTTTACCATCAAATTTGATTGTTGCTCCATGGATTCAAACCTAACTGACACATTCTATGTTGCAATCCTTGGGGACAAAGTATCCATTTGTTTAGTCATATCAAGCGAAAAAAAATATTCACTTGTGTGTTCTTGTTCAGAAGTGCCCTGAAAAAAAAGAAGCTAAAACGTATAATCACAAAATTGATGCAAGCTACCAGCTGGCCATTAGCCCGGCTGGTATAACCCCTCCTTCAAAGGAGAGAGGTGAGGAGTTTGAGCCCCATAATGACCAATGGCTGTGTGAGTATTTACATCACCGGTAAATTAAATATGATGCCAATTAAGTGTTTATCCATATCCTAATGACCATATTGTGTGTGTGTGTGTGTGTTTTTTTTTGAAAAGTAAGTTTTATAGTGTTTTGGTTGGAGCTGAATTGTCTCTGATACATTCATTGAGGAAAATAATGGAAAAGAACAGGTACCATGCAACTGATGCCCATTCAAAGCTATTCAGACTCCAATCATTTTATTGGATTGTAGAAATTGCAAAACTAGGTTTCTGTGATACAAGAGGAATGAGAAGAGACTGGGTAGAGCATTTCCTGATTGGTGCTAATGTAGAATGTGATTTTTTTTATTCATTTGATGTTGCATGACTAGCCAGATTGCTAATTGCTCATGTTTTTTTTAAAGTAGTCACCTTGCACAAATCCTTCTGAAATATGTTTTTTCTTCAGGTATACACCTATATCAGATCCAGATTCTAAGGGATTCTTTGATTTATTAATCAAGGTTTGCCTTTACCACTGGTCTGCTAGTTCATCAATTTTATTTCTTTTTTCTCTATTCAGGTTGCTCTTTTATAGAGATGCCCTTATCTTTGGGATTTATTGCTTCTCTTTCAGAGTGTAATTCTCGGTGTCTTATATGTTCAGGTGTATCCAGATGGAAAGATGAGTCAGCATTTTGCAAGCTTAAAACCAGGCGATGTAGTAGAAGTCAAAGGGTAAATTATTACATTTGCAGTCATTAGGGAACTATTTACCTTGTAACTTCTGTCGAGTTGGTATCTTTTTTAACTGGTCATCCTCAATGCTTTCATTTTATTTTATGCAGACCCGTTGAAAAGCTCAGATATACTCCCAATATGAAGAAACATATTGGCATGGTAAGGTCTAGTTTCTAGTAATAGTTTTATTCATTGATACAGGTCGGAGGAATCCAAGAAAAACGGAAAAAAAGAAGAAGAAATAATGAGATCTCTTTTAACTAGAATATGACCACTAAAAAGTAAAAAAGAAAGAAAGAATGAAAATAGGTTTATTTTAAAAGGTTGGTCTTCTATGTGCCATGCATCCTAAATGTGATCAAATGTTCAAGTTTTATTTTGAGAACCTTGAATTTTTAAACAAGAAGCTTTTATAGAAATGTATGTAAAGAAATCTCCTTCGTTCAATTCCAAAGTAAATATATTTTACATGAATTAATTTTTTTATTGAAACATATTTAGTAATAAAATACGTTGTTTTTTTAGTAGATTTAATACTATACAGGAGGGTAAAGGACGAGATATATCTACATTGATGTTGAAAACTGTAATAATATACAGGAGGTTTTTTGGTCCAAGTTGACCCCTCGCTGCTGCCCTACATAAGTGGGCAAAAAACATAACTAAAGGATGCAAGGTTGAAGAGTGAAGTAGTAAAAAGCTGACAAGAAATTCTTGGTAACCAAGTCAATGTCATGTTGCATGCTTTCTTCCTGACCAGTCTTAATCTGTTTCTTATGTTTCTGCTTTCTATTTTCAGTTGATTGTTTTATGAGTTCTATCTTTAGTCACTGTGGAGGTTGATTATCTAATAAGTTTCATGGGTATGTATTATTCATTTTGCTTTCTATATTTATTGTTCTTTTTGTCTGAAGTCTATATCTTGTTTTTATTTAGATTGCTGGTGGCACGGGCATTACTCCAATGCTTCAGGTAATTGAGGCTATTCTAAAGAATCCTGACGACACCACCCAGGTAAACCTACTGTCTAGTTATCTTTCAGTACATAAGTATTATCCTTTAAGTATCTTCCCCTAAATTTGAAGGTTTCACTGGCCTATTTTACCCTACCATTGCTAGACTAGATTTGCATATGGTTCGGAAACACTTCCGAATATCAATACAAATAGGCGGCCTTTTGAGTGCTGATCCTGCCATGGGGGTTTAGTTATGAGGGGTAAACCAAAGGCCATACTGGCTATAGATATAACCTTCATCATATCGACTTTTCTAACACTGCCTAACAGCCTGAGCTTATATCTTAATTCAAATTCCAATCGGTTTATTATTTCCACCAATTTATGGCATGTATGACTGTCAATAAATGAAAATCTTTGGATGTTTGGGCATATATGCACAAGCAATGTGACTAAGAGTTGCCAATTCGTTGTTTATAGACCATGTTCTTCCATATATTCCTGATGTTTGCTTTCTCAACGGAGCCTATTATTTGTAAATGATAGTTGGAGGATAATTATATGCCTTTCAGGTTTCATTGCTCTATGCTAATGTATCCCCAGATGACATACTGCTTAAACAGAAGCTTGACACTCTTGCAGCTAGCCACCCAAATTTGAAGGTAGTGGTTGTTCAATGGGAGATCATTTAGTTGTATGTCCTTAAATCATTCTTCTGACCTGCAAGTCTAATAATCTGATGAAAATTTCAGGTATTCTACACTGTAGATAACCCATCGAAGAATTGGAGGGGAGGTACAGGTTTCATATCAAAGGATATGGCCCTAAAAGGCTTACCTGGTCCCAGTAATGATACTATTATCCTCGTAAGTCTTACTACTTTATGTCAACTGCCTTTTAGCCAGTTCATCAAAATATAACTCTTAAATTATATCTGCATATAGGAATAATCGATACTCAACATTTTGTGAACATCAAGTCGAACGACTCTAATTTAGAAAAGTGAAAAAAGGAAATATGAATTTTACTCTGGTTTATTGTATCCTTCTGTTTTGTTCAAAAGTATTTTTCGATGCCTACGTTTTGTTGTACTCTCCGGATCTGTCAATAGCAATGTCAAGAAATGGGCATGGTTAATCAAGGTTAAGGGGGTGGTCCAAACAGGATTGGAACTGTCTGAATTAGATTTTAGGATTAACAGGGTATTAAGTTTCAAAAAATAGTTTTAAGGGATCCCCTTGATGGCTTTGTATCAGAGTTCCTTAACTTCCGAGCATTCATGTATTCCGAAAAATGGTTTGGATTTGATGTATGAACTTTATCCTTTGTTTGGTAGGACAAACTAGGAGCGAGGGAAGTTGAAAGAAGAGAAAACACTTTTAAGCCCACTAAATGACAGTGTGGAAGAAAGAGGACCTTTTTTCTTCTTTTTTTTCTCCGGTTGGGGGTGGGGGTTGGTTTTATGTGTTTTTTCGCTCTTCTACAACTGTTAGTGTGATCATACAAGTGCAATTGAAGAACATCCTACATCTGTTAATTTTTCTACTCCTCTCCGGATAATGTTTCTTACCTTTACCTTTTCCACCCCTCCACCAAAGAAAGCATTAGACAAGTTATTGGATTTCGTCATTCCTATAACTTTTTTCATCTTGTGTTCCCACTGGGGCATTAGTCTCAAACAAAGAATCAGACAAGGAGGAGAATAAGAAAAAAGCACATCTGGAAAACTGGAAATAGTCCGAAACGAGCTGTCTAAGGTTCCCAATTCCTTGTTTTAAAGAATATGCACACTGAATGCTTACCTAGTATTTAATCTTTGCAGTCCAAAATATTACCTGCTCTTCTAATTTTAATTTTTTTCAGCAAACAAAGAGTCCTTAAATAGAAGAAACACAAAAAAAAAATCAGGTTTAAAGGAATGACAGGAAAATATATAGTCCTTGGAAGCTGACTAAATCAGAATCTCCATGTATTCCGCAACAGACAGAATAAATTCCGTGTTCAAATTTTCACATATTTCAAATGCTTTCTGTAGGCAGAGTGACATGGTTGATCATCATAACCTCTCCTGTAACTTAAATTATTTTTCTATTACTTGTTCAGGTATGCGGTCCCCCTGGAATGATGAAGCATATATCCGGTGACAAGGCCAAAGACCGCTCACAAGGCGAGGTAAGAAATGACATTCTCCACCTCACTCATGTTGATAAATGACCATCATGTTTCATCCCTACGTAGATTGAGGGGTCTTCTATGTTGAGAGTCTGCAGGAAGCTTAAATTTTCTATGATTTGAATGAAAATTTCTACAGCAACGTTATGAGGATATATAGCTATATCTGCACGCGTTTATTATATACAACCCGTCTTTCTTATACACTTGACAATCGTATTCTACAAATTCGACTCATTTTGAGCAATGGAATCCACGAAAGGGGGTTAAGTGCTAAAAGAATCGACTCTGTATTTTATTTTATTTTGTCTTTATCGTAACGAAAAGATTTGCTTTGTTGCAGCTCACTGGCATACTCAAAGACCTTGGGTATACAGAGGAAATGGTTTACAAATTTTGATGGAGTGAGGCAATTCAATGTCCATTTGCTATGTCAATTCAAAATTTTGTAATAAAATAAAATTTGAAGCAGCAACTACATCTAGAATAAAGAAACCAACAGTTGACAAAACAATGTACTTTGTGAAAGCTACTGCAGAAGATTACAAGGCTTCTTAGAGGCGGTAATACATCTGAATGTATGGTTACGTCTTATGTGGCCATATAGTAGAAATTTCTTTTACCAGATTTGCTGGTAATATGAAACAATAGTAGAAATATGAAATCAGGTTAAATTTTTTTGAAATGTTTTATGGGTTTTATGTTCTTTGTTTTTTCAACTTTTTTTTTTCTTTTACCAAATATCGTAATTTATTGGAGCTCATTCTCTGTCGTGAACCCAAGTATTAATGTTTGAAAATTTTGAAATTTCCGGTACCGATATTTTAATTTTCTTTGAATTTACATAATGTATAAGATAGTTTGCTAGTAACTAACTAGAAAATGGAGGTAGTTATGTTCTGATAACTTCTTACCTAAACTAAATTAAAATATGTTCATTTTCTCATTTTCCTTATTCGGTTTTTAACAAGAAATATGTAGAAAAATATACTTTCTTGTCAATTTTTTAGCTAACAATACAGCAAATGCTGGTGAAAAAAAGTGCAAACAAATACTTTCCCATATTTTTCTCACTCTCTAATAACTAAGATCGAATTTTGATCTGAATCCGATATGGATTAAAAATAAAATTCAATAACTTGATTAGGATTCAAATTCGATAATGCGATTTCTTAATAAATTGGATTTAGATTTATGTCAATCCGATTCGATAATAATCTGATCCGCTTAATTTTATAAATACACATATATACTATGTTATTAATATATAAATATTAAGTAATATACTTAATTATGTTTCATTTTTTTTCCTTTTTATTTTTTATTTTTTTTATATGTTTTCTATAGTCATAATATGCATTGATTGTAAAATACATAATTTGGTGTTTAATATTCTTAAAAAATAACAAAAAATAAAAATTTCTTTCATAATTTTTGCAATTTTGTTTCTACCTAATTGGATCGGGTTATCGGATCGGATATCCGATAATGAAGAAATTTAGATTTGAATCAACTAAGTGAAAATTCGTTGGATTATCGGATCATATCGACTAATGAGCTTATCAAATTCAGATCGAATCAGGATAGATCCGATAGCCCTTGGACTTTAATTCGGCAAATAACTTATATATGGTAGTTGTTAGAGGTGTCCCACATCAGATAACTATGGGAAAGTGAATGAGGTTTATAATGAGTGGATGTTAGCCTAATCCATTGGATTAAGCTTTTGAGTCGAATCGCGAAGTATTCACTTGTTACAGTTGATATGAGAGCCAGACCCAGTCCGAGTCCAACGCAGGCAGACAGGGTAGTTCGATCCCAATGAGGGCGTTGGGGTTTATAATGGGTGGATGTTACCCTAATTCATTAACTTAAATTTTTGGGTCGAATCGCGAATCATCCACCCACATCAGTCTCTTCTAAATAGTAACATGCTATTATTTTCTTTCCTTCTTAAAAACAGACAAAAGGGAAAATATTATGTACCTGACATAACAAATTGTTCCCTTACATAAATAAATTAATCTAATTTTGTATATTACTTTTTTTTTTCCCGAATGTGGAAGGTTTCTTGAATATTGCACATATTGTGCAAATCAACCCTCATTAGGAATTGACCTCAAGATAAATCATTAAAGTTCAAACTATAAATTTCGTATTATCTTATTTATAAATGTTTAATATCAAAGTAATTATTTTTTTTATTTTTTTTCAATTTGAAAGACTATTTAATTTTTCTTTAAGAGTTTAATGCAATATTATCAAAAATTATCACTTGTCGAACAAATAGTGAATATATATATATATATATATATATGCGGGACTTCTGAAATTTACAAAATTCAAATAGTAATAAATAAATAAAATTACAAGGGAGTTGAATAGAGAAACCCAAATTTAAAACCCGCTGGAAGGCCAAGAATACCAAAATAAACACACATCAATGGTGTATATGTGTGTGTGAGAGTGTGTGTAGTTGATGAAGATGATACGATCTCTACAGAGCTATGCCTTCAAATCGGAACAACACATGTGATGCGATGTAATGCGCTCTCCATAACCTCCCTCTCTCTCTCTCTCTCTCTAAAAATGCAGTAACACACACACACACAATCACATACATCTCTCTCTCTGTTCAAAACATGAACGAAGAATTACAGAAACGGATCACCGACTGCGTCTACTTCCTCGCCTCCCCTCTCACCTGCAAGAAGGTTCGTACAATCCAATCATATACATATACACACATACATATATATACACACACACACATATTTGTATATGTCCAGTGCTGCTTCACATTCTTTCTTATTTTCAATTTCGAGTTTGTCTATTCTGTTTCATGATTCGAGTCGCTATACGTTTTCGATTGTATTGATCATTCCTTGGAATCATATTTGGCTTCATAACGGCTTTTCCGTTAGCAGTGATCGATCTAGGGTTTTATTCATATAAAATGGCACAGTACAGTCTTAATTTCTTAGGGCTTATGTTTGGACCAAAACATGAAAATCATTTGCGTCCATTTCTTATTTAGGGTTTGGTTTATACGAGATTCAGAATTCATAATTCATTAGTGTTTGAGCATTTTACTCTTAAGTAGAAATAGATGAAAACTGATAAGTTATAATTTCGGGAAATGTGGATGAATTTATATAAGGAGTATATTATAAGATGGGGAAATCTTTGTAGGGGATGGTAAGTAAAGATGGTAATGACAATGGAGATGCCTGCATTGGGCTACGACAGTGAATACATACATTGATATATGCACATATAGAGTAATAATAGTTGCACCGAATTGCTACACCTGATTTAGAAAATATCAATTATGGACCCTACGGGACACATTCTTGATCTATTTATTACATTCTTTAAAATTTGATCAAATGGGGTGAGTTGGAAGTTTCTTTGAAGTAGCCGAGCTGAGAGAGAAAAACTTTTGCAGTAGTTGATGGGTCCATTGAATGTAATGAAAACGATGATTGAATGTGATAGAATAAAATCGAAAGCGAGTCTTGAATGTTGGAATATCACATGGAAAAGGATTGTTTTGTTTGATGAAACTTGAATTTTGTGCGTTGAGAAAAATAGAAGGAAAAGGGAAATTGAGACAGATACCAGAGGACAGAACAGAGAAGAATAGCTCTCTGAAAACACAGCATAAGTTTGTCAGAGAACAGAGAACATGTTTTACTGCATTGTTACATCAATCCAATAGCATATTATACAGTATATGAAGTATTGATGGGCTTATTCTCCCTTCATTCTTTGGTTTACTTCAACTAAACAACTTTCTTAAGTCACACAAGGATCTTGTTTTAGACATCTGACCTGCTGTGCCCCCAGGTGTCCTTGCCATGTTGTTGCCTTATCCCAGCCATATCCTATCTGAAATAAATAATAAAGATAAAAAGTTCAGGATACCTTTGGGTGTATCTGTGTCGGATACATGGTCGATACAGCCACGAAAGTCTTCTGTGGAGTATCCTTGATTTTCATTTTAGGTGGAGTGGTAGCTCTTGCCACTCCCGAAGTGGGGAATTGTAGGGTTGAAGTATGGTTGGGATATGGATGTGTTTCACGCAAACACACTTATTGAAGAGAGGTGTGTTGTTCCATGTGTTGTATATGAAGTATTTTTGTTTTAAGTGGAATAAATAAGCATCCAGTTACGTTTTGAGGCATGCAGCTGACATTTATCTAGGTGTGTCTGTATATATGTATAACTTTTTTACCCCTTTTTCAGGGGCTTGAATGTGAGTATCGGCACAGTGAGATTGCAAGGCTCAACCCAAGAGATTGCTGGTACTGGTTGGCTGGTAGCTGTCTCAATCCAACATGTGTTTTCCGTCATCCTGTAAGCTGCCATTGCATTTGAGATCAATACCTCTTGGTTAAACTTAAATATGGTTATCTCATACTCAAATTTGCAACATTATTGTGAAGTTTAGATGCAATGCATCATTTCCTAGTTCCATATCCTGATTTCTTGGATGTAAAATTTTGTCTTCAAGTATGGATTTCGGGATCCTGTTGTTTGTTTATAAATGAAAAAGTCTGCTTATCAAATAAACATTTTTACGTACTTAAAAGGCTCCCTTACTTGTGTAAAGGCATGCCAAAAACTTAATGAGGGTTGAAATTCTTAGTTGTTGATTAGATTCTTCCATAACCTTTTGGGATAGTAGGACGTGAACTGTTTGGCCATCTCATTTATAGCAAAGGACAGAGCTGTTGGAACTGGATAATCTACTTGCATGAACCTGCATAGAAAAACTTGCTGAAGAGCATCAGTTGATCAGTTTTTATCTACCCAAAACTAACATGCCTGAATTGCATTGAATTGTATTAATTGTATTAATTGGTGGTTTCAATCATTATTATGTATATCAATATATAAAATAGAATGGTAGCCGTGCATTTTTGTTTTATACAGAATAGATGTGTATGATTCAGACAATTTGGATTCTTTGAACCCAAATTTTGGACGGTACCCAGATTAACCTGATCAGGAGTAGGTCTGTCTGCTGGCAACAAAACATTTCTGTTGTATTTGGCACAATGCATGGAGACCTCCTTGAAGTAGAAAGCAATGGGAATATGTTTCTCAGAATACATCTAAAATGCAAGCATAGCCTGCTAACAAACAAACTGAATCTAGTGAATTTCAAGAGTAGTATATCTTTTTGGTATATGAGCTTAATAAATCAGTGTACTGTGGATTTATATGTAGTCATGGATAGAGCTCCGGCTTTACATAAAAGCTTTAATTGTTGGACTATGGAATCCTTGACTTTTGTTGACTAAACCAATGTGTTTGATGAATCTATTTAAAAGCATAGATGAAGATTGAGACTGGCACTATTCTTCTTCTTTTTTATAAGTAATAGTATAAAAAGCACCCAAACGGGGGGAGCGTCCCATATACAAAACGACCCTAAGGGCCAAGAGAGCCTAAGAACTCTACCTTCTCATCCAAGGATTTACAATTACGCCCCTCCACCCAACAAAATAAATTAGAAACAAACAAATCCTTAATCGCTCCCAAAGAGGACTCGACACCCTCAAAACAACGTTTATTGCGTTCCAACCAAATGCTCCACCAAAGGCAAAGCGGAGCCACCCTCCAGAACGGACGAGCGTGGGCACCGACCTGCACATCCCTCCAAGAAAGCAACACATCGTGAACCGAACCTGGCATCACCCATGGAATACCAAAAAGACAATAAAGAAAACACCAACAATCGTAGGCCATCGTGCAATGCAGAAAGAGGTGATCGACGGATTCCCCGTCCTTCTTACACAAGAAGCACTGATTGACCACAATAATTCCCCGGTGTCTCAAATTATCCAAGGTGAGGATGCGACCCCACGCTACCGATCACGTGAAGAACGCAACCTTGAGCGGGACCTTTGATCGTCAAACCCCCTTCCACGGAAAAACCTCTTCCACCCTAAGCGAAAGGCAACCAAAAAAAGATGCAACCGAAAAAATACGAGAAGAGGTAGACAACCAAATCAACGAATCGGTCCCAAATCCCACCACTTGATAATACAAAAGCTCCAGCAATTCGGAAACCTCCTCCAACTCCCAATCCTGAAAAGGCCGCACAAAACTGACATCCCACACTATCCGTCCATTATCAAGGTGATAATTGTATGCAACTGAGGCATGACGATCCCAAGTGATTCTAACCAGGTGAGGGAAAATAGTAGCAAGAGGACCCTCACCACACCACTAGTCAGTCCAAAAGCAGATACTACGGTCATCGCCCACCCTGAATCTGATAAAAGGAACAAAAGAATCCCATATCTGCTTGATGTTCTTCCACACCCCCAAACCTCTACGACCTTGAACCTCGGTTGAGCACCAGCCACCTTTATCCTCCCCATACCGACAAGCGATCACTCTCCTTCACAAACGATCCTCTCGGCCCCGAAGCTCCACAACCACTTGCCCAACAGAGCCTTGTTGAAGGGCAATAACCGACGGATGCCCAGACCCCCATCCCGAAAAGGGCGGCAAACCACCTCCCAATGCACCAGAGGAAGAGACTGGCTCTCCCTACTCCCCCCCCCCCCCCCCCCCCCCCCCCCACCAAAAACTGTCTCTGAAGCCGCTCGATCCGCTGAGCCACACCGCGAAGGATCCTGTAGAGAGATAGGACATAAGTAGGGAGGTTGGATAACGTGCTCTTAACCAAAGTGAATCTCCCATCCTTAGAAAGATATTACCGCTTCCAACCGCCTCTCCACACGAGCCACCACTGAATCACAACAAGATTGTCTCTAATCGAACGACCCCAATGGCAATCCCAAGTACACAACTGGAAGCTGACCAACCCTACAGCCAAGAGTTGAAGCCAAAACGGCCACATTGGCCACCTCACCCACCGGAATCAAGGAACTCTTACTGGTGTTAATCTTTAGCTCGGAAACAGCCTGGAAACAAATCATAATACACCGGAGATACTGTAACTGAGCCTCATCCGCATCACAGAAAAAAAGAGTGTCATCGGCGAATAACAAATGCAAAACAACCTCAAATCGCGAAAAGACATCCCCCACCCTGAAGCCACATCCGACTGAAAGCCTCCATCACCACAAGGAACATGAGCGGTGAAAGGGGATCTCCTTGCCTCAAACCACGAGAGCTGTCGAAAAACAAGAAGGTGACCCATTCACTAATACCAAACCCAAACCCAACCTCTCCAACATATATAGAAGAAACCCCCAGTGAACGTGATCATAAGCCTTTTCCGCATCAAGTTTCACCAAAACATCCGGAATACTGCTCTGAAGCCTAGCATCCACAACCTCACTAGCAATGATGGCCGAGTCCAAAATCTGACGCCCCCCAACAAAAGCGTTTTGGGAGTCCGAGATGACCCCATCCAAGACACCACATATGCGATGAGAAAGAACCATCACTATGAGCTTATAAATACAACCCACTAGGCTAATGGGTCTGAAGTCCTTAATGTCTTTTACTCCCCCCTTTTTGGGGAGAAGAGAGATGAAAGAGGCATTAAAAGACTTCACAAACCAACCCTCCGCATAAAAAATATGAAAAGTACCCATCACCTCATCCCGAACAATAGGCCAACATTCATAGGCAAAGTGCATAGTGAAACCATCTGGACCAAGGGCTTTGTCACCATTGCAGTGCTTCAGCGCCCTCAACACCTCCTCCTCCGAGAACGGAATCTCCAATCTTTCCCGATCCTCCTCTGCAATAGAGTCAAACATAAGCCCATCAAGGTTCGGCCTCCAACTCTCACTCTCAGTAAACAGTCTTTGATAGTATGCTGGGACCCCCAAACGAATATCCTCCTTTGAAGAAAGCAAAGAACCCTCAATAGTCAAGCTTCCAATAAAATTGTTCATCCTACGAGCATTCGCCGAACGGTGGAAAAATTTGTGTTCCGTTCACCTTCCTTTAACCAAATAGCGTGAGATTTTTGCCTCCATGAAATCTTCTCCTGAATAGCAATCTCCTCAATATCCTCCAGACACTGCTCCCTTCTTGATCCCCCCCCCATTCCCCTCCGTCCTCAACTCAGCTATGTCAATATCATCAATTTCAACCAAAAGTACATTTATTCGCCACACAAGATTCCCAAAGACCTCCTTATTCCAAGTGACAAGCGAGGACTTCAATAAACGTAACTTAGAAGCCAAGACAAAACTCGGGGAACCCGACCGAACAGTACAAGCCCACCACTCCGACATCCGTTGCTGAAAATCCCCAGCCCTAAGTCATATGTTTTCGAACCTGAATGGAAACTTTCCCCGCCACCACACCCCCACAATCCAAGAAGATAGGAACATGGTCTGATGTGAACCGAGAAGCAATGGACTGGATAACACCCGGGCAGTGCTCCTCCCAATCACCAGAAACCAAGAAACGATCAATACGGGAAAAAACCGGCACCTCCCTGCAACTAGACCAGGTGAAAGACGCTCCAACAAGGGGTAGATCATGCAATGACTGCCTATCAATAAACGCAGTTTTTGATTGCCTATCAATAACCTCCCTGGCACTATTCTGATACAGTAGGATATGGTTACAGTGTCTTGAAGCTTGTGCTGTACTTCAGTTTTTGATTGCAAGGCAAATGTATATTTTAGGGTGGCCATGGATGTCATGCAGTTGGTTTAGATGCATGTGCTTTCAAGTCACTCCAGAAAGGATATATTTGACCTAACTTGAGTTTGTTTTGGGAGTTGCAGCAAAATTTGGAGACGCCAGAAAACCATACTTTTTGGCAAATAAAACTGGGAATAATTTGTTGCGAAGATATTCTTGATCAATATCATCGCTTAGATTGATTGAAAATCAGTAAAAGTTTGTTGTAAGAACAGGAGTAAATAGATTTTTGGACAAGCAAGTAATTGGTTCTCTCTAGTTGAATGATAACCAGATGATTTTGGAACGATTTTAACCACATTTTTCGTTTGACCAATAAATGTCTAATAATATTGGATAATTGGTTGATAAGGCATTTGCTACCTTCTAATGAAGTATTGATGTTTCTCTGGTATTTTAGGTGCATATCCATCTATACTGTGTTGAAGATTCTAATAGGCAATGGGTTTTTCTTGCTGTCGTTTAAATATATTACTGCTTGTAATCGCAATGCTGAATTTCCTTGCCTCCGATCATTTGTCTGTTATTGGATTATGTCAACTGATCATTTTTCTTTTCCCCCACAGCCCCTGGACGGGTGTACTGAGGCATCTTCTGTAACTGCACAACCACAGTACGAGTCTTCTGTACCTGTGAACAAGACCAATGTTCCCTGTTACTTTTTCTTCAATGGGTTTTGCAATAAAGGTGACAGATGCTCTTTTCTGCATGGGCCTGATGATGGCACACCTGCTTGGAAATCCTTAAAGACTGATTCCACAGTCACCAATACACTTCCATTGGAACATAAGACTTTTGCAGGAAATGACACTGTGTCTGCACCAATAGAAACTAATTCATGTGAAAATGCTCCTAAGAAAGTAGCAGAAATGCAGATTAAGCCTGCTGACAAACTTCCTGAATTAGTTCCTGACATTGTGACAGAACGAAGTGCTTCCCCACATATATCAGTATCCGAGTGTGAAGAAGCTGCAGCACTTAGTTCAGACCCCTTGCTTGCATTAGAAGATTTTGATAAGGAACAACTTACATGCATGGATCAGAGCTCGGAGGAGCAAGTGGACCATGACCATATTGAGCGAGAGGAGTGGTTGGAATCCTCCCCAGGTTTTGATGTTCTTGTAGATGATAGATCAGAGAATTTGGGCTATGAAGATGATCTGGAGTACGTAGTGGCCCTTGATGGGGAAGACAGGGAGCTCAATAGTCATTTTGCAGGGTATGATTACGAAGACCTTCTGGAGTATGATACTGCTTACCCAGATGCAGGAACTTTGTATGATGGAGATATACGCAGTACTTATGACCACTTAGATGATGAAAGTACTTATGTTAATGTCAGCAATATTCCTACGCGTTCAAGGGAAAGAATGTTGGATTCTATTTTGCCTAGGAAATTTTTCCCTGCAGATTTGGTGATTAATGGCAGGAGGGATGTGGACCTTCGAGACCATCTCAAGGAACGAAGAATGATTGATGGTCATCTAGTGACCACTATCTCAAGGAGGTTTGGCTCAACTCGACTGACTGGTCGAAGCAGGGAAGGGTTTCAACGGAGACATGCACGAAGACTGCATGGAAAATTGGCATTAGGAATGGAAAACAGTGTAATTAGATCACATGTTAGGAGTGAAATACTTTTGAATAGTGTTAACAAGCGAGGCAGGTTTAAGGAGACTCGTATTAACATGTCTAGGCAGCCCTCTAAAGAAAAGAGGAAGGCAGAACAGCAGTTTCTTTCATCCGAGGTCTCAAGAAACCGTGCTTCAAAGAAGAGAAATTCTGTTAAGAATTCTTCTATGTTTGAGGGGCCAAAGACCCTTGCTGAAATCAAAGAAGAGAAGATGAAAGCCAGAGGAAATGGGAATTCCTACGGGGAAATGGGTCATTCAAGCAGAACTTCATTCGAAAATTTTCAGGGTCCTAAACCTTTGAGTGAAATCCTCAAGGACAAAAAGAGGGGTTAGGTTCAGTAGCGCAGAGTAACAATTACAGTAGCAGAGTTATGATGACGTAACCAAATATGAGAACGGCTTTTGCTGAAGAAGATAATGACGACAAATGGATTAGCAACCAAATTTCTAGCACATAAAAGAAAGCTTTTGTGTTCTTTTATGCTGAGATCTGGCTATTTCCTATCAATATACAGAGGAGCACTTGTTTTCTTGTTAGTCACAGAACATGAGAGCATTCTTGATGCTTTCAAGATCTCTCCAGTTGCTCCCAATTGTCTACTTGGGCAATAAGCTTAACCTGAAATAGGCTAATAACTTTCTTCTGCATATCTAGAACTTTTAGGTCTTGATACCTCTGCCATTGAGCTTGTCTTGCTGTGTAGAACTGATCATGACATTTTGTGTTACGGTTTGTCCATATATATTGAAAAGCTATGAAACTTGAGGTTGCTTGCTCTTTTAACTCCATTTTATTTTATTTTTGTTTTTTTGAAGCTTTTTGCTATTCTTGCCTGGTAGATTTCTCCTTTTTGTCCATATCATCAATCATCTGTTGTTTATCATATATATATGTGTGAATGTAGGTGAGTGTGTCCATACCTCTCTCTCTCTATAAAAATGAATAGTGTATATGTATAGTCTTCACACCAGATCTGATAGTTTGTTGGATTTATGATTTGTGCCACCATCCATTGTCGGTTAGTGCTATTAGTTTAATGTTAGAACAAAGTTAAATTGGGTTATGCTCTGTTTGGTTTTTGATATAAGTCTTTGATCTTACATTGTATGGACAGACAAAAGGACATTTTCAAGGATATCCGTGACCTCACATCAATTCCTATGACTAGTTTTTATCATATGTGGTGTTTGAACGGGTCCTAAAATAGATTTTCATGCAATTATTGCTATGCTATGGTATGTCATATTCAGGATTAGTTTAAATTTCAATGCTCATTTTTATCTGTTTTTTGTGGAAGTGTGTATACAGGTTCTTCTATTTTGGAACCAGGATCACAATTTATCACAGATTTATATGTTGATACTACATCATCTTTGATTCTATTTTTTATAGTTTTGTCTTTATGATGACCAAGTCATTAGTCATACAACTTTAGCTAATAGATAAAGTATTAGTCAAACCTAAATACACAAGATAGGCATCAAAATTGACGAGCCAGAGTTTAAGAAGAAAACGGAAAAGCAATCATTTGTTAGTTGTAATCATTTTTTGTTTGATTTCTTCTCTCGTGTTTGCTTGCTTTCTTTTCAATATTCAAAAACGACTGCTATTAAATATATATATAATGTATATGCGTATGTATAATGATAGGTTTGACACATTTGGCTGGCTCCACTCAATCGGTTTAGCATTTAGTGGCCTAATTGGACATCTAAGATTGGTTATCCTATACTCGATTACAACCATGCGTTTAATAAATAAATGTCAATTTGCTTTTAGATAGAATCCTTAAGGAAGGGTTCCCCATGTTGCTTCATTAAAGGGTAAATGGAAGATTTATAAATATGTATATATATTGGATAAATAGGTAGAAGAATTTATTTAGTTCCCCTTAATTTTAAATACTAATTAGTGCCACCTGTCAATACACATTTCAAGATTAATTTAAAAAAAAAAAAAAATCAGTCACATATATAACTTATATTAAATCACATCAACTAGACACGGACTTGATCCTTTCGAGACAATAAGAACTAAACTAGTCCCTCGTTTCAAATAACCTATGAAATTGACACAACAAGTCCCTCATAATGACATGTTTGGTCTTTTTTTTTTTATTTGGGTTTGGCCCACTTTTGTACGGACTTTTGCTTTCTCTTATTAAATTTTATTTACCCAAAAAAAAAAAAAAAGTCCCTCATAAGTTTACTTAAAATGTAAGCATGAAATAAAAAAGTGACAATTTAAATCTGCAGTCCAGTGAGGGCAGATTAGTAACTTCACAAATGTGAAGGGATAATTCTGGCATTCGGCCCATATATGTCAAAATTTGACCTCACCTATTGTTCTTCATTTTGTCACATTCCTCTCCCCCCTCTTTAAATGCAACTCTTTATAACTCCAAAACTCCCACCTCCAATTTCTCATCACACCATACCATCTATACATACATACATATATAGTGTGTGTTTGTGTGTGTGAAATTAGAGATGGCTGGTTTGCCAAGGTCAGAAATATCATTCAGAAGATCAGGATCATCAGGATTGGTATGGGATGACAAGTTGATATCTGGAGAATTAAATCGAGTGAAGCCCAAAAGTGAAGAACAAGAGATAGTTAAGGTTGAGCCACAATCATACAAGACACTGAAGGTTGAACCCACATTAATTGACCCACCATCCCCAAAGGTCTCTGGCTGTGGCTTTTGTGGTGGCATGTTTGGTAAACCAGTACATAAGCCCAAATCAGGTAAGCGTAGAAGGTCATAATTGACAATTCACTGCCATCTTCTTCCATTGGATATGCATAATTGCTCAACAATTCATGGGGCATGCTTTTTTTTTTTTTTGGTTATATATATATATATATATATATATATATATATATATGTATGTATGTTGGTGTGATATCTATATTTAGTAGGTGAGATAAGAAATTAGATGATGTTGAGAAACGAGACTTGTTTGGTCCAAATTAACCACACATGTATATGTTGCTACTTTTTGTTCATGGCTTGGGTTTGTAATTCTTGTGTATACTTGTTGTGTTTGATGGAGAATTTTATTTACATTACATGGAAATTTGCAGCTTGCTTGATTATTATTAAAAAAAAAAAATTAACTTTTTTTTGGTACGCAATTTTCAGAGACAGCTATATATGAGAAATTGTGTAGCAAAAGCAAGGATGTTTTTGGGTATATATATATATATATATATATTGTTTATAGTGGAGAAAAAAAAAACTAAGAAAAATTACAATGAACCAAGCCCAACAATGTCTTTATATTTTGGAGTCTCTCCCACCTAACTGGTTCAAAGAATATGGGCTTTCTCATCTTGTTCAATTGACATGTTTCCTCTTTTGCTGACATTTTTATTAGCCTAGCACCACATATATAGCAATCCTAATCCACATTTTTTTATTTTTGTTATTATTGGGCAAGTTATGATTCAGAAAGTTAAACTAGTACTTGAATTCAAACTTGCATCTGCCCCAAATATCAGTTTCTGAAAGGTGTCAAACCAAATTAACATCCATTCATATTTAGTATGTATATATATATATATATCATGTATATAGACACAGACACATTTGTAATTGTATGTTATTGGAGTAATTAATCAACCCTGATTACGAGTGGAATAATGTTTCTATAATTGTGCCAATGCATATACGGCGAATACTATTTGCTTAGTGACGTACAATTTTTTTTTTATCGTTTAATAATTAATTATTTTGATTGATGCGTGAGCGTGACACACCAAGAAGGGGACGACCTATATATATATATATATATATATATATTATTTCTCAAAATTAATTAGTCGTCGGCACAATCTAAAATTGTATCGTCACTCATTCCCAAATTGCATGCTATGATGCTAGTGTCTAGGGGTAGACACGGATGGGTTTGAACCGAATTAAGGATATTTTGAATCCGATCAACTATTTTCAAATTTTTAATTTTTAGAACCAATCTAATTCATTTGTCTAACGAAGTCAATTCAAACTAGACCGCGGTGAATTGGATTGATTCAGATCGGTTTCCCGGATTGAAACATAAACCTATATTAGTTAAATTAAGGAAATAAATTCATATACTGCACAATATTATGTGAATCAGGTGAAGACCAGAACAAAAGACACACCCACCCAGTAATGACCAAAATAAATTCATACATTGCAGTATATTAAGACTTAAAAACACAATCATGAAACTGCAGTAACATAATGACTTAAAAACACTTAAAAACACAATTGAAACTACAGTAGCACACTAAAATGAAACTGTAGCACACTGAAATGTTAATCCACCAACTAAAAATAAATAAAGAAAATTACAAATGAAACTGCAGTAGCACACTCACCAAGCTGCAGCATAAGCAGTAAAACAGAGTCAGTAGGTACATATATTTATTATGAATTACTTCAAAACACATATATTTTATAAACATAAAAAAATTAATAGTGAAAAAATAGTTACCATCAATCATGTGACATTGCACGCACTCCGGTATTACCTTCAAAAGTCCTTAAGTACTAGTTATGACTACAAACATAAGATTGAATTTAGTTAATTATTAACAAATAATTATAAATAAATTATAGTGAATAAATAAAACATATTTAATCTATAGTTGAAAAAAAAACATATTTGATTCAATATCAAAAGAGTCGAGTGATTCAAACAATCTCTTGCCACTGTCCTACGTGAATGTAGTTTAAATCCAGGTTGCAACACTTTAAGAAGATTGTGGAAACCTTCATGCTTGACAAAATTAAAAGGAAACTCGTCTATAATTATCGTTGTTGAAGACGAGAGAAGACGAAGCTCGAACTGCTGAGAACCGTGAGAAGAGTATAAGGGGGAAACGTAGTGAGAGAGAGGGGGGCATCCGCAGTGAGAGAGAGGGGCATGAAAGTCTTGTGAAAGTCTTCTAAGGTTTCTTAAGTTTAGTTTAGACTCACGTGAAAGTCTCGTGACATTGTAATATTAAGTTAATATATATATATATATAAATATAATATGAACGCTTTTTTGTGTAAATAAATATAATATAAAGGTTTTTGTATGTTAATTTAAGATTTTTAAAGCTAGTTTGGTTTTTGTGTGAATAAATATATATATAAATAATATAGTTGTAAGTTGATAGATCAATGAAATTATAAAATAAATTGTTAATTATTTTTTTATTTAAAAATATTTATTTTAAATATATAAATTGTTGTAAATTCTCAATTCAAAGTAATGAAATTGACTTCAATTTAGTGAAATTGAGTAAATCTCATATTCAAATCGGTGAAGTTGAGTGAAATTAAGTTCAATTGAGTAAATCATTAATTTAAAGTAGTGAAATTGAGTTCAATTGATAAAATAATCAATTCAAAGTAGTGAAATTGAGTTAAATTAAGTTCAATTGAGGAAAACCCTAATTCAAATTAGTCAAATTGACTTCAATTGAGTAAAATCTCCAATTGAAAGTAGTGAAATTGAGTTCAATTGAGTTTAATTGATAAAACTCTCAATTCGAAGTAGTGAAATTGACTTCAATTGAGTGAAATTCAATAAATTCTTCAATTCAAAGTAGTGATATTGGGTTCAATTGATAAAATCATCAATTCAAAGTAGTTAAATTGAGTGAAATTAAAGTTCAATTGAGTAAATTCATAATTCAAAGTAGTTAAATTGATTTTAACTGAGTGAAATTGAGTAAATAGTAAATCACATTTTTAAAGAAGATATAGATCTTTAAATAATATATTTTAATAAGAATATTATAGATATAAATAGATAATTATTTAGTGTAAAATATGGTATTATGATTTAGTTTGAAATAGTATATTAATGATATAAAATATAGTTAACTTCATTTACACCCTCTCAGGTTTGCTTTTACTCCAATTACACCATCTTAGGTTTGAGAATCTTCATTTACACCCCTTGTGGTTTGAGATTCTCATCATTTACACCCCCTTAACGATGACATCATCCAAACTTTTTTTGTAAATACCTAAATTACCCTCAATGGGATAACCTAGTTCTGTTTGAAAACAATGGTATATTATTTTATCAATTTAATCCCCTCCAATAATTTAATCATTTAATTTGTATTAAATTTTAAAAATATATATATATAAATTTCGAAATCATATATAAATTTTGGAAAAATTATATAAAATTGGGAAAAAAAATCGAAAAATATATATAAATTTTAAAAATTTCGAAAAAATATATATTAAATTTTGAAAAAAATTATAAAATAAATATAAAATTCGGGAAAAAACATATAAAATTAGAAAATATATATTAAATTTATAAAATAAATATAAAATTCGCAAAAAATATAAAAATTTCGAAAAAATATATTAAATTCGAAAAAATATATATTAAATTTTGAAAAAAATTATAAAATTAGAAAATAAAAATAAAATTCAAAAACACATATAAAATTGGTAAAAAAATATAAAATATTAAAAAAACATATAAAATTTGTAAAAAGTATATAAAATTCGAAATAAATATATAAATTCAAAAATATATATACATTTTTGGAAAAACAAATTTCAAAAATATCATATTTACTAAACAATGGGTGTTGGTACAAGCCATTCCTTGTTTGATGGACCAGCAGCCTATGAATTCCTCTGTACATGGGCTTCTCACTGTAATAACACAAAAAACAAGTGAAGCTAGATCTCATGAGATGCCAAACCAGTGCATGAAATAGGAAGATTATTGTTGACAGGGAATAATCCGACCCCAAAAGGGTAATAACATTTAGGAAGATTATTTTTTTACGAATTTTATTTATATATTTGAAATTTATATATGTTTTTCGAAATTTATATATATATTTCGAATTTATATATTTTTTGAATTTAAATATATTTCTTTTGAATTTTATATTTTTTTACCGAATATTATATATTTTTTCCAAAATTTATATATGTTTTCGAAATTTATATTCTTTTTTTGAATTTTATATATATATTCGAATTTTATATCTTTTTCGGAATTTAATAATTTCTTTTGAATTTTATATTTTTTTACCAAAATTATATATTTTTTCCAAAATTTATATATGTTTTCGAATTTTATATTTGTTTTTCGAATTTTATTCATATTTTTATATTTTTTCGAATTTTATATCTTTTTTTAAAATTTAATATATTTCATTTGAATTTAATATTTTTTCGAATTTTATATATTTTTTCCAAAATTTATATTTGTTTTCGAAATTTATATATTTTTTTCGAATTTTATATATATATTTTTGAATTTTATATCTTTTTTCAAAAGTTATATATCATTTTCAAATTTTATATATTGTAAAGTGGATTGTTTGGGTATAGAGTTAGGTTTGTTTGGGTACATGGTTTAGACTATCGTAGGATTAAATTGATTTAAGGGATGTTTGGTATAAGGGTATTTTAGATATTTCATACTATGAGGGGGTGTAAATGAAGATTCTCAAACCTGACGTGGTGTGATTGAAGTAAAAGCAAACCTAAGGGGTGTAAATGAAGTTATAATTTAGTTTAAAATAATGTATTATGTGATATATTATTAATATAAATATATTAAAATATATGTGAACAATATTGGACTGGACCGGATTAACCGGATTAAAAAAAATGAAATCCAAAACCGATCCGTAAAATATCGAATTCAGTATTTTTGGATTCATATCCAATCCAATCCATAATGAAACTGATCCAAAATATCCGGACCGGATTGGATTTTCGGATTCGCCGGATTTTTGTCCACCCCTACTAGTGTCCTTTTAGTTTTGGGATAATTATACAAACTTCCCCTCAACTAAGGTATAATTGCATGCGATTCCCTTAACGTTTTAATATTATCAGAAACCTCCCTTTGTATCATCTAAAATATTAGTTCGACAAGAAAAAATAGTGAAATGATGTATATACCCTACTATTTTTAGAGATATTTAGAAAATATTCTAGAGGATGGTGAATTTACTACCTTGCTCTCAAATATATTGGAGGGAATTATGTGTATCTGCAACTGTCATTTCATATGTGTCCATTATCTTTCCAAAGTCATGACATAAAGCTTGTAGAGAGAGCATGTGTGATTTTTAAAAAGAGAGTAGGTATGAACAATCACTCAAATGTGTTTATATAGAATACATATGAGGGCAATATGGTAAATGTTTTTGGGGTATTATAGTAATTTTGAATGCAAAAATAAAAGTGCAAATGTAATTGCAAGTATAATAAGGGTAAAATAGGAAATTTGGTCCATAATATAGGCTAATAAAGTAAATTTCCGACGTTGACTTTGAATAAAAGGGGTTAAATGTTACAACGAATGTGCAATTAAGAAAAATTTCTGATATTATTCAAACGTTAGAAGAACTACAAGCAATTATGTCATAGTTTGAGAGAGGTTTGTGTAATTATTTCTTTAATTTTTAACTTGTTATGTAAAAGGGCTATTATCAGGTAACCCTTGTTTTAAAATTGTTCAAAACTCCCCTTATGATTTTATATTTGATCAATTTATTCCATTCCCTCCAATTTAAGACAAAATTATCCTGAAATCGGAGGGGAGTTTACTGAAAATTTAAAAAAATAAAAAATAAAAAAATAAAAATAAAAATAAAAACAAAAATGCCCATAGTAAAATATATATAAAAAATTAATTTTCCTCCAATCATACGAATTATTTTTTTTATATTTTTTAATAAACAAATTTTTTTTTATGCTAAAATAAAAAATAAATGCTGATTTTTTTTTCAAACTACCAATTAGGATAAAATATAAAAAATTAAGTCCAAAATATAAAAAATATTTCGAACTACCAATTAGATTTTTTTTCGTTTTTAATTTATGATATATATTTTATTATAAACGATTTTTTTTATTTATACAGAAATAAAAAAATTAAAAAAATATAAAAAAATTAAGTCTGAAATATATATAAAAAATAAAACTCAAACTACTAATTAGATTGTTTTTTTTTTTGGTTTTAAATATTTTTTTATATTTTACTATAAACGAATTTTTTTAATTTATGCCGAAATAAAAAATTAACACCAAAATATTTTATTTTTGAACTACCAATTCGGGTAAAATATAAAATATTTTCAAAAGAACTAGATTTAAAAAAAAAATTTAATAAACCTCCTATGGTTTCAATAGCAGTTTTGTCTTAAATTGAAGGGAAAGGGATAAGTTAATCAAATGTGAAATCATAGATGATTTTTTAAATTACAAGGAATTTTTTGAATAATTTTTAAATCATGAGGGGTTTTCCTCATAATAACCCTATGTAAAATGATAGGAATTTGTTTCATTATTATTGGAGTTTTTTATTTACTATTGTATCAATTTTTTAAACATATTTTATTCAAGTCAATCACAGAACCATTATCCTCTCCCAAACAATGTTGATGAAACACATTCTTAACAACGTGGATGAAAAACATTTTTAGAACTCACTTGGACCATGCAATTATTTTCTCAAAAAGCAGAAAGAATAGAAAAATGATGTTGTCATATGCCTAATGCATCAAACAAATGGGAAGATGTTAAATCTTAATTGCATTCCCACATCGCGTGGGAATGCAATTATCTCATATTGTACAACATTGTGATTTGTGTGCTTTAAATTGAAGATTTTACGCTAATCAAGCATAATGATGACAAAATAATTTTTGACTAAGATAAAAATGATGACCAAGTGAAAAGATAAATTTTACGTATATTTAAGGGTAAGTTGCATGGATATTCCCGGTCAATTACAAGTAGATATTGGTCATCGCATTATTTTATAAAGACATTATCTGAAGTTTGTAAAATATTGCAATGACACCCCTTAGAAGTTGGAAGCATAAAATAACTTTAATAACCTTGATTATTTTAATATTCATGTTAAATCTCTAAATTCTCCCATGCCTGAACTCTACACTTTATTCATTACGTCAACCATTTTTATAATCACACTCTTATTATTAAAAAAATTACAATAAATAAATAAGATATACAATATATATAATTTTATTTTAAATATAAAAATTCAAAAATATCAAAAATATTTTGAAAAATATATTTAAAGGTAAATTTTACCACTAAAAAAATTTCATCAATAATAATACTAAAAAAATCTCATTATTTAACTTCAGGGGTGTCTCTGTAAAAATAATGTCTTAACCAATAGTCCAATACATACATGCAATTGACCAATACCTCAAGGGGTATCAATGCAAATTGACAGAGATAATTAATAATGATAAATCATTGAGGGATGATAATGTATTTTTGTAACCATTTCTTATTGGTGCCAATGAGAATTTTGTTCACACATATATATATACACGATGGCCTATTGGTGACAAGAAGAAAGTTAAAAGCACCGTCCTCCAATAATGTAAATTTGGACACACACAAACACAATGGGACCATATAGAACCAGCTGGAAACCAACCTTGATTATTGGGCTCCCTTTCTTTTTCTATACTCGTCTTGTTTGACTTTTCTTTTTAGCTTGATTAGCGATAATCCCATGTAGGGATGATAACGGTTCCGCATACCCTTATTTACTCCTGCAATCGTTAAGAAATTATCATCTCATTCTTGTCCAAAATTGATTAAATGGGATGAAAGATCACCCCGTCGAATATTTTAAAATTATTGGATACCCGCGGGTACTCGTTCACAGTTAAATTTTTTAAATATATCACTTTAAAATTAAATAATTTATAAAATTATATACTTAAAATACGAAATTCAATATTATAAAAACTAAATAAACTATCAAATTATCCAACAAATCAAATTACAATACATTCTACCCAAAATAATAACAAAAAATAAATAAAAATTATCCAATATTAGGTTCACTACTTCAATCTAGACAACAACAAAAATAAAATTTAGGGTTAAAGAGTTACACACACACACATATATATATATATATATATATATATATATATATTATAATTTATCTAAACAGGGCGGGATGGAGACACATAAAACCGTCTTCGCCTTGTTTATATGCGAGTTTTTTTCTTCAATCTCATCTCCACCCATATAGCATAAATAGGGCATTTAAAATCGTTATAAACAGGGCGGGTACCATGCGGGGGCAAATTATCATCCCTAATCTCATGCATGATTGTTAATACTTAATTAAAATACAGTTATCTTACTTTCATTTTTAATATTTTATCACTCAAATTAATTATATAGGTCAATAACGACATATTGGTGTATCACATGGGATCGAGATTGGGAGAGTTTTGAGTATAAATGTGACAAGTGATACTATAGCAATCCAATCATGATCCGATGTCTTGCTTATATAGAAATTTTTTATTCGAATCCGGATGAAAAAAAACATTGGGTATGAATAAACTATCCATAAAAGCATACTACCGGGGTCACAAGATTTTTGGACTAGTTCTCTACAGTGTGTTGATGGGTTAATTGATAAAAGTGTTTATTATAATGATTGGAAAGAGTTGTTTTATTGAAATGGTCGTGAATGTCAATTAAATGATAAGTTTAGGTTTGATATACAATTGTTAAAATCAGAGTTGTTGTAACTGAAAGTTGGCTGTCGATTCGTGTTGGTTAATATTGTATCGGGCTGAGATGGTATCATATTAAAAAATTAATAATTAATACTCTAACTCAATTTATAAATTATCTACATCGATTTATGTGTCGATCCATATAATCTATTTAGCCTATTTATTATAATATATTAAATTAAATTTGACACAATTCAATACGAAATAAACTATTTAACCTATTATCAGTAAAATTAAATTGAATTTGACATCATCCAGTGATAGTTTATTGATATATTTCAACCTATAACCAATTAGAGAAGAGAAAAAAATAAAAATAAATATAATTATGTCAAACGTGTCGTGTTCGAGTTACTTGTGTTGTGTTCGGGTCGATCATTTTATTCTCGTGTCGTGTTCGAGTTTATCCTTATATAATTTCAACTATTTTATGATCAACTCTAACCATTTTAATTTATGTCATGTACGTGTTGTATCTCATTTTTTTCATGTCTAACTCAAAGAATAATTAATTATCTTACTAAATTTTGTTGACCTTTAGAAACCATTCTCTTGTGTTACAACATGAATAGTTCAGCTTTTTTTGGGGTTAGTATTTTTATTTTATTTTTGTCGTCTTGGGGTTAGTATTTCATTGGAATGATTTTCGCGATAAATAATAAGTTTCTATCGGTTCATTTTATTTTCGCTCACATTTTATAATTATAGAAAAAGATTTTCACATTATACAAAAAATAATTAACATTATACCTAGGTAATTCATTACCTTTCACATATCTCATTTCATATAATTATTTGGGCTATTAACAAACAACCCCCTATGATTTCAAATTTTTGACAAACACCCCCCTGAGGTGTCAAATAATCCCCTGCACTTTTCTCACCTTACACACAACCCCCACTCCGTTAGTATTCTGTTAACAAACACTTCCATGCCGTTAGAAATTAATATTTTATATCCAAAATACTCATAAAATAAATTGGTAACTAAATTAAGATTTTTTAGTAAATTACAACTTATTATTTTTTAAGTAAATTAAGATTTTTGAGTAAATTACAAATTATTTTTTTGTTTTTATTTAAGTTTACTTATTTATTTAAATTTAAATTTAAATTTAAATTTGAAAAAATATATTACTCCATCTGTCTCAATTATAAGTCCCTTTTGGGGAATTCAATTTTTTAAGATGATGACTTTTATTATAGTATTAGTGAATAAAATACCAACTTTACTTGTGGTCCCACTATAATGATGTGATCGTTTATAAAATATATATTTTATAACTTTAATGTTTGAAGGTTAAACTGGTAAATTGATCAAATTAAGTGATTTGACTTTTAAAAGTGGACACTTATTTTGGGACGACTAAAGAAGAAAAGTGGATACCTATTTTGGGACGGAGAAAATACAAATTATAAGGGCAAAGCCCTTTTAAATTTTTTATGCATTTATTCTCTTAAAAAGAATAAAAAAACATTATTTAAAGTGCATTATTATCAATAATATTTTTTTGTATAATTTGTATTCCCTCCATTCCAAAATAAATGTTCACTTTGAAAAGTTAAAATATTTTATTTGGTCAATTTACCAGTTTAACCTTCAAGCATTAAAGTTATAAAACATATACTTTATAAACGATCACATCACTATAGTGGACTACGGGTAAAATTAGTTTTTTATTCACTAAAACTACAATAAAAAGCCATCATCTTAAAAAATTGAATTCCCCAAGAGGGACTTATAATTTGAGACGCGGGAGTAATATATTTTTTCAGATTTGAATTTAAATAAATAAGTAAACTTAAACAAAAAACAAAAAAATAACTTGTAATTTACTCAAAAATCTTAATTTAGTTAAAAAAATAATATTTTGTAATTTACTAAAAAATCTTAATTTAGTTACCAATTTATTTTAGGGGTATTTTGGACATAAAATATTTATTTTTAACGGCAGGGGGTGTTTGTTAACGCAATACTAACGGAGTGGAGGCTGTGTGTATGGTGGGAAAAGTGCGGGGATTATTTGACATCTCAGGGGGGTGTTTGTCAAGAATTTGAAACCATAGGAGGTTGTTTGTTAATAGCCCTAACTATTTTTAGTAAGATGCGAAATGAAGGAGATTATTTTGCTTAAACTTGCACAAGTCTCAAAAAGCATTATCCTACTAATTAATGATTATCACCAAATAAATTTTATTGTATTTGTACCATAGTTATCAAAATTTCGATTCTAACTAGTAAAATCTTACGATTCTATGATTCTGGTACGATTCTGCACGATTTTATTATGTTAAAATAATAGTTAGACGGTTAAGTTCTCCATATGAAATGCCCAAAAAACTTAGGCTTCGTTTGGATTACAAGAGAGAAAAGAAAAAAAAATGATAACATTAGTTATAAGAGAAAAGAAATGAAATGAAATGATAACAAAATGTTAAATTTATGTTTGGATAGATTATGAAAGAAAAGAAAAAAAATAATAATACTTGTGTTTGGATAAGTCAGTATATGGAAAAGAAAGTATAATATTCAAATTACCGTCATACCCTTTGTGTTTAATATTAAGCTTAGTAAATTTTTTTGTAAGTTATGGATTATTTGGTGCTTCACTGCTTTTACATTCCATACAAACTGAACCGTAATATTGAAAACATTGAGTTATATTTAATTGTTTATTTATTTATTTTGAGAATATTAAGTTTTTGGAGCATCATGACGACATTGATTGTTTCTTTGTGAGTTTGGAATGTAAGTCATTCAAGCGTGATGTTGCATAATCACTCTGAAATTGAAAAGTGATTTTTTCTTTTTATTTCAATAAAATAAAAATTATCTATGAGCGAAATGATAATTTTAGAACAAAAATATAAAAATTGTATATAACAAGAAGCTAAGATATTTTAGAAAAAGAATATGAGAGAGAATGATTTAAGAACTTTGAAGAGTAAGATAAATATATAGTAATTAAAGAAGATGGAAATATATAATGATTAAAGAAGATGAAAGAACAATAGAGTTTGTAATTATGTATATATTCACATCAATGGTTTCACACAAATAGTATCGATAAATTGGTAAGGTTTTAAGAGTTTAACATTGATTGAAATTTTACACCTAGAATAAACATATAATAAAAATGAGTCTCCTAAACAACGTGAGAAGTAGTGATCACACAGACTTCGACTCAATAGTTTCCCAAATTAACTTCTTCTCAGTTTCCAAATTAACATGTAAATCATACAACATACAAACATTTTTAATGTATATTTATTTGTTACAATTTTATACATTGCTTTTTATATTAAAAATAACAAGAAATTAATTTGAGAAAATGTACATTTGCATCTTCTGAACAAAAAAAATTGTTTCCTGCTACGGATAAACGAACGGCAAAACTTTAATATTATAAACTTAGGACTAGTATGTCATTAAAATTTATCTTTTGTAATTAGGGAGGGTATTTTGGAGATTTGGAAAATCTATCTTTTTCTCTCCAAATCTTTTCACTTTTGGAGGGATAGCATCCAAGGGATTTGGAAGAATAAACTATCCTTCCAAATCATTTCTTTTCCCTCTATAGTGTCAAACCAAACATACTTTTGTCTATCCTTTTTTTTCTTTTCTTCTCAAATATTCCCAAATCACTCAATCCAAACACACCCTTAATGATTTAGTCTCATATCCCATTATATAGCCTAAATTTATGCAAAAATATTTAAAGGCTTGTATTAGAAAATTTTAAAAAATATAATATGATTTAGACTTTTAAATTAAATATTAAATATTTAATACTACCTCTGTCTCACAATAGATGTCCATTGTTAACTTTTCAACAATTTTTGAGAATTTTTGTGTTTTCATTTTTAGCCTTAAAAATAAAATATAGTTTTAATTTTTTGTGGATTCCACTACTTTTTGAAGTTAATGAAAAAGAGTGATTTGAGAAAGTATAAGAATATATTATTTTGGGATTAGAAACTGAACAATTATTTTGGGACGGATAAAATTATGAAAGTGAACAACTAATATGGGAGAGAAATAGTATTTTTTTTTAAAAAAATTAATATGTTTAGGACGATTACCACGATTCCGATTTTACGGACCCCAAAACGATTCTACCTAGACTCTCAATTATAACAACCTTGATTTGTACTTTAGATAAATCTAGGGAACCGATTTAATGTCATGTTTAGTATGCAGGAATATGAAATGTTCATTCATTCCAATCCTTTATTTGATACCATATATTGAATGAGAATGACAATTCCTTGGGAATGAAAATTCATTCAATTACTAAACCTATGGAATGGTCATTCCATTCATTTAGTAATACTTTTAAAACATAAAATGACTAAAACAACCATCTTAGATTTTAAGTAAACAAACCACCGCCATCGCCTTCGCCATTTCTCATCAATACTATTTCCATTACCTTTCACCATTTTTTGTGAAAAAAATTAAAAAATAATATTACTTTATTAAAATTATATATTTATCATTAAAAAAGGTATTTGTGAAAAAATAAATTCAATGTCATTTCATTCCTAATGTTTTTTATATTTACAATCAAATAATAGAACGAGAATGGTTATTCCATTCTAACTTGCATTTCATTCCATTCAAACGTACCAAATATGACATAATAGTTTATCCGTTACTTTGGACTTTAATTAGTTATGTCACTAAAAGTGAATAACATGTAGCATTCAATATTAAAAACTTGATACTCCATTCTTTAAAAACCTAATCCGTCGTTGAAGACCCAAGAAAAACAATTTATTCACTACTCTTGTAATAAAAAAAGACTTACAAATTAGAACCTTAATAATTGAGTTCTCAAATGTACTTCATTATGTGAGTGTCACTGAAACAAAACAACAAAATATGATCTGCTATGCGATTTTTTTTTATTTTAAAAAAGTATTAATTTATTATTTTATACAGTATGGACAATTTAGAGAAGTGTAAACATTTTCTAACAAGTTTCGTATATGCTATCCAAATAATAAAATAATATTTTTCTACATATTTCTTGAATTATATTTAATGTTAACCCAATGCATGCTAAAAAATAGAGATTATTTTCCTCCGCTTAGGAGTAGTTGCTAAAGCATGAGTATTTTGTATCCATTGGGTAAAAGCCGATTGTAATTGTATAGTGATATCTGAAAATATATTTTGAAAATGTCTTAAAACGCTCATGTATCATTACTAATTTACAAACTAAAATTGTGAAAATCTAAAATTATACATGCCCAATTAAAATGTGATATTGATATGATTGACTTGATGATAAAATACTAGATATTTTAACAAGTCTTTCCAACCCACTATAAAAGTTGGGATAACTTTTTGATGTCATGAACTTATCTTCATTTTTAATGATACTTTAGGCCAAAGGGCGGTGCTAATAAGATCATTATAAATTTCCATCTTATTTTATAAAAAATGACAGAGACATTTAATCGACAATGGACCAAGTAAAATTTCAATTGTCAAAATGATTATGTTAGTTCTGTATATGAATAGATATTCATCATGGAACAAATCATTTTATGTACCACTATCAAAAAATGAAAAGGTCCTTTTATGTTGCACCTTGCAATAATACTAAATTTTTTTTATAGGCTTCATTCCATCTCTGTTTGATCCAATTTAAGACTCTACATGGAATTTTGTGATTTTCTTAGTAATATCACAGTTGTGTGTTACACTTCAAAGGGTCGTATTTATTGTGTTTGGAATTCGAACAAGAATCTTCTCTAGTCAAATATCTGTCGAAATATCGGTAAACCCCAATCTAAGAATTTAAAAATGTCCAATTATTAAAATTATTTAATTCCATCACATTTCAACCTGTATAAGGACAAATTTGTAATTATAGTAAAAATAAATGTTGTTCCTGAATTTTCAAAGTTCTGTCCCTGTTGAATTTCCATGATTTTTTATTAAAAAATTGAGAGCAGACATTATTAATATAAGCATATAACTAGATATATTGAACTCTTTTGTGATTTGTATACTTAACAAGAAGCAGAGAGATTATAATTAGAGCAAAACGAAGAATTTGTAAAGATAACATAATCATTAATCTCCAGAGTTAATCCATAACTTTTCACTTATATATAAAATCACTCCGAAGCTCTTTGAACTTTTGTTCTGAAAACTAAGATATACAATTTCTCCATTGAAAAATAAAGGAAACAACCTGTTGAGTGGGTCACAAATGAGCCAAAACTTGAGCCCACAATACAATGCCATGCCGGCCCATACACCTTATCAAACTCCTGCAAAAATTAATGGGCGTCACCTATGCTATCAAGTATCAACAAAAGCCCATAAGAGAGAGAAGGAGAGAGAAAATCTCAATGCATGATCGGCTTAAATCATATTTTAATTTTATAATAATTATGTTTCTTATATAAATAAATAGATAAATTACAGTCAAACACTCAACTTCTTTTTTGAAAAAGAGATCATACAATCCGAGTTAATATTTTTCTCTAAAAAATGATATCATATCAGCTCAATGATAATTATTAAAGAAAATAATTGTTTGTGAAATTCTACCTGTACGTAAAATTTAGGGATTCTTTCTTTGCTTTGCACGGATTTAGTGAATTACTCGAGATACGCGTAAGTTGGCCCGGACATCACGGTTATCAAATGATTCTTCAAAAGATTGGTGATTTAGCATGTATTTTTAGGCTGCAATTAGTTGATTATATATTGTGGACAATATAACAAAGATTACATGTTTGGTCAAGAGAATGAAATACATATCCAAAGGTTAGGTGGTATTATAGTGATTGGCATATATTGTTGCGATTTGTGAGATCTTCTCACATGTGTTGTCAGAATCCACTGGTCAACCAACATGCACATGTGCCAACATGAAGAAGGGTATGTGTGTGTGTGTTTTTGCGTGTATGTGTGTGTGTGAGAGAGAGATTTGTATCCCATGATTTAGACCAAAATGGAAGAATTATTAGGAAGGTGAAAGTCCAGATTCAGAGGGCTTCTATTTATTGTTTCTCCGACCTAATGGAGTCCCTCCCATGAACAAACTTAAATCATTCAACAAGGGGATTAATTCTAAAGGAACAATTGTATATATGGCAAACAGTTTTGTCTAGCTACTTTACAATAACACACACACACATATATATATAGGTGCATACAAAAATGTATTTAAATCAACCTAACAAGAGAAAATAAAGTAAATATATTTTGTGTCAGTTGTGTAAACATCTTTCATTTAGCTAGCACTCTAAACATGATCAAAGAATTAATCATAAATACAATATATATATATATATATATTTGAGTAATTCGCATATACCGATAAAAGAAACAAACAATATATACCCCAGAGATCCAGGGCCAGCATCCAAACAAGTTATAAAGGCAACACCACAAACAATGACCAAAGGAGAGAGAAAAAAAAAAGCCTCCTATATATGCAAACAATCGACCTATAGCTACAACATGAAACAAAAAATGACAACATATATAAAACAATGACAGATGGAGATGAGACCAGACAATTAATCATGAGTACAATTATAAATTGCATGTAATGTATATATATATATATATATGTGTGTATGCATATATATTCGAGATTTATATAACGTACCTTCTTGATGTTATAAGCCATGTGTTTAGGGCTAAACTTGTCCAAACTATCATAAGTTCGCCTAGCACACCGGAATGCATGGACCTGCATGAAGGCGGGCATGTCGGTAACGAGCACTTTGACTTGGAGAAATGCAGCCACAGACCCCACATTCGTCTCTACATGAGACACCGACTTCCTTGACTCCACTATGGACACTGATTTTCTCGTCTCAGTTACCACATTTTCTACCCTCTTTGCTCGAGTACCACTAATATTCTGCTCATTTTCTACACAAGTTTTCGATTTTCTTAGTCCCCAAACAGACTTTTTCTTCGCTACTTTCGTGTCAGACTCCGGCTTCCGATCTCCACTGCCGAACCTGTAAACATAGGTCAGTACTCCTTTTTTGGGTTTCTCATATCTTTCCATAGCTTAGACTCACTTAATTTGTTGGGCAGGTTTGGTGTATATTTATATATACATGCATGTATGCTTATATATAATAAAATATTAAATGTAGGGCAGGGTATGGTTAATTTGGAAGATGAAAATATTTAGTGTTGATTAATTAGAAAGTGGTTAAAGATATATTTAAAGTAACAAAGCATGTGTTATTGCCTATGAAAATACTAGTTTAACCAATCAATGGTTCATTGTTAAGTTAAATCAGTCAAATAATAACCCTAACTAATTAATCGCGTCCTATCAATATATGTGTTGTGTTTTTCCTTTGTAATGCATGGTTTAGGTATTCCCTAAAAATATCTTGAACGAAATTTTCATAATTCTGTTATTATTGTGGAACTTGTACTCCAATCATCTTCATTTTGTTAACCCTATGTCACTCTAGTTTTTGTTTTACTCCAAATAATGTACTTTTTTTTGGGTAATTAAATAAATTCTATTGAAATTAAAGAAAGATATACATATACATTAGTACAAGTAATAGTATTTATTTCTATGTGTATGAGTGATTTTTCGAGCCATATGTAAATATCTCCTTCTTACAAGGACGATAATGCATGTGATTTGAAAATCATTGTGTATATTTGATCTTACATAGAGTGGTATATAACAAGATTATTAAATTGAAAGGTGTCAATTTAGAACTACCAAATAAATAAGTTGCTATCTTCGAGATATTTTGTTTGGAGTGAAAAACACAGAAGTAAAATAAAAGGAATATTTTTCGAAAGGTAAATAAATAAAGGAATATTATTGTACAATACAAAAATGGCTATGCCTTTAAAAGACACTTTCTGATTTCTATTTTGTGCCACTTTTATGTGAATGTAAGCAAAAGCTAATATGATAATGTATGGTTATCGTGTGGCTTTAGACAATTCGGATTGTCAATTTCATGGTTCTTTGTCAAAGTACCATAATGGCCAAGTAAACAAAATGATCGGGTCGGACAATTGTTTGCCTCTAGGGCCTTGTCGTTCACGTTTATATAATTTTGTGGCTATAATATATACGACATTCATAGAATATGGGTCTCATATATTAAATTTTTTTGGCCACTTTCGAAGGCATGGAAAATAAAACAAAATAGATAAATTTATTCTTTGAAATTTGGGTAGATTTCATGTATATTTCCAAAAGTAATGGGAAATAGATTGTGGCGATGGCATGTTCTTATCTTGGAATAGGAATAATTTATTAGTACACCATGTGGATTGGGATGATTCAATAACTACCACTTTTTCAGGATTTCTGTGGGCTGAAAGCATAGCAACAAGAGACCATTATTTTGAACATTCATTGAGGAATGTAAGAAGAAAGCTCCACTTTACCGATGAGGGTAGGGGTGGGCACGGATTGGATTGGATTGGATTGGATTAAACCGGATTGAAGATATGTTGAATTCAATTCATTATTATCGGATTTATAATTTTCGAAATCAATTCAATCCATTTGTCCAATAAAATCAAATGTGTATATATAAATAAGTTGAATTACGTAAAACTTTATATATATAAACAATTTGTATAGCAAAGGACTGTTATATATATCGGAGGAAATAGAGTACTAGATATGTATACAATTCATATAACAAATGACTATATCTATATATAAACCAGAATATACACTATACGTTCAATGTATATAAATATAGAATTAAATATTGTATAAGTTTATATTCTAACATATATAATAAAACGGTAAAGGAAGAATAAATATGAACTTACAATCTCAAAAATCAAATATTGAAACAGTAAGTTAATTTGAGTCATATAACACCCCGCTCCAACACTTGGTATAATATTGTCCGCTCTGGGCCCAGCCCGCACGGTTTTGCTCTTGGGCTCCTCCCAAAAGGCCTCATACCAATTGGAGACAACACTGCACATATAAGCACATCCCCAGACATCTACCCGGACGATGTGGGACATCACAATCACCCCCCCCATTGGGACCCAGCGTACTCGCTGGCGACCCACGGGTGATGTGCATGCTCCCACATTTAATTCCGGCCGGGCTCTGACTCTGATACCAATTGTAACACCCCGCTCCAACACTTGGTATAATATTGTCCGCTTTGGGCCCAGCCCGCATGGTTTTGCTCTTGGGCTCCTGCCCAAAAGGCCTCATACCAATTGGAGACAACACTGCACATATAAGCACATCCCCAGACCTCTACCCGGACGATGTGGGACATCACAATAACCCCCCTTTGGGACCCAGCATCCTCGCTGGCGACCCACGGGTGATGTGCATGCTCCCACACTTAATTCCGGCTGGGCTCTAGCTCTGATACCAATTGTAACACCTCGCTCCAACACTTGGTATGATATTGTCCGCTCTGGGCCCAGCCCGCACGGTTTTGCTCTTGGGTTCCTCCCCAAAAGGTCTCATACCAATTGGAGACAACACTGCACATATAAGCACATCCCCAGACCTCTACCCGGGCGATGTGGGACATCACAATATATTGAAACAATAAGTTAATCTGAGCCTTGTGCAACCACAGTTTCCTTAAGGCAAATTTACTCTCTCTCCGGTGCTCAAGGTGTATGAGCAATTGCCTCCCAAAATAGAACGGATTTCATCTCTGGAGAAGTAACACTCCAATCTTCCAGAGACCAGCGAACTCAAGTATGTGCTTGTACTCAAACCCTATAACCCCAATATATATTAATATGTGATATATGCATAGAGAGAAGAAATAGATGAAGTGGAAGATTTTAGGTATATTCGGATTATTTTGAAAAGCATGCGTGGGTTATTTATTGGGAACGAATGGTTGCCTAAACTGTCAAGGCAACCCTTGGAAGAGATACCTCAACTGTCCAATTATCAATGCACAATTTAGGACAGTCACAACTATTTTGGTAACCCGCGGGTCTAAAAACCTAACCCATATCCGTTTTCCATTCAAACTTTTTCCAACAACAAATTCATACACTGCACACATATGATGTAAACCACAAGAACAACTTTAGAAAGAGCTATTGTTTTTTTTTTGAAAAGGCAAGCAAAGTTGGTAATAATAGAAAAGACTAAAAAGCCATGAAAAGCTACTAGGAGAAATCCAAGTTCATACAATACCCTAAGAAGCCCCACAACCACCAATTAATGGCAAATATACCGGAAAAAATCTAAGTGCATACAAAATCCCACAAGGATAACCAATAAATCTGACATAACAGAAGGACCTATGACAATCCACCAACTAAAAAAAAATTTGAGAACATTACAAATAAAACAAAAATTGAAACTGTAATAGCACCAACTCAAAGAACATTGTAAAAGAACATTCTTAAGGCCCTGTTTGGTTCGCGGTCCGGTCCCATGTGGTCCGGTCTCATAATGGTTTTTTTGGGACTGGACACTGTTTGGCAACACGGTTCCAAAAAAACAAGGACCACTTGGGACCAAAATGACTAATTTGAGACAACCAAAAATGATGGTCTCAAGTGGTCTTATATATAATTGTCTTAACACATGAGACCATAAAATTTGAAATATATATATATAATTAAAAAATATATATAATTTGAAAATAATATATAAAACTAAAAAAATAATATAAAAATTTGAAATACTGTATAAAATTTGATATATATATAAAATTCAAAATTAATATATAAAATGCAAAAAATATATTTAAAATTTGGGAAATAAAAAAATTCCAAAATAATAGAAAAAATAAAAAATAATGTATAAAATTCGAAAATAATATATAAATTTTGAAAAATAATATAATTTTTTTAAAATAATGTATTAAATTCGAAAAAAATATATAAAAATCAAAATTAATATAAAATTTTAAATATATATATAATTTAAAAAATAATATATAAGTTTTGAAAAATAATATAAAAAATTTGAAATAATGTCTAAATTTTGAAAAAAATATAAAATTCAAAAATAATATACAAAATTCGATATATATATTTGAGAAAATATAAAAAATTTGAAAATAATATAAAAAATTCAAAAAATAATATAAAAATTTGAAATAATTTTTAAAATTTGAAAAATATATTATTTTTGAATTTCTTATATTATTTTCAAAAATTTTATATTTTTTCAAATTTTATATATTTTTCATACTTAATATATTTTTTGTATTATTTTCCAAACATAAGACTAAACAGTTTGAATAAGATCATAAGACCAGACAGTTTTACCAAACAGACTTTCAGAACACTACCCAGATAAGACCAGACCGGATCAAATAAGACCAGACCGGACCGCCTACCAAACGGGCCCTAAGTTTCTTTCAATCTCCACATCCAATTTCAAGTAATCATACAAAAGTATACATGTTAAAACTTATTTTGATATGTTTGTTATAAAAATACTAAAAAATAACCAACCAAACATTGAATGAAGAAAAGAACTTTTTTTTAGTATTTATCATAAATAAATATTATATAAGAATACTAAAAGAATAACCAACCAAACATTGAATGAAGAAATAAATTTTTTTAGTATAATATTATATAAGAATACTAAATATTCATACGCATACTTTTTTTAGTAATAATCATAGCCTTTTTTTTTAATTCAATAGATGAAATTCTATCTTTTATTATTCTAATATTTATTCTAATAAATATTTTAATTGAATAAATATAATGCATTCTAGTTAAACTAAGTTATATAGATATATAAGCATGAAATTAAAATATTTTAAATTTGGGCGTACATCTATCTCTCTTTGTAGTTGTTGGATAATTAAATTATACTTATTTTTTTTAAAGAAGATATAGGTCTTTAAATAATAAATTGTTAATAGTATATTTTAATTATAGTCCTTTGAATATAATTTATTTTAAAATTTTAAATATGAGCGTACATTTATCTCCTTTATCTCTCTTTGTAATGGTTCAAATTACTTTAATTATAATTATTTGCTTGAAGAAGATGTATTTATTAAAATAATATATTATAATAATGCACTTTAATGATACTTATTTGAATGTAGTGTTTCGAACCTTATATTTTATTTTTTTATTTTTTAGTAGATAAATGTATAGGGCCCGTTTGGTAGGCGGTCCGGTCTGGTCTTATCTGGTCTGGTCTTATCTGGGTGGTATTCTGAAAGTCTGTTTGGTAAAGTTGTCTGGTCTTATGGTCTTATTCAAGCTGTTTGGTCTTATGTTTGAAAAGTAATACAAAAAATAAAAAATAATATATAAAATTCAAAAAATATATTAAGTATGAAAAATATATAAAATTTGAAAAAATATAAAACAATTGAAAATAATATAAGAAATTCAAAAATAATATATATTTCAAATTTTATAAATTATTTCGAATTTTTATATTATTTTTAGAATTTTATATATTATTTTTGATTTTTTATATTATTTTCAATTTTTTATATTTTCTCAAAAATATATATATATATATATCTAATTTTGTATATTATTTTTGAATTTTATATTTTTTTCAAATTTTATACATTATTTCAAATTTGTTATATTATTTTTCAAAACTTATATATTATTTTTTAAATTATATATATTTAAAATTTTATATATTAATTTTGATTTTTATATATATATTTCGAATTTAATACATTATTTTAAAAAAATTATATTATTTTTCAAATTTTATATATTATTTTCGAATTTTATACATTATTTTTGATTTTTTCTATTATTTTGGAATTTTTTTATTTTCCCAACTTTTAAATATATTTTTTGCAATTTATATATTAATTTTGAATTATATATATATATTTCAAATTTTATACATTATTTCAAAAAAATTATATTATTTTTTTAATTTTATATATTATTTTGAAATTATATTTATTTTTTAATTTTATATATATTTTTCAAATTTTATGGTCTCATGTGTTAAGACAATTGTATATAAGACCACTTGAGACCACTTGAGACTATCATTTTTGGTTGTCTCAAATTACCTTTTTGGTCCCAAGTGGTCCTTAATTTTTTGGAACCGTGTTACCAAACAGTGTCCGGTCCCAAAAAAGCCATTATGAGACCGGACCACGTGGGACCGGACCGCGAACCAAACATGGCCATAGAAATTATAAAAAATGTCTTACATGTTTATAATATTATAGATGTAAATAGATAATTATTTAGAGTAAAATAATATATTATGATTTAGTTTAAAGTAGTATATTAGTGATATAAGACATTAGAATTTAGTTTAAGATAATATATTATTTGATATATATTAATATAATTATACTAAAATGTATATGAATAGTAACAGATTGGACAAGATTTAACGGATTATTGAAAATCAAATCCAGAACTGATCCATAAAATACCGGATTCAGTGTTTTTGGATTCATGTCCAATCCAATCCATAATTAAACCGATCCAATATGTCCGGACCAAATTGGTCAGATTGATTTTTCAGATTCGCCGGATTTTTGTCTGCCCTAGATAAGGTGGTAACAAATTTTGTTACAAAAAGAAATGTGGGAGTTTCAAAATGTACAAAAATACCCCAATGTCGTTTTCTCGCCTAAACTTTAAAATATCCAAATTGCCTTGGCCTAGGGGTTGGGTGTTGTAATTTGTTTTTTTACATATATTTGCAATTTTAATATCCAAAGAAAAAAAAAATCAGTATCTTCCTTCCACCTCTCTTCCTTCCTAAATTTACCCACCCAACGAAAAATAAATATTGGGTACTCGTGAATAAATCCACGTGATACCCCAAGTCAATAATAGATTGGGATGTAATAGACGCAAATATCTGATAAGTACCAATTATCCTAATAAACGCAGATATTCTATCACTTGGGCGTAACCAATAATTTTTCGAATTTTTGATGCCCACATTATCCCTCTCAAGTCTCAACTGAAACTTCAAGATTTTGATTATATATACTGGATAAATATGGGCTGGGTATTAAAATTTGGGCCTTGCCTAGTGATGTATATAATGGATAAAGAAGCCTAGTGTCACGTCCTGCATTATGAGGTTACGCCACGTAGACGCCACACAGACGCCACGTAGACGCTTCATAGGATCCTACTTGGCATCCTACATGGCACCCGGAATATTCTAGACTTCTCCACACTTCTCCGGAATTCTCTAGAGTATTGTAGAGTTGTCTAGACTTGTATAGAATTATATAGACTATACTTGAATTGTATAGAACATTCTAGAGTATACTAGACATGGAGGATTCTAGAAATCTCTCCACTTTTCCTTGTAAGGCCCTTGGCCTATAAATAGAGGTGATAACTCATTTGCTCATCATCCAAGCAATCACACAAGTTCTCAAGCAATACAAGTTCTCTTGAGTTTAATTGCCTTCTAAGCTCTCTTGCCTAGCTTTCTCTTCTTACATACCAAGCTTTCGCATTCACCTAGCTTTAGTTGTCCACTAAGCTAGAGACCCACAAAGGCTTACTTAGCACTTCTCAAGCATATTAGAGGTGTCTAAGGCTGCACGGTTCCTTGGAAACACCAAGTCCGTGACAGTTGGTATCAGAGCGCGGTTCGTGAGGGATCACAACCTACTTGCAAGAGAGTATGGCAGAGATAGATTCAACCATCACCCCAGCCGTGGAGGAGCAAGAACGCGGTAGGGAGAAACAACGCCCACCCACTAACACCAAGGCAAGGTCGAAGTCCAAGACTAAGGACGCTCAACCAAGCCTTGAGACACGCATTGATGAGATAGAAGGAACTATGGCCATCATGCAGGAGCGTATAGTGGAGACTCACCAACGCTTGGAAGAATTGGAGTCCGATGACGCCGACTTCCAAGACACCATGAAGGGGAAACTCAATGCCCTTGATGGAGACCATCGCAAGGAGCTACGCTCTCTTCGTGATGAGATAGCCACACTACGTGGTTACATGGATCATAAGCTTGGCAACATTCGGACATTCATGGAGGACATGCGTGCCGATTGGGCAATTTGCAAGCAAGCCGTAGCAAACGGCGCCACTGCTACTCGGGAGGGCGGAGCTCCCAGAATTGACGTCCCCAAGCCTAAGTGCTACAAGGGGAAACGTGTGGCCAAGGAGGTAGAAAAATTCCTATTTGGCATGGAACGATACTTTGACGCCAAAGGGATAGGCGACAAAGATCAACACCACCACCCTCTACCTAGTGGACGATGTTATGCTATGGTGGAGGCGTAGACATGACGACATCGATAGAGGTACACTTTCCATTGATACTTGGGCTGATTTCCGTAAAGAATTTAAGAGGCACTTCTATCCTGAGAATGCCGAGGAAGAAGCTATGGGCAGACTCCGCCGGCTCAAGCAAACATGGACCATCCGAGACTATGTCAAGGAGTACACTTCGCTCACCCTTGAGATCCCTGAGCTCTCAGAGAATGAGTCTCTCTTCTTCTTCATGGATGGTCTACAACAATGGGCCAAGACGGAACTAAGGCGACGTGGAGTGAAGGACCTTGCCACTGCCATCACGGAAGCGGAGGCATTGATCGATTTCAGCTCCAAGAAAGACTTTGCCAAGCCCAAGGACAAGACCCGGAACTTCGGCAAAGGTGGGGGAGACAAGGGCAACACTTCTAATGCCACCAACACTGCCCCTCACAAAGAAGGCTTCCGGAAAGATGGAGGCAACAAGCCCCAGAAACAACCGCCATCACCCTGCTTCATATGTGGTGAGATGCATTGGACACGGTTTTGCCCAAAGAAGAAGACTACCAATGCCATGACGCTCGAGCACCCGGAAACGCAGGAGGCACACATGGGCTCGCTTCAAATCCTCAACGCCATCAAGGCTAAGATGGAGGCCCCTAAGGCAGCTCCTAAAGGGCTCATGTTTGTTGAAGCAATTATAGGAGGGACGTCTACTAGAGCATTGGTAGACACTGGCGCCTCCCACAACTTCATAAGCATCGACGAGGCCAAACGACTAGGCCTCAAGTACACCAAGGAGGACGGTTCCATGAAGGCCGTCAACTCCGCAGCCAAGGCCATATACGGCACTGCCCGAGGCATACATGCACGCATAGGCCAATGGAGTGGCCCCATCGATATCTCTGTGGTGCCCATGGATGACTTTGCCTTAGTCTTTGGAATAGAATTCTTGGATAAGGTAAAGGCCTTCCTCATCCCCTACACTAACACTATGTGCATCATGAAAGGCAATACCACATGCATGGTGCCAGTTGATCGAGGGGCTAAGATTGAGGCTCGCTCCCTATCTACCATGCAATTCAATAAGGGGTACAAGAAGGGGGAAGTTAGCTACTTAGCCACCCTACTCGACTCACCAGAAGACCCCTCAGAGTCTTCCCCACATGAGGACATGCCCACAGAGATCCGCTCAGTACTACGCGAGTACAACGATGTCATGCCCTCGGAGCTACCAAAGAGACTACCACCCCGAAGGGAGGTAGATCACAAGATCGAGCTGGAACCAGGTTCCAAGCCACCATCCATGGCACCTTACCGCATGGCACCACCAGAGTTGGAGGAATTGCGAAAACAGCTCAACGACTTACTCGATGCAGACTACATTCGACCATCGAAGGTCCCTTATGGCGCACTTGTCTTGTTTCAACGCAAGAAGGATGGGTCATTGCGGATGTGCATCGACTATAGAGCTCTCAACAAGGTGACCATAAAGAACAAGTACCCCATTCCTCTCATCGCAGACTTGTTCGACCAACTTGGGGGAGCACGCTACTTCACCAAGCTGGACTTGCGCTCGGGGTACTATCAAGTACGAATCGCGGCAGGAGATGAGCCCAAGACCACATGTGTGACAAGGTATGGCTCTTATGAATTCCTAGTCATGCCATTTGGTCTCACCAATGCCCCAGCTACATTCTGCACCTTGATGAACAACCTATTCCATCCCTACTTGGACTGCTTTGTGGTGGTATACTTGGACGGCATCGTCATCTATAGCACCACCTTGGAAGATCACGTGCAACACTTGAAGACCGTCTTCCAAGTTCTCCGGGAAAATGACCTCTATGTGAAGAGGGAGAAATGCTCATTTGCCCAACAAGAGGTGATGTTCCTAGGTCACAAGATAAAAGATGGGAAGCTCTTGATGGATGAAAGCAAGGTGCAAGCCATACGGGATTGGGAGCCGCCCACCAAAGTGCCCGAACTACGATCATTTTTGGGCCTTGTCAACTACTACCGCCGTTTTATCAAGCACTACTCAGCACGAGCCGCCCCTTTGACGGACATGCTGAAGAAGGGACACACATGGAGCTGGACGGAGGAATGCCAAACTTCATTCGATGACTTGAAGAAGACAGTGATGGAGGAACCCATACTTAGCCTACCGGACCACTCTAAGCCTTACGAGGTACATACCGATGCCTCGGACTTTGCCATTGGGGGAGTTCTCATGCAAGAGGGACACCCCATAGCCTATGAGAGCCGCAAGCTCAACGATGCCAAACGGTGCTACACGGTGCAGGAGAAAGAGATGACCGTAATCATCCACTGTCTTCGCACCTGGAGACACTACCTACTTGGGGCACGGTTCGTGATCATGATGGACAATGTTGCCACTAGCTACTTCCAGACATAAAATAAGTTTAGCCCCAAGCAAGCATGGTGGCAAGATTATTTGGCTGAGTTCACTTATCGCTTGGAGTACAAGCCAGGCAAATCCAATGTCGTGGCAGATGCACTTAGCCGCAAGGCAGAACTCGCGGCCATTAGTCGACCACAACACCCTCTTATGGATCGCATCAAAGAGGGACTACAACATGACCCCCTAGCCAAGAGTCTCATTCAACTCACCAAGGATGGCAAGACACGACGCTTTTGGCTTAGGGATGATCTTCTCCTCACTACGGGCGACAGACTATTTGTGCCTAAGTGGGGGAACCTGCGAAAGGAACTCATCAAAGAGTGCCATCACACCCTGTGGGCTGGACACCCAGGAATGAGGCGCACACAGGCAATCCTTGAGGATTCGTACTACTGGCCCCGGATGCGTGACGACGTCGAGGCCTATGTACGCACTTGTCTTGTTTGCCAACAAGACAAGATAGAGCAGCAGCAGCCGACCGGTTTACTAGAGCCACTACCTATCCCAGAGGGTCCATGGGCGAGTGTTTCAATGGACTTCATCACGTGCCTACACAAGTCTAATGGTTGTGGCAACATCATCGTAGTGGTAGATCGATTCAGCAAGTATGCCACCTTAATACCTGCCCCTGCAGATTGCACGGCCGAGCAGACAACAGAGCTCTTCTTTGACCATGTGGTCAAGCAATGGGGGTTGCCACAAAACATAGTGAGTGACAGAGATTCACGCTTCACAGGCCGCTTCTGGACATGACTCTTTCAGAAGATGGGTACGGGTCTCAACTTCTCTACTAGCTTTTACCCCCAATCTGATGGACAGACGGAGCGTATCAACGCGCTCCTAGAGCTATACTTGAGGCACTATGTTAGTGCCAACCAGTAGGACTGGGCCAAGCTCCTTGGAGTAGCACAATTTGCCTACAACTTGCAGCGGAGTGAGGCTACCAACCACAGTCCTTTCGAGATAGTGACTGGGCGACAACCCATGACGCCTAACGTTATGGCATCAAGTGGAGATGGCAAGAGCCCGGCAGCATACAGATTCGCCAAGGGATGGCATGACCAATCCGACTTGGCTAGAGCCTACCTAGATAAGGCGGGCAAGAAAATGAAGAAGTGGGCTGACTCCAAGAGAAGGCCCCTAGAATTCATGGAAGGATACTTGGTCATGGTCAAGTTGCTACCCCAACAGTTCAAGTCTTTGCGAGCAGTGCACAAGGGGTTAGTACGACGCTACGAAGGTCCCTTCTCAATTATCAAACGAGTTGGAAATGTCTCCTATATGGTGGAGCTACCACCAAAGCTCAAGATTCATCCAGTTTTCCATGTCAGCATGCTCAAGCCCTACCATGAAGACAAGGATGATCCAACTCGAAGCATATCACACCGAGCTCCTACTGCCGTGGTCACTTCCTTTGACAAGGAAATAGAGTGCATCCTTGCTGACCGACAGGCGAGCAGAAGAGGAGTACCCAAGTACACAGAGTACTTGGTGAAATGGAAGAACTTGCCGGATAGCGAAGCAAGTTGGGAGCATGAAGACACACTTTGACAATTTGCAAAGCACATCCAGCAGTTCAAGCAGAACGCGACGAGGACGTCACGAGCTTAGGTGGGGGAGAATGTCACGTCCTGCATTATGAGGTTACGCCACATAGGCGCCACACAGGCGCCACGCAGACGCTTCATAGGATCCTACTTGGTATCCTACATGGCACCCGGAATATTCTAGACTTCTCCACACTTCTCCGGAATTCTCTAAAGTATTGTAGAGTTGTCTAGACTTGTATAGAATTGTATAGACTATACTGAAATTGTATAGAACATTCTAGAGTAGACTAGACATGGAGGATTTTAGAAATCTTTTCACTTTTCGTTGTAAGGCCCTTGGCCTATAAATAGAGGTGAGAACTCATTTGCTCATCATCCAAGCAATCACACAAGTTCTCAAGCAATACAAGTTCTCTTGAGTTTAATTATCTTCTAAGCTCTCTTGCCTAGCTTTCTCTTCTTACACACCAAGCTTCCGTATTCACCTAACTTTAGTTGCCCACTAAGCTAGAGACCCACAAAAGCTTACTTAGCACTTTTCAAGCATCTTATAAGTGTCTAAGACCGCACGATTTCTTGGAAACACCAAGTGCGTCCCCCCTGATTCCTGTCTAAAACACGAGAGAACCTTGCCTTGTGGGTAAACCTTCAAAGTGCGTGACACTAGGCCTAGTTTCATATTGGGCCTAGTGTAAAACACGAAGCACAAAGTCCTCCCACTCAGTGCTCTCAGTCCCGGTTAAAGGACTACATTTTGAAGATGCAAGTTACTCTTTTGCCCATCTTCATTACCGGCAATGAGATAAATTCCCTAATGTCAATGACAACCGTGTGGGGATACATCCGTCTATTCACTGGTCGCTAACAGCACACCGGTGCTGCCATTTTTTCTCTAGGGCTCCATTTGGATTTTCCCTCACTTTCTCGGGAAAATAGTCCAGGAAAATGGACGGAAACTTAGAAATTTCCGTCGACAAGCTTCCAATCAAACGATTAGACGCCATTGAAGAAAACGGACTCGAACGATTCCCTTCGTAAGTGCTTTCTCCTTCAATTTCTGTTACTTTCCAATTTAATTTATATATCTATACATATATATATAATATGTATATAAGTATCTGTTACAGTGATGTAGGTTACGATGAGAGGCGAGTGAACCTAATTAGGCGAATAGACTTTGCCTGGGCGGTGGAGAGAGAAGACCCGAGCAAGAAGCAGAAGAATTCTTCTTCTTCTTCCAAGGAGACCACAAAGCCATGGCCGTGGCAGAGCATGGTCGAGAATTTGCAGTTGGCTCATCAGGAGCTCTCTGTCATCATTGATCTTATCAACACTGTGAGTTGCTCATCTCTGTTCCATCAATAATTGTTGCCTTTGTGTGTGAATTTACAGTATATATTTATATTTTAATACAACTCTTGTCAATGTTAAGATTTTCAGTCTAATTTGTAAACAAATTTTAATTATTGTGGTGTTCAGACGATGAGCGGTGATATTAGATACAATTGTAGGGTTGGGGTTTGAATTTTGTACTTTAGACTACAATTAGGGCTTTGAGTATTGAAATTGATATCTGGAATTGGGGTTTGCTTCCAATTTGCTTTAGTGACAAGTTTTGAGCTGTAAAAATTTGATGAGTTTTAGGTTTGTTGAGTGGAACATGATTTTGGGTTTGTTTCTTGAGTGAGATGATTTTGTTTATAAATGTTTTTGGCAATTCCATAAAAGGGTTCAAAAATATACTGACCCCAGGGCTGTTCGCAAACAGGCTCGGGCTCGTCTCGTTGAGAGCTGATCTCGGGGTCATTTATTTAGCCATTGAGCCAAGCGCACATTTTTAAGCTCGTGCAGTAAATGAACCGAGCTTGAGCATTTTGAAGCTCAACTCGCTCAACTAGTTAACAGACTTCTTTAAACCCATAATAGTATTATTCTATCAGAATCACTAATAGAAAGTGTCAGTATTGAAGAATTCCCAAAGGGAGCTATCAAATATTATAGGATAGATACGGTCACTTCATAAAAATCACTTTAGAAAAATCTGTAATAGTGAAAGAAGAACAAAGAGAAGAAAATTAATAAGTACCAAGGAACAAGGTATATGAAAAATGAAAATATGTTAAATACAACATGCAACAACTCAATCTAGGCGACCATTGGTAAGAGCATATATGCTGCAAATGAATCGAGCCTTTCTTAGCAGGCTCGGGCTGGACTCGTTAAAGCTAAAGCTCAGTTTAGGCATGTTTGTTTCGCAAATGAGCCGGCCTAAGCACTTTTTTTTACGATCGTTTAAAAGCTCGGCTCAGCTCGGTTCATTTGCATTGCTACGACACCTATTTTGAGTCAATGAGAGAACTGATTGTTGTTTATTGTTTAATTTGATTTGCTATGTGCAGGTGGAAACTAATGATGCAGTGACAGTGGCTGGCATGACCAGACCAAAGCCATTACCTAATGAACTTTTGTCTGATCTCGCTGTTTCAACAGCAACCAAGCTTCAATGCTTTCGGGTACTCTCCCTTTTTGTTTCCTTAAGTTCACAATTTTACTCTTGAAGTATGGCAGGCGATATGGATGAAGTAATAGTTGTATGAGATGGGCATGAACACACGACTTATCAAATTATATTCCTTTGGTTCATTTATGCGTAGCTCACTTTTACTTGTTTGCATTTGATTGACAGCATCTTGGAAAATATTTCAAGCAATCAGCCAAAGCATTGGAACAGCAGGTTGCCAGGGAAGCGAGATTCTATGGTGCTCTCATCAGGTGAGCATTGTTTGCCATGTAGCTTTATAGTAGGTACTTTATATCTACAATGGTATCACATTGTAAAGCTTACTGGATCTCAGTAGAAACAATCAAAAAGTTTCCTTTTTGTTTTCATTTTCTCCTTGCATATAGTAGGCTTCAGCAGATCTCAACATTTGCTAACAACAAATGAAAGTTTTAAATTTGTTTTGTTTCGTCTTCTCTCTCTCTAACTCCTTGGTTCCTATAGACGAATTAAAAAGTTTTGTAAGCAATAAGTGCTAATACTTGTGAGAGTATATATGCGATCATATCCTCCATCTTCTTATTTTCTGACAAACGAATAGATTGCAGCAAAACTGGAAAGTTAAACGGCAGCGCGTGGCCTCTTCTGCTCCTGGCAATGAAGGCTTCTACATTGATCTGTTTGACAATACATTATATGACCCAGCGGTTGTATTTCGTCCATCTTCTGTATCTACGGTTCCCGTGGAGCATGATCCGGCTGGGATGCTGGCAATAAATTTACCTCCGAATTCATGCCGCTCTCTTCAATTTGGGTATCTTAGTGCACATTTAGGTAATAATTTAAGTCAATCTAGTAAAGTGAACGCCGAGTGCTCACTTGAGGATCCTTCAAGAGAGATTAAAAGCGAATCTCTAAGTGATGATGAGTGCGTCAAAGAAACACATTCGGTCCTCCGCAAAGTTCATCAGACAATCTTTGAGGAGCAGGTACTGTCTTTGTTTTAGTTGCCTTCATATTTCTACTTATTGTCGTTTACCTCTATTGATTAATCTGCTCACAGGTGTTTGACCTGGTAAATCGTGAAGCAGTCAACATATCCTTTGGTGTCAATGTGACTGGTATACGAGAAAACTACTTACAGTTGAGCATAGGTCAAGGGGACTCTGTGTTTATTTCACTTGTGCCATCTGGGCAAGATAATCATACAGTAGATAATGGAAGCGCTCAAAATTTGGAAACAGCGATTGTAGCTTTTGAAACATCTGATGGGTCGAAGTTAGTGGAAGGAAAACAAGACAACCCAGAAAAGAGGCTAGGATTTCCCAGTAGAATTTGTTTTGAGATTTATCTACAACAAATTTTTCATGAACATGTGTTTGTAAGAGCAAAGGGTAGATCAGTTTCTTCTGGTAGAACTCAGTTGTCTGGTCAACCTGCAAAAAATGAACAAAATCTTCTGGGTCATTTTTGCATGTCTCTGGCTCACAGGATCTTTTCAAACAAAGTTCTTTCAGAGCTAGAATCTCTGGTATTAGCATTATTCTTCTTACATAAATTAGAAAGTATATGGTAAAAAATGAAACATACAAAGTTCTGGTGATAGCATTATCTTGGTAGTTCATTTTGATCTAACATCTTGTTTGATACCATCAGGTTTCAAGGATTCCTTATGTACATTTGATATCCCATCCCACTTGGCATTCTCGGAAATCTTCATGGACACTCTCGATGAATGTTCCGCAGTCTATTCTTCATGCTGGGCACCATACACAGAGATCTGACGTCTACCATGTGAAGGATGTAAAGTCACATTTCCGAACTAAGGTGGTAGTAAATGATGATTGCATCAATGTAGAAGGAGAAGGTGCTCCTAATGTTGTTGGCCTTTTCAAAGGGAAGTGTGAGAATGTCTGTTCTTTGAACAGATATGACTGTGACCTGGCAGATCTTCCTGGGATATTACTGCAGCAGGTATGTATATTTTACTTTTTGTGATTGTGTTTGTTGTATACATCTGTTTTATTACTTCAGTTGTGAGACGTACATTCCGAACTTGCAAAGCTGACGCCGGACAGAATAGAGATTATTCTGCAGGCTAGCGCAACGGGTAATTTGCAAGAAAGAAAAGGGAGAAATTATTCGACCCAAAATTCAGAGAACACTCTGAAATTTAATAAAATTCTTAATATTCAAAACTAATTTAAAACAACCCACAAGCCGGGTTTAAATAGCTGAAAATCAAGGATTTTACCAAAAATAGCAAAACCTAAAAGTCTTACCAAAACGAAACAAGGAAAGAAATCAAAAGATTACCAAAAATCTGGCCCAAATCGGGTTCAGAATCAATTCCTAATTGACAAATAGAAAATTACCCTAAATAGCAAAAATTAACTAAAAATAAAGATTTGAAAAGGAAAACAGCAGATCACAATTTTCTGCCATCCTTGCGCTGATCCTCCTGCATCAAAAGCTAACCCAGAGATTGATGCTTCTTTCATCAGTAAAAATATTAGCTATGGAAAACCTGTTTTTTGTATTTGTTTTCTGTCTTCAAATATAAAAACTATTTTTGTATTTGTCTTTGTTTTTTTCAGTAAATAACTAAAAACAAAAAAGCGATTGGATGAAAATTTGTATTGAAAAATAAAATGGTATTGGTGGGCGGCGGCGGGGGGCGGTGGTGGTGGGTGACTGGCGGCGGGCAGGCGGTGACCGTCGGCGGTGGGGCCCGATGGCGGCGACCGGTGGCGGGGGGTGGTGGTGGTTGGTGGCGGCGGAGGTGGTACCCTAAATAGTGAAAAAACTCAAAAAATAACTAAAAATTGTATTTGGTGTTTTCACCACTTTTACACACTATTTACAGAAAATAGTTTTCTTGGGAAAAAAAAAGTGAACAGTAAACGCGTTTGCCAAACGTGTTTTTTTTTTTTAACTGGATGAACAGTAAAAAAATAAAAACTGTTTTCTCGTATCCAAACGGACCCATATATAATTTGATTTTCTATTTTTCATTTTCCGTGTATACTATTATAGTGTATCACAAGATGTACAAAATTTTTAGGTGATGCACAAAATTAGGTAAGGAAATGATATGAATAGATTTGGATGAATGAAAACAAGGAAATGATAGGTTTTGACATCTCTAAAGGGAGAGACTGATGTTTTTACATGGAATAATATTTACATGTCTTGATTATTCCATGTCTTGATTGTATTTTCCACATGTAAAACGTATTCTTAGTTTATAATGCAGTCCATAAATATAGGACCTTAACTCTAGATCTGAGGAGATCTGGACTGTGGGGGTGAATAAGATGTGAAAGCTAATTAGCTATTTCGAAATTTACCCAAGTTAAAGATTCTTCAAAAAAATAAACTCAGACGCTACTGAGTCATCTTATCATCGCATCATGCACTCAATCATCTGATGTGAAAGCAGATTTTATTTTATCTTTAATTTGTCAAAGGATAAAAGCTTAAGAAGTGAAGTAAATAGCACAATGAACACAGATTTCTTATGTGAAAACCCTAAGGGAAAAATCGGATTTAGTCCAGGTCATATCCAATGTATGAAAAAGAGATTTACACGACTAGGTAAATATTTCCCCAACCCTAGAACCCCTATTGACCTCTAGGCAAAGATTGTAATCACCCTCTACTCAACCCTCCAGGCCTTTAATCCTTCTGTCAACATTTCTACACCTCACAGTATCTACTTCTCCACAAGCAATTTGATCTCATGACCAATCATGTAATCCAAACCTCCGGTGGACAAACTCCTTGTGTTGAAATCGCCATAGGCACAACAACAACAGATTGTGAGGACACTCAATTACATTCACCAGAATTCTTGAGTGATGGACGATAAGCCAAACAAAGTCTTTAGTTATTGCTATCATCCACTCCAAAAGTTCTGTCTATGCTATGCTATATTTATGTATGCACTCTCTCTTGCTCTATTTAGGTTTTCTGGATACTGGATGTAGCTACGTAGAGCATATAGAGATCACAACTTTAGAGTTTTTTGAGATTTTGTTTGTCTAGCTATGTTACATAGATTCGGGTACGAGTGTCAAACACAGGTATGTATCCGTGTGTCGGACGTGTCAAATATCGAATAAAAGGACACATGGACACGGGTAAATATTTATTTTATTTAATGTTGGTATTTTACTCTCAAGTGTACAATAATAATTTTATCAAATATAGTGTTCAAACTAAACATTTTACTCATTTGAAAATTTGAAGTAATAAGATAACAACATGGAATCATTTAGAGCTAAATTTAGGTAAATATCCTACCATAAGTGTCAGACACGTATCCCATACCTATGTCTGAATTTAAACTGTCGGACACGGGTACTTCACCTACTTTAGAAGAGTCCATGTAACATAGTTGTCCAGTGAACTGAATTTTGCAAAGCTTGATAGAGGAAAATCGTTGGTCTATTGACACTTTTGCAGTGGTTTTAACTGATCCCTTGCTTGGTTGTAGTTCCTGTCCTTTTCAAAAAGGATCTTGAAACTGAAGTGGTTTCTTAGAATAGTTTTATGCAAGCCAAAACATAATCAGACATGAAATATACGAAACTCTAAAGCTTTTTTGGGTAGGGAGGAGGGAAGAGGGATAGAAGGAAAATAGGAAGAAAATCACAAATTTTGGTTTTTTATGCAAGGGAGGAGATAGGGAGAGAAGGGATAGTAAGACCGATGCAGAATCCTTCATCCTTCACAAAAGTTCATCCTCCCAAAAATTTGGACCGAAGAAAGGAGGGAACACAAGTGGATTATAATTCATGTCATCCTTCAAAAATTACAGTAGGGTATGGTAAAACCAATTTGAAATAAAATTTCATTTTATTCTTTTCTTTGGCCGAACAAAAAGAGGGAAAGCTAATAATCTCTTCTCTAAGGATATCTCATCCATCCTTTCCTCTTTCGCTTCCATCAAATTTTTTTCCTTTACTACCGAACAAAACATAAATCCTGAACTCTAAATGGTGAGTAAATGTGTCTAATTTACTTCTTTCTCTTGAATCCTTTTTGTCATAGAATATAGAATAATTTGTGATCATGGACAGGAGTTAACTGACCGGCTCTAACAGACATCGAAACTTCCAACCAAAGCAATGAAATTGCACGTACATGCATATATAATGTATATATGTTCATATATTGCACTAGAATGCCTAGTGTTTGCAGTAGCCGGTAGGTATTTCTCACTGTAGGGATGCATAATAGTCAGAGGAGGTTTATAGTTATATTTTTGTACCTCTATGGTACTCTATTTTTGTTGGACACTATCAAAATTACCATGATTTTTTTTACTGTAGATTGCAAGCCAAGTTGTTCGTTGGCTGCACGAGGAAGCTCTTAGGGTGGGAATGAAAGGGAACAGAGACTTTTTATGCTTGTCCTTCGAACTGGAGCAGGGTGAAACCCTTGGTTTGGTGGCACACGTGGACCCAGAAGATACCCAAGGCTGCATCTCCTGGTGGTTGGTGATGGATGATGGATCCTCAGTGGAACACGCACTGCACATAGATTTTTCCAGTGGTGTATCTGAAACTAGGAAATTTTTAGGTTATTTATCGTTGGATGTGTTGCATTCAACGTTGATGGACTTGGTTAGCCTATGCAGTGGTGTTGGCAGCCATTGATTCTGCACCAGTCAGGTGCTTGTAAAACTCCTAGGTTGTGAAATGGAATAGTTTCCGACTTCTGAGCTGCATTCGTTTGCTGAACTTTTTATTATTACTATTTTGTCTTCTCTATCCGTTCCGTGCAATGTTACTAAAGGCATAAGCAATGATGATAACAGGGTCATGGTACTTTGATTATGAACTTTCCCTATTGAAAAAGCTGATTAGTAGTTGGATTCGCCTTCTTAATAACCTGGTATATTCGACAATGGACATCATACAGTTCTACCATGTTTCTGTCTATATTATATATATATACACACACACATATATATATATATATATATATATTCTTTCAATTTTTTAGTATCTTTTATTGTACAAAACTCACTCCGTTGTCATCCCTAATTTTGAATTGTATTGGGCATGGTTTTGGCTCTTTTTGGGTTCTCTTTGGCACATGTGAAGCTTATGGATCTGATCTGCTTTAGCTTGTATTCTAAGTTGTGTTTGTTGTAATTTTGTGGTGGTTCGGGTGTGGTTGGGAATACGTGTTTCTGTTTTTTCAGAAGAACAAAAACGTGTTTGGGAGTTCAAAAGAGGATAAAAAATATGTTTTTTCAGCTTTAGTTCAAAATTTAAGAAAAAAAAAATATGTTTTTTTGTTCTTATTCTCAAAGAAAAAAAAATAAAAAATAAAAAATGCTAATCTGTAAATCCTTTCCTTTGATCCCCTTCTCCACCACCTGCCGCTGCCGCTCCTTCGATCACCACCACCACCACAACCCCAAGGTCATTGGCTACGATTTCTACATGCCCATTTTTGTAAACACCAACACATGAATAAGTTGTCCCAGGGTCAATCCCAATAACGGTATCCAATTTGGTGGCTTAGTGATTTTTTAGGGTTTTGGATTTGGGGGAGAACAATAATGGCTTGTTTTTTTGTTTTAAAGTTGAGAAAAACAAAGACAAGAAGAAGAATTGTTCTTGTTATTTTATTCAAGAGACAAAAACAAAAACAAATCATTTCCAAACGGATTCTGGTTCATGTTCATGTTCTTTGTCCAGTGAGGAAGCAAGCATATGCTAAAATGAATATGGTTGCCAAACACAAATGAGATCACGTTGTCCATAATTCTACTTAACGGGCATTGTTGTTAAAAGCATCACTAACTATTTACATACTCCATGTGAGTGATATATAGATATATAATTGTAGATGTGGCCATTAACATAACTGACAACTAACCCAAGCTAACGTCATTGTGAGTCCAATATTTTTTCAACCTCATATAATGATATAATATATTATCTTGTAACAAGAAAAATAACGTAGAAAATACTTCATCTGCCATAGCTTTCGGATGTGGATTATTTTTTGAAATTTCAAACTACCCTCCATTGAAGTCTATCATTGTTTCCCCCTCTGTTTTTTACAATTGAACAACTTGTCATAGCTAAATGTTGGAAATTATCAAAATCAAATTTTCTTTTGACTTCCAAAAAATATACTATTAGACAATCGGTTTAGGTATACTCTCTTCCTCTCTATTAAAATCTCTTTTTTTTCGGAATATTATTTTTTAAGATAGTGAATTTTAAATTTTTTTAGTCTATTATTAGTAAATGAATTATTAAATTTAACTAGAATAAATTATAATGATGTGATGTTTTTAGTTGAATTGTCTTTATAATTTCAATAAATTAAATTTAACTTGGTAGTATTATAAAGGTGGCCATTTAAATTGTTATTAATTAATATTGTGATGTGTTTGTTCATGCTACTCAAATACTTAAATTATACTTCTAGTTATTTTTGTACACGCCAATTTTGCAAAAGATATAAATATTATTTTGGGATACAAAAACAATATATTGAGTATACAAATTAAAAGATATAGACTATATTAGTATATATATATATATATAGACTATATATATGTGGAAAATTTAAAAGAGTTTGAAATCAAAACATTCCGCTAGGGTACAAGAAACGAATCAGCAGCCTTTGCGTATCCAACTGCAAATATCATCTTCCACACGGCCTCAAAATAGCTAACCTCTTGTCGCCCTCAGGAGCCTATACTCAATTAAAGAGTTGAAAGTATCATGCAAATATCATCTTTGTAGTTTACTGGGTTTATTCATTTATTGCAGTCTTTTTATCATTTAATGTTGTTTATTTTGAGAAATCGAAGAGTCTGCGATTTGGGTATTGTAGAGAATTCGATTCTGTTCGTGGGTTTCGACAATCAAAGGCATTGGCGTTGTGCTTACCATGTGGATCGCGAGATGGGTTTGTTGAGAATTGTTGATTTTGATCTTTGATTTCGGTTTTGAGGATTTGGTTTTGTGGGAATTTTGAAATTCGATGTGGGTGTTTTTTGTTTAAATTTGATTTGTGATGTGGGTTTTGGAGATGGGATTGATTTTCTCATACTGATATGATTTATTTGGATTTATTGGGTATAGGGTTTTGGGTTTGTGGTGATGATGAGATATGAATTGTGGATTATAGATGGTGTGAGTTTTACGGTTTGTGCATTCATTTTTCAGTGATATTTTGATACTGAGTTATAGGAAACACGGTTTGATTGATTATATATTTGAGCTAGTGTGTGATTTTCTTAGTCAGGATTTGGTAATTACAGAGAATTACAAATTTTGTTTTCTGGTTGAAAGAATTGAATTATTTAGTATCAGAATTCGTAAATATGTCGGGTGGAACACCGGTAGGGGGTGGATACATGAGGCAGAGGCACAGCCAGGGATATGCCTCTGGTGGTGAAGACCTTGAGGATGATGCTTGTTCAAGATCAACCCTTCAACCACCATCCTTTCCGAGGACTCGATCATGGGTCGAGGTTATGGAGGTTGTTATTTGGATTGCTTCTGCAGTTTTTATCATATACTATGGTGATCAGCACTCAAATTTTATTTACCTCTTATGGCATGATGCTCGGATTAAAAGGTAATTTATACTCTTGAATTTGAAAGTTTCTTTCCATAATAGTTACTTTTCTGATTAGCTCTTTTGAAGTTTGTATGTATGAAATATTTGCGGAAAATGATCATTTAGTTGCTTGATGTACTAAGCATGATATTACAAAAGGAATATTTAGTTTTTTAGCTGACTATGAATTAATTGTTTAATTTTTAGGTTTTAATGATGTGACTAGACCCATGCTTACTTGGTACCTACAAATTCGATAAGGAAATCGTTATCCTTGACAGTTCCCGAGACTTTATTATCTGGAACATATTTGTCATGGAGTACTTTCCAATTAGGGTGGGTGTTTAATAATGTATTTTTACAATTGATAGGGTGTTGATTTGGATTATTTATAGAATCACAACCACAGGAAATAGTTGTGGAAATGAAATGAGTTTTGCAGAATGGGGAAAAGAACAAGAGAAAACAAATGGATCAAATTTGAACTACATGAAAAGATATACTGACATATTTGGGTAATATGAGATTACAAAATGGAAACGCTTCATTGCGATACAGCTCCTGACCACAGCGCTTTACTTTTATGTTGGTCTATTTATGCATGACAATGTGTTAACATTTGCTGCATATTTTGATGGTCTTGATTCGATCTCGTACCTACAATTTTAGGATGAGCAGTGTGAGAGCGTCTAATACTGTGCTTTTTAAACTCAAAGTGTAACATTATGGTCATCAACAGTTTGCATTCTTCACAAAGCTTCAATAGATAATGGTCATCATCAGTTTTATTCTACGAGTCACATTATGATCAAAACAAATAGATGTGACTGAGATCCTTGTCCATGTTTGAACCGTTATGGTCAAAACTTGACAACACATCAATAGATGTTTGAACATTCCTTGTCAATGTTTGAACTAGCATAACTCGCTATTAATTGACTCCACTAAGATATAACTATCATTTTGTTCATGGATATTGCTGACCTTTGTAACAAAGTTCTAATACAAGAACAAGAATTATATTATAATAATTTACTTGTTGATTATTAAATATTATAATGATTTTGAAATACATACGAGGATTACATCTTTTAGTTTGTGATGAGAGCATGATCGCAAAAGTGTAACACCCTAGACTGAGGTGAAATTAGGCATCTACATCTGGCTTACATCTCTATTTTTTGTCTGAATAATGCAACGCATTAGAGTATTAGAAGAATTATTCTTGTTTAGCTCCCAAAAACAATCAGAAAGGAACTTCTCACATTAACCACATTGAATTTCTAAAGCCTTCTTAGTGCTCATTAATTGAGGTCTTTAGACTGGTGTAATTGGTAGGACTCCTTTTGTCTAATGTCAAATCTACTGACACTGCTTTCTAAACTTTGGAGTCATCAGACTATGGTGCAACTCTGCTCCTTAAAAGTCGGTCTCATTAGTTCTTGGTGTATTTAGACATCTTTTAGTTAGCAGAATGCCAATTCTAAGGAAGCAAATTTTTTTTAATGAATTTGAAGGATTTAGGCAATTGTTAGTGTTTGTTATTTTTTAATTCACTCCATGCTTCTAGGCTTGACCTCGTGCTTATTATAGAGATCATCATCACGCCTCTTCTATGTATTATGGAAGGCTTGTTTGATGCATTTACAAATGCTATGCCTGCTGTTACAAGTTTCCATCCTTGTTTAATCTGGTAGAGAAAACTATTTTCACTATGTCATTGGAAATATATGCTATATATGAGTATCTTTCTTCTGCTTATTGTTTACTATTATTTGTATTCTACATGCAGAACACCGTTGTACCTTGGGATGTTGAGTGTTGTTTTGAATGTTCTATTCATATTCTATACAAGTATGTCAGCATGGAGTGTCCGGAAGTCCAGTGAATTGTGGGAAATTTCAAGCGCATCTGCCCTGCCATTGATTACTGTACTCGGGGTCGTATCCTTTTGCTTGTAAGAACTAGTTTGCCTGTTCATCTTTTTATATATACTAGGCAAAAGCATGTGCTTTGCACATGTTGAAAATTTTATGATGAATGAAAGTACAAAAAATGAATTGTTTTCAACAATTTAAACTAAATTAAATGGAGAGAAATAAAAATTAAATGAATGATTCATTACAGAAAGGGAGAGATATGAACCTATTGATTGAACACATGAGTGGGAGTGAGGGTGAGAGAGTGAAGGAGGGGCATGGGGAATATAAAGAGGGTGTGTTTAATAGGATCGTATTCACCAATTTTACCAAAAGATATAAACGACACATATCTATTTAATTTTGGTTAAGAGATTTTTTATTTTATTTTTAATTTAAAATATGAAAAAAAAATGTTTGGAAATATTAGAGGGGGCTTTTACTTTTATAAATAGTATAGTTTTGCCCTTCACATCTTTGAGACTCATCCACCTCTGTGCGAACTTCATGCAGGTTCTCCTATGCTTTGTGGCCAATTTGGAGTTTTTTGACCCTGCCTCTTGTGGTACGTTATACATGATTCTATTTTTTTATTTTATTTACTTCTAGCTATTTAAATTTTACTTTTGGTGAGTCTAGAAATAACCGAGTGTTATATCATTCTGCAGTTCACACTGTTCATGGCTTGCATGGTTATATCCCCCTATTTGATGCATGGGACATTCAAACAACAACCCGATGTGCTTCGTTTGGACTAAACTTACTTGGATTCAAGACAAAACGACATTTCACCTTAAATGACGAGTTTGTATTTCAGATACGGATGGTTGGTATCATTTGTAGCCGGGTAAAAGTTTTTTTCTGGTTTAGCTGATGCATCCCATCTGAACGGCATGAAGATAAATGGGATCGTCATTCACTGGTCGTTTGTTGTACTGTTCCGAAAAGTTTCCAGCTTCATCAACCTAGCTCAAGATAATACACCATACGAGATTGGTGGAATTAGAGTTCTTTATTTTTCTGGTTTGTGCGCGCGTTGAGGGTACAGTGAGGGATTATTTAGTCATACAGCTTTGCCAATTTTACAGGGCATTTTAAAAAGATGAACTTTTGCATATTTTTTTTAATGATATGACCTTTGTTATGGAGTTGGCATGTAAGTTATATTATACCTGTAACTTCTGTTTCTTTTGGATTTGTAAGTGCTAAAAATTTAGTTATTGTTCACATGATGAACAAAATTGGTTTAGGAAGTGAAAATTGGATATTTTCTTGTTATCTACAGTTTGAGCAGTACAAACACTTATTGTGTGCGTGTGTGTGTGTAAAGAGAGAGGTTCACGTACTAGTCCATGTTTTCCCAAATGTGTGTAAGGCTTTGCTGAGCTGAGATTATGGAACAATTTTTTATAAGTAATTATGGATTGACCATAGTTATATTGAGAGAGGATGAAGTTCGTTATTTCTGGTAGTCAATTATAATTTGAACATGATATCATATCCATTTTCTTTTTTTAAAAGATCACTACGGGTTTAAATTGTATAGGATTTAAGTATCAATGAGGTTTATTATGCTCAAGTTCTTGTGTGAGTATTATTTAATAACTTAAAATTTCTAGTCGGGTCGCAAAATACCCGTAAGATGATTTCTAATAATTGATTAGGTTTAACATCAAATATTAGGTGTTTAGATCAAAATATAATTTATTTAATTAGGGTGGATGGTTAACAAGATGGACCAATCACAATCCAAATAATGGCTAGTATGAAAGAATTATATTTATATAAAATAAAAAAGAATTTACTGAAAGAAAATTAAATTTTAATATTAAAAAAATCTAAACAAACTTAAATTTCAAAAAAAATCACCCTTTGAGAATTTTACATACGAATCAACCAACACTTTAAACATTACCTGATAAACTTTGAATCACACTTGGGGAAGGGACAATACTTTTCAAATCTCACTTCAACAGCATAGATGCTTCTAGATGTAGAATTATAATCACATTTACTCATTAAGATCTACTTAATCTAATATAGAGCCCAATGTGATCAACATCAAGCACTATGGTGGGCCACATCGGATAGACTAAAATAGCCTCTCTGGACTTGGTAAGAGTCTTGTACCATGTGGTGGGCCACACTCATTAGAGAATTTCTATAGTAGTGGAACTCAGAACGTGTAGGCCCATAAAAACTTTCTATTTCATTTTACATCTTTGACATTCCTACTTTTAATTTTTCTTAAATATAACAGTGATTTGAAATTCATTTTGCAAATTCAAGTTGTTTCAAGATTACAAATTTCTCAAACAAGATTTTATACAATAATAAATAAAAATGAATGAAGATTACATACTTAAGAAGTATATAATTTTCAAGAACTTTATTATTATTAGCATTAGTTTTTATGAAATAATTTATTTTTATCCGGCAAGTTGCAAACTAGGTTAATGTCATATTTTATATACAAATTAGTAAAAATAGATATAAATAATTTGAATATGACCAGGACAAATACTAATAACTCCTTATTTTGTCAAAGGAAGGCCTCACCCTCGTTTTGACCCTTTAATCCTTGTCTGATTCTCTCTCTCTATATCTTTCTATATATATACACACATATATACACATACTATTACTCCAGCACTGTTGTGCAATTAAATTGTGTTTTTCAAGTTGTACTCTAAACACTTTCCATTCAAGACTCAATAGCACCAGCAAAATGTCATCATAATTGACACGTCTCTCTCTCTCCTGCTTTAACGGCTTACACTTCTGCTTTTGCGCCTCTCTCTCTCTCTCCTTGGTCTCTCCTTCAAGACTCTTGTGCTTGGCAGCTTGGTAGGTTAAATACACTTGTTTGGTTTATGGACCCCATTTTTGCTGAAGATTTAATGGTGAGAGGAGGGTTTTTTTCATCTCTTTTTCTCTGCCCATTTCTTGTTGTCTTGCATTTGATAAGATTTTGGGTTTTCACTTTAGAATCCATGGCTATTGTATTGATTTTTATGTAGTTTCTCATGTGGGTTTTTGATTTGGGACATGGGTTATGAAGATTGAGAGAGATGGAAATCTTTGGATATCTGTATTTGATAAGCTTGTGTTGACTGACCTATTGTTTTGGATGTTCTTGAATTGGGTTTTCAATTTTTGTGGTGAATAATTTGTTTTGGAATAACTCTCAAGTTCTTATAAAATGGGGTTTTGATAATTTTAGGTGGGTTTGTAAGATGAAGATAGGTGATCCGTCAACGGCCGATCAGATCTCCTAAGTTGAGAATTTTGGTATGAATTCTTTGAATAGTCTATGCAAGGTTGTGAATTTTTAGTGTGGAGTGATTGTGACAGTTAGTTTTATGAATTGTTGATGTCTGATGTATGTATTCTCTTTGAAGGTTGAGAGATATGTTTTGATTTTGAAGATGGATTTTGAAGCTGCATTGGTACAATTGGAATTTGATAGCACTTAAAAAGTTATAGAATGGATAGAGTGCTTCATCCTCCTCTGGTAAACTTTTGGCTGCCCCCTTAAGCTTCCATAACTACTTTAATTTTTAGTGCTAGAGTTGTATTATTCTTGTGGTGTTTGCATCTAGGAGCTACCTGTGTGTTAATTAATGAATTTCATTATTTGCCTTAAGTTGCATAGTACCCTCTTTAATTAAACTACTCGGAGCCTTGGCTGTTCTCAAACTTGGGTTTATTTATTGAATGCATCATTATATTGTGCAGTTGTCGAAACTTGAAAGAAAATCAATATATTGTGCAATACATCATTACACATAGGGAAATTTATGCCTAGTGCATTGACGGTAAATTTATGTATCACACAATAAGATAGTTTCTTTTATTCATCTTCCCCGTCTGGACATTCTTGTGCCTTTGCCTAGGAGATTACAAACGTCCTTTTACCTTTCCCTGTTAAGTAGGAACACATTAGGTGGCCCAGAAGAGAATTTTGAGCTCAAAACTTCAAATTAGAGGGGCCAAAGGTCAGCCTAATGGCCAAGCAGTATTAGACCCTTACTCTCAAACTGGAGGTTCAGGGTCGAGCCTTGGTGGAGGCAGGGTGTGTGAGTAAATGCTTAACTTTCCAAAAAAAAAAAAAGGTCTTGTTCAAATTGATGCATTCATTTTAGGAGTGATGGTATCTCTGCTACATTTAAACTTTTCTCCAGATATTTGGTATAGAGCAATAATATATATATATATATATATATATATTACTCATGCAAGAAAAGGTAAAAAAGAAAAATATTGCTCTATTTCTTGAACTCTTTATATCAATCCATTTGTTGTTTCCTTCTGGTTTCTACTTCTCTTGCTTGCATGCATGGTTCAAGGTTTGTTTGCTATTATCTGAAGGAAGATAAATACTGTACATCTTAGTTCAAATGTTAACCATGGTTTCGTCTGCCATAAGTATGGCATCAATGGATGAGATATCTACGGGATGTGATCTTTGTGTGGCTTGACTTTCTGTGATCCTTCTGTTATTCTTAATGGTTGCTGCCTTTTGAGGGGTGTCATGGCAATGTGGCATGGGCATAACATTCCTATTTAAGATCATTGATTATACAAGCGTTGGGCTACACCATATTGAAGTCCTGTTTTAGTTCCTCATTTTATCATTTTAGAATTTACTTAGATAAGCCAGTAGTTTAATTGCTTCAACCCCCTCTTCACTAAGATCATTTATCAACCTCTATGCTTGCATAAGATGTTTAATTAAAATCAAACTAGTGCCAAGATGAACAATTATCAAAATTACTGTCAAATAATTTAGCATCTTATGCAGTAGTTTCTCAATTCTCTCTTCATAGGTATACAAATTAACTTGAAATTTAGATCGCGGAGGATGTATATTTTGTAGAAAAGAGAAGTTAAGTGGTGCATGTACTTCTACTAACATTGTCTTTGATTCTGTTGCCAGCATACCACTCTGTGTTTAATTGGTATTTTGTAGTGAAAGCAAAAGTGAAAATTTTAAGATTTGACGGTTGTATTGTGCAGGTTGATTCAACAGCATGTTTTTGTAGAGTAGATGCAGGCCTCAAAACTGTCGCTGGAGCAAAGAAATACGTTCCTGGGACAAAGCTCTGTCTTCAGCCTAACATTAAACCATCCATTCATCCTACTAGGCAGAAGCCAACACGTAGTGACAGAAATAGGAGCCAGTCCCCTCTGCTTCCAGGACTTCCTGATGATCTTGCCATTGCTTGCTTAATCCGGGTCCCAAGGGTCGAGCATCATAATCTAAGACTTGTGTGCAAAAGATGGAGTCGTCTTTTGGCTGGGAAATTTTTTTACTCACTTCGCAAGAGCCTTGGAATTGCTGAAGAATGGATATACATCATGAAGAGAGACCGAGATGGAAAAATTTCCTGGCATGCCTTTGACCCCAAATACCAGCTTTGGCAGCCTCTCCCTCCTGTTCCCAAAGAATATTCTGAAGCTCTTGGTTTTGGATGTGCTGTTCTCAGTGGCTGTCATCTCTATCTGTTTGGTGGTAAAGACCCAATCAAGGGTTCCATGAGACGGGTCATTTATTATAGTGCACGAACTACCAAATGGCACCGTGCTCCAGATATGATTCGGCGGCGCTACTACTTTGGCTCTTGTGTCATAAACAATTGTTTGTATGTAGCTGGTGGTGAGAGTGAGGGGATGCACCGATCGTTGAGATCAGCTGAAGTTTATGATCCCAACAAGAATCGATGGTCATTCATTTCTGATATGAGCACATCAATGGTGCCCTTCATTGGTGTGGTTTATGAGGGTAAATGGTTCTTAAAGGGTCTAGGGCCTCGCCGCCAGGTTCTAACTGAAGCATACCATCCAGAAACTGATAGCTGGTGTCCTGTTTATGACGGAATGGTTTCAGGTTGGAAGAGTCCAAGTACTTCTTTAAACGGATTTCTTTATGCTCTCGACTGCAAAGATGGGTGCAAACTTAGGGTTTATGATGAAGTTACTACTTCTTGGAGCAAGTACATTGACAGTAAAATGCATTTGGGGAATTCCAGGGCTTTGGAAGCAGTGGCTCTTGTTCCGCTCAACGGAAAACTGTGTATCATAAGAAATAATATGAGTATTTCGCTGGTTGATGTTTCGAAATCCGAAGATACGCAAGGTGCTTCCGCTGGACAAATATGGGAAACTATTTCTGGGAAGGGACAGTTCAAGACTTTGGTCACCAATCTCTGGTCGACCCTTGCTGGTAGGAACCGCCTTAAAACTAACATTGTTCACTGCCAGGTTCTTCAAGCTTGAAGAGTGTAAATTATGGCCGAATCAAGGGATAATGTGGTCTGTGTTTCTTATCACATTCTGCTCCGGTGGCATTGCATAGAAAGAACAGTCAGAAACATGTTAAGGTGATGAAAATTCATGCATACATGCCTCTTCTTTTGTATAATTTAAATTCAAATGCATTTGTACGTTTACTAGTCTTTTTAGTGTTACAAAAGTTTTATGAAATATGGATAAATTTGAGAATGAATTAGCCCAATTCACCGAATGTTTATCCGTCTCGTCTCGTGTAAACTGTCATTCTTCAAGTTTATACGCAAATTCTGCAATGATTAGATTTATTGGTCGAGTTTCATTATAATTTGGTTGGCTATATCCTTTGGCATTTGAAAAATGGGTACAAAAGTTCCCAGAAAGTTGTTACTAAGTTTGGGTTCTGGGGTATTCATTGATACCCTTTTCTCCGTGACTTATATCACTGTCATTTGTAACCATGGAACACGATAGTTATCACATATCAAACTCATATACAGATTCAGATTATGCATTGAAGAGCCCTGAACTTTCAACTATTTCCAGAACTCGCTTGCATTACATGAGTGTAACAAGCACAGAGACGAAGGAACTACTGATCGGATGCGAATTGCAAACTCATAACAGAATGCATTAGAGTACTGAATATCACTACTATTAATTTGCTACAAATGAATACTTTTACAGACGTGTATAAGAGGCTCATAGCTCTCCAAAAGAAATTAAGTACAACAAAACATACAAGTGATGCTAAAATGAGATTTTAAGAAGTCCCGGGTCCTGAGAGGTAAGCTTGAGCTAGCGAGATGCACTGATCCTTCTGGTTTTTGTATTCGTTGTATCGCAGAAAGAAATAACTTAAATAGTCAAAATTGATCGGTGACATCTTCGCCTGTAAACAGCAGAGACAGTTAAATCACATGCTTTTTTGTTTTTTTTTATTTTTTCCTTTTCTGATACTTGGTAAAGAAAATTGAAATACCTGGATCAAAGCCCATAGAGCCCAATATATGTGTGAAGCTAACATGAAAGTATTTGTCTCAACATAAAGTGCTTGGAGATCTTTTTCAGATACCTGCTGTTAAAAACAGGTCAGTTTCATTATTCCAAAGATCTTCAATTCATATACATACAATCACAAGATGCATAAAGATGGTCATCAGGGGTTGCTATACGTTGACAGGCGCGGTTTGGTCTAGGCAGTAAGGTCAACCCCTTCTCGAATATTGAAGGGAAATAGGATGAGGTCAAAATGATCTGCCAATTGTCACCAGGCGCGGTTTGGTCTAGGCAGTAAGGTCAACCCCTTCTCGAATATTGAAGGGAAATAGGATGAGGTCAAAATGATCTGCCAATTGTCACCAGTAACTGGCTCATGATCCGACACTAAACAACTATTTGAAGCCAATTACTTTCACAAGGTAGGTAGGTTCAATCCAGATAAAACAAAAATGGGAAAACCTCAGGAAGAAGATAATGGCTTTCTATGCCAGATGGTTTCCCTTTTGCCAGACAGAATATGAAGGTAAATTTCCAGAACCAGCCAGTTTTCTTAGCACTTTTCTAGAGAACTGTTCTTCTGGTTAAAAATCTCCCGAAAGTTCTCTATAAATTAGATTAAAAATCTGAAAACTTCCTTTTGCAGTTCTCCCGTGTTTTTAGAGAACTGAAATCAACAGGTCCTTAAGTTCCAAAAGCAATGTGTTACTTATTCCTTCGACAAACATACGCAATATTAGCACCAACAATTTGGGGTCCTGCCACTGCAATCCCCATCTCCAAACAAGTGAGTATAGGCAATAAATCACATCTAACAAATAAATAATAACACAACAGAACATTTGAGAAGCAAAACATAAAGTCAGCCCTTCTGTGAGTGACTGATTGATGTAATTTTTACGGATGGAATGCTTGTTACATCTAACTCATGTAGGAAACTTTTTGCACTTGGGTAGGTATTTACATTATCACAGTAAAAGCTATAATACAATCATAATTGTTGAACTTTAAAGCTTCAGAATTAACAAGCTTGCTTTACTCACATACCTGGTCTGGTTTTTCAGGTTCAAGATAGTGCCTGAAGAAATGATACTGTTCATCCTTAGTTGGATATCTACATGAACACCATTTTTCAATCAATCACTCATGTTCTATGTATGTCACCAGCATAATAGAGAATAAGAAAGAGCAAGGAAGATAACATACAAGCTGTAGTCGCAATCATAGCCAGCATATTCATTAAAGTGGTTTCCAATATCAAAACCTCTGTAATTGTAAGATCCATACTCAAAATCAATTAAGTAGAGTTTCTCTGAACATTCACCAACAAAAATAGGGGTCAGTAAAAAGATAAGGAAACAATTGCAATAAACGGTAGGAAATTAATGACTATAAGTGGTCTTTCACACATATTGTGTGATGCTAATATTTTAGCCTTTACCCCAGTGCATATTGGATAACATTTTGTGCACTGATGTGTCACAGCCTAATCTGTTTTATAGTCACGCCTCATTTTTTTGTTGGACACCCAAAAAAATTCAGGAGAGACAGAAAGATAACACTTGTAATAGGAAGATAAAAAATGCCATGGTTCTGCCAAATATCGGGAAAAGAAGTGTAACGGAATGCTAAATTTGTTGTACCTTCATCATCGCTCAGCATTAAATTCCCAGAAAGTAAATCATTGTGAGCAAAGACCACAGGAGCATTAAGAAGGCCTGTCAATTCCTGTCCCACAATCAAAAGATATCTCCTTTAACAAAACTGAAGTTCTCCAAACTTAAAAGAAAGAAAAAAATGACATAAATCAGTCTATGTTCTATAGCCCCAAAAAATAAACATCATCAAATGTAGCAAAAATTCTCCGTGCTCCAAAACCAGATGGATCATATTAGGCAGGCTCGAAGTGCAAGAGTTGACAAAACATCAAAATTTGTACAAGGCAGAGGTTCAAACGAAAATATAGAATGAAAAATCTAGGCCAAGGATTTTTGAACTCTTGACTTTGGGCAAATATGTTGCATCCTTTGATCATCTCAATATGGCTTGTGAAGTTGGCCGTCTATTTATATATCAACCATTCATCCACGTGAGAATCTCCAAGTTAAAGACATTTTATGGATAAGAATACTGGCATATAATTGGAGTCTGCTGCCTGTAAGGGAACTTCTTCCAATCTCTAAGTTAAAGACATTTTATGGATGAGAATACTGGCACGTATAATTGGAGTTTGCCTCCAAGGGAACTTTTTCCAATCGTACCATGGTTAGTTGCAGAGTTTATCATGGCATAGAGGCTAAAATGTAAAACATCAAGACCTGTTCAGAAAGTTCAATAAGGGAAACCATAGTAAATTTTGCATATCTATACTTCTGTATGCTTAGTTTCCTGTGCTGTTGAACCTTCCTAAATCAAATTATACATAAATTCTCTAACAAAAGAATGGAAAATTCGTTCCAACGGCAGTAATGACGTAAAACAAAATCAAGATATAGCGTCAATAGTGTAACCCCAAAGCCCAGAGGAAAGAATTCATTCCAAATTTTTTTTGCTAAAATTACAAACTGCACGAGATATGCACATCCTTTAACTAAGAACAGAAGGACAAGCACAAGTAATACACAAACTACAGGAAGTGAGAAAAGAGTTTACCTTGAGCTCCATAACTTCAGCATGAACTTCCTCAAATGAAATTGTCTCATACTTCCTCTGTTTCTCACCATCGTCAAATTTTAGACTAGAGGCTGCAAGTAGAGGCAGTAAAGAGCCATAAGAAAAGTGAGTGATAGCGTTTTATTTGAAAAAATAAATTCTTAGACATCCAAATGTAGAGCCATATAATTTCTGAATATGAGACACATGTTGTCCATATCCTTCCGTTCTTTTCTTTTTCTTTAGGTAGGATATATATCATGCATATCCAGCACTGTCAACAGGAAGATAGTAATTAATCAGGTAAAGACCTTTTTGGAAGAACTTGAAGATATCATTCCATGACTGAGGTTCTTTCGAGCCTGGAACTTCCACTTGATGGAATTTTCGAAGCTGCTTTGCAATTTCAGCCGCCAGCTTTGGCTTTCTCATATCTGTTCACCAAAACGATTGTATCAATAAACATATTTTAAGTCCTTAAAACCATGGAAATTAAATGCTATTCCAAGAGGAAAATTCCTTTAGTTGCTGCAGCCATCCTTCAGTTGCAATTGAAGGCAATGCCTCCAAGGACATTTATCTGACAAACAAGGATGCCATGAATATAGAAGACATTAAGTAGATAACTTTGTTATAGGAATCAAAGAAGGCATCGTGGTAGGAAGAAAAGGTTCAAATGCATAAACAAGAAAGTGAAAATGCTGTATGAATTTAAGGGGGACTGAACTGTGTCTTTTCCCACAAAGAAGGCATCTTGTAATTTAGTTTCGATGTTCTCAATTTACTAGCTTAATTGTATTTGAGCATGGCTTGAAGCAGACTATATTTATTTCATTAGCCCTAAACATTTTATTAATCCAGACTAGATTCGATTCATGAGCCCCAACCATTTTATATTTGTTGAAGGATATAAATATTTAAGTTACACCCTCTCAGTTGGGTGAATAACATGGTAACAGAGCCAAAGGTCGTGTGTTCAAACCTTACCGCCACCCTTTGTTGAGAAGTTGTTACACGGGTGTTGGACCAAAAAGTAGGCCACACGTAAGGGGGCGTGTTGAAAGATTAAGTATTAAAGTTACACCCTCTCAAAAAGCTTAAGCTTTTAGAGTAGTTAGGTGGTTAAAAATATTGAATCATGTTATGTACAAAAAGTAATGCCAAAAAATACCATTAGTACATATTCAAAATGATCATATATTCCTCGTAATCATGAAAAACATACACCAAGTATTGGTCTTGCCACGAGGAAACATTATGGTGGTTGATTGTATAGAGACATCATTTTCAGCAATATGTTCTAGGCCAGATTTTTCAAGTATCTAAGTCCAAAAATAAACTCTGGCCAATTAAAGAAGGAACATGATATAGTCGCATGAATTTCGGGGTTCTCATTTACATCAGAATTGAAAAATGATTTTCCTAGGCAGAAAGACAGGTTCTCGGTAAAGTGATAAGTAGTAGTACCAAAGAACCAAATGCTTGAGTCCTACTCATTAATAATACTAAAGTTTTATCTAATTGAGTTATATGCAACATAATGAATAAAAACCAACATTCAATAGTGATAGTGATTTTATACTTCAAAAGATGCATATACAAATATATGGGTATAGAAAATTAAGAAAGAAACAGATCCTCCCTCTGTACCATTATAAAACATACTCCATCTCCAAAATTCTAAACTCAAAAGGAGACAAACACCTAATGCATTAACGCTTCAAAAATACTAAAATGCTCTGCTTTCAAATTAGATAGTACATTCATCCCCTAGAAAATAATATTTTTAGTATTTACCCAATTCTGTAAATTGACTTTACAAAGTAAACTGTTTTCCTAAGGAGAGGAATAAAAGATTACACAAACAACAGATAACAGTGAATCTCCTGTTTACATATTTTGACAATTGAACATCAATTCAGTAAATCTCCAACAGCAGCACCTACCGGAAATGACCATCATGGTAGACTATAGCAGCAATCAAGTAAATGCTATCTCTTATTTTCCAATCAAATACATTCTTTAATAGAAATGTCCTTTTTCTGAGTAATCCTATCATTAGACTCACTCGAACTATTTAACAATGCTTACCTAACTCCGTTAGAGTTCGTGCATTGATAAATGATTGCACCATGCCATTTCCGAACACTCCAAGCAACTTAGCACCAAATCCTGCGGCCGAAAGGTATCCAATGGCCTAAAAAACAAGATATTGTGAGCAATTACACAATGAATGAAACAAACAAAGGCTCTACATATCAAAAACATTACTGGACCAAGATCAACTTGAAACTGTAAATATCATCTTCTACTTTACAAGGAAGAATAAAAACGAAATAGAAGAAGTTGAAAGAAAAATGATATATCTTTTATGCAGCAATGTGACCATCGGTTTCAAAGCGTAGGCAAAACATATGGTATGCAAGAACATGACAACTATTTCCATCTTCAGTGCAAAACACTGTACTTCTAAAAAATTATGGCAAAAATTTTCATACAATTGAAAACAATTGTAGAACAAAATATCAGCATGAGTGGCACTGGCCCTCCAAATGGTTCTTAATAATTTGTATTAGTATAAATTCTGCTCCATGATAAAGACTTCAGATAGTAATTCCATGTCTAAACACGCAAAAATTGGATGCACAAAAAGGAGGCGAATTCATGATTACTTTGCTCAGCGGAACAATGTCGCTTGGTGATCAGCCAGACAAATAACATGAAAGGTTAAGATAATATAGGGGAACAATGTTTGTTGGGGATCAGGTAGACAAATAATATGAAAGGTTAAGAACAAAACTACAAGACTGACATGAATTCTCTTGGTAATGACATGTAACCTGTATGAATGGACTTCCATTTCAACACTGATTTTGGGCAAAGTTTAATTGATCAAATACCATAAGATGAATATGTTAAATCTTTGTCTTATTTAGATGGTAAATATAATAAGTAGTTATGGTTTTAAATTTTAACCCTTATCTTCTCACCCAAAACTCCAAACAGGTGATGCTATGATACATGTAGTGCAACTTTAAATGATATGGAACTAGCATGCCAAACAATATTAAACATACCTAGAAGCATTTGGAATAAGGTGTGTATCTAACAAGTTCATCAAAACATTATACTCATCACTAATGAATACCACAACAATAAAAACAATTCATACAGCCCACATAGTAACAATAAAGCATTTCCAAACTGGTGGTTTACAAAACTATTGGGGTTCAGCTACATAAATCATGTCTCTCCATTCCCTTGTATCTAATTCTATTCTTCCTCAATTCAGTGCAAAACTATACCTATTCACATAAACCACGAAAAGTAAAACAAAACGCAAACCAGCAAGAAAATCCTTGCATCTCACCTGCAATTCCCGTTCACGATCGATGACATATTCAGTATTGGGTCCATACAATCTAAGCGTCATATATACCATGTTTCCATTTTCTTCCCTTACAGATACCTTCAATACTGCAGGGATGAATTACAGATTTTCAATTAGACCATACAAATTAAGATTATCATGAATATTTTATTTATTTATTACTATCAGTAAAATTAACATATATCCTACAAATTTGCAGTTTGTAGCTGGAAATTAAGTACCAAAGCTGATATAAATCAAATGTACGCACATAGATTTGTGATGCCACCAGAGATGGTCTCCATAGAAAAGTGCGATTCATCCAAATTCGACCATTGCTTGAACAGATCTTTACATAGCTCTCTGTTCATAAGAATTTAACCAAAAATGTAAGCAACTCACAATAATATGACTCCAAAACACGAACTCGGGACCTTGTTTGGCAGACGAGAAACACGAGGAAACGGAAAGAAAATTTGAGAACAACGCCTATTGCATCCAATTAAGTTTGTAATAATTTCTTTTCCTTAAAAATCTAAGCAAAATATAGAATGTAAGACCTCCAATTGATTCCCCTTCCCCGTCCTTCATTTTCTCCGCCCCAAACAATGCCTAACAACACATCGAAACGAAAAATAAATAGCTCAAAGCTACATAAATTCATCCAGAAATTAAGCTAAGAAATTCGAATTCTATATACATACATATCTATATATGTATATCAAAGCTAAGAGATTCGCATCGAAGTACGGATTTACTGGTATTTCGATATACAAATATATATATATATAGAGAGAGAGAGAGAGGTGATACGAACATTAAGCGAGGTTTCATATGGGGAAGAGAGAGAGAGTGGTCGATTGTGAGAGAGGAGGAGTGGATTTGCGAGCTGCTAGTGTTTCGAGCTTCCTCTGCAACTTTCATGGCGTTCCAGATCTTTACAGCACCCATTTTCTCTCTCTATTTATTCAAACAATTTTTGCTATTTTTTCGGGGATGCCTATTATGCCGGGAACTTCTTATTTATACACATGCCTTATCAGCTCCTGTATATAGTGTGTGTATATATATATATATATTATATACAGACGTACATGATGTATATTGCTGAAATGGCCGGTGTTTCTCCTTACAGGGGCTTACTTGAATTGTGATACTACCAAGAATTAATAGTAGGCAACATTAGAGGACAAGCATGTGGATCACATCACTTTGAATTTTGACTCAGTTTAAAAACACATTCACATTTATAACATGACATTAGAAAAAGAGGGTTTCACTTTTGATATTTTTGGTATAGTCGCAAACCAATTCATATCTGAGATGAAACATGTTTGATTTGTTTTCGACAATAGTTGAAATATTTTTCAAAAATAAAAATAAAAATAAATTTTTTTTCGGTATTTTTGTATTTTTTGCGTAACTATAATATATTAGGGTCAAACTTAAACTAAAATAAATTTTTAATACCAAACATGATTTTGATTTAACTAAAAATATCCTGCAACAAAAATATCTGATTTATTTTAGCTAAAAACAAATGTGTCCGAAATAGACTCTTAATTTTATGAAATTGCATTCATCTTTTCAAACGACTTTACAATTTCGAATTTAATTAACCTTCTCACTCTATAAGAATAACATTGGTAGGAGAAAAGTTTTTTTTATCAAATGGGACAACTTTTTGTTGATATTCTATATCAGCTTGAGTAAAATATTATAATTTTCATAGGGTGATCTCTATTATTTCTAAAATAAAAAAGAGAAACTGAATTTGTTAGTGAATTCAATATTAAAAAATAAATAAACAAATAATTGCATAGTGTTCTAGCATATATTTTTCTCATATTTTGCTATTATTTATTTAAAGAGAAGCAATATGATCGAAGACAAGGCACAACCCTTGAAAATGTCAAAAGAGTGAATGGGGTTGTCGCGTTGAAAATTGAAATGTTGTATGATTTTAATTAAAATTAAAATTGTATATGGTAATGTAAATTTGAATTTGTTTTATGTTAGGCAAAATTATAAACAAAAATTACGTTTTTTTTATAGGGTGATTTTAATTAAAATCAAAATCATGTTTGATAACATAAATTTGAATATATTTTATGTATGATCAAATTATATTTTAACTACAATGTTAAAATAAATAGTGTAAAACATCAAATTAATGCTTTTATTTTTCTGTAAAATGTTTTAACTATTCACGTTGTTGTGCACAACAAAACAAATCATACCAAACATGCTTCAGTTAAAGAAGTTGTATTGGTTTCCGGCTGAAATTGAAAATAACAGAAATGCATGCCAAACAAAAATTGGGTCGAAATAATTAACTAACTTTTGATATTTTGTATATATTTTACACAGTAATTGCCCAAAATCTAATTATTTTATTACCAAACGTGTTTCTAGTTACGACTCCAGACTCACAGTATTTTACAATAAAAATGTTATTTTTGTTTTGATTAAAAATAATGTTAAAACAAAGTGTGGTCCAAACAAGACTTAAGTGTGTGGTAGAATGTTATAACAATTATATTTATCAGTGTAATATATACAACAAGTTTATTAGTAAACATGCTTTTGATTTCGACCTAAAATGTTTTATAATAAAAATATTATTTGTTATTTTAATTAAATATAAAATGCTAAACTTTAAACAAGATCCAACCTGAGTATTATACAGGAAAAGGAGATTATTATGATACATCGCGAAATCGTTGACTTTGACCCAATAAGTCTAAACATTTTGGTGAGTTATGTGTGCACGTATAAAATTTCATGCCACCTCACAAAGCCATGTGGAGAATAAAAGGAAGCCACCTCACCTACATGGATTTTAATTTTTCTAATTAAAGTGGCATTTCGTCCCTTTCTTGGACCACTCCAATATGTTATGACATTTGTATCTTTTTTTACACGTAACGGTCTCAATTGATCGGATTTTGATCCGAATTTGATCTGATTAGCAGTATATGAATTGAAAATAAAATTTAATAATTCGATTAGAATCTGAATACGATAATCCAATTTCGTAACAAATTTAATTTGGATTTATGTTAATCTGATCCGATAATAATCCGATCCAATTAATTTTATGTTAATTCGATCTAATAATCCGATTTAAAAAAAAAATCGCATTTTTATTTTTATGTTTTTTTATAGTCATGTATTATAAGCATTGATTGTAAAATACATAATTTGGTGTTTAATATTCTTAACAAACATAAAAAAAAATTAAAAATTCTTTAATATTTTTTGTAATTTTATTTTTATCTAATCGGATCAGATTATCGGATCGGATATCCAATAATAATTTTTTTTGAATTTGGATCAATTAAATAAAAATTTGTCGAATTATCGAATCGGATCGGATAGACTAATGAACAAAATATACTCGGAGTTATATATTAAGTAAATCATATTGAAATGAGCACCAATAAGTGAGTTATGATGCAGTGTGCCTAAAGATTTATTCTAAATGAAGAAGATACCATATGAATAATTCTCAATGAACAAGATACCTTATGTCCAGGACAACTGTTCTTGTTGTTCTTCAGGTGATGTTTTGTTTTGTTTTTTTTTTTTTTTTTTTGAAAGATAAATTTGTTTTTTTTTTTTTTTTTGTTTTTGTTTTTTTTTTAAAGAAAAATTTGAAGAACATCGGACTCTTCCTGGTGATGTTGTTGGCTACTTCAATGTTAGGCGGTCATGGCTATTGATGTGTTGATGATACACTATACAACATATATTCATTACTTAATGCATTGTAATTAACATAATTTTGTTGTAATATGTGTGTTGTATAGTTTATGATACAATATATAAAACCTCTTTGTTATGAGTTAAAAAGATTTATTTATTCACTTCTTTTTTCTTTATTTTGTTTTCAGCCAAAATAAAAATAAAGTTGAAACTCGATGTCGAGTGGGTACTCAATTTCATATTTTGCATCTCATAGAGTCATAGCGATCAAATTCTAAAAACCCAAAATAAAGTGAAAAATAGCAATCTGTCCCATAATTATTTTGGATCATTATTTGAATAGTTATTCACTTTTATTTACTCGCCTAAAGACGTTTTAGGATCAAATCCTACGTAATTGAATAATGCAAAGAGTGTAGCATCAATATGAATGCACATCTTTTGTAACTAAATGTCAACATAAAGGGAGTGAATAGGTTTTTTATGAGTTTATTGATAAATTAATAATAATTATGAAAAAATTAATTTGAATTTAATTCTCTATCAATATAAATTATGCAAATAATAATCTAAGTACAGAAAATAAAGCAATAGAGACACGATATTTTTACGTAGAAAATCTTGGAAAGACTCCAAGTAAAAATCACGGATATGCTCGGATATCGATGCACTATGAATCAGAGAATTTGTACAGACTCTATGAAAACAATACTTACAACCGATGTAATCTACTATTCTTCACTCAACGTCTGAAAGTCTAGATTCACTCGCGTTTCACGAAGCTCTCGCTCCGCTCCGTACTCTGACGGCTCTGTTTCTCTACAGATCAAATAACCACGAAGCTTCTCGCTCCTATCTCCGCACTCATACGGCAAGAGAAAATTTGAATATATATGATCACTCAATCTTTTCTCTCTTTGTATATCTCTGTAGAAGAATATATGAACTATAGAAAACTGCAGAGATCTCTCACAAACCGTAGCCTCCTCTATTATAGACCTTGGTATTTATAGGCAATGTAGAGGAGAAACCCTAAGTTCGTCCTCTTTCGTAATTTCACCCTCAATTGAGCCAAACCCATCAATATCATGTATAATATGTGATATACACGTGCTTATAGGTGTTTAGGTCGAACTCAATGTCATCCGGGTCAACACGGATCAATTTGAGTCAAAATAAAATTTCAGCCTCATTCTGAAATTTTCAGCTTTTTCCTAAAGAACACCTCTCACTCTTTTGATCATATCTGGATCTACACACATTGGATTAAGGCATGTAATATATCTTTGGAAAGCTGACTTCACGATCTTGATGATAAGCTCAATAATAACCTCATTTGGACCTTTTTTGACCAAGATATAAGCTCCCGAAGTTGACTGAAAATCTTGCTGAAATCACTATTTATTTTCTAAACTAGGATTCATCCCTTATTTAATCCTCTTATAACCGGGAATGAATCTAGTCAAGTTTTGTGTATATATCCTTTATACATGTCCAGTATATATAGGAGTGTAGCCCATGTTATAATATGATACGTAACAACCAGTCACGCAATCATAATGTTGCACCTACACTTTACAAAACTTTGTCGCATCTACGCTTGAAGCGTAAGTCCAAGTGTAGCTTGGACCGTAACTTCAAGCGTACAAATCCACTTTTCAGCCACATTTTGAAACTGAAATCATAGGCTTAAGCGTAGAGATTTTTGTTAAAACCACTTTTCTCCGTAATTGCGCCAAAATAACCCTTTTGACTCCCCGAGACTTTTTGCTTGAATTGACGACTTTGGGAAATGCCTTTTTTCCATTCAGATGACATTTTTAACAATACACTCATTTTTACACTTCACTTGTATTCTTCACTACTTCAATGCTTGATTTCGCCTTTGTCGAAGCTTGTAAATGTCTTTGAAACCAACACGACCTATCTAACACTCAACATGATTATTGTCTAAAACATACCATACATAAACAATTACAATAAATGTTCTTACAATCTCTCCATTGGCATTTCTAAGACAAAATCATGTTTTACAATATAGCCTCACAAATAACAACATAATATCTATACCTATGAACACACACCGACAAACATAGATATAAACCGTCACCTTACTTTCATGACGGTCTACCAATCCTGTAACCACAACACTGAACAAACCATTAAATGCAAGTGTGGAAAACAGATACACAAATTATAAGAATAAAAACACAATAAAAACACAATATCTTTGTAAGCATAATGACCATAAAACACACACTCTTTATCCCCCTTACTCAATATTTCTCCCCCTTAAACCATTACTTCCTCTTACTCAATATTTCTCCCCCATTTTGTCACTGAAATGACAAGGAACAACAAAAACAAACAAAGCACATGAGAAAAAAAAGGGAAAGCCTCAAGATGAAAACAGATGGAAATGATCACAGAGGAGACTCTAGAGAATCTAAGGCAAACACTACATACTAAGATAAATTACTCTATAAGACTATATCCAGATTTTCGAGTAACAAATATCTCTACAATGCATGAGTGCAAAATGCAAAATAAAAAATATTTTTGTTTTTAGAAACATATGAGCCCCTAGTAGAGACAATGAGCTAGTCATTAACACATTATATTCGCATATTTGACTTAGGTACTATACATATGATAGTGAAGAAAATCAGCACACGTACCTTGTAGTCATAAGCAGTCACATGACAAGATTTACATAGCATTTGCATATATGAAAAAATATTCAGGTGCCAGCAAACAACTAAGATGAAAACAATATGTGATAATTCTAACAATCTCCTCACTAGCCGTGATGATATTTCAGTTCAAAACCTAAGTTAGAAATCAAATCATTAACTTAGACCTTATTACTAAATAAAGAAGACACAATTTAATATTTTCAACCTTTTCACCATATCACTTTTTGTCTTTCTAAGCTTCTTCCATGGAATTTATGCTCATTAGTCTTCTTCCCTTTTTACGTGAACACTCAATGCTTACCGAGACAAAAGGCCCGGTTACTCAGATCGAAAAACTACTTTTTGCATTTCTATATTTTAAACATCTCATTCTTTCATCTTTTCAACATCACCACAATATTCATAAGCATGCAAAAGGTATTTCAAACAATAGATCAATCTAGCATAGCTCATGAACCTACATACCACTTCAGATTAGATGAAAAAGACTAAAAGTTTCAACAAGTATTACAGTCATCTCCGAAGTAAAACAAGCACCCAAAGTTTAATGAGTTTTAAAAATAATACTTAAGCATGTCAAGTGAATAATTCATAACCTCAGGTCAGACTAACAACTCTAATTCTCATAAGAATAATAAGAAATGCAAATATGAGAATAAAGTAAAATATGACAACCGTTTGTACCCTTAGCTAAGCTTAACATGCTAAGAATTTTTTATAATTTTTCTGGAAATTTTTGTTATAATGATGCATGCATGAATAATTCTAATAGTAGTAAAACATGATGCATGCATAATAATAAAATAATAAAAAAAAAACATGCAAAAAAAATTAAAAAATGCATGATAATGTATCAATTCTAGGATAAAAGATAATGGAAAATATTCATAGAATGATACATATTAAGACATCTATCATAATGATAATATGCCACTATATTTTCTAAGATGCACATGCTTTTGAAAATCTAATGATTTTGTAGAGATGTCAGTTGACTGAGAATCTATGGATATATCCTCAAGACCTTTCTCAGTACAAAATTTAGGAAATATGCGATACCAATTATTTGTAGGTACATCTTCCATAAGAAATTTTCCAAAAGAGTCATTAATAATGCATTTATCACAACAGAAATTGGCATATTGATAATCATTACATATCTGACTAATGTTAAGCAAATTAGCCTTTTGGTCCTTATCACAATCAACATGTTCTAATCTAGGTAGACCAGGAGCAACAATGGTATCATTTCCTAAACCTTTAGACTTTTTCTTTTCATTAAAAGAACCATTCTTACCATTACTATCCTTGAGATTTTCAACCACTGACTTATATCCTTTCACGTGCCTAGAGTCACATGCTCTAAGTTCAGTATGAGCCTTAGAAAAATGTAGCTAACTTTTTCTAACCCATATATGAGCATCACAACAATGTAGTTCACCTTTACTAACCCATGTTTGTTTGATCTTAGGTGTTTTACTTGCATGGTTAGATAAATTCTTTATCTCTTTACTTAAAACCCTAATTTGATCTTTAACATTGGGTATTTTATGAGTTCTCGATTTCCTCTTAGATTTCAAAGTCTTTCCTTTTAACTTTGAACACAAAGGTCGAATGTGACATTTCACTCCACAATGATGGCATATCAGAATAAACTTTTGAAAACCATTATTCAAACCCTTAGAGATAAAAAGACCCTTCTTTCAACAGGTTTTCTGACATAAGATTGAACATTAAAATTCCTATCAGACTTACATTGAGAAGAACTCGATTCTACATGAAATTCCTTAACAAAAATAGTTTTGGGAATGACATTATAATTTCTCGGTGTTCCTTCAAACCCCCAAACCTTTAGTATTTCCCATAGATTTACCTACACTCAACATATGATCAAGCTTATTAGTTTTACTAGACCATCTATGAATAGTTGAGTTAGCATATTCCAAATCTCCAATCTTCACAGATTTCTCAATCAAATCAGATCTTACAGCTGTTAGTTCCTTATTGAGATCTTCTACACTCTTTAAAACCATCATCCTTTATTTTTCAGACTTTCCCAAACTTTCAATCTATTCTGACTTATCAGTCACGTGTTGATTAAAATCATGAGTAATGCTGGTTAATTCTTCTCTTAAGGATTCTTTTTCCTTGTCAACACTTTTAAATCTACCAATAGATTTTGAGAAAACTTCACTAAGATGAGTGTACTTATCATGCAATTTATTGTACTTAGCTTGAAGCGAATCATCACAATCATCATCACCCTAATTATTTAACCTATCAATAACAGGGGACCTATCAACGAAACCTCGTTCACGAAGAAATTCCATCGTCTAAGTTTAAGATTTAACCTTAGGTAGTTAACCTAAATCGGGGCAACCACGCTTTGATACCAATTGAAATTACCCAGATGATCAATGAACACAGCCTAGAGGGGGGTGAATAGTTTTTTATGGATTTATTGACAAATTAATAATAATTGCAGAAAAGTCAATTTTAATCCAATTCTCTATCAATATAAATCATGCAAATAATAATCTTAGTGCAGCAAATAAAGCAATAAAAACACAAGATATTTTTACGTGGAAAACCTTGGAAAGACTCCAAGTAAAAACCACAGATACGCTCGGATATCGATGCACTATGAATCAGAGAATTTGTACAAACTCTATGAAAATAATACTTACAACTGATGTAATTTGTTGTTCTTCATTCAACGTCTGAAAGTCTAGATTCACTCGCGCTCCACGAAGCTCTTGCTCCGCTCTGTACTCTGACGGCTCTATTTCTCAACAAATCAAATAACCACGAAGCTTCTCGTTCCTATCTCCGCACTCAGACGACTCCGTTCCTCAATGGATCAAAAGAAACCTCGTTGCAATAGACAATGTGATGATTTTTCAACAACTAGATCATCCAATTGTGCATAAGATCTTCGGTGTAGAAGCACAATTGGAAAAACCCAATAACAAGAAAGAACTTGAATATATATGATCACTCAATATTTTATCTCTCTCTTTATATATCTGTAGAAGAATATGAACGATAGAAAACTATAGAGATCTCTCACAAACCGTAGCCTCCAATATTATAGACCTTGGTATTTATAGGCAATGTAGAGGAGAAACCCTAAGTTCACTCTCTTTGGTAATTTCACCCTCAACTGAGCCAAACCCATCAATATCATGTATATATGTGATATACATGTGCTTATAGGTGTTTAGGTCGAACTCAATGTCATCCAAGTCAATACGGATCAATTTGAGTCAAAATAAAATTTCAGCCCGATTATGAAATTTTTAGTTTTTTCCTGTAGAATACCTCTCACTCTTTTGATCATATCTGGATCGACACACATTGGATGAAGGAATGTAATATATCATTGGAAATATGACTTCAAGATCTTGATGATAGGATTAAGAATTATCTCATTTGGACCTTTTTTGACTGAGATATGAGCTCTCGAAGGTGACTGAAAATCTTGCTGAAATCACTATTTCCTTTCTGAACTAGGATTCCTCCCTTATTTAATCCTCTTATAATTGGGAATGAATCTAGTCAATTTTTGTGTATATATCCTTTATACATGTCCTAGGATATATAGGAGTGTAACCCAAGTCATAATAGGATACGTAACAACCAGTCACACAGTCATAATGTCGCACATACACTTTATAAAATTCTGTCGCATCTACGCTTGAAGCGTAGGTCCAAGCGTAGCTTGGAGAGTACATTCAAGCGCACAAATCCACTTTCCAGCCACATTTTGAAACTAAAAGCGTAGACATTTTTGTTAAAACCACTTTTCTCCGTAATTGCGCCAAAATAACCCTTTTGACTCCCCGAGACTTTTTGCTTGTATTGACGACTTTGGGAAATGCCGTTTTTTCCCTTCGGAGGACATTTTTATCAATACACTCATTTTTACACTTCACTTGTATTCTTCAATGCTTGATTCCGCCTTTGTCAAAGCCTGTAAATGTCATTGAAATAAACACGACCTATCTAACACTCAACATGATTATTGTCTAGAACATGCTATACATAAACAATTACAATAAATGTTCTTACACTGATCTTACCCTCAAAATATCTTTCAGAGTGTAGCATCAATATGAATGCACATATTTTGTAACTAAATGTGGCAATTGATACGCTGATCTTATCCTCAAAATATCTTTCACATTCCATTCAAAAAAATATATCTTTCACATTAATTTAGTGCAAATTAAGATATCATATAGGAAATTAATTTTTTATATTTAAATACCATCTATCAAACATTTTGACATAGCCAAGAGAAACTCCTGAAAATTGATTTGATATATATATATATATAATTATCAGATTTTGTTTGTAATAGTCTTCTTTTTTTCCGGTAATTCAAAATTTTATTCAAAACAAGGACAAAAATAGACAACCAAAACTAAAAGAGCCAAACAAAAGGTTGTACACGATAAGCAAAAAAACAACAAAGCTCACTCAACACAAAGGAAACCAAACCCTATTTACAAACTCAAACCCATCACCAGGCACTAAAAAGCACTTTTAGCAGCAGCAGCATGCACCAATAAAGAACCCTCCATTACAGACTCAGGCAAATGCCAAGCAGCAATAATCTCTTTGCATTGCTTATTATTCTTAAATATGAGCAATGTAAAGAGATTCCTCAATCCTCTTGATGGTCTTTGGCGAACACTCTTTGATTTCTTTTTCTCCAGATAATGTAGACAGTACAAGCAAGGCATAGTCTGAAAATGGTAGCAACAAATATAAGGAAGGAGAATTCTCATTCCACTTGCAAGAAGCCCACTCTAAAATGGCCCCCAAAGTTTTGTCCCCAAGCATCACAGCACACCTAACTTGGCACCACTGCCACACTTTAGCAGAAAAAGGACAATTGAAAAAGATGTGATTATGATCTTCAGGCACAACCCCACACAAGCAACACAGGTTAGCCATTCCACACGGTACTCCTGGTTTATCTTTGGTGCTAAGTTTCCCTTGTATAGCAAGCCAAATGATGAATGCATGTCTAGGCACATGTTGTTTAAACCATATAGAGTGTTGCCACCATGGTTTAAATCGAAGGAGACCACAAAACATAGAATGTAGATTTGAAGTTAAAGTAGCCATTAGGGGACAAGGCCCAGCTCACCCAGTCCTTGGAACCATTCTGTAACTCAGGAAGAACATCAAACCATCCATGAGGGAGCCAAGCCAGTAGAGAATGGGGGATTCTCTAAACCCCTTTTCTCAACAGATAAGACACCTTAGCATTGTGACCCCATCTGGAGCCCTTAACCATATTTGCTTCAACATGTGAACCCAGAATTCCTTGGGGCATCCAAGAATCATGTCACAAGAAGCAACTTTTACCATTAACCACTTTGTGAATCACAAACCTCCTAGCCAACCCTCTGATCTTAAGCAGACTTCTCCAGTTCCAAGAGCAAATGGGGCAAGGCTTAATGTACCAGAAACTCTTGTCCTTGATCAAGTTGTTGTGAACCCAGTCAACCCACAATGATTGACCATCATTATTGATAAGATTCCATACATGTTTAAGGCATGCAACCCTATTCAAATTGAGAAGGTTAGGCAGCCCCGGTCCTCCAAATTCTTTGGGCTTACAAACAACATACCAACTCACTTTAGCACCCCCACCTCTTCAAGTCTTTCCTTGACTATAGAAATTGAAATTACCTAGACGATAGTGAAAACATCCTCGAGGGAGGTGAATAGACTTTTTGTCAATTTTATGATTAATTAAAATTATTTAGCGAAAATTTAATTTTAATTAGTGACAAACCCTAATTCTCAATTCAATTCTCAAAAATAAATCAATCAAGCAAATATGAATATAAGTGCAGAAAATTAAATCATGAGAAGACACAGAGATTTTTACGTGAAAACCTTGGAAAGACTCCAAGTAAAAACCACGGTTACGCTCGGGTATCGATGCACTATGAATTAGAGAATTTGTACAGAATCTATGAAAACAGAACTTATAACCGTTGTAATTTGATATTCTTCACTCAACGTTTGAAAGTCTAGATTCACTCGCGCTCCACGAAGCTCTCGCTCCGATCTCCGTACTCTGATGGCTCTGCTTCTCAACATATCAAAATCACCACAAAGCCTCCTACTTCGATCTTCGCACACAGATGGCTCCGTTCTTCAACGGATCAATGCAACCACATTGCAATAAACGATGTGTGAATTTTTTAGCAACTATACCATTCAATCGTGCATAGAAATCGTCGATGTAGAAGCACGATTGAAGACACCCAATAACAAGAAATAACTTGTGTATCTCTAATCACTCAATAATATTCTCTCATCATATCTATTAATAGGTACTCAATCTTGGTCATTTTTTGCCCCTATCTTGCGTTTGTTATGTCTTTACATTCTGTTACTTGGTATTTTTATCAAATTTATGTGTGTAAGCATGTTTCAGAAGCTTAATGAAGAAACAAATCTAATCTCGGTGAATTAACTGAGTTCCTGTTCATTTCTATCTCGAGAAATGAATCAAGAGGTGTGTCAGTGCAAATAAGAGATACCAGAGGGCAAAATGATCATTTACCGACATCGTTATCTCATCGAAGGACAAAAATATCATTTCCAGACATTATTACTTCAACCAAAAGTACTAGGAGTCAAAGGCAACCAGTCTAGCTCAAATGTGAAAAAATGGGTTTTTACAACAAAAATGCATGATACCCTACGTTGACAGAGGGAAAAAGAGGCAGAATGGACTACACCTACGCTTTGGTCTGGGAGCCCGAGGGGGGACCCTACCACCAAGCGTAGGTCCCACTTTGTGGTTACGTGACCAATTTATGCGCAAGAATGGTTTCAGAGTGTTTTCGGATTTTTCCAATTTTGTCCCTATGTCGAGATTTTAAGTGATCGATGATTTCGGACCTCTACATATAGGCTTGTACATGTATTTTTATCAGATTTTAGAGACATTATTCATTTATTATGAAAATTATAGAAAAGGGCAACCATTAGGGTTTCCCTCACTTGTCTATAAATATGAGAGGGTTAGGTTTACCCCCATGGAGCGGTGGAACTTGACGACCCTGACAAAAGAAAGCGATTTGTTGTGAATGGTCAGTAGTATAATTCGGTTTTTGTAAATTTTAAGATCGAGTTCGAAATAGTTGTCATCATTTGGAGGGGTATTTTCATCCACGAAGCGCTAAATTTTGACGAATCGAAGTCAATCAAGTCAATAGGTGTGCATATGGGAGGTTCGAGTGTTCGGGAATCGAGAACGAGACAAAAATGGCCAAAGCAAAAAATTCAGCCTTGGGATATACGCCCCAGCGTAGGGTACCCTACGCCCAAGTATAGGTCATGGGACTCTATAAATACAGTCTTGCGGCTTTTCATTTCAAAATTATTTTTTCTCCCTCTACCCTCCACCAAATCTGTGATGTCCCACATCGCCCGGGTAGAGGTCTGGGGATGTACTTATATGTGCAGTGTTGTCTCCAATTGGTATGAGGCCTTTTGGGAGGAGCCCAAGAGCAAAACCGTGCGGGCTGGGCCCAAAGCGGACAATATTATACCAATTTTTAGAGCGGGGTGTTACAATTGGTATCAGAGCTAGAGCCCAGCCGGAATTAAGTGTGGGTGCATGCACAAGCCCGTGGGTAACACCAGCAAGGACGCTGGGTCCCAAGAGGGGGTGATTGTGATGTCCCACATCGCCCGGGTAGAGGTCTGGGGATGTACTTATTTGTGCAGTGTTGTTTCCAATTGGTATGAGGCCTTTTGGGAGAAACCCAAGAGCAAAACCGTGCGGGCTGGGCCCAGAGCGGACAATATCATACCAAATATTGGAGCGGGGTGTTGCAATTGGTATCAAAGCCAGAGCCCGGTCGGAATTAAGTATGGGTGCATGCACATCACCCGTGGGTCGCCAGCGAGGACGCTGGGTCCTAAGGGGGGGTGATTGTGATGTCCCACATCGCCCGGGTAGAGGTCTGGGGATCTGCTTATATGTGCAGTGTTGTCTCCAATTGGTATGAGGCTTTTTGGGAGGAACCCAAGAACAAAACCGTGCGGGTTGGACCCAGAGCGGACAATATTATACCAAGTGTTGGAGCGGGGTGTTGCAATTGGTATCAGAGCCAGAGCCCGGCCGGAATTAAGTGTGGGAGCATGCACATCACCTGTGGGTCGCCAGCGAGGACGTTGGGTCCCAAGGGGGGGTGATTGTGATGTCCCACATCGCCCGGGTAGAGGTCTGGGGATGTACTTATATGTGCAGTGTTGTCTCCAATTGGTATGAGGCCTTTTGGGAGGAGCCCAAGAGCAAAACCATGCAGGCTGGGCCCAAAGCAGACAATATTATACCAAGTGTTGGAGCGGGGTGTTATAAAATCGACCCCCGTTCGTTCCTAAAGCTGAATATCGATATTTCTCATCATTCTCAAGCGGTGGATCATCAGATTAGTGAACGGTGTGTCCGAATTCACGTGAAGAACTTGAAAAGTCTCCGGAATCCAATTTTGGGGAATTTGTCGTTTCTCGCGATTCGGTAAGTTTTGATCCATTCTTTTGGTTTCGATTACTTAATATAATTATTCTAAACTATTATTGATGAGGTTCTGTTTAATTATCGTATTAGAATACTTTAGATATAGTTTTGAGTTTGATTCAGTGTCCGGACAGTTTTTGCTAATTTTTGTAATAATCCAAATTCTGTAGGCATGCCTCGCACGAGAGGAGCGAGGAAGGTTGCCACGAGAGAATCTATGTCGGGGACGGCGGTACAAAGAGACAGATCATGGTCACCACCCCTGGAGAGTACGTGGCCTGTACCCCATAGTACTCGGGCATCGAGACCGATGTATGTTGAGCCGGATTCGTCAGATGAGGAGGAGGCTGAGAGGCCGAGTGCACCGATAGAGGGCATCGAGCTAGATTTGAGATATGGCCGGATGACAGTTTCACCTACTGCACCGAGGGCATCATCACGATCCTAGGCACAGTCTCCAGTCCCTGAGCCATCACCACCGCCATATGAGTCGGAGACATCCGATAAGTAGACTACTGAGAGTGGTGATAGTGAGGATGGGCAGGCAGAGTAGGAGGCAGAACAAGAGGATGAGCTAGAGGACGCTGAGCGTGGTGAGGTGCCATATCCTGAGCTGACATTTGATGGTGACGAGGGTGAGCTCGTTTCTTACAGATGGAAGCACTTCATAGCCTCCAAGGAGACACTGATGGCCCGAGCTTTGAAGAAGGGGTTCCGACAGGAACGCATTTATGTTATTGTACCACTTGAGCGGATAGATGCAGTTCCACAGTGGACTATAGGTGTACTGAGGGAGCTTAGATTATTGTCGATCCTAGCCCCAGCTACACCACACATTTGCACTGACATGATTAGCGAGTTATGACTTCATATGAGGCATTACAGCATAAGGACTTGGCTAGTGATAGTGGAGCAGGGGCAGGAGTTTGAGATTACTCCCGAGAGTATTGATGTTGTGTGGGGTATTCCACATGAGTGCCCTACAGAGCTAGAGGAGTAGTTCCCACCTATGCCATACCCATTCCCGCCACTTTATGAGATGGTGCAGTTGTAGACCGAAGGGAAATGGGTAGATAATAAGTGTAATGAGACTAGGAAGTCCAACTATCATCCGATGCTTTGGCTTTAGGATGCGACAATCCAAGCCAATGTGCTACCACACAGCCATCAAATCATGTGTTGCTCGCCATTTTTGGCGCTGGACTATGCTTTCGAGTTTGGTCACTGGTATTCTATTCCACATGCCCTTTGGCAGACTTTGTTCTGGTATTATGTTCACTTGCGCCGGGAGAACAAGGTCGGGACTACCAAGTTTCAGATGGTTCTTCCTTGCCTTGTGATGAAGTTGATGTTCGATCAGGGATTACATATGGAGGCTAAGGATAAGTATAAGCTGATGGTTGCATATGGCAAGAGAGTGTAGAATAAAGGTTAGACTAAGAAGGGTCCAACGACATATGCTTGCCAACGCAGATTTGGAGGAGTTTTACTGCCAGGTGCGCAAAAGGATGTTGTAGAGCAAGCTATGCCGGATGAGATGCCTGAGGTAGAGGTGCCACAGGCTGATGAGGTTGTTATATGAGGTGATGCGCCACAAGCCCCGGCTGCGGGTGCTGTTATGATGACCCAGGCCCATCACGACTAGTTAATTAGACGTATTGAGGGATTGGAGCGCTCATTTGCGGAGGAGAGGCAGGCCCGATATCGCGAGCATTGTGAGAGGATGGATTGGTGGGATATTATGATGCGACACATGGGAGTGATAATTCCACCACTACAGCCACCTATGGATGATGCTATGTAGTTATAGTTTAGTTTTGTTTATTTTATTTTGTTTTTAGGATTTCTTGTTTTAGTTGTCCACAGTTAAGATCAATCGTAGAGCGGAAAGTCAGTGTTCGATATTTTGTGACCGCTTTAACGATCATCTCTAACTATTTGTGATATTTTGGCTTTTGTATAAAACTAACAGCTTTTGATCACTTTTATCAATATGTGTGCCTTATTGTGTCTAATACATTGAATATGTGTGATTTATTTTCACACTATGAGGACATGTGTGCGTTTAAGTTTGGGGGTGCGTCAGTTATCGGGAAAGTGTATTGGTAAGCGTGATATATATATGATAAGTCCATTTTACATACATATTTTATCCCTAAATGTATATTTGTTAGTAGGTAAAATTATTTATTTTAATTAATTTAGAAGTGTAATAATGATAAGTGCACAAATCTTAATTTTTATAATAAAATTGTTGAATAAATCATTTTCAATGTCATTAAATTACATCTATATTTATGTCTTTCATTTATAGGTGTAAAGTGATAAATGAATCAAATGCACATGGATGAAAGTTGGATGAATCAAATGCACATGGATGAAAGTTGGAAGATTCAAATGCACATGGAAAAAGAACAAAATGTGATGAAAAGTTATGAAAAAGAAAGAAAAAAAAAGGAGAAAGGAAGAGAAGAAGGATGAGAGCAAGAATGATACCAAAGAGGAGAAGAATTTATCTTCAATTCCGGGTTTTATTGTTCTTACTTTATTATTTTCTTTTTAAGCATGTGTAACTAAATCCTCAACTAAGGTTGAGGATGAAACCACCATTTATGAAATAAATTTCTTTTAGTCTTTTATCAATTTCCATATGTATGGTTTAAATGCTTATGATTTTCGCTTCATAGTATTAATTGTTTTAAATTCCTTTCACTATAAATATCATGTATTTATAGTAGTTAAGAATTCTTATCACAATTAATCAAACTTGGATTTGATGAGTTTATAAGTAAAAATCTTTGATATTATGTGATCCATTAAATTGCATACATAGGATGCTTAGAATTTTACACTTTAAAGCGAAGGAAAATCTATTTCTTGAAAATAGATTTCATTAGTACGTTATTGTTAAATCTTGAAAAAGTAATAAGATTGATTTCTAAATTACTACTTTAAAATTGGAATTGATAAAGGAATAATTAGAAGTTTATGGATTAGTGGTGGTGGATTCCGATACCTTAGTATTTTTTTCCCTATTATTCTCGCTTTAATTATTTGTATTTCGATATTGCATGTTTAGTATAAAAATCACTTCAACAAACAAACTTTGAGAAACTAGGTTAGTTTTAGATTAATTTGAGTTTAATTAAGTTATCTTTAAAGCATTCTCTTGGTTTCGGCCTCGTTCTTGCATAACCTAAACTACAATTGATTCGTGCACTTGCGAGTAATAATTTAAAACACACCAAGTTTTTGGCGTCGTTGCCGGGAAATAGCAAAAAGAAACTAATTAAATTTAAGTTGATTTAATTCTTCTACTAGTTGTTAAAAAAAAAAAAAAACAGATTTTAGAAGCTACTCTTTTGCTTGAATCTCCTGTTTCGAAAAATTTTGAAAAAAATAAAAATAAAATTTGCATCAGCTTCTATTGTTGTAACAATTCCAGTAGCTTAATAGTTTTGGAAATGTTGTAAGTTGTAACAACAATTTTTAGAATCTCTTATTAAATCCCAGCAGTCCATTAGGGACCCATTAAAAAAATTTGATTTTTCATAAGCAATTTTTTTAAAAAAAAAACATTTCGAAATTTACTGTAGCATTTTGGCTACTATAGCAAAACAAAAACAATAAAAAAAATTAAAAAAAAAATATTTTATAAATTTATTTCGAACTACTGTAGCATTCGGCTACAGTAGCAAAAAAAAACTGTAAAAAAATATTTTATAAATTTTTTCTTTTTTTATAATAAGCTACTGTTTTGTTTAGGAAAGAAAAAAAAATGTCTTTCTAATTTTGATAGTACTGTAGTGTTTCTTCACTTTTGAATTTAGAGATTAGTATTTTATTAGTAATAACAAATTAGAAAAAAAAATCAAAATAAAAAAAAATCAAAACTACTGTAGCATTTCGGCTACTGTTTGCAAAAAAAAAAATTGTAATTTTTTTTTTCAAACTATTGTAGCATTTCGGCTACTGTAGAAAAAAATTTAATTTTTTTTATTATTTTCTTTATTCTTAGCTTAAGTATAGAATTAGTGTTTGTTTACTTAAGTTTATAATTTTTATTATTTTTGTGTTTGTTTTGAAGTAATTGATACTTCTTGAATTTTGTAGGTAATATTTTTTTGAGATTGGATTGGATAAACAAATACTTGGATTTCTTTGCGGCAATTTTACTAGCATTACTGCGGAATTCAGGTAAGTACCCCTATCTTTAGTAAATAGTATTATTATTTCCCTTTTTAGATTAGGTGAACATAGTTTTTATATAGGTGAAATTTTGCATGCTACCTTTAGGATAGAATAACACTAGAAATAACCTTTAGGTCCACACTTTCTTCAAATTTATTTTTGTTATTTATTTTATTTTATTTCGTTTATTTCTTTCTTTATTTATTTATATATAAAAAAAAAAAATTCACACACTCACTCCCTTTACTTTTATTTTTGTTGACTTGTTTGTATGTGCATTTTTAATTTAGCATTTTGCATAAATTTTTTTAGTAAGGGCATTAACCCTCTAACAAGATAAGGATTGGATTTCATCACCAATTCCTTACCCATTAGGTTAAAAATCTCCTTCCATTTGTATACCCTTGGCTAAATTTAATTTAATTTAAAATCAAGTAAATGTTGGCTAATAGGTTTTCATATAGCTCATAGGATCCTCTTTGACATTGTTAAACTTTTGGTAACTCCAGTAGTCACTATCAAATTGATAAACGGTAGGACAATTCTGTCTAGGAGTGTGGTTGACACGGCATTAAGCAGGCCTAGTGCATCGCTACACTTTCCTGGGAACTACTTCGTTGTTAGTTTGATGGTCCTTAACTGATCATCCACTAGTTTTCTCTGAAAGGGAGTATGAGCATTCTAACTAGGTGAAGATTATTTTGGAATTAGTCTTAATAATATTTCATATAGGAAATTACAAAAAATTTAAAAAATAGAAATCACTACCCTTGAATTAAATTTCAGATAAAGAAAATATTTGTTTGGGTGGTGTATTTTTATTAGTGTGAAAAAAAAATTAATAAATAAACTTTTCGAGAAAGCGTGAGAGTTCTCATTTGGGAACATGTCTATTGAGCTTAATATTTTTATGAGCCAACAACCACTATATTCTGAGGATACGATCGAGGTGAATCTAAAAGAGAGTATAGTTCAAGAGATTTTCACACGTGTAAGTTATGATGATCCTTTAGAGGCATGTTTAGCTCACTTTAGGTGTGATTTTATATGGATAGTGCTTGTGAAGAAGTGAACGCATTATTGGATTCTGTCCCTTTTATAGACATCAATAAGTGGAAAGCCAATGTAAAACCTTTTTCACCAATTGAAAATAAACATGTATCATCATCTGAGTCACCTCCTAAGCTAGACTTGAAAGTTCAAACTTCTGAACTTAAGTATTTTTACTTAGGTGAAGTTGAGAGTCTGTCTGTCATCATTCCTTCTGAGTTAAATAAGGAACATGAGGAAAAAATCATAGATATTCTTATGGATCATAGGTCAACTATTGAGTGAAATATAATAGACATTAAGGGTAAATCTCAATCACTGTGCATGCATCGTATCTATCTAAAGGAGAATGCCAAAATCTCACATGAAATGTAATGACCGGGTTTATTTAAATAATTTATTTTTCTTCGGTTATAATATATTTTTTCTTGTGCATTACATGGCATTGCGTGTGTTTCCGTGTATTAAGAATTGCATGATTTGAATTTTTTGGTTCATTCCTATGTTTTGTAAAATTTTCATTTTTGTCGTTGACCAGGTAGTTTCGATATTTTAATTAAATGTGGGGGTTACTTTTGAGTTTGATAAAGATGACGGTAACTTTTGCAATATATTCATTATGTGTGACCGAATTCCACATTTTTATTTTTATTTTTATCTTCAACTTTCCAAAAACATATTCCTTCATCATTTAAAGGTGCAATCATACATCTATTATATTGACACCACTTTGTGACATTATTGATGAAAGTTTTCAGCCATTATATTGAAGTGTTGAGTTTGGCTTTTGCAAAGAAAATTTTCAGCCAAGAACTATTTTTTTTTTTCTTTCTCCTCCATTGTTTCTATCTTCTTCTCTCTATATATTGGGCATCTTAGAGTGGGGATTCAATTTTGTGCTCAACTATGAAGTTGTTCTACGTGTTCCGATCTTCGGTTTAATACTAATTACGGTATGTGATCTATATTATTTAATATGATTTAATTTTTCAAAAATTTCAGATTATTGTTCTCATTGTTCTAGCAAATCAAAGCCTTCGATCTATGATTTTTTTTAAATATGTAAGGATTCGTTTTATTTTCTGAAAATTTTACAGCATATGTATATGTATGAGATTATATGTTCCTGAAAATTTCATAAATTATAGATCAATATAGATTTAATTAAAAATCCGGAATTTCATGATTTTCGGATATAGTTTCTATTGCAGAATTGTTTTCTTGCCTTAGTTTGAGCAATTTATAGACTATGTTAATTTATTTGTAAATTTTTGAAACTTTTACAGTATGTTTTTTTATTTTTTGGTTTATTCATCTAAAAATATAAGTATGTTTGGTAGGGATGTTTTTTGGGTCGAAATTGAAAAATTAAAAATCAATAAACACGTTTGGCAGAGCCCTGTTTTTCATAACGGAAACAGAAAAACATGTTTGACAGAACCCTGTTTTTCATAACAGAAACAGAAAAACATGTTTGACAGTCTGTTTATTCTGAATTTCAGAGAACAGAAACAGAAAAACACGTTTAGTGACTTCAAATATATATTTTTTGTTTTTTGAAAAAACAAAAATTAATGATGGCAAATCTTTGGCAATTGAAAGACACTTCTTTAACAAATATCTTTTATGACAAGTTGGTATTGTTCATCATGAACACTTTTGAAAATGAAAAACTTTCGGCAACACCTCCCCATAAAAATGACAAGTCCAAATTTTTTTTTTCACCTGATAGCAAGAATTATCACAAGACATACTAAAAAATAATTATCACAAGACATATATAAGACATTGTCCTCCAACATATCCCATTATGGAGATGAAAATTCAATAATATTTTACAATAATTCAATATATACCCATATCTAAATATATTTATTACATGGCCGAATAAAAAATGAGTAAATGAAATATCATTATTAAATTTATCAAATTCTCAAACAACTAAAGTAATCTTGTAAACACTTTGTAGCCTTACAACCTTCTTACTAATTGTTTAGCTTCAAAGAAGCCAAATTTTACATATAACTACCGATGATGGTTCTAGTAGAAGTGGTCAAGCTCATAATATATGTAAATGGGACTTTTCATTTGCTTTGGTACCTGCATATCATTCAAGGAACCCAGTTGGTAAGATAGAAATGACATATCGGAAACGTAAAATGAAAGAAAAAATAAAACCCAAAATTTTTGAAACTCATAGTACAAGGGAATAATACTAACAATCAAGCTTCTGGATGATTATATTGAGGGAAACCCAAGATGAGTGTTAAACCTTCTATCTGGGAAGCATTGACATAAAACATTCAGGAAAGAGCGAGAATGACAACCTCCTCAAGCGCCCTGAGGTACCAATGAAGATCCGTCTTGTGACAATGCAAATTGGTAATAGGGTACATAACTAGCTACAGAGCGACACACACATAAAAAATTAGATAGAAAATGCGCTCAAGTCAGTTAACCTCATAGTCAATTGCTTTAAGAACACACCAAAATGAGCATTACTGATGTCAAAATTCAAGAACTCATCTGAACTATCAGTACCCATAATATTGTATAAACAAGACTCCACTGGTATGAGATGATGGTAGTGACTGTAGAGAAGATAAATTTACTAACCCATGTGTGATGGAGAGATGAAATATAAACTTAAGCATATAGAGAAATCTACAAGATAAAATATGTTGACATGATAGCGTCCTTTTATCGTTTATCATTGCAGTTCATCTCCCTAATTTCCTTCAATTTTCTCTACGCCAATTCTTTCATAAGAGATTTTTATGTTATCTTTCCGGTACCCAATTTATCAAATTCTCAAACATTCAGTCTTGAGCACATAGATAAATCTAGATGAATGATGATCAACCCACCTAAAAAATTTCAAGTTCATCTTAACATTCTTCACATTCAGTCTTGAACAAACCAATGCCAAAAATCTACCATTCCACAGTTCCACTAGCTTAAATTGAAGAACACTCAGGTTTGAACAAACCACTACTAAAATTCTACCATTCCAATAATTAAAATTGAAGCAATCAAACTACAAGTTTCCATTTAGTCGTCACTTGTTTTGAGAAACACATACCCAAAACTAAACTACTAAGATTTGGATCATGATAACCTTGGGTTGTCACAGAAATTTCTTTCAGGGACATTATTGCAGTTAAATCAGCTGAATCACAGAACAATATCATAAGGCCTACTAATTATAAAATCTCCAAATACCCATTTCATCTCGAGCAATAATAAATCTTGGGTTTTCAATAAAATTCTTTCAGGGGCAGGCATTAATACAGTCCCATAAGCTAAATCACGGAACAATAACATAAAACTTATGAATCATAAATTCTCTCAATACCCATTTCATCTTTAACAAGGACAAGACCTTTGCTTTCTTTTGCAGATATATAAATAAAAGCATAAGCTCGGACTATGTAGAGAAAACAAAGAAAAATTAAAACAAAATTTTGTCAAAAAAAAAATGGAGACCCACAAGAGACCCATATATATATGTATATATATATATATACACAGACCCACAAGAGAGTCACATGTAAATGGAGAATTTGGTTAAGACACAAGTACTCACAAAAATCAGCCTAATAATCATTTTCAGGTTATTATAAACCCTAATTCCTTCAAATATCAATTCCCAAAACGTGTATTCTTTCTTCAAATATAAATACCCAAAACGTGAATTCTTACAGTACAAGTACAGAAAACATAAGAAAACCTCAAATGTATAGATTTTCCTACAAACCCAGTTCAATTAAAGGCTACCCAGAAAAAAATTATTGAAAAATTGGCTCACCATCATCACTGTTGATGATTGATCTCCATGGTACTCTTGACTTTGGGGCGTAGAGTGAGTACACGAAGGACTGTCTTCTGGCGATGTCAAGTTGAGTTTTTCCGTCGGCGAAGGCGACGGAGATAGAAGAAGGGTCGGAGAGGGCTTGGTTGCGGCGAAAGACGTCTATAGTTCTACACTTTGAGTACTCTCTGATGTTGTAGTCTGAGAATTAACGCGTTGTACGGAAAAGGGGCCGGAAGAGAGAGAGGATTTCAGAGGGAGATGGCGGTGGCATGGCAAACGCCATTTGTGTGTGTGTATGTATGTGTGTCTGTGTTTGGGTCTGTTTTCAATTTTTTTCTCTTTTATTTTTTTGTTTATCCGTGTGTTGGTCAAGTGTTGCTCCAAGAGTTAAAAAACACCAAATTTTTGTTTTTTCATTTGTACTAAAAGGGAGTATGTGTTTATTTATTGTAGATTCAAAACATAAACATAAAAAACTCAACCAAACATGTGTTTTAACCTAAAACCCACAAAAAGAAACAAAAACAGGTCAACCAAACAGGCCCTTATTATAACATTTTGTATATGTCTAGGACATATATACTGAAGATCAAGAATTATAAGTTAATTTATACCAGTAAAAACAATTGTTGAGTAGTAACTGTTCAGTTTCAATCGTATTTCAAAACCGGAACTTGTGTTACCGATTTGAGCTATCTATAATTCTAATTTTGTACTTATAATTTTATCACCTAATCTTGAGTATATAATATGTAAATCTGGATATTTTGGTAGTCATATAATTCATGGATAGTTTTGTAAAAATCTTGGAGTAAAGGGTGTTCAGTTTTCGGAACTGTTAGGAAAACTGTCTTTTATAATTATTTTGGACCACTGTCCTTTGATTAAATCTTATGAAAATTTTACAGTAGACCTACGTAGAGGTTTGGAATCTATCCTATAAATTTCATATTTTTATCAAACCTGTAGATTTTTCTAAAAATCATAGATTACCTGCTGTCCGTTTTACGGTAGTATTCGAAACCGAACTTTTTGATTCTTAATTAAGTAACTAAATTTTGTCTATTAATCCCGAATATTTTTGAGTAGATATTTATATATATCAGAATGTTTATTGGCAAATCTTATTTTAAAAATAAATATGGTTATGTATATAAAGACAAATTTATTCAATATGTGTTAATTGGTTTCGGCCATAACATGGTACAAATGAAGGCGTGAAGGGAGAACCATTCGTTTCTTCATTGTTTTGGTTGTTGGTATTTTACTGGATATTTTATTAAGTTTGAGGTAGGGATTTATTGGGGTATCGTGTGAGTTTAAGAATCTTCATTTATGCATTTTAATGTTTAAATATAGATTCATCATCATATTGTGTTATTTTTTACATGAGTTGTGAAATTGCATTAATGTGTTTAAATGCATTGATTCATGCCATGATAGAATTTTTATTAGGTGGATCATGGAGTGCGGATATATTTATTACTTATGTGCGCATGTGAATGACATTTATGAATTGTGAATTGTGAATGGTGGATTGGTTGTTGATTTTGGGAAATGGTCGTGTGGTGTGAGCAATGGGGGGACGAAGGAGCTCCCGGGATGCAAGTTCTCGAATTATCGCGCGATTGGTTGACGTCACCGTAGGGTTAGAAGCCCCAAGATAGCTAGGCAGATGAACAGGTAGTTCATGTCCTATGGTTTGTTTCACAACATAATTTTCCCATTTGATGATTTTGAATTTGATGTTATCTCTGTTGTGATAGTTGGATTTGAGTTCGTATTAAGAGTATTTGTTTTAATTTCGTGATTATAGAACTTTTAAATTATCTTGATGGTATTATTTAAATTGTTCTACATGAGTTTATATTGTGATTCCTTATGCATTTATATCATGACATTGGACTAGAGTAGACACTTGACCCTATATGTATTCATTAATTTACATAATTGCGGAATCTTACGCTTCATGATTTTTCTCTACTGGGCCGTTTGTGCTCACCCCTTATCATTTTTCAGGAAAAGAACCGTTGGTGGATGATGCATGAGCTATTGGAAATTTGTGGAATTTGAAATTATAATAATTACATCTTTATGTAATAATAAAGATTGCATGCTTATTATGATTTGTACTTGTTTGGCTTTGGACTAGTGTGTTCGTGTTGTAATTTGACTTGATTTCGGGATTTGTGTGTGATTTTATTATTTTTCTTTCGCTTCCGCGCTAGTTACCATGTAAACAATGTCGGTTGACCACTGTGACCATTTGATATCTTATGAATTTTAATTAAAATTAAGTCATTATCCGGGTTTTCGGATTCGAGGCGTGACATGAAATGCATAGAAGACTTATGTATATTGCTAACTTTAGGAATTTTCATTTTATTTTTATTTATTTTTGTGGTATAGAATTTTTCATTTGAAATCATAACAACTCTTTGTTGTTTGATAACAAGTTTGACCAGATCAACCTACCATGATTCATGTGATACTCTTTCACCCTTGTTTTTTTGTGTACAAAGTGTGAGTTTTCCAACATTAGGGACAATGTTGAGTTTAGGTTTGGGGGTATGGTCTAATTTGTTGTTATGTAATTCATTAATTTGAAAAAAAAAAATTTGAAAAATTGAAATTTTGAAAAACAAAAATAAATAAAAAATTCTTTGTTTTCACGCATGAATGTTTTGCATTACAAGTTGATTGAGTTTGTGTTTATGATGTATGAGTAATATGTGATGCGATATTCCCATTCATGAGAGTAATGATTAGATCGAGCTAAGTGAAGTGATGTGGTTTTACATGGGTGAATAAATTAGTAAAATTGAAACCGAAAATGACGACATTGACCTATAAGCACACACACACATTCATTTTGGGAAAAACAATTAATATTTGACTATGTAGTTGAGAAATTAATTTTGCCACAATAAAATGGGAGATGGGGAGTTGATGTAGATGAAATGGATAAAAAGTTGAAAATTTATTTTGAAAAATAAAATGCAAAAAGTAGTTCTTCAATCTGAGTAACGGGGCTTTGGTATCACCAATATCATTGTTCGCGTAAAAAGGGGAGAAAACTAATGAGCATAAATCCCAATAAAGAAGTTAGGGCCCAGTTAGTTGGGATTAAAAATCCTCGCTGGAAAGTCCGGAGCTTAGAAAGATAGAAAAGGGATGAAAAGTGGAATGATGGAAGGAATAATGTTTTGGCAAAATTTGATCAATGAAGTAGAACAAAAAGAAATATTGAAATACCATAGTAGAATTTTCACAAAAACACGGAGGGTTGTCTGGATTGGGAGTAGAAAGTAACGAAATCTTTTACTTTTGTGGGAACCATTCATGACACGAATCTCGAGATTAGTTATTGTTCGGTAGTGAATGAGAGTATTTGCATCCATAATATCTTGTGCATTGTATCATGAGTTGGTTGATGAGTATGTGAATGCATGAATGCGTGATTATAAAGAATGGAGAAGTTGTGGGTAGTATATCCAACCCTTACTAGAATCGATGTTTATGGGTATCATCACTGGAAACCCTCACGAGGCTATAACTCGTCCACTAGGGGAAACCTAGGGGTTCAAAGGCTTATTGGATATGCTAAATCTAATCGAGACAACCAGCGAAAATGGTATAGTTAGAATTTTATTTCTTTTTGTTTTGCTCGAGGACTAGCAAAATATAGGTTTGGGGGTATTTGATAAGTCCATTTTACATACATATTTTATCCCCAAATGTATATATTTGTTAGTAGGTAAAATTATTTATTTTAATTAATTTAGAAGTATAATAATGATAAGTGCACAAAACTTAATTTTTATAATAAAATTGTTGAATAAATCATTTTCAATGTCTTTAAATTACATCTACATTTATGTCTTTCATTTATAGGTGTAAAGTGAGAAATGAATCAAATGCACATGGATGAAAGTTGGATGAATCAAATGCACATGGATGAAAGTTGGAAGATTCAAATGCACATGGAAAAAGAACAAAATGTGATGGAAAGTTATGAAAAAGAAAGAAAAAAAAAAAGAGAAAGGAAGAGAAGAAGGATGAGAGCAAGAAGGATACCAAAGAGGAGAAGAATTTATCTTCAATTCCGGGTTTTATTGTTCTTACTTTATTATTTTCTTTTTAAGCATGTGTAACTAAATCCTCAACTAAGGTTGAGGATGAAACCACCATTTATAAAATAAATTTCTTTTAGTCTTTTATCAATTTCCATATGTATGGTTTAAATGCTTATGATTTTCGCTTCATAGTATTAATTGTTTTAAATTCCTTTCACTATAAATATCATGTATTTATAGTAGTTAAGAATTCTTATCACAATTAATCAAGCTTGGATTTGATGAGTTTATAAGTAAAAATCTTTGATCTTATGTGATCCATTAAATTGCATACATAGGATGCTTAAAATTTTACACTTTAAAGCGAAGGAAAATCTATTTCTTAAAAATATATTTCATTAGTACGTTATTGTTAAATCTTAAGAAAGTAATAAGATTGATTTCTAAATTACTACTTTAAAATTGGAATTGACAAAGGAATAATTAGAAGTTTATGGATTAGTGGTGGTGGATTCCGATACCTTAGTATTTTTTCCCCTATTATTCTCGCTTTAATTATTTGTATTTCGATATTGCATGTTTAGTATAAAAATCACTTCAACAAACAAACTTTAAGAAACTAGGTTAGTTTTAGATTAATTTGAGTTTAATTAAGTTATCTTTAAAGCATTCTCTTGGTTTCGACCTCGTTCTTACATAACCTAAACTACAATTGATTCGTGCACTTGCGAGTAATATTATAAAACACACGATATACAAAAAACAATTCCAAAAATAAGCCCTACCCTACGCCCAAGTGTAGGGTAGTACGTGGGTGGGCCAGAAAAATTGAAAAATTTGTCCGTTTTTTAGATGTTTTGGCCTGTTCTGTACTTGTACTTGTATTAGGACTATTGTTTAGGTATTTTTAGGATTTAGATAGGAGTGTGTAGAAGAGTCCTAGTCCAAGTGGAAAGTGGAAAGTGGAGTGGAAATACAAATTTAAGATGGATAATGGTTATTTTTACTTTCCCGTTCAAACAATGATTCTAAATCCTTATTCTCTGCAATTCTTTGCCATCCATCTATAAATACAACCCTTGAGAGTTCATAATTCATACTTTAATACATTTTTAGAGCTTTTGAGAATAAAAGAGTAAATATGTCTATGTCTCACTTTTCTATTGATTCCGATACTAATTTTTATGCTTCTTCTATTCATATGAGGGGGTATATGATGAGGAGAACTTTGAGGTTGATTTTGATCCTAAGGAAATTTTTGATGATGATGAGGAAGACTATGATGACATGCATGAGGTTGTGAAGAAAGAAAAACAGTATATGCAGGAGGTGCAAAAAATCAATTAGCATGCGACAAGCCGGTTAGATGAACGGATCATACCGCGCTTATTCATGGAGTGTCGATTATAGATGGAGTTGGAATTTTTACCACATAGGATACGAAATCCATGGGTAGAACCGGGAAGATGAATCTTGATGGTTTGAGGATTAGGACACTTGGAAAAGCTAGCGCATCACATAGTTTATCCTAGATTAGTTTGACAGTTCTATGATAGGATGACCATAGTACGGCAAGATGGCATAGTATCGATTCATTCCCGATTTGTTGATTTTCAAAGTGATCTCGTTGTGGTGAATCCCGTGATAATTGTTCGTGCATGGAAGTTGCCCCTTACTTGTCCACAATATTTTCCATTTAAAGTTGCACCGGTACCATGGACAATTTTGATGGAAGAGATGATTGCGGAGATATGCTTATATGCTCCCGAAGGAACCACAGTTACGGCTAATTATTGGTTGAAACCGGAATTGTTTTATGTGGACAGTGTGCTAGCTTCTCAAGTTTGCCAAAACAACAAGATGTGTTGGAGGGGATACTCGTTTACCAAGATTCTGTACTGCATGCTAAAAGGATATTAGGTATCGTTTCCTAAGGTGATATTGGATAATATGCTGGCAATGGATAAGATTGTTCGGAGAAGAGTAAAGATTGGTGATGAGGTCGAGTATTTCCTCCCTTACCCACATTTACTCTCCCGAATCATAGAGGAGCAATTGGGGTATAAAATACTTCAACTGAAGCCAAAATATGCACAATTTCTCAAGCAATATAAGGAGAAAGATTTTTTGGATTTGGAGTTGAAAGCACGAATGCATGTTATACTGGGTGCGATGGACAAGAATTGAAGTGTTGGAAGAATTCATGGTAGGATTAGGGTTTTAGATTTTTATTTTATTTTAGAGACGGTAGACCATACGGCCACGTCTATTTCTTTTTATTCTTATTTTATTTTATAATTTTTATCTTAAAAAAAATCAATAAAATCCAAAAAGATGAAGTTTAAACTTCCCATGAAAATTGTGTGTCAATTCCTGAATATTGTTTTTTGCAGTTTCTTTTTCCTTACTATGATGTTGGTATGTGTTTGTTGTGAATCTTTACAGGTAATCCAAATCAAGTACTTCGTAGATCCAGAACTCCGCTTCAAGGGTAACTTTATTTGTTCTCATTTTTTATTTTTGACCATGGGTACATGGTCTCATTTAAATTTGGGGGTGAGGGTATAGTGATAAGAGGAAATTTAATTTTTTTTTTTTTTTTGACAATTTTGGAAAAATTCTTTGTTTTTACGCATGAGTGTTTTGCATGATGAGCTCATTAAGTTTATGTTTATGATACATAAGTAGTATGTGATGTGATGTGATGTTCCCGCTCATGAGAGTAATGATTAAATCGTATTAGTGAAGTGATGTGGTTTACATGAGTGAGTGATTAGTGAAATTGAAACCAAGAAAGACGACTTTGACCTATAAGCACAAGCACACATTCACTGTGAGAAAAACAATTGATCTTTAATTGATAATTTTGCCAAAATACAAGGGAAGAAGGGGTGTGTTATGTTATGATTGGAATGATGATTATTGAAATTTTATTTTTTTGAATTAGATGCAAAAAGTATTTCTTCGAACTGAGTAACCGAACTTTGGTATGACTAATGTCATTGTCCGCGTAAAAAGGTAAGAAAACTAATGAGCATAAATCCCATAGAAGAATCTCAGGCCCAGTTGGTCGGGACTAAAAATCATCGCTGGAAAGTCCAGAGCTTAGAAAAACAATAAAAAGGGATAATGTGGAAAGTAAGAAAGTTGATTTTATTTCTTAAGGGCAAAAGTTTAGAGAGATTGAAATATCGTAGTTAAATGTTCACAAAGACACGGAAGGTTGTCTGGATTGGGAGTAGTGAGTAACAAAGTTATTTACTTCAAGTGGAAACCATTCATGACACGAAGCTCGAGATAGTTATTGTTCGGTAGTGAGTGGGAGTATTTGCATTCATATTATCTTGTGTGTTGTATCATAGCTTAATTGACTTGTGTGTGTGAACTCATGAGAGTGTGATTACAAAGAATTAAGATGTTTGTAGGTACCATCACTGGAAACCTTCACGAGACTTCACTCGTTCACTAGGGGTAACCTAGGGGTTTAAAAGGTTTGTTACACGTGCTAAGTGTAATCGTTGACCCTCACGAAAGTAAGAGATTAAGTTAGAGTAGATAGGTTAGACATAATAAGAATCATCACAGATAGTTTCTCTGAATTTATTGCTAAGGGACTAGCAATATGTAAGTTTGGGGATGTAATAGGTGTTCAATATTGATCATTGTTTGCCTCTATCTTGTGTTTGTTATGTCTTTATATTCCGTTACTTGGTATTTTTATCCCGTTTGTGTGTGTAAAAATTGTTTCAGGAGCTTAATGAAGAAACATAACTAACTTCGGTGAATTAACTAAGTTCATGTTCGTTTCTATCTCGAGAAAAGAATCAAGAGGTGTGTTGGTGCAAAGAAGAGATACCAGAGGGCAAAATAGTCATTTCCCGACATCATTATCTCACCGAGGGGCAAAAATGTCATTTTCATAAATTATTACTTCAACCAAAAACATCGGGAGTCAAAGGCGACCAGTCTAGCTCAAATATAAAAAAATGGGTTTTTACAACAAAAATGCATGATACCCTACTTTGGCAAAGGAAAAAAGAGGCAGAATGGACTACATATACGCTTTGGTCTGGGAGCCAAAGGGGGACCCTACGCCCAAGCGTAGGTCCCACTTTGTGGTCACATGACCAATTTATGCGCAGGAATAGTTTTAGAGTGTTTTCGGATTTTTCCAGTTTTGTCTCTACGTCGAGATTTTAAGTGATCGATGATTCCAGACCTCTACATACAAGCTTATACACGTATTTTCATCAGATTTTAGATACATTTTTCATGTATTATGAAATTATAGAAAATGGCAACCATTAGGATTTCTCTCACTTGTTTATAAATATAAGAGGGTCAGGTTTAGTTGAAAGTTCTGATTTTCACACACGTTCATTAAGTTGGTAGCTGAGTTCATTGCTTCCATAGAAGATAATCACCATTGAAGGCCTAGAGATCTAGAGAAGAAGATTATGGAGAGCGTTTCTACACCGACAATACAGTATCTCTCCACCATGATCAACTAACTCGGTATCTAGGGTTTTCTCGTAAAACCCTAGCCAAGTAATGTAGTTATAGTTTTATATTCAATTGTAGAGAGGGGAAACTGTGATTATACTATGATGATTATGTTAGATAAGAGACCGATTTTTATTCTTGATACAAGTTTATATATTTGTTTCGATTCTTGTCTTAGACTGAATAAATGTATTTATCTTACTTAATCATGGTTATTCAATATGGGCTGGAACTCGGATACTTAACACATGATTTTCTACATAATGGTGGTCATAAAACTCGAAATCCTAGGTTGACACAGGCCATGCCTTGACAAACTGATATAAACATGTTTTAGTTTATTTTCATGCTTTGATTTTCTTTTCTGCATTTACTTTCTGTTAGTAGTTGACATGCACTAATCAGTTTAGTCTTGAGATGGATTGTCGCGATTCGGTTGAGAGTAATGCGCTTGCAGAAGGGTAAAACCTAGTGTCGTTAAGGTGTTGTTTTTAACCACATATTTTGCACACACCTGATGTCCATCATGTATATCTCTGTAGAAGAAGAAGAAGCTGTAGAAAACTTGCAGAGAATTCTTAAAGACGTGTCTCCTCTTATTGTAGACTTGGGTATTTATAGACAATGATGATCCAAACCCTATATTCTGGTGAATATATTGTATATAGAATGCATTTTGATGTATATAAGTCGTGATCATATCCTAAAACCAACCCCCGAATAATTTGGACATCGCAGGCAAAAACTTGTCGCAGTTACTCTTCAAGCGTAGTAGGGCCTACGCTTCAAGCGTAGGTCCAAGCGTAGAAATGTGTTTTCTAGTCACTTTTTGAAACTGAAAGCATAGGCATTTTTGTTAAAACCATTTTCATTCACAACTGCGCCAAAATGACATTCTTAACTTACGATACTTTTTACTTGAAGTGACAACTTCGGAAAATGTCATTTCGCTTCCAGGAGACATTTTTCCTCAATATGCTCACTTTCATGTTTCACTTGTATTCTTCATTACTTTAACGCTTGATTCTGTCTTTGACAAAGCTTATCGATGTCATTGAAACCAAACTAACATATCTAACACTCAACATGATTATTGTCTTGAACATGTCATACATAAACAATTACAATAAATGTTCTTACAAAATCTTCTAAGAACAGAACTAACATCCTTAAGAACTTGCAAAGGAAGCACAAGATGAAAACTCCAAAAGAAATGGATGCTAACAAGGATTGCTTTGATCAATTAAAGTCTCCCAGCATAAGATAAATACTTAATTAGTTGTCCAAGAGGAAGTTAGTGCAATTTTTTTTCTTATGTTTTCTTTGTAAGAAAAACATTACTTTGCATCTATAAGTTATGAATTGTCGCCTTACTACGTTAACAGAAGAGGAATGGACTATGATCCTTCTAAGCTTGTACACTAATTTTGAGAAGGAACTTTACTCCTAGTATGTTAACTTATTTTTTTGGCATTTTATTTTAATTCTCTAATTAATTGAATGGAAAAAAAATTGAGTTTTTTTTTTTTGTATAAATTTGGAGTTTTGATGTATTTTGGAACAATTATTAAAACCATACTTTAAATAAAAATTTAACATATTCTTTAAATTCATATATGCACATATTAAATAGTAGGTTATTGGGGTACTTATTTACCCAACTTTTATATAACATGTTAACCTCTCTTTAAATTCATATGCACATATTAAACAGTAGCTTGGTCATTTCAACAAGGCAATGGGATCCAAGAAGTCATTTCAGGTCTGCTAGGGGCAAAATGGACAATTTAACGTCTTTTTTATTGATGATGTCATCACTTAACTGCTGTCAGCTGACGACTGATTAACGGAGGGGGAGATTGATACATGGGACTAAATCTGAGGGGGGTGTACATGGGATATACAATAGTAGAGAGGGTGTAGCTGTGATATGGTCAAATCAGAAGGGATATAAGTGGGATTTATCCTTTTTATTTTTTACTTTTCACTTTATTCTAATATTATGCTGATGGTGTTGCTTGACAAAATTGATATTTAATTACTGAAAAATTCAAGATTTTAAGTATTGAAGATTTTAAGCGATATTTAAAAAATTATATTTTTTTATATTTTAGTAAATTTTAAATTTCAGACTTTAACATTAAATAGTCTTTTTATCACTTAAATATTACTTCGTTTCATTTTAAGTGATATTCAAATTCTATGTCAAACACAATTAAATTTAAATATTAAAATAGATATATCAAACAACATCTAAGTAAAAAGCAATCCAATGTTTTTCTCCTCAATAGGATTATAGGCCCCGTTTGGGAACCATTGTTTTTATTTTTGTTTCGGGAACCAAAAAGCAAAAATAATTCTTTGTTCTTGTTCTTATTTTCTCACCCAAAAGAATAAGAACAAAAAATATGTTTGAGGTCAAAAAATATATATTTGTTTTCTCTCTAACACACACACGCATATACACTCACACACATACACAGTCGTCGGTTCTCTCTTTCTCTCTCTTTCTCCAAAAGATTAAGGTTGAAGGTCGAATTGGGGGTAGAGGTCGAAGGGTTAGGGTTCCGGTTTCAAATTGGGGGTGGATGTTGGTTGTGGTGGTTGCAGGTGGTGGCGTCGTAGTGGTGTTGTGGTGGAGCCGATTGGTGTGTGTGTGTGTGTGTTGGTGGCGGCAGTGGTGGCGGCGGTGGTGGCGCGGTTGTTGGGCCAGGCGATGGTGACCATCCATTGTTCTTTTGTTTTCTGCACTATTCATCAAAATTGTTTCCAAAACAAAAACAAAATGAACAGTAAAAAACTCTTCAAAACATATTTTATTCTCATGAACAGTGCCAACAAAAACAAAAACATGCATTCCCAAACGGGCCCATAATGATGTCTTTGGTGATAGGTGTTCTCCAGTAGAGTCAGATTGTTTTGTAGTTCTTTTGGTGTATGTTTTAATAATACTTGATTACTTATCCCAAAAAAAAAAAAAATTATATATATATAAAAGGCAAAATTGTAAAATTGTAAGATACCCCCTGAACTATTCTCAAGTGAGTAAAATACCCTATGTACTATAAAAGTGAGCAAATCAGTCCCTCAAATTTTCAAAATTGAATAAATTGCCCCCCTAGACCCACTTTTTGAATATCAAATTATCATTGTACACATGTATTAACCTTTTGTAAAATATAAAAATAAGGGTTAACTTCATTCACACCCTTGAGGTTTGTTCTGTCTTCAATTAGACTCCCTCAAGTTTGACAAACTTCATTTACACCTCTTATTGTTTCAAACCCACATCATTTATACTCCCTAATGCCACTTAATACATAAACTACCCTCAATGGTGAGATATGTGGTTTTTGGAAACAATGATTTAATTTATTTACTACCCTCAAATTTTATTATCTCTATCCAACATTTTTGTCACTTTTAATATTATTATCTAGTTATAGAAATAATTATTTATATATATATATATATATAATTTATGCTGAAATTAATGGTAGTTCGAAAACAAAAGGTTGGTTCTGTCTATTGATCAAAAGATTTCCTCAATTGGTACCTAAAATTTAATAATTTTAAAACATATTTCCTGTTTCAGTGGTAAGGACTTCAATTGCCAAACAACAGAGTCATGACTTTAGATACTGAGAATAACAAATAAATAAATAAATAAAAAACTTCGGCATTAATTTTTTATTTTTGCATAAAAAAAATCGTTTATAGTAAAATATATATATAACAAATAATTTATATAACTAGATAATAATGTTAAACTTTAGGGGGTCTAATTGAAGATAAAAGATATTTTAGGGGTGTGAATGAAGTTAATTCTTATTTTTATATTTTACAATAGGTTAATACATGGGTACAATGGTAATTTGATATTCAAAAAGTGGGTTAATGGAGCAATTTGCTCAATTTTGAGAACTTGAGAAACTGATTTACTCAAATTTATAATACAGGAGAGTATTTTGCACTTTTGCCTATAGAAAAAGGTACATGCAAGCCATTTATTAAGATTAAATGCATAAAATTCCCTCAATTATGGTCATTGTTGAAGATAATTTCCCTGAACTATTTTTTATGCAACAAACTCCCTAAACTATAACAATTTATTGCAAAATGCTTCATTGTCATATTTATTTTCATAAATAACCAAAATACCCTTATATTGAATTATGGTTAATGCATTTGTTATTAGTTATTAACAAAAATTATAAAATAATTGATATTAATTTGATAGCATATTCATCACTCTCATATTCATAAATAAATACGTAATTTTTAAAATTTATTTATTAAATTATAATTTAAATAAAAATATTTAAAATAATTAAGTCATTAATTAGCAAACTTTATGTATATAACATTTAAAAAATATGTCTTTTAAGGTCTTTGCAGATATATTTTATGAAAACTTTTTTTATTTTTCCATAAAAAAAGTTTATACTTAAAACAAAATGTATTATTATTTAAATCAAACTAAACTTTAATGACAAGTTAATTATTAATAAAATAATTACAATTTATAATTTTATATTTATATTTTTCATTTGAGAATGTAATATAATTAAGGTGAATGTCATTATTAATATCTTACATAAGAGAAAAGAATATCGGTATTTAAAGAATGAAAAATTTAAGAATAATGGTAAAATAGTCATTTGTAATGAAAGGGGGATAGTTGTAACAAGTTAATAGTTCAGAGGGTTTTCGCAATTTACCCCCGTTAATTACTACTAACCGGAGATGATTCGGAAAAGCGTACAACGTTGGCTAAAGAAACCATAATTAAGGGGGTAAAAAGGGGAAAACACATGGAACAAGCTAACAGCAGTTTCAAGCAATTGTATTAACAAAGTTTAAGCTCACGTGATAAATAATCCCAATTCTAATACAATTACCCTTTCTATTCTCTATAATTTCACTTGTTCTGGGCCTCCTCCGTCTTTATCTCACCATCTGTTTTACACATATATACATATATATATATATATATATATATCATAGAGAGAGATACATCTAGGGTTAGGGTTTGATCTAGCTCAAATTCAGCAATGGAGGTGATTACAGAGGGAGTGAAAAACATTAACATCACCGATCAACACTCAAAGAATCGTATCCAGGTCTCCAACACCAAGAAGCCCTTGTTCTTCTACGTCAATCTCGCCAAGGTTTTTCCTCATCTCTCAATGTACTCCTCTATATATACTCTTCTATATATATATATATATATGTAGGTAGATATACACATGCATATGTATTATTCGGCTCACTTGTGTGGGTTTGCGTATTGAATATCGATCTAATTAAGTGATTTTAGTGGAGAATATATTAAGCTTTGTTTATTTATCGATTTATTTTTTGTATTACCTGTCAACGTTTCGCATTTAGAATGATTTAATCATTGTGCTCTGTTGTGATAATTTATATGCAGAGGTATATGCAGCAACACAATGAGGTGGAGCTGTCTGCACTAGGCATGGGTATGACCCTCTTACCTGCCATATAGATATATTATATATAATGTAACTTTTATCCAGATGTATCTATGTTATATCTTGGTGGGTTTGCATGATTTTATCCATAATGGTGGTGGTTTTTTTTTTTTTTTTTGTTAGAATTGGATGGTCTTCTTTGCTTATTATGTTGTACTACCATTAAATTGACTCATGGGAGATGGGTAACAAATAGTTTGCAGAATGCCTAATAGCTAATACGCTGGGATGTGCCCTCTTTGTCCCTTGCTCTGTTGTCTCAAGTGTGTTGTAATGTAATGCAGTGTGGTATTAGCTCGCTTTTCAAATTTATTTACTTAAAAGGGTGATATTGTAATTTTTTTTTGTGCTGTATGACAATATCACTATATGTTTTGGGCATTCCCTTGGCGAAAGATTTGGGGAAGAGGGGCAATATATTTTTGTGCAGCTAGTTTAACTAATTGATTTTGGAACAATTTTTGATTAGGCAAGCCATGACACTTAGGTTAATCCTACTGTTCATGTGATTTCACTGCTTTGAAGTGTTTTGTTGGAGCTTTGGTTTGATAGGCCGTAGGCGAAAACTTTAAGAATTCTCCCATCACCGAAATCAACTCTATTTACTTTGAGTATTGAAAAAACTGGGCTTAATCTATAATTATTGTTACAATACTGTCATGAGAAGAAAACAAAGACAATTGGATGAATCTTAAATGTTTTTATTGCATAAATGTACGATTTATTCAGAGGATATAGCTGCCACATGTGTTCTATAATAGCTTTATACCTTGGTCTGTGTTAATTCAGTATTTTTGTTATTGTCCTGGTCTTTTGTGTTTTTTGCTTGTGCACTTCCGTTGAGACTTTGGCACTTCTTTTTCAGTTTACCTCTTCCATAATTGTGATACAAAGGTAGTGCAGGAGTGAACATTTATTTTATTGTTTTGGCTACGCTTTTGAAGATTGACTTTATTATCTTTTGTGTTACTGGCTTTGAGTTGCTGTGATTACCTAATATACTTTTTATGATCTAATCTTAAACTCCTATGCAAGCTTATGTTCTCTGTTACAAACATTGGCTGTTAGAAAGAAAATGAAAAACGGTCTCTTCATTATTTCAAATGTAACTTTGATTGTCATCCTTGCCTTACCTATAGTCCAAAGTGGTACGTCTGTATATGAACATCTGTGACTGAGTGAGTTTATGTGTTTATATTTAAAATTTTTGTTTTAAAAAAGCAGGGATTGTGTGTATCGGCATTGTGCTATGATAGGTGCACTCTGCCCGAAAGAGTTCCCTGCAACATTGATCTGGGGAAGATGGGCAGTTGTGTTTCATTCCTTCTATTGAAACTTCCAACAATCATCTTCTCCACATTTCTTTCTCTTATATTTTCTGTACTTATAATTAAAAATAAATATACTGTAGTCCAAGTTTTTTGTATTTGTTCGACAAGAAATAAAGAATATTTTATTTACATGCTTGTCCACATCCTGGATCAACTCTGTATATTATGGAAGTTGTTGGGAGACAGAAAACTTATTGGTATTCAGTTTGTTCTGTAGAATGGTTTTGAACATGGAAAACAATTAAGTGTTGATCATCTTTATCAAATATAGTTTAGAATGATGGTAGCAAACCACTGGTATGCGTTTTAAATCCCCAAATAATAAGCTTCAAAGTGCCAATTCTAGTAATTTTCATTTGGGAACATAATTGTTTGCTGTTGTGGTTTACTTGTTTAAGTTTGTTCACTACCATGGTGAAGCTCTAATTATCCTGAGCGTGGAAATCTTAGATGTCCTCAAGTTTTTTTGTCTGTTTCTGATGGAGAATCATAGAAATTTTATCATTGAGTTAATTTGCATTTAAATGAAACAAAATGCATGATTATTTTTCCCTGAAAGGTAAGCACTAACCGAACATTATATTGTTGTTGGTTGTGTAAAATGTTTTATATGTTAGTGTTAGTTCTTTGTATCATGTCCAAATGAAACCCCCCAAAAAAGAGAGGTATCTTTATGGTAGTCTTAATTTTTCTCTATATGTTTGTACCCGTGTTTGATGAGTTCATTTTATTATATCTGCAGCTATTGCCACAGTTGTCACCATAGCAGAAATCCTGAAAAATAATGGATTTGCTGTTGAGAAGAGTAAGTTTCTTTATCTTGTGTGAATTTCTTTATTTTTCAAAATGTAAGCAAATTGGTGATTTTTCGTTCATTGAGTTGTAATGGTAATAATCTGCAGAGATCATGACTTCTACTGTGGATGTGAAGGATGATTCAAGAGGACGTCCCATCCAAAAAGCCAAGGTGAGTTTGGGATGTTATTATTATTTGTCAGATAAGCAAGGGTTCATATGCGAAACTCATGGATAGTAAAAACTTGCGACATTTTTATGATTTTCTCCTAGCAACAAATGGAGTATTTATCGGGCTATTTTCAAAATATAAGGTGTTTGCCATATCTGGGTATTTTAGTTGATCAGACAATGATTCTTCATATAGAAGAGAAGGGGAGGCGGGGGATTCCATTGTCCAAATTTTGTGTGTTTGGGACTGGTGGAAACTTTTGGCATTAGCTCTAAGACTCTTACTTGTGTTACCACTTATCGGCTTGGCAGCCCAAGCTTTTGTAACTTTTATAGAAACAAAAACTTCTGTCTTTTCAATTTTACGTTTACCCACAAGATCAGTTTTCCGCTTGCATTCTTTATCTTTCAGAAAATGCTATTGATTCATTCTTGTACACCTTTAGAGGTTAGTTATATCCCGTCTGTCTTGTTTTTCAGATCGAGATATTGCTTGGGAAGACCGAGAACTTTGATGAGCTGATGGCAGCTGCTGCTGAGGAGAGGGCCCTTGCTGGAGATGGGGAAGAACAGAGTTAAAGGATGGCTTTTCTTTATAACTACTAGTTTGTTGGTCTTACCTCCTAGAGCTTGAGTGAAAGCACTTAAATCATTCAATTTTCTTAAATTGTAGACATTTACGGTATTATTGTTAACCGACTTGAGTTTGGTAGCTGTGAAGATACCTCCTAGGAATTCAATATTCAATTTTGTTATTTGATTGATTATTTTTTGTTTATGAATGTTCCTGATCTGGTGTTAGTTTTGGTGAGTTGTTAAAACTATGCATCAAGAGTTGAAAGATTTCTTGAAATTCCTTTCTGCAATTTTTCTTTAGGTTTGAAGAATTCTCTATTCTCTAACTCGGCAACAATGATGGTTATTTGTGCTCGTTTAGGAGACCATAAATAAATTAAGATCAGGAATAAAAACATTCAACACGCATTTTCATTTGTTAATGTTAAAATTAAATATAATTTGGCTCAATTAAAAGGTATCCATTTTTGGAACGGAACTTGAGCTTATAAAACGGGGGTAAAACGTATTGCTTCATTTTAAATCACTGCAATAGTTTTAGATCCATTAATCTCCAAAAATGTCATTAGACAATAGGTTTTTTTCTTTTTTTTTTTTGTTTGTTATGGTGTTTTTGGGATAATGAAGGTCAGTTCGCCCAAAACTTAAAGTATAGTGGTATTATCTGCACTTTGTTAAACCGATGTTATATTAATTCAAGATCATTTTTGTCCAATGCAAAGATTATAATTTTTTTTTTTTAAGTATGAGCATTTTCGGCATGTCAAATATTTTTGAACTAAACTCCCTAAATCAATAGTTTAGGGGTGGTTTTAGCATGATTTGCCCTAAATGAAAAATAATGAATTTTTTTTTTTGTAAGTAAATAATGAAAAATGTTACGTGCAAATTATATGCAAATTCCGTTCTCAACTTTTCTCTTTAGAAATTTACATCCAGTATGTCAAACAAATTCATATAGATCACACTGCGCTAACTATATCCATAATTATAATAGAAAATACCATAACTATAGAAATATATGTCAAGAGTGCCCAGTTCCTCTTGATTTGGGTAAATTGAGGAAGAAACTGTCACAATGATAAGTTTATGAGTAATGCACGAGTCATGACTAAAATTAGCATTTTGATAAGAAATGCACGAGACATGACTACAATTAGTAGGTAGTTCATGTACTTTTTATGTTTCGTCCAAAATTTAATATTTTGAATGACTTGGACATTATATATAGTTTCACTTCCCCATATTAATTTAAGAGTAATTTAGTGGAGGAACTTACTCCTCTTGAGGTAGAATGTAACTATTTCTTAATACTATTTGAACCTATTGTTGAAAAGAAATGAATTCTTTCTCATGAGAAAGTTGAGGTATGGGAGAAAATTAATAATAAAATTACTGTCATAATATTAGCGAGTACGCTTTTAGAGCAGCCCCAGCTAAGAGTTCCCACTTCCTCAATTAACAGTAGGGTGGCCGGATTCTGAGCTGGGTTTAGTGGGAGAAGGCTTGACTGCGTCCATCATCATGGAGCGCTGTTCGTTCAGCGCTTGAACTGCTCTAAGGCAACACCTATTAATTACTAAAATATCTTCTATAAATTTTTGGACATATATACACGGTAACGTGACAATTTTAAATGTAGGAATACTCAACACATTAGTGTTTCTCTTTACGAGTTGTTATGGAGATAGGATCTCAGTTGTTCTATAGCAATCATACTATTTTATTTTTCTATATATGCTTTTCTTATGCTTCACATTTAAAATAGTGAAATTTTTTATTTTTATCTTTCTCCCCTTATCACAAAAAAACAAGTATGTCTCATACTGACTAAATAATTCATAATAGCTCTTTAAATCTCATATCTATATTGGATTAAAACAAAGTCAACATAATGATAGAAATAGTAATTGGAAAGGCAATGTTTTCTGTGGGACGTATTTATGGTCATATTTTTTCCATAAGGATATTTGATATTATATAAACTATATAAAATTATGATACAATTAAAAAAATATTCAATGGAATTCATCTTTTCATCCCTAATTCTCTGCTTAAAAAAAAGTGTCTATTTTATATAAAATTAGTATCACAAAAAATTATTTTAAATTTTGGGCTAGAATTCAAAAGTATTTTTAATAGGATGGTCTCTTATTGGAGACAATATTTAAAACTTTAAAAATTGTTGTTTGCAAATTTTGTAATATAAAATATACTCTCTCTTTTTCTTTTCTTTTTTTAATTCTGATTTCACCATGTGTATCGCACGTCTTTATCCTAGTAATAGTATAAAGAAAAAAAAATCATAAAGAGAAAGAACTTGGTACGTAGTTGACCCTTCATAGTTTTGCTACATCTGTTAAGTGTAGTTGATAGTGTTTAACTATATATTGTCCATTACAATTAATTATTCTAGTTAATTTTTGAACAACTATTTTTATTCCATAGAATATAGATCAACTAAATCACTCCACAAATAATTTTCGAGTTCAAGCTAGCTATATAAACTTTAGTTACCTACAAAAATGAAAAGAAAATATTTATTAGATTTTGTTACATTATAACAAATACGGGATTTTGCCACAAAATATTTTGTGGCTAAAAGTTCGTTTTCCCCTCTTTTGTATTGTGACCTTTAAGAACTGCAAATGTGTCTATTTGCCCTAATTTTTCAAGTGGGGATGTTTCATATTTGACATAATCCACTCATTCAAATTGTTTTGGGTTTGATCGTACCAAAAAAAAAACTATTTTTGATTAAACTGGTGGTTCTGAACTAAACTATTTTTCTCACTAAAAAAGCTAAATACAGAAACTAGTTATTTCTCGTATTAAAATTTTCATTTGTATTAAAGTACTTTTGTTATAATTTTTTTATTTATATTAATTATTCACTTATAATGAAAATTATGATAGTTGTGTTTTGCTTTAACCATAACAAAATGTCTTAATTTTTATATAGTATATTTGTAAAAATTACAATTAATCACTGTAAGTGCAGAAAAATTACACAATAGAAATTTTGTTGGAAGTCCTTTTTTCATTAATCAAAGTCCTCTATTTATACAAGTTTGTGATAAATGGGTCAAGCCCATGTACTTAGGTTTATCAACCCCTTAAATCAAGGGATTTGATAAACCCTAATCTTATTTGGACTCTTCATACTATAATTGGATTACTTTTTGCCTTGTGGTCCACACTTTAGCTTCTAGAAATTTCCATGGGCCCATTGTTATTTTCGGCCCACTTGTTTTCAGCCTGTTTGTCTTCCGGCCCATCGGTCTTTGGCCCATCCGTCGTCGGCCCATCGGTCCTCCACCCATTCGTCGTCGGCCCATCAGTCCAGTGGCCCACTTATAATTGGGCCAAATATTTCAACCATTACACAGGCCCCTGAGGTTATGGGCTTGACATTCTTTTTAAAGCCCATGACCTAATAAATGTAAATACCTATGTATATATATAATAATAGCTTTTATGGGAAATGAAGGTAATGAGTTGGCATGTCATCATTGCCTATTTAATGGTGTGCCCAAAACGTGAGGTCATTTCTCCCTTAAATCTCGCACCATGACGGCTTTGGCGTGCCTTTCGGACTTCGTGCAGCCTTTTTGGCTTCCTTCTCTCCTTCTATAAAAACCCCCTTATTCTTCACTTCTCATCACATTTCCATATTTTGTAACTCTATATTCTTGTCTCTGCCTTCTTTAGTTCTTCATTACTGGGATTCGTATCTTTGTCATTGCCGTCGTTCATTCCGTCGCTCATCTCAGATACCATAGAAACCTGCTGTTACTCAGAGCTTTCGTAACTCTTCCTTCGTCAATTAAGTAAGTCGATCGGTCTTTCTTCTTTCTTTAATTTATCGCCTTTACCCCCTTCTGTCTCTTCTACATTTCTTAACATTATGTCCGATAGTGACGATACCCGGTCGGTAGAGGAAGTAGTTTTACCTTCTGCCTCAGGTACCGATTCTACAAGCAGTGACACTCCCCAGCCTGTTTCTAAAGGAACCAGAAAGACCACTCTCGAAAGTACTAACCTTCCGGGTTCCTCAGCGACCGGTCCTGCGAAATCCAAACCTTCTGAACCTTTCGTAGTGGCCCCACTTAAGACGACCCGACCTGAAGTGGACGTCAAACACCTTCGGGCTGAGACCCATGTTCCCCAGGACGTTGATGTGTCCCCCTATCCTGGTTACCTAGACTTTACCCAGAGCCAGGGCCTAGCCCCCGGTAGCATTCTGCTGTCGGCCTCTCATCTTAGGGTTCTAATGTTTCCTCTTCATCCCTTTTTTCACTATGTATTTTTCATGCTTGGGTTGCACCCTCTTCAACTGAACCCGAACAACATTAGGATCATATCCATGCTACTGTTGTACAATAGGGATATGGATCTGAACTTAGGGCTGGCCGACCTCCTCCTTTGCTATTTTTTCCAAAATGCCAGAGCGAGTAGAGGTAGATACAACCTTTTCCCCTTTCACGGCCGCAACATCTGTACCGATACTGAAAAATCGGACAAGGGATGGAAGGAACGAATGGTAGTAGTGAGTGGCAATTGGTCATACCCTTTTTCTCGTATTTTCCCGATCCCCAATAAGTTCGGTCCCATTCGCCTGCCTATCTACCGCCCCCTTCATAAGGCTTCTTGCCTCTGTGACCATTGTGACCTTCACCGGGGGAACTATGCCTTCAAATTTCTAGGTTACGAGGACAAGGATCTTCCCCTTACCTTTATAAAACAGCGGATAGGTCTCTTGAAAACCCATGTCTGGGGCAAGACTCGATCAGCTACTGACCTGCTGACCATGGACAATCTTGAATCGATCTCTAACTTGGGCGCTGGTGTTGACAGGATGGACCTGCCTGACAAACCTATGTCCGCCAGAATCCCTCAACTTCCCGAAGGGATTACACCTGTTGATGCTGTGCCGTTGTCAACAGCACCGCCTTCGACTTCGGTGCCTCCTCCTGTTCGGAGTCCGCCAGCACCACTAGCGCAGAACCCATCGGTTCCTCCTCCGTCTCCTGTCAATGCTCCGACTGTGAGGACCCGATCCAGTACAACTGGTGGAGTGGGTACTAAAAGGACAAGGGCACAAGCCGAGAATGTTTCTTCAAGCAAGGCTCCTGCTGCCCCTGAATCATCCCAAGCTCTGATCCCTTGGGAGCCTAAGTTTCTGCTGCCAGATGGAACTCCGGTTTGTGCTGATCAAATCACCTTTAACCATCCGGAAGCTCTTCGGGCTATGGCCAAAGGTATCTGGACACCAGCTGATAGGGCGGCTCAGTCAAAAATCACCAGGACTGATCTGGCTAAGAAGACTTCGATAATGGTTATAGAGGTAAAAGACTTCAATCATCAGTTTGTGTTTTCTATTTCGTTTGTTGACCGTTATTTGTATAATAATCCAATCTTTGTTGCGCAGCTTCTCTACGGCGTTCAGGCCTACAATAGCCTCCTTGAGACTGATGTCAGAGAGATGGCCGGTATGAAGGCTCAAATAAAACAGAATGAGATCCACCGGGTTTCTTTGGTCAAGGAGGCGGATGGTCTTCGCCAGACCGTTTCTGAGCAGAAGACTCTTCTGGAAACCGGTGAGGCGGAAAAGCAAACCCTGATTGCCGAAAAGCTGGTTCTGGCTGCCGAGCTGGAAAAAGCGAAAGAGGTTGTTAGGCAGATGGCAGCTGAAAAAGCTGAATCTGATAAACTCTTGGCAGAATCAGAAAGACTTCTTTCCCTGGAGCGGGAAAAGGTTGAGGTGTGCCGTCTGGGAGGGCTTGACATGTTCAAAAGATACAGTGTCATCTGTGACCTCCGAGCGGTCAGGGCCTGGAGATGTAGGCATGAAATGGAGCATATCCCTCTGGAATCTAGGGAATTCAAGACCGCAGAGGCATTCGATGCCCATATGGGAATACCCTTTCCTTATGAAAACCCTCCTGCCTCTGAGAACGAGGAGCGTTTTGCTGCCATCCTGAAGGGGAAAGAATACCATCCTCCCGAACAGTAGCTAGGACTTTAAATGTTCTTGTTTCCCCCAATGGGCTAATTTCTTGTAACTTCCTTTATTTTTAATGAACAAGAACTTTTATCCCTTTTTTTCAGTAATTATTCGTCCTTTGTGTGGGTTTTTATCGTTTCGTACTTGTCTTAAATCGAGCCTTCGGACATATGGCCCCTGAGGCTATTTATTATTTATTTTAACTTCACACATTTAGGAAATTTCAGGGAGTCACAAAGCCTTCGGGCAATGAGCCCCTGAGACTCGATTCTATCCACTGATTAGTTCAAATCAGATTTGAATTCAAATACATGGGAAATTTTAGCAAATTGTGAAGCCTTTCGGGCATTTGGCCCCTGAGGCTTGATTTTATCCTCTGGTTTGTTCAAATCAGGTTTGAACTCAAACACTTAGGAAATTTTAGCAAATTGTGAAGCCTTCGGGCATTTGGCCCCTGAGGCTTGATTTCATCCTCTAGTTTGTTCGAATCAGGTTCGAACACAAACACTTAGGAAATTTTAGCAAATTGTGAAGCCTTCGGGCATTTGGCCCCTGAGGCTTGATTTCATCCTCTGGTTTGTTCGAATCAGGTTCGAACACAAACACTTAGGAAATTTTAGCAAATTGTGAAGCCTTCGGGCATTTGGCCCCTGAGGCTTGATTTCATCCTCTGGTTTGTTCGAATCAGGTTCGAACACAAACACTTAGGAAATTTTAGCAAATTGTGAAGCCTTCGGGCATTTGGCCCCTGAGGCTTGATTTCATCCTCTGGTTTGTTCGAATCAGGTTCGAACACAAACACTTAGGAAATTTTATAATCCAAGAGCCTTGCATAAAAATAGAACTTATCTTTATCGAGATGAACTTGAAAATCATGAAGCAGAGGTACCAATATCGGGCACAGATGCTTCGTAACAATGGTGTCATAGAAAGACACAGTTTTATTTTCTTAACAAGAAAAGCAACTATCTAAGGATAATACCTCTTTAACCGATAGGCATTCTGAGAGTTGGACTCGAGGCGGCCTGTTTCGTTCTTCCGAACCCGATAAGCACCACGTCCGATAACCTCAACCACTGTGTAAGGTCCTTCCCATGTCTCTCGTAATTTGCCTACAATCCCAATCTTCCTTCTGAGCACCATGTCGCCTACTTGGAATTCTCTCCTTTTGACTTTCTGATTGAATCGTGCTCTTACCTGCTGCTGATAGGCAGCTAGTCTTATCCCAGCAGCTTCCCTTCTTTCCTCTAGGAGGTCCAGATCATGGGCTAAATGTTGATTGTTCGGTCCTTCTTCCCATGCTTGACTCCTTAAAGTAGGTACCCTTAGCTCGGTCGGGATAACTGCTTCAGCCCCATAAGCCATGGCGAAAGGGGTTTCCCCGGTTGGCTGTCTTGGAGTAGTCCGATAGGACCACAATACCTCAGGCAATTTCTCTAGCCATGCCCCTTTTGCGTCTTCAAGTTTTTTCCTCAATGTATCAAAAATTGTTCTATTCGTCCTTTCGGCTTGCCCATTTCCCTGCGGGTAGCCGACGGAAGAAGTGTTCTGATTGATCCCATGCTTTGCTAAGAATGCTTGAACCCTTCTGTTGTCCAGGTTGGTGCCATTATCCATCATTATGGTTCGGGGTAGGCCGAATCTACAGATGATGTGGCTCCAGATGAATTTTATGACATGGCTGCCTGTTATGGTGGGATATGCCTCCGCTTCCACCCATTTGGTAAAATAATCGGTAGCCAGGAGAACATGCGTTGTACATCGTATTGCCTGAGGAAGGGGCCCCACTATATCCATCCCCCATCGGGCAAAAGGGTGAGGGACAATAGTTGGGTTTAAGAACTCGGGCGGTGGATGAATGGCATCCCCATGAAACTGGCATTTTTTGCAATGTCTGACATAAATTTCAGCGTCTCTTGCCAGGTAGGGCCAGAAGTACCCCTGGGTGAGGACTTTATGAGCTAGGGATCTTCCTCCGGAATGATTGCCACAAGCTCCTGCATGAATCTCTTCCATAACTGCCGATGCCTCGGAGGGGGTGAGACATCTCAAGTATGGTCCGGAAAAAGACTTTCGGTATAGGTGGCCGTTGTATAGGGCATATCTGGCTGCCTTCATTCTTATCTTCCGGGCTTCTGATTTAGATTCAGGCAATGTACCAAATCTCAGATAATCTACTATCGGATCCATCCAACTTGGTTCCCATGGGATGACCATTACTTCTTCGGGGGGTTTCAAGCTGGATCGGGCGATGAAGTCCATTGGCACAGTGCGAGTCATGCTTTCTTTTGTGGCGGAGGCTTGGTTGGCCAGATGATCTGCTGCAGAATTGTCCCCTCTGGGAATCTGTTCAAAGTTTATTTGCTGGAACTCTTCGGCCTCCCTTAGAACCAGATTCTTATAGGCTTCCATCTTCGGCTCTCGGGTTTCGTACTCCCCATTTAACTGTCGCACGACTAGCTGGGAGTCACTTCGCACCTCTGCTCTTTGAACTTGAAGGCTTCGGGCTAACCGAATTCCTGCAAGGATGGCTTCATACTCTGCTTCGTTGTTAGAAGCTGGAAATTCCAGTCTAACGGATTGTTGGATTTTAGTACCATCCGGTGTCACGAGTACTACTCCAATTCCTGCTCCGTTAATGTTGGATGATCCATCCACGAACACGACCCACAATCCAGGCTCAACCTCTTCTGTCCAGTCAGTAATTTCTGTCTCCAGCAGGAAGTCAGCTACTGCCTGTCCTTTGATGGCCGTTCGGGGGACATAGGTTATGTCGAAAATTCCCAATTCAATCGCCCATTTTGATACTCTCCCAGATAACTCAGGTTTCGCCATTATGGACCTGATCGGAGTTACGGTAGGTACTATAATTGGGTGTGCTTCAAAATAATGCCGCAGACGTCGTTTAGCATTGACCAGCAATAGTACTAGCTTCTCCTGCTTTGAATAACGGGTTTCTGTATCAGCAAAGGATTTGCTGGTGTAGAAGACTGGTTTCTGGTACCCTTTGCCCTCCTTGACCAGAGCGGCGCTGGTAGATGTTACTGAAACGGCCAGATATAGGTGCAGCGGCTCATCGGCTTCAGGGGTTGCCAGGATCGGGGGCTTCGTCATGTAACTTTTGAGTTGGTGCAAGGCCTCCGCTTGTTCGGGCCCCCAGACTTCTCCTTGTGCCGCTCTTATTGCCTGGAAGAACGGCCTGCACTGATCGGTTAACCGAGAGATGAAACGACTGAGGGCCGCTATTCTCCCGGTTAGCACCTGGATTTCTTTCCTAGACTTTGGCTCAGCTGTCTCTACGAGAGCTTTGACTTGTGTAGGGCTAGCTTGTATTCCCGTCCGATCAACTATGTGCCCCAAAAATTGGCCTGAGGATACTCCGAAAGAACATTTGGCTGGATTGAGTTTCATATTGTACTTCCGGAGGGTGTTGAATACCTGCTGCAGATCGGCAAGATGGTCTCCTTTTTCCTTGCTTTTGACCACCGTGTCATCGATGTAGGCTTCGATGGTGGATCCCATCATCCCTTGGAACACCCTTCTGACCAACCTCTGATAGGTAGCACCTGCATTCTTTAGTCCGAAAGGCATAACTGTATAACAAAATGTACCTGACTCAGTGATGAAGGCAGTCTTTTCCTGGTCCTCCGGAGCCATTCGGATCTGGTTATAGCCAGAGTATGCATCCAGAAAGCTCAAGCGTTCGAATCCTGCGGTGGCATCTACCATCTGGTCGATCTTTGGTAAAGGGAAACAGTCTTTTGGGAATGCTTTGTTCAGATCAGTGAAGTCGATACATACCCTCCACTTGCCGTTCTTCTTCTGGACCACCACCACGTTTGCCAACCAGGAAGGATACTGGACCTCTTTTATGAATCCTGCTTGCAGAAGTCGATCAACTTCTTCGGCTATGATCTGGTTTCGATGGGCACCCATTCGTCTTTGTTTCTGTCTAACTGGCTTTGCGCCGGGATCCACATTAAGAGAATGTAGGGCAACTGATGGATCAATACCGGTCATGTCCATATGGCTCCACGCAAATATGTCAGCATTGGATCGGAGAAGGGATTCCATTTCCTCTTTTTCTTGTGGATTAAGGCCTGAACCAACATAGGTAAACCTTTCAGGGCGATCGTGACAAATTTGAACTTCCAGTAATGGTTCAACTGCTATCGGTGATCCCGAACCGCCCTCCTGTAATTGCTATTTGGCATCAAGTACTGTCTTGGACTGCGATTTCTGTTCTGGTTCCGTTCTCCTTTTTAGACTTCTCATAGTGACTGCATAACACTCCTTTGCCGCTACCTGATCGCCCCTGATATCGATTACGTCAACTCCGTTCGGATCAATACACCGTATGACCTGATGCATGGTAGAAGGGACTCCGTTCATACGATGGATCCATCCCCTTCCCATGAGGAGATTATAGGAAGGTTTGACATCCACCACCACGAAAGTCTCTCGGAGTGTGCGCCTCGCTGCCGTTACTGGCAGTTGGATTTCCCCCACTGGTTCCACTCTCTTTCCATCGAATCCTGCTATCGGGCTTCTGGATGGGACTATTTCTTGGGGGTTGATCTCCAGTTTCTCAAAGGCCCATTTGGTGATAATGTTGGCACTGCTTCCTGGATCGACCATTACCCTCTTGATCAGGCAGTTGGAGACCATGAGGGAGATGACCAGGGGGTCGTCATGAGGTGTCTGAATATTCTGCATATCCGCAGAGGTGAAAGTAATCCGGGCATCCTCTCTCGGGCTTTGAAACTTGGAGACTTCTCCAACCCTTCGTAACTTCTGGGCTTGCCGCATCTGTGATCTACGAGCTTCTTCCGCTTCTGACCGACTGGGCCCTCCATGGACCATGTGAATGACCCGTACGAGTTGTCCCATAGCCCCCCTGGTAGGGGCATGCGTTGCTTGATCTGGTCGGGCTCCTTCCTTGGCAACATACTCAGTCAATTCTCCTTTTGCAATCATGGCTTCCACCTGTCTTCTGAGGCTTCTGCACTCATTAGCGTGGTGCCCGTACTCGCCATGGAAGGCGCAGTGCCTTGACATATCCCTTTGGTCCATCGGCTGTCTGATGGGAGGTGGCGACCGGTAGATTCCTTTGCCCTTTGTTTCCTGGTACAGTTTTGCCAAGGTCACTTTTAAGGGGGTGACCTTCTCCTCAAACCTTGGTCGTTTCATTGGGGCTGGGGAAGGAGCAGGAGGTGCGCTCGGTCTTTTCCGGTCTGGTGCCCGATCCTTTACCCTGGATGGTTCGGACGCTCTGGCCTCTACTGTTGCAAAGGCGGTCCTTCTTTGTCGTATCGCCAACTCCTCCTCTATTCGGAGGTGTCCTTGTGCCCTAGAATTGAGCTCTCCAATATCGGCTGGCGGCCTCTTGACTAGGGACTGATGGAACTTTGTTCCAGGTATCAGGGCCATTCTGAAGGCTTCAACGGCTGAATGTTGATCGCAGTTGTCAATTGAAGACATCTCCACATTGAACCTTGAGACAAAACTTTTCAGGGATTCGCCCTTTTCTTGGATCATGGTGAACAGACTGGAGATAGTCTTCTTCTGCCTTTTATTGCCAAAGTACTGTGCGATAAATAACTCGCAAAGTCTGAGCCAACTACCGATCGATCGAGTCGGTTGCTTTTTGAACCACAGGAGGGCTGCTTCGGTCAGGTTGGTGGGGAAAACTTTGCAGAGTAAGGCCTCGTTTTCGTTGTAAACATTCATCTTGGTATGGACGTGATAGATGTGTTCGGTTGGATCTTTTGTACCATCGAACAGGGTGAACTTCGGTAACCTGAACCTTTCCGGGTAGGGCACGCTGGTGATCGAGACGGTGAATGGTGTTTGAACGGCGTCTATGGATGCCTCGGATGCCAGATCGATAGGGGTTTGTACCTTCAGGTCCCTAAGCACATCCCGCTGGAATCTGGACATGATTTCCTCCAATTTTTTCATGGTCAGGACCTCCTCCGGATTATGCGCCCCAAGGACCTGTAGGGATGACTCTGCTTGTTCCTCACGATCGTTGTGGGCACTAGCGGGTAGGTCATCCATGTGTGCCTGGCGGCCAACAGACCGTTCGTGCTGTGCGGACTGCTCGTCGTCATGGGTCTCCTGTGGATTCTGTAGTTGAGCCAATTTTGCCGCCAATTCAGCGTTCTGCCTTTCTAACTCGGCAGTCCTCTCCTCTAGGGCTCGTCTGATCGGATCTTCTGGTTGCTGGCCTCCGTTTGGAGGTAAATCGGTATGTTGTGAACGTGTGATCGCCATTGTTGGTACTAATCTTAGCTTTTTTGCAGAGGGTGAGAAACTTATTGAAAAAGGATTTCAATAATAGGTTTTCCCACAGACGGCGCCAATTGTGTAAGTGCAGAAAAATTACACAATAGAAATTTTGTTGGAAGTCCCTTTTTCATTAATCAAAGTCCTCTATTTATACAAGTTTGTGATAAATGGGTCAAGCCCATGTACTTAGGTTTATCAACCCCTTAAATCAAGGGATTTGATAAACCCTAATCTTATTTGGACTCTTCATACTATAATTGGATTACTTTTTGCCTTGTGGTCCACACTTTAGCTTCTAGAAATTTCCATGGGCCCATTGTTATTTTCGGCCCACTTGTTTTCAGCCTGTTTGTCTTCCGGCCCATCGGTCTTTGGCCCATCCGTCGTCGGCCCATCGGTCCTCGGCCCATTCGTCGTCGGCCCATCAGTCCAGTGGCCCACCTATAATTGGGCCAAATATTTCAACCATTACAATCACTTAAATATTCTTTTGCTCACAATATATTTAGGAGATTTTGACACGTAATTTATATCGTTTTAAGAAATTATTTAAAAAATTGGCTTCAAATATTAAATATAAATTTATGCACATTTAATGGAAATTAGGCCATTTTAAATAACATGATTTTTTTCATCTTGTAATAAGAAAAATAAAACATTAAGTTGATCTCTAAAAAAGTTTAGCCGTTGGAAGAATTATGCAACAAAATTGAATAATTCAGTTCGTTTTCTATACAAAATTCAGTTCAACTGAACTATATGTAAATTCAGATATGCTACTACAAAATTATATAATAATGTGCGAATGTGATACCGTGATACATGGAGAAGAGTTCTTGTGAGTTCAACGAATGTTCTAAGTTTGATTCTTAAAAAGGATGTTACAATACGTATGTATATACCTACACACATTTATATATGATGATTATTAGCATATACTACTCGAAATTGATAAAATACTTTCACGTTATGAAGAAGTTATGCATTTTTCTTATTATTTTTTTTAAAAAAAAAGAAAAGAAAAAAGTGATGCATTTTTGTCATGTATAGTGTACTTGCTGGAATTGCAGAAACTGCTTATCCAATTAATAGTGCTCCAATTTTTCATTCCAATACACCTAAGGGTCGGTTTGGTTGCGCGAATTTGGAATTGTATTGGAATTGAAATATAATGGTATTTCAATTCCACAAATGCAATTCCAAATACATTGTTTGAATGTGTTTTAAAATTTGAGTGTAATTGAAATTGAGTCTCAAACTTAACCCAATTTGAATGTAAGAAATCATAACTTTAAAATCAAATTAGACAATATAGATAAATATATATATATATATAGGTATAAGTATGCAAGTAGAGGTATGAATATATATGTATGTGTGTATATGCATGTGTATGTGGATGTGTATATGTGTAAGTTTAGCTGTATGTGTTTATGTGTGTATATATGTGTGTGTGGCTATATAATGTGTGTATGTGTATTTATATTTATATATATATATGCCCTTTATGAGTACGTATATATGCATACGGTATGTATATATATGTATATATATTTTTATATATAAGCTTGTGTATATATATATATATTTGTATATAACAAGTGTTTGTGTGTATAGGCATATGTATATATATATGTATTTATGTCCTATATATATATATATATTTATGGAGAGTATTTTGTGAGTTAAGATTTAAAGAAGATGTGAAATTCTTCTCCTTATTGAATTCAAGTTGTGGAATTGGTATATTTGAAATTACATTTCAATTCCAATTCCAATTCCAAAGTATTTTGTTACATCCAACCAATAGATTTGGAATTGGAACCCATGATATTTGTAAATTGTAAACATCTCAATGCAAATAAATCAAATTTTTTGTTCCCAAAGGATCACACATGTTTATCCATACATCAATAGATAGGGCGAGAGAGGGGCTCATGAAATCAAAGCAGAAAAAAAAAAAAAACTTTGAGCCCCAAAAGTATGAAGAAACATCATCTTCTAACCAGTTAATAAACTCGATACTCCTATTACAAGCTCCAGAATACAACACAGTCTGATAGATGGATCTCATTTCGACTTCCCTTTATTCGGAGGTCCTTTCTTCGACGTTTTTTTAAGAGGCTTCTTCTGTGTTTTTAACTTGCTTGAGGTTGATGAAGGCCTCCCTTGTTGATTATTTCTTCTCTTCTCCTTCTTCACGTTATACATGTTAACAGCCTGTTTATCATAATAGCATATACAAGGTTTAATCGATAGGCAAAGGTTTTGTCTCTAAATACTAGCTTATAATTTTAATAACCTGAATATGTATACTATTTTTTTTCAGACATACCTTCTCAACATTGAGTATCTCATGAGAATTCTTGGAGATTAACCTGTTCAGAATTTTCTCAGTTTGCTGCCTCTCGAGTGAGCCCATTCCCGACCCTTCCACGACTGGTAGGAACTGAATGCAGACAAAGGAAAAAATAATAAATTCTATAAGTAACTGCAATGAAGGATAGGCATGTTTGGAGACTTGAAGGCCAGACTTCAAACCTTGCGATACTTCTTCTCATGTTTCAGTGGCTTTTCACCTGGTAACTTCTTGTCAAATTTCCCACCACTAGCTGTTGCAGTTGCTGCCATTCCAGCAACATTTTGTAGTTCTTCTTTACTAACTTTCCTAGGTGCTGCTTGGGTTCCGGTTATGGGTAAGGCTCTCGCTGCAAGTTGAACATGGCTGAAGACAAACATAGAAGTTACAATGCAGGTAGATAAAAGGATGCCTTTATCTGAAGCACATAATACACATTCCATCACATCAAAGGAGTCAAAATGTGCTAACATCTCAATAAATACAACAGGAAATCCCAAATCCATTGAGCTAAAACACCAAAACAAGTCTAACAAACAATGATTATACCCAACTTGAGAAGCGCCTTCCTAAATCATTCATTCAACCAAAGACTTCATTCATAACCTCTCTAATATTCTCTAAATATTACTTGGTGGCACTGGATCTCTCTATCTCGGATCTTTTGGAGAATGGCACCTCTTTGTCTTTGGTGGTGCATTTGGATGGAACGCAATAGGCCTTGTTTCGAGGGCGTGGAGTCTTCTTTGGGGACGATCAAAGACTCCTATATCTCTTGTTTGTTTAGTTGGGTGGAGGGGCGTAATTGTCTATCTATAGATGAAAAGATAGTTTTTTTGGGTTCTCTTGGCCCTTAGGGTTTTTTTTGTAATGGGACGCATCCCCCAGTTGGGTGCCTTTTATAAAATTCTTACTTATTTATCAAAAGAAAAAAAAAAGGTTACTTCAATTGTATCAATTATCATTTCAACAGTCAACTTCCCCCTTAATAATATCTATGCTACCTAGGGTCATCCTAATATCACGGCCAAATCATTTGTTAACCAAGGAAGAATTTGCAAATTGATAAGACAAAGTGGGCATACTTGTACTCTCATGTCGATCCAAGTGGATCGTCCTTTATTCGGAGGCAAGTCTTTGCCTGCTAGGTAAGAGAATAGCAACCTAAAAAATTCTCTCACTAGGACATGCATCTCTCTTATCATGAAATTTATAAATGCAATAAATAATGTTGGGGTTACCATTACTCTTTTCATAGTAACGAACTTGTATACATTCCAGAGAAAAGGAATTTTTCTATTTTTTGGGGCCTCAAAGGGGCTTGGAACACACAAGAACGCTTGAATCGACATGGAAAATCGATGTCGCAGTCCACTTATATACTGTTGCATTCAACTTGCTGGATTATTATTGTCATTGCAAATCATTCTCGCAATCGACAATTATCCCCAAATGTACCCATAAAATCCAATTTTTGAAAGGTGATTGGTCATTTTTCTCTTTGAAAAAAATTGAGTACAAAAACAGATTGCCAATACTATAATTCAATTCTAATGCTAGTAATCATATAATTATGAACTAAGGATAATAAAAACACTATATGTTTCTTTAAAAATGTTAAAAACTTTACTCTTTAAGTTTGGGCACACCGAATTGGCAGCTTCCAATTCGACGTGCTCAAATGCGATGTTAGAGAATTTCCTTAATTTGAAGATAGGATGTAGAAGATACTAGACCAGCTAGCCTAACTGTGTGCCTTCACTAGTACAAATATGATAATTTCACAAATAAAAACCTTAAATAATCAGTGTCTAAGGGGTTATCTTGGAAGAAAAAAAGGTAAGGCACCAATAAGGTTATAAGCTGGAATTTTAAAGTTTCAATACTATATATATTGAAGAAGAAAAAAGCGCTGCAGTATCCAGGATGTCTGAATGGAGAAACTATGATGGGATACTGCGTAATGAAAATGTCAACAGCCAAATTTGATGCTTATGAGATGTATAAGAAAGAGGAATGACAAAAAAAATTTCTGTTCTGAGCATTCCAGATTGTTGTAAAGGGTACAAACCTTGGCAAGGCACCAACTTTCTCAGCTTGTTTAAGATTATGCAACCTGTTCTTTTCTTGCTTGTCGACCCGCTGCTTCTTTTCTGCTTTTCTCTTAGCGAAAGGATCCTCTCCTGGCTCTGAAAAAAGAAACAGCCAAAAATACTTAATAAATTAGTATAACATGTCAGAAAGCTGATCGTGACAATATACTTATATATATTGACATTTGTACCCACTCCGATATAAAGGAAATTATGGCAACAAAGAATCAAGGAAAATAGCAAGAATGGAAAGTTCAATTATTACCATCAGTCATCTTCGCCTCGATGATGGGGATGTCTTTGTCATCATTGACACGATCATAGCCATGGCGGCGCTTCCAAGCACTAGTTTGTTCATCAAAGACAAGCTTGTCTTTTTTACGGTTTGTTATACCTGGAAGTGATCAAAGGAAAACAGACAGCTAAGAGAAATTGTGTTGATGCATTTGATTAGGCCTATCTATATTTTGGCAAGAAAACCTATTTCAAACTCAAATACTTGATTGCCCTTATAGGCAGCCAAAACTATTTATTAACTGACCTTTCTTTTTGGCAAAGACTTCCCATTTTGTTGGGGGTTTACGCTTTGGCAGCTGAAATTAACAAATGAATTTGAGATAGGTAATCAATTATTCATCCTACCCGAACACAAGTCGTTGACAAAATGCTTTACTGGGTTGAGTTGAGAATCCATATCAATGCTAAAGATGAAAATAAAATAATAAATAAATAAAAGGGTAAGCAACAAACAAATTCAATCCTGCAAAAATAATACAGAAAAGTATACTAAAAGCTAAAAAAATAAAAAATAAAAAAAGCTAAAAATTAAACTCTAAAAATCATAGGGTTACCAGGTAACTATTAGGAATTTCTCCTTCATCGTATCTTTTAATTGTGCCCATAAATACCACAAGCAGAAGAGCTTCCTACCTCACTATCACACAAGTGATGGTAAAAAACAGCGATGTCTTAATCATGAGTCAGAATCAAGGTCTAGATGTGGATTCTTGTGGGTCAACACGAAGCTAATGTATTACACATAAGCGGAACGAATTCCAAGATGGAAGCTGAGGCAGACTCACAAAACAAAGAGAGAGTTGCTCCAGTGATGGAGCTTTTCCACTAAGAACACAACGTGGAAAAATTATTAAAGTTGTAAGTTTACTGCATCCTTTAAATACATCTCGAACTTGTATGACATCTTTTGACATATCAAAAACTTCAGCGATGGAGAAATTTACAACCTTTATTTAGATATACAGGGCCTCAGTTGGTAATTACCTAACTTAAAAAAAACAATCACATTAATCATAAATTTATTGCAGCATCCTTGATAATAGGACCATCATTCTTTATATTTTACTAGGAACTACAAATATTTTTAGTAGCCTAAAGCAGTTCAAAGTCAGAAATATTAACCAAGCAACATGTCCGTTTTTTAATAACTTGAGGAAAGATCAAAACCATAGATGCAGATGCATGCAACTTGACAAGTATGATTTCCACATATTAGAATACCTGTCAACCAGAATTTAATCAGGCTCCATCAATTGTTATTTATGATGCAAGATATTTGTTCGAAGTTGGACGAAAGAGGTATATGACAGAATCCGGGGGAAACAGACGCTCTGCACAGTCATTGTAATGACAGTTTGTTACTCAACAGTCAGCCCAAGCTACAATATAGTTTGTTCCAACAGATGATTAAGAAATCTTTTTGCTTCAAATACAATATGGGAGACCTTTATGTTTTCTCTCAAAGCAAATGTAACAGCCCGCTCTAACACTTGGTATGATATTGTCCGCTTTGGATCCAACCCGCATGGTTTTGCTCTTGGATTTCTCCCCAAAAGACCTCGTACCAATGGGAGATACACATGCACATATAAGCACATCACCATCTCTATACTCTATACCCAGACGATGTGGAACATCACAATCACTCCCTCTTGGGACCCAGCATCCTCGCTGGTGTGACCCGCATGGGCTTGTGCACGCTCCCACACTTCCGGCAAGACTGCGGCTCGATACCATCTGTAACAGCATGCTCCAATACTTGGTATAATAGTCTGCTTTAGGTCCAGCCCACACGGTTTTACTCTTGGACTTCCCTCCAAAAGGTCTCATACCAATTGAAGACACACATGCACATATAAGCACATCACCATCTCTATACCCGGGCAATGTGAGACGTCACAGACTCACAACAAATAAACTAGATAGAAAGGAAACCACCCAAGCCTGTGGCCTAGTGGCTAGTGGTCTATCTTCTGCTTAAAGTGAAAGGTAGAGGGTTTGAGTTTCTCCAAGAGCATTAAGAGAGATATTTGCCATAAATCAAATAATGACAAATCCAAAGAAAAATTGGGCTGGATCTCCCCAAGAATAGTCATGCTAGGAGATCAATTTTAATAACAAACTCAATCTTCTTCCCAGACATCATTGTTCAAAACCTCCAAAGTAGTTGCCAAATGCAAAAAATTATATATATGAATAAAACACTATCATATGCAGATAGTAGAAGCAATAATCAAGGATGCGTTCAACAAATGAACATTAGTGCCTCTGAAACATAAATCTAACCTAAGAACTCAAGCGTGAGGGAAAAGGGAAGAACTCTTAAACTCGTAACCAACAACTTTTTATGAATTGCAAAACTTTATATAAGATAAGACTTTTTATCAGGGAGCACATCTTTCAGAGAACCTTTTAAGGAGTCCCACTAACTTTGATAGCATGGTCGTTGCACCTGAAACTATGTAGATGTTCTTTTGACTATTACCTTATGAGTTATGACGTCTCTCATCCCAAATGACCAGAATCTCACAAATAAAAAGACATTTTACTGTTATTACCAAACATGCGGAAAGGCATTCTGATAAGAAGAAGATGATTACTACTTATCCAAAAAATAAAAAATGAAAAAAAGGAACAAAGGAAAAAGAGAAGATGATAACTAAGAAAAGGCCACTTCTACAAGATTAGTCAATGTTATCGTGAAAATATTGCAAAAAAATTAGAGGTTCATTGCCATAAAGTCAGATATAGATTATTAAAGTTCATATATGGAATAAGGTGTATAGAAGTGTGGGATTTCATAGGAACGCGCCACGTAAAATAGTAACATAGTATGCTTAACATGTCCACTAACAATTATAAACATTTCTGATTCATTATAAATTGAGTACTAACATCTAACCACTTCTCTCTCCAAGGAATCAAGCTTCATCTCAACAGATCAATCACACAGCTCCTTTGACAAGCCATAGAAATGAACCAGTTTGTAACACTTTTATACTATACCTAAAAAGGCCTATCCTTTTGTCATTTACTGAATAGAAAAAAGAGGTCTTCTTGTCATGAATCGATTCAGTAATGCGCTACGCCAAATGAGAGGAGCATTACAGACCAATAAGTCAAATGATAGCTATCACTTCAATTCGTCATAGACTTATAGCTGAAATACGGGGAAGATTTTGCGAATTACTCCACTACACTTCCCCTCGTCAACTAATACTATATATAAGCTTTATCCTCCAAGAGGCATATCTTACATTAGGCATTGAACCACTATAAATGTGCTACACAACATATGAGTTCGTATATTTATTATGACACACCTCAAATAGTAACCCTGAGTTCTATTTACCTTGATATCATGATTATACATCAAACTGTGATGGTGCAAGAATTGAACAGAAATAAGCGAGAATCCGATAAATATCCTGATAAGAAATGATTCTTGTGGTATTTTGAGCATATAAGTGTCATCCAGATTAAGAATTCCAAAAAAAAGAAAACACAAAGCTCTAATTTCCAGCAACAAAACTTCAAATATGAGGACAAAAGTTCTAAACTATAAAAACAAAAGTTATGAAGTTATCCTCCTACCATATTGCACTAAAAATGACAGTTAGAATAATCAATCACGGAAAAAAAATGGCAAGAACAAAGTTACGAAGCAATGTGAACACAAAGAACATGCATATATAACTGAAGTAAACAAATTACAGGTTTCTCTCTTGGCAATCTTGTGGTCGGCGGGGGCAACTTGACAACAGGGCCATCCAGGTCTTCACTTGAAGGAATGTTGAAAATAGCATCTGCAAGGGCTTGAACCAACTCAGTGCCCTTTTGTATGGATACCTTGCCTAGTTCCTCCCTAATTAGTCGAGAAAAAGAATATACACAATAAGATCTCTTGAACATATATGTAACCGACCCTTTCACCTATTAACCAGAAACTTCACAAGAGAAAAAAAACAGAAATGTAACCAACCCTTTCGCCGAACTGACTCTACCATATACTATTCCATTTTTTTGGTAATTTGAGGTAAAAAAACAGAAAATGTAATCGATGTCAACGGTGTTTCTGTAAACGGTTCTAGAACATATTTATTTGGAAATAAACCTCAAATCATAATTTCCACTCAGTACTTAATTTCTTTACTTCTGCAAAATAAAAAGCAACCAGAGTTTAACCAATGCAGACCTTACCGTATGAAACTTTTTTGTTGATTTCAATCATGAATCTTCCTATAGATGAATAATGAGGCACTTCTTGAAGGTTTCAGCATTGACACTTCATTTATTGAGTTCAAAATACATTCTTAGTGTGTTTAATTGCAGATTATTGATAATTGATCACATTAGGGTGGATAACAATTCAATTTAACCTTATAATGTTCCAAAACACACAGATAACTAAATGAAATAATTTGAAAACAAACCAGAAGATATCTAAAAGCGCCACAATTATTCCGTAATAAGACACCATAGTTGTTTGAGATTGAAGAAAATACAAAAAATCAAAAATTAAATTAAATAGAGTATATGCATATATGTCTGTGGTCAAGTGGCTTCGTTTAACACTTTGGCGGTTTAGCCCCAAGAGGCGTCGTTCTCCCTGCTCTACTCCGCCCGGCGGCGGCGGGAATATGGGTGTTTGGTTACGTGGAGTTGCTAGGGTTTTGAGGAATTAAAGTACTACGAATTTTCTTAGCAACCAAACAGATTGAAGACTAACCTTGAAGAGGGAACAGAAGTAAAGTGATGATGAGAATCAAAGGCCATGAGATTGCCGACATCAATCTGGTAGTGTTGCTCAGCCATCTCTCTGTTCTCGCTACGGCGTCTCTTTCTGTTAGTAGCGTCTCTCTCTCTTACTGTGTTTTTAGGTATCTCTTTATTTATAGGATAATTTGCATTGACACCCCCTGAGGTTAGGGTCAATAGCACTTAGATTACAGTCAACGTTTTTTTGGCACTCACACCCCCTGAGGTTCCTCCTTCGTTGCAATGACACCCCCTGGGCGAGTGAAATGACTATAATGCCCCTTTAATTGTTTCACTTATTACATTAGGGTAATATATAAAGTATGAAATTACTCATATGCCCAAACACTTCACCCCTCTAAAATTACTAATTACACTTCCACCCCTTATTACAAAATATATATTACGAAAATTATAATTTAATTTTTTTTCTTTATAATATAATTTGTATATATAATTACAAAAATTAAAATTACGAAAATATATATATATAATTTGTAAAAAATATATAAAATTTGAAAAAACATATAAAATTCGAAAAAATATATAAAATTTGAAACAATATATAAAATTAAAAATATATATATATATAATTCGTAAACAATATATAAAATTCTAAAAACATATAAAATTTGAAACAAATATATAAAATTCGAAAACAATATATAAAATTCTAAAAACATATAAAATTCTAAAAAATATATAAAATTCAAATATATATATATATATAAAGTGTGACTGAAGTTTAAGTGGACAAGTCTCAGAATCATTAGCCAAGGTAACGAATCATCTCCAACTCTCTGTAGAGCTATTTCAATGGCCACGATGACGACACATGTCCCACGATGGTGACTGAAATCGAAATCGAACAGATACTTTATTAAAATATTTTAATAAAAAATAAATATATTAATATTTGGATCAAAATTAACGGTTCGGTTCCGGTTCTCATTTTTAAAGAACCGAAAGTAAATTTTTATTTGGATCAAAATTAACGATTCAGTTCCGATAATTTTGGTTCTTTAAAAATGAGAACCGGAAACGAACCGTTAATTTTAATCCAAATATTAATATATTTAATTTTGATTAAAATATTTTAATAAAGTATCGGTTCGATTCCGATTTCGGTCACCATCGTGGGGTATGTGTCGCCATCGTGACCATTGAAATAACTTTGCAGAGAGTTGGAGAGGATCCGTTACCTTGACTAATTACTCCGAGACTTGTCCACTTAAAATTCAGTCACACTTTATATATATATATATATATGAATTTTATATATTTTTTAGAATTTTATATGTTTTTCGATTTTTATATATTGTTTACGAATTTTATATATTTGTTTCAAATTTTATATATATATTTTAATTTTATATATTGTTTCAAATTTTATATATTTTTTCGAATTTTATATGTTTTTTCAAATTTTATATATTTTTTCCAAATTATATATATATATTTTCGTAATTTTAATTTTTGTAATTATATATACAAATTATATTATAAAGAAAAAAAATTAAATTGTAATTTTCGTAATATATATTTTGTAATAAGGGGTGGAAGTGTAATTAGTAATTTTAGAGGGGTGAAGTGTTTGGGCATATGAGTAATTTCATACTTTATATATTACCCTAATGTAATAAGTGAAACAATTTAAGGGGGCATTATAGTCATTTCACCAGCCCAGGGGGTGTCATTGCAACGAAGGAGGAACCTCAGGGGGTGTGAGTGCCAAAAAAACATTAACCGTAATCTAAGTGCTATTGACCCTAACCTCAGGGGGTGTCAATGCAAATTACCCTTATTTATATATGCATATAAATATACATATATACACAGGGTTGTTATCATAAATAATCAAATAATCCCCTCATGTTCAAAAAATCACTTCAATTTTTTTATTTGTATCAATTACCCCCTCACCGTCAAAATAGTTATAATTAATTTCGTTTCACCTTATAAATTTTGCTTTATTTTTAGTCAAACTTTTTCAAGTTTAAAAAATTACATTCAAACCCCTTAAGTTTGAAATATATATATATATATTTCAAAAAAAAAATCTATATTTTGGAAAATATATATATATTTCCGGAAAAAATCTATATTTCGGGAAAATATAAATTTTGGAAAAAATATATTTCAAATATATATATTGGAAAATATATATTTATATTTCGAAAAAAATAAATATATTTCGGAAATATATTTATTTTTCCTGAAATATATATTGTAAGAAATAGTAAAATAACTCTAGCCTTTATTTTTTATGATTGATTTAATAACTCGGTGGAAGCATATCCTATCATGAGATGAGAAATATTTGTAAAAAATAATAAAATCAAAAATTATATATATATATATAAAATAAATTAATTGACCATAATCTTGTTGAAGAACAAATTTAAAGTTTTTATAAGAAGTTTAAAACAACGTTTTTCGCAAAATAAGAATTTAAATCGACATAATAGAAAGCTTTCATTTATTTGTTTCTTGAATTTAACATGGTGGTGAATGCATAAGAATAAAAAAAAAAAATTCTAATAAAATTTCAATAGGTTTTGTTTGTGTTTTGTTTTCTCTTTTCATATAGAGAAATAGTTGCACACTTTAATTATGATATTTGTTAATAGTGATTAGTGCATAGAGCTACCCTTAATGCTACAATTTGATTATATTAGTATCACTATAAGAATTATTATTATTTTTTATATTTAACATGGTGATGAGATTTTTTCAAAATATGTATTTTTTTTCAAACTTAAAGGGTATGAATGTAGTTATTTAAACTTGAAAATATTTGATTGAAAATAAAGCAAACTTTATGAGGTATAAATAAAATCATAACTATTTTGACTGAAATATGAGAGTGGGGGTAATTGATACGAATTAAAAAATTAAAGGAGTTTTTTGAACTTATGAGTTGTTTGATTAAATTTGCATACATGAGGGGGGGATTTTATGATAATAATCCTATATACACACCCATAATATACCCATAATATTTGAATAAGAAAATAGAATAATATAATATTATTTTGTATTCAATCATTATTACTCAATATAATATATATTCTTTTAGCGATATTTTCTACACAATCAGAAATTTTATTTAGTAATATTTCTTTGCAAATTACCGTATATATATTATCACTCAAACATGTGTACGTATATACTTGTTCGAATTGTTTGCCATAAAATATATATTTTGTTTTCATTCAATATTTTTATGAAAAATTAATCATTTACTTGTCACCTTATTTTTTATGAAATATATTTATATAAATATATTATACATGAAACTGCCTTAGTCTTATTTTTGTTACATGAATTTCTTTATTTTATATGCTGTTCTAAATCATTCATCCACGCCGAAACATGCTATGTCAATTATTAAAATGTAAGATAACATCGCTATGAAGATAAATATCATAGATTGTGAATTCTAATTATACATTCTAATTACATGAATTATAGAAATAAATAAGCACCCAAGGAGAGAGAATGTAACATTCACACTTTTACATAATGCTGAGCCAAGTACACCCATTAAAAAATCATTAGAAACTTATAATAAAGGAAAAATCATAATATACCCAATCCCCATTTTTCTTACCTTATTTTAATTATCGAATCAATTTTTTGATGGTTTCTCAAATTCATTGTTTTTTTTTACTATTCTTCAATTCTTGAAATAGAATTAGGAAAAGAAGAATATACTCTAATGGTGACATTCGACCTCGATGTGGTGTTATATACTAGATATGAAATGTAGAAATTGTTTTGAAATAATCTCTGTAATATGTTATAATTAAGAAAAAAAATCGACACATAAATTAAATATATCTTCTATTAAGTTTTTCATATGTAATTTCATAAGAAATGAGTTAGGTGATTTACATCTCTAAACACATTTACAGAAATAAAGCATTTTGTTCTTTTTTTAAAAAATAACTATAAAAAATAAAGCGTTTTTGTAAATGCAGAAAAGTTACACAATAGAAATTGGGGTAAAATTTCAGATCTCTTCTCATTAATCAAAGTCATCTATTTATACAAATTACGATAAATGGGTCAAGCCCATGTACCCAGGTTTATCAATCCCTTAAATCAAGGGATTTGATCAACCCTAACCTTTTTTGGACTCTTTCTACTATAATTGGATTACTCCTTGCCTTGTGGACCACACTTTAGTTTCTAGAATTTTCCATGGGCCCATTGCTGTTTTCGGCCTGCTTGTTTTCAACCCATCCACCTTCCGGCCCATCGGTCTTTGGCCCGTCCGTCATCGTCCCATCAGTCCAGTGGCCCATCTGTCGTCGGCCCATCAGTCCAGTGGCCCATCTATAATTGGGCCAAATATTTTAACCATTACACAGGCCCCTGAGGTTATGGGCTTTGACATTCTTTCCAAAACCCATGACCTAATAAATGTAACTACCTATGTATATATATACTAATTGCTTTTATGGGAAATGAAGATAATGAGTTGGCATGTCATCATTGCCTATTTAATGACATGCCAAAACGTGCGGCCACTACTCCCTCAAATCTTGCACCATGACGGCTGTGGCGTGTCTTTCGGTCTTCGTGCAGCCTTTTTGGCTTCCTCTTCTCCTTCTATAAAAACCCCATCTTTCATCACTTCACATCACAGTTCATATTTTGCTATTCTCTGTTCTCGCTTTTTGCTTTCTTTAGCTCTCCATTGCTGGGATTTGTTCCTTTGCCATTGCCGTCATTCATTCCGTCGTTCATCTCAGAAATCATAGAAACCTGCTGCTACTCAGAGCTTCTGTAACTCTTCTTTCACTAACTAAGTAAGTCGATCGGTTTTCTTCCTTTCTTCTCTCTTTAATTTATCACCTTTACCTCCCTCTGTCTCTTCTACATTTCTTAACATTATGTCCGATAGTGACGATACCCGGTCGGTAGAGGAAGTAGTTTTACCTACTTCCTCAGGCACCGATTCCACTGGCAGTGAGTCTCCCCAGCCTGTTCCTAGAGGAACCAGAAAAACTACTCTTAAAAGTACTGACCTTCCGGGTTCCTCAACGACCGGTCCTGCGAAAACCAAGCCTTCTGAACCATTTGTAGTGGGAAAAGGTAGAAGTATGTCGTCTGGGAGGGCTCGACATGTTCAAAAGATACAGCGTCATCTGCGACATCCGAGCGGTCAGGGCCTGGCGGCGGAGGCATGAAATGGAGCACATCCCTCTGGAATCCCGGGAATTCAAGACCGCAGAGGAATTTGATGCTCATATGGGAATACCTTTTCCTTATGATAACCCTCCTACCTCTGAGAACGAAAAGCGCTTCGCCGCTATCCTGAAAGGAGAAGAATACCATCCCCCCGAACAGTAGCTTAGGGCAATTTTTTGCTTCCCCCAATGGGCTAATTTTCTTGTAACCTTTATTTTTAATGAATCAAGAACCTTTATTTCTTTTTCCAGCAACTATTCGTCTTTTGTGTGAGTTTTTATGAGACAATTGAGCCTTCAGACATATATGGCCCCTGAGGCTACAAATTTACTTTGATTTCACACATCCAGGAAATTTTAATGAATCACAAAGCCTTCGGGCAAAGGGCCCCTGAGGCTTGATTTTATCCTCTTGGTTGGTTCAAATCAGGTGTGAACCCGAACACTTAGGAAATTTTAGTAAATTGTGAAGCCTTCGGGCATTTGGCCCCCGAGGCTTAATTTTATCCTCTGGTTAGTTCAAATCAGGTTTGAACTCAAACACTTAGGAAAATTTCAATGAACATAAAGCCTTCGGGCATTTGGCCCCCGAGGCTTAATTTTATCCTCTGGTTAGTTCAAATCAGGTTTGAACTCAAACACTTAGGAAAATTTCAATGAACATAAAGCCTTCGGGCATTTGGCCCCTAAGGCTTGATTTTATCCTCTGGTTAGTTCAAATCAGTTTTGAACTCAAACACTTAGGAAAATTTTAGTAAATTGTGAAGCCTTCGGGCATTTGGCCCCTGAGGCTTAATTTTATCCTCTGGTTAGTTCAAATCAGGTTTGAACTCAAACACTTAGGAAAATTTCAATGAACATAAAGCCTTCGGGCATTTGGCCCCTAAGGCTTGATTTTATCCTCTGGTTAGTTCAAATCAGTTTTGAACTCAAACACTTAGGAAAATTTTAGTAAATTGTGAAGCCTTCGGGCATTTGGCCCCTGAGGCTTAATTTTATCCTCTGGTTAGTTCAAATCAGGTTTGAACTCAAACACTTAGGAAAATTTCAATGAACATAAAGCTTTCGGGCATTTGGCCCCTAAGGCTTGATTTTATCCTCTGGTTAGTTCAAATCAGTTTTGAACTCAAACACTTAGGAAAATTTTAGTAAATTGTGAAGCCTTCGGGCATTTGGCCCCTGAGGCTTAATTTTATCCTCTGGTTAGTTCAAATCAGGTTTGAACTCAAACACTTAGGAAAATTTCAATGAACATAAAGCCTTCGGGCATTTGGCCCCTGAGGCTCGATTTTATCATGAAACCTTGTATAAAGTTAAACTCTATCTTTATTGAGATGAATTCGAAAATCATGAAGCAGAGGTGCCTATATCGGGCACAGATACTTCGTAACAATGGTGTCAAAGTAAGACACAGTCTTATTTATCAATAAGAAAAATAACTATCTAAGGATAATACCTCTTTAACCGATAAGCATTTTGGGAGTTAGATTAAAGGCGGCCTGTTTCGTTCTTCCGAACCCGATAGGCCCCGCGACCGATAACCTCAACCACTGTGTAAGGTCCTTCCCATGTCTCCCGTAATTTGCCTATAATCCCAATCTTCCTTCTGAGCACCATGTCGCCTACTTGGAATTCTCTCCTTTTGACTTTCTGATTGAATCGTGCTCTTACTTGCTTCTGATAGGCAGCTAGTCTTATCCCAGCAGCTTCCCTTCTTTCCTCTAGGAGATCCAGATCATGGGCTAAATGCTGATTGTTCGGTCCTTCTTCCCATGCTTGACTCCTTAGAGTAGGTACCCTTAGCTCGGTCGGGATAACTGCTTCAGCCCCATAAGCCATGGCGAAAGGGGTTTCCCCGGTTGGCTGTCTTGGAGTAGTCCGATAAGACCACAATACCTCAGGCAATTTCTCTAGCCATGCTCCTTTTGCGTCTTCAAGTTTTTTCCTCAATGTGTCAAAAATTGTTCTATTCGTCCTTTCGGCTTGCCCATTTCCTTGCGGGTAGCCGACGGAAGAAGTGTTCTGACTGATCCCATGATTTGCTAAGAATGCTTGAACCCTTCTGTTGTCCAGATTGGTGCCATTATCCATCATTATGGTTCGGGGTAGGCTGAACCTACAGATGATGTGGCTCCAGATGAATTTTATGACATGGCTACCTGTTATGGTGGGATATGCTTCCGCTTCCACCCATTTGGTAAAATAATCGGTAGCCAGGAGAACATGCGTTGTACATCGTATTGCCTGAGGAAGGGGCCCCACTATGTCCATCCCCCATCGGGCAAAAGGGTGAGGGACAATAGTTGGGTTTAAGAACTCGGGCGGTGGATGAATGACATCTCCATGAAACTGGCATTTTTTGCAATGTCTGACATAAATTTCAGCATCTCTTGCCAGGTAGGGCCAGAAGTACCCCTGGGTGAGGACTTTATGAGCTAGGGACCTTCCTCCAAAGTGATTGCCACAAGCTCCAGCATGAATCTCCTCCATGACTGCCGATGCTTCTGATGGGGTGAGACATCTCAAATATGGTCCGGAAAAAGACTTCCGATATAGTTGGCCGTTGTACAGGGCATATCTGGCTGCTTTCATTCTAATCTTCCGGGCTTCTGATTTTGACTCAGGCAATGTGCCAAATCTCAGATAATCTACTACCGGATCCATCCAACTTGGTTCCCACGGGATAACCATTACTTCTTCGGGGGGTTCCAAGCTAGATCGGACGACAAAATCTATCGGTACAGTGCGAGTCATAGTTTCTCCTGCTGCGGAGGCTTGGTTAGCCAGATGATCTGCTACAAAGTTATCTCCTCTGGGAATCTGTTCAAAGTTTATTTGCTGGAACTCTTCAGCCTCCTTTAGAACCAGAGTCTTGTATGCTTCCATTTTCGGCTCTCGGGTTTCGTACTCCCCATTTAACTGTCGTATGACTAGCTGGGAATCACTTCGTACTACTGCCTTTTGGACTTGAAGGCTTCGGGCCAACCGAATTCTTGCAAGGAGGGCCTCATATTCTGCTTCGTTGTTAGAGGCTGGAAATTCCAATCTAACGGATTGTTGGATTTTAGTATCATCCGGTGTTACGAGTACTATCCCGATCCCTGCTCCGTTGACGTTGGACGATCCGTCTACGAATATGACCCATAGTCCAAGCTCACCTTCCTCTGTGGAGTCATTAGTTTCTGTTTCTAACAGGAAGTCAGCTACTGCCTGTCCTTTGATGGTCGTTCGGGGGACGTAGGTTATGTCAAAAATCCCTAGTTCAATTGCCCATTTTGAGATTCTCCCAGATAACTCAGGCTTCGCCATTATGGATCTTATCGGTGCTACAGTTGGAACTATGATCGGGTGCGCTTCGAAATAATGACGGAGACGCCGCTTAGCATTGATCAGTGATAGTACCAGTTTCTCCTGCTTTGAATAACGGGTCTCTGCCTCAGCAAGGGATTTGCTGGTATAGAAAACCGGTGTATGGTACCCTTTGCCCTCCTTGACCAGAGCGGCGCTGGTAGATGTTACTGAAACGGCCAGATATAGGTGCAACGGCTCATCGGCTTCAGGGGTTGCCAGGATCGGGGGCTTCGTCATGTAACTTTTGAGTTTGTGCAGTGCCTCCGCTTGCTCGGGCCCCCAGACTTCTCCTCGTGCCGCTCTTATTGCTTGAAAGAACGGCCTACACCGATCGGTTAACCGGGAGATGAAACGACTGAGGGCCGCTATTCTTCCGGTTAGTACCTGGATTTCTTTCCAGGACTTAGGCTCAACAGTCTCTATGAGAGCTTTGACTTGTGCAGGGCTAGCCTGTATTCCCGTCCGGTCAACTATGTGCCCCAAAAACTGGCCTGAGGATACTCCGAAAGAACATTTGGCCGGATTGAGCTTCATATTATGCTTCCGGAGGGTGCTGAATACCTGCTGCAGATCGGCTAGATGGTCTCCTTTCTCCTTGTTTTTTACCACCGTGTCATCGATGTAGGCTTCGATGGTGGATCCCATCATCCCTTGGAACACCCTTCTGACCAACCTCTGATAGGTAGCACCTGCATTCTTTAGTCCGAAAGGCATAACTGTATAACAAAATGTACCTGACTCAGTGATGAAGGCAGTCTTTTCCTGGTCCTCCGGAGCCATTCGGATCTGGTTATAGCCAGAGTATGCATCCAGAAAGCTCAAGCGTTCGAATCCTGCGGTGGCATCCACCATCTGGTCGATCCTTGGTAAAGGGAAACAGTCTTTTGGGCACGCTTTGTTCAGATCAGTGAAGTCGATACATACCCTCCACTTGCCGTTCTTCTTTTGGACCACCACCACATTTGCCAACCAGGAAGGATACTGGACCTCTTTTATAAATCCTGCTTGCAGCAGTCGATCAACTTCTTCGGCTATGATCTGGTTTCGATGGGCACCCATTCGTCTTTGTTTCTGTCTAACGGGCTTTGCACTGGGATCCACATTGAGAGAATGCAGGGCAACTGATGGATCAATACCGGTCATGTCCATATGGCTCCACGCAAATATGTCAGCATTGGATCGGAGAAGGGATTATATTTCCTCTTTTTCCTGTGGATTGAGGCCTGAACCAATATAGGTAAACCTCTCAGGGCGATCGTGACAAATTTGAACTTCCAGTAGTGGTTCAACTGCTACTGGTGATCCCGAACCGCCCTCCTGTAATTGCTATTTGGGATCAAGTATTGTCTTGGACTGTGACTTTTGTTCCGGTTCCATTCTCCTTTTTAAGCTTTTCATAGTGACGGCGTAACACTCCTTTGCTGCTACCTGATCGCCCCTGATATCGACTACGTCGATTCCGTTCGGATCAATGCACCGCATGACCTGATGCATGGTAGAAGGGACTCCGTGCATACGATGGATCCATCCCCTTCCCATGAGGAGATTATAGGAAGGTTTGACATCCACCACCACGAAAGTCTCTCGGAGTGTGCGCCTTGCTGCCATTACTGGTAGTTGGATTTCCCCTACTGGCTCTACTCTCTTTCCATCGAATCCTGCTATCGGGCTTCTGGATGGGACTATCTCCTGGGGATTGATTTCCAATTTCTCAAAGGCCCATTTGGTGATAATGTTGGCACTGCTTCCTGGATCGACCAGTACCCTCTTGATCAGGCAGTTGGAGACCATGAGGGAGATAACTAGGGGATCGTCATGAGGTGTCTGAATATCCTGCATATCCGCAGCGGTGAAAATAATTCGGGCATCCTCTTTCTGGCTTCGAAACTTGGTGACTTCTCCAACCCTTCGTAACTTCTGAGCTTGCCGCATCTGTGATCTACGAGCTTCTTCCGCTTCTGACCGACTGGGCCCTCCATGGACCATGTGAATGACTCGTACGGGTTGTCCCATAGCTCCCTTGGTAGGGGCATGCGTCGCTTGATCTGATCGGGCTCCCTCATTGGCAACATACTCTGTTAATTCTCCCTTTGCAATCATGGCTTCCACCTGTCTTCTGAGGCTCCTGCATTCATTAGCGTGATGCCCGTACTCGCCATGGAAGGCGCAGTGCCTCGACATATCCCTTTGGTCCATTGGCTGCCTGATGGGAGGTGGCGACCGGTAGATTCCTTTGCCCTTTGTTTCCTGGTACAGTTTTGCCAAGGTCACTTTCAAGGGGGTGACCTTCTCCTCAAACCTTGGTCGTTTTTCTGGGGTTGGGGAAGGAGCAGGAGGTGCGTTCGGTCTCTTCCGGTCTGACGCCCGATCCTTTATCCTGGAATGTTCGGACGCTCTGGCCTCTACTGTTGTAAAGGCAGTCCTTCTTTGTCGTATGGCCAATTCCTCTTCTATTCGGAGGTGCCCTTGTGCCCTAGAGTTGAGCTCTCCAATATCGGCTGGCGGCCTCTTGACCAGGGACTGATGAAACTTCGTTCCAGGGATCAGGGCCATTCTGAAGGCTTCGACGGCTGAATGCTGATCGCAATTGTCAATTGAAGACATCTCCACATTAAACCGTGAGACAAAACTTTTCAGGGATTCGCCTTTCTCTTGGATCATGGTGAACAGACTGGAGATAGTTTTCTTCTGCCTTTTATTGCCAAAGTATTGGGCAATAAATAACTCGCAGAGTCTGAGCCAGCTACCGATCGATCGGGGCGGTTGCTTTCTGAACCACAGGAGGGCTGCTTCGGTCAGGCTGGTGGGGAAAACTTTGCAGAGTAAGGCCTCGTTTTCATTGTACACATTCATCTTGGTATGAACGTGGTAGATGTGCTCTGTTGGATCTTTTGTACCATCGAATAAGGTGAACTTCGGTAATCTGAACCTCTCCGGATACGGCACGCTGGTGATCGAGGTGGTGAATGGTGTCTGAACGGCGTCTATGGATGCCTCAGATGCCAGATCGATTGGGGTCTGTACCTTCAGGTCCCTAAGCACATCCCGCTGGAATCTGGACATGATTTCCTCCAGTTTTTTCATGGTCAGGACCTCCTCCGGATTATGCGCCCCAAGAACCTGTAGGGATGACTCTGCCTGCTCCTCACGATCGTTATGGGCTCTAGCGTGTAGGTCATCCATGTGTGTCTGGCGGCCTACAGACCGTTCGTGCTGTCCGGACTGCTCGTCGTCATGGATCTCCTGTGGATTCTGTAGTTGAGCCAATTTTGCCGCCAATTCAGCGTTCTGCCTTTCTAACTCGGCAGTCCTCTCCTCTAGGGCTCGTCTGATCGGATCTTCTGGTTGCTGGCCTCCGTTTGGAGGTAAATCGGTATGTTGTGAACGTGTGATCGCCATTGTTGGTACGAATCTTAGCTTTTTTGCAGAGGGTGAGAAACTTTATTGAAAAAGGATTTCAATAATAGGGTTTCCCAGAGACGGCGCCAATTGTGTAAATGCAGAAAAGTTACACAATAGAAATTGGGGTAAAATTTCAGATCTCTTCTCATTAATCAAAGTCATCTATTTATACAAATTACGATAAATGGGTCATGCCCATGTACCCAGGTTTATCAATCCCTTAAATCAAGGGATTTGATCAACCCTAACCTTTTTTGGACTCTTTCTACTATAATTGGATTACTCCTTGCCTTGTGGACCATACTTTAGTTTCTAGAATTTTCCATGGGCCCATTGCTGTTTTCGGCCTGCTTGTTTTCAACCCATCCACCTTCCGGCCCATCGGTCTTTGGCCCGTCCGTCATCGTCCCATCAGTCCAGTGGCCCATCTGTCGTCGGCCCATCAGTCCAGTGGCCCATCTATAATTGGGCCAAATATTTTAACCATTACAGTTTTGCAACAACATAGAATAATTCCCGAAATTTATGAACTGCTCAAATGAATTATTTGCAAATTCAACTATGGTCTGAAGTGTTTTTGCCTATGAAGCACAGATATTTCGTCTAAGGTCGCCATACCCGTGTCAGACACACTAAAAATACGTATCCGACATACCAAAAACGTGTCCTGTCTTTTTTTAAAATTGAACACTTAGTGGACACGCGCTTATCCACGTGTCGGACACGCAGTGAGTCGATTGATTCAATGAAAAATAGAGGTCTTATGAAACCGATAATTTAATGAATCACTTATGAAACTTCAACACCTCTAATTCAATATTTGACTTTGAACATACTTGAATATCTTTGTTTATCCTCATCTTATGAGAGGAATTAGAGCACATATTCATTCATCCACTATTTGAAGAGGTACAAGATAACATCACAAAGAGCCGAAGATTTAGTATTTATACATTTCAATCTTTGCCTTCAATCAAGAAAATTTTTACAATATAACGAGAGAGATAGAAAAACTAAGATGACAGATGTTGGGAAATATGCATTTAATTTCTTGGATAATAATATAATAAATTTTTTTGAACATATCAAACATTTCATTTAACTTATTTGTTTATAAGTTTATTTGATTATCATTATTTAAGTGATAAATGAAGTATTTGTGTAATATAGTATGTATATATAAAAAAAATATTTTTTTATAAACTTGTTGGGGTCATGTCGTGTCCTAATTTTTAAAAAAAATTTATATCGCCATGTCCGTGTCCCGTGTTTCATAGGCTTTTGCACTTTACCCTACTAGTGAAAATAATCACATAATTTGTACATGGAGAAGATGTCTTCTAAGGTCAACGAATTTACTACTTCGCATATTTAAAAAAGACGTCAATGTATATATATACACATAAATATATAATAAGAAAACTACTCAATAAAAGAGACTTATTTTCATAAATTAAAAAATTCATTACGAAAATTTATTAATAATAAAAAAATTACCATTCAATTTATTGATAAATCAACAAGAATCTGCTTTTCCTTAAAAAAAAAAATTAGACAAATTTACATGATAATGTGTTTTTTCTCTCCATCACCATTCACAATTAGTACTGAAAATATTTAAACATATATGAATAAGGGTAAATATCACCTACACCCCCTAAAGAATATAATAAAGAGAGGGGCTCTAGGTAGGACAGGGCTGACCTTGGGGCAAGGCGACCTAGGGCCTTGGGGAGGCATTTTTTAATTTCTTTTAAAACAAATTAATATTTTTATAAGTTTTTAAGATAATTAATTTTTTAACCTAATTCCAAACAAAATCTAATGTGATTACTCAATTTAGGGCCTCAAAATTTAGGACAAAAAAATTAAACAAATTTGTTTAAAATCCCAATTCGTACTAAATTTTAATCCAGTTTTTTAATTTGGGGCCCCAAAATTTTGTATTTCATTTACTATCAATATATAATCAAATATATATATATATATATATATTTTCAATCTAGTCGAACTAAAGTCTAAACCAAATCAAACTATTATTCTTATTAGAGCTATAAGATTTTTGTCGCACTACCACAACGTTTAAAGACTATATTTAGGCCTCTCACGACTTCCACACTTGCACGACGAAAACAAATTTTCACGCGACTATACTTAGGGTCTCGTGACTGCTAGCTGCACTCATATTACAATAATTTTTCACACCACCACCAAGATGAAGTTTATTTTAAAAAATTTCAATAATAATATATTTTATTGTATTTTTTTTTTACATTTTTAATTTTTAAATGCACGAAGGGCCCCACATTTGATCTCGCCTAGGGTTTCTAAATATTTTCGGAATTTCACAGCCGGCCTTGAGGTAATATATAGGCAAACCTCAAGGGGTGTACGTGATAGTTTACCCATATTAAAATAAGGTAGTCAAATAAAACTTGTTTTATTGCACAAAGAAATGAAGGCACCCATAAGTTAGATTTAATTAGGCCTATAACTTGGGTGGGCCTAATCCGACCCAACCTAAAACTTTTGGGCTTGAGTTAATACAAAACCCAATTCGGGTTGGGCCCGTCCAAGTTTTATTGCAATTCGAGCTGGGTTCGGGCCTAACCCAAAATCCGAATTTAATTTCCCTTTCAAATCCAAATTGTTCACCAATATAATCCCTAGATTTGACGGCAGATACAATACACATAATAAATCCTAGATCTCACATTTTCTTCTTAGCCTCCATTGCTCAAGCCTCAAACCTTAGAAATCTTCCCTACTTTCTCTATTCAGCCGCTCCGCACTGCCATCGTCGCCCCAACTATATACACATATATACTTTGATTTTCTCGTATATATAGCTATATACATACACACACATATATATATATATATATAGAAGAATGAGATATCATCGCTCATTTTTACCCATATATATAGAATAAATCTTTGGCTTTGATGGTGTGATTGTTAATATTTATATTTATATATATATATATATAGGAATAAAAAAACATATCATCTCAAATATTGTAAGAACATAATTATTTTATTTTATTTTCAAATTATTGTTTAATTTTTTCATTTTTTTGAATTTACTTCATTTTTTTAACAAAACTCACAATTCCTTTATCTAAAAAAAAAAACTTTGAAACCTAGTCATCCCGATTGACCCGACCCGAATATGTCGGGTTGGGTCTAGTCTTTTTTTGAATTTACTTCAATATTTTTTTACGAAATTCACAGTTCCTTTATTATTATTATTATTTTTTTTAAAAAAAACTTTGTAATCTGGTCAACCCAGTTGACCTAACCCGAGAATGTCGGGTTGGGTCTAGTCTTTTTTTGAATTTACTTCATTCTATTTTTTTTTATGAAATTCACAGTTCCTTTATTTATTTTATTTTTTAAAAAACTTTGAAACTTGGTCAACCCAGTTGAACCGACCCGACCCAAGTATGTCGGGTTGGGTATAGTCTTTTTTTTAATATACTTCAATTTATTTTCTTTTACGAAATTCACAGTTCCTTTATCTTTTTTTTAAAAAAAAAAAATTTGAAACCTGGTCAACCTGCCCATCCCGACCTGAATATGTCAGGTTGAGTTCTTCTACACTCGGGTTGTGCCGTGCTCGGATTGAGCCGACCCAGGTTGCACCCCTAGATTTAATTGGATAAAGTCCAAAAGCCCAACAACAATTGGTAAAAGAGAAAAAAGAGCACGATTTAGGAAGGTCCAGTCCACTTTTGGGCCCATTTTGGAAGTACCAAACATGATGATTTCTCATGCTTCGGTACTACGACCCGTTTAGAAATTTGGTTTTGGTCTTGGTCTTGTAATTTTGGTTTTGGTAGTTTTGGGTGATTTTAGTTAAATCTAAAACCAAAATTGATGTTTGGTAAGGAGTTGGTCTTGGTATAATTATATATATATACATATATGTATTAAAAATATATAAATATGAAAAATATATATATATAATTGGAAAAAATATTAAAATGAATATATATATAATTAAAAAATATTTAAAATTCCCGAATATATTTGACATTTTTATTTTTTTTATTCCAAAAAATATATATATAATCGAAAAAAATATTTTAAAATGTGAAAATTATATATAAAATTCAAATAATATATCTTAAATTCGAAAAAATATTTATAATTCAAAAAAAATATAAAATTCTGAAAAATTTTATTATATACTGAAATTTTTTAAATATTTAGAAAAAAAAGGATATAAAATGGGGAAAAATATATAGATTCGAAATAAATATATAAAATTCAAAAATCATATAAAATTATAATATATTTGAAAGAAATATTTAAAATTCAAAACAATTATATAAAAATCGGAAAATAAAAAAACATTACTATTTGAAAATAAAATATATCAAATTTGAAAATAAATAAAAAATGAAAAAATAATATATAAAATTTGAAAAAAATATTTAAAATAAGAAAAAAATATATAAAAAATTAGAGAAAAAATATTTAAATTTCTATTTTTTTAAATTCAAAACAATATATATATATAATTGATAAAAATATTTTAAAATGTGAAAATTATATATAAAATGAGAAATATTTATAATTTTTTCCAAATTTGTTTTCTGCAACTTAATTTTCCGAAAATATTGTTTTTAATAATATATTTTTTCAATCAATATATATTTTAAGAAAATTATATTTTGAAAAAAATATTTCCAGAAAATTATAAAATTTTTGCAATATTTTTTATATTTTTTGAAAAGTGCGAAATATTTATATTTTATTATAAAATTTTCGCACTTTTTTTATATATTTTTAAAAGTGCGAAATATTGAAAATTCAAAAAAATATATATAATTCAAAAAATATATAAAATTTTGAAAAATTATATTAAAATATGATTTTTTTCCAAAAAATATTTTTTCCAAAATATAAAATTTGAAAATTACTTTTCTGAAAATTTATTATGTCCCAAAATCAAAAATTTATTATGTCCCAAAATATAAAATTATGTCCTAAAATAATTTTTTCCAGAGAGAGAGAGAAGTCAAAAATGGTAGGCCAAAATCATGGTTTTAGTAGTTGGTTTTAAAAAGACCAAAACCAAGTCCAAAACTCACCAACCAAACATGGTTTGGTCTTCAAATCAAAGACCAAAATCAAAACCAGGCCCAAAACCATGTTCCCAAACAGGCCCTACAAAACATCAAATTGAAGTTAGACAAAATAGTCCAACTAAAGCTAAAATTTCAGAACAAAAATAATAAATAACAATAATTAAATATAATAATGAGTAATATATAATTAAAATTAATAAATAAAATAAAACAAAATAAATATTAAACAAAAATAAAAATAAAAAATAAAAATAATGAAATAATATTTAAAAATGAATAAATAAATATTAAATTAGTTTAAAATTTTATTTATTATTTAAAAATATTAAATAAATTTGAATAAAAATAAATAGATAAATTTTATCTTGATCCAATATTTAAATATAAAAATTTGTGGAATCACCAACTCCACCAAACATGCTCTTGTTTCTTAAGCATTCATTTTTCTCAAACCAAAACCATTAGCACCAAAAATGTTTCCAGTTCAGAATAAATCCACACCACATGCTTTGCTACGCTTTGATTTTTACTTTTTTCAGATCACGAATCACGCACCATCTCCCAAACACCCCTTTGGGTATGCTATGTGTTGGCCAAAGGGTCAATCAAAGAATAATTATCCATTTTGATGATAACAAAATGTTAAGTACGTGTTTTGTACTAATATGTCTATCCAGTTGAGCATTACAGATTAACAGGATATTTATCGAAAGCTAAAGAAATGAAAAAAAGATCAATTCACACTTATGCTTCAGAAGATTGACGAATCAAGAATTGGGGTAGATAGGATGGTGAGAGAATTGTATCAAAGGGTTTATGTAAGGATTTCACACTTATAAGCTCATCCTAATTCAAAAGAAATAAAATGGCAAAATCAGGCGACTGACCACACAAATCAGTTGACTTAATGTATTGCCAGTCGACCGACAGTTTCATGTCAGTCGACTGACTTCGTCAGAGAGTTTTAAGGCTATTTTCCAGTCGACCGACATTGAAAAGTCAGTCGACCGATGGACATTCAGTCGACCGACATTAACATGTCAGTCGACCGACTTCGCCAGAGAATTTAAAGGTATTTGCCAGTTGACCGACTTTGAAAAGTCAGTCGACCGATGGAATCACCAGTCGACCGACAGTTCATACCAGTCGACCGACTCTGGTCAGAGAGAATTTTGGTTATTTGCCAGTCGACTGACATTGTAACGTCAGTCGACCGACAGACAGGAATCAGTCGACCGACGAAACTAAAAACGGCTATATTTAGAGCATTAATGGCTCTCACCTGTCCCCAGCTACCACCACTCTCAGCTCACTCTCCTAAAGTGAGTCTCACTCTCCTAAACCTTGCCCTAGCTATATATATGTAGAGATATTGATTGAACTACACACCTCTTCACTACTCTGCAGAAAAAGCTGTCCTTAATCCTTATTCTCTCTGAAAATCTGCTCTTCATTCTCATTCAATAGCAAGCAAAGCTTGAGCATTAAAAACTAGACTCCTCTCATTTATTTCTATTCATTTTTCTTTGTGAGAAGCTAGTGAGATAAGATCTTTGTTTTCAACTCTTGAATCATTAATTCCTAGAGTGTGTAAGATCTTGAGAGAACCAAACACTTCACATTAAACACTTGAGCTTATACATTGTGAATATTTCATAAACCCTAAGGTTTTTGAGTGTTTTTATTGAGTGTATCCTTTCATTTTAAAAGGAGAAGAGATCCTTGAGTGAGTGAAGCTCATTGATCCAAAAGAAGGGTTTGTCCTCTTGTTTCGTGTGATGGGCTAGTTAACTCGTGTGTAAAGGTTTGCTATTCCACCTGCAAGGAAAAACCATAGTGTGAGATTGGGAAAGTCTTAAGGGAGGATCCTTAAGCCAAGGAGTAGGAGTTACTGAACCTCGTAAAAATCGCGGTGTCATCTCTTTATCTCTCTTGCTCTTTCATTTGATTAATTGCATGCTTACCTTATCTTGATTCATATTATTTGATAATTGCTTTCACTTAGAAAAATATCTATTGTCATCTTCATAAGTGTTCATTGATTTATTCAAGCTAAATCAACTTGTTAAAGTTAAGCTAAGTTAAACGAAAAAGTAGGAAATATATTTTATATCCCTATTCAGCCCCCCTCTAGGGCTAATTAGTGACTTACAATTAATATCAGAGCCTAATCTCTAGTGATTAAAAGGCTTAACCATCTTAGAGAATGATCATGACTTCAAACATAGTCACTCACGTTGAGGGTCAATCGAACAATAGACCCCCTTGGTTTGATAGATCAAACTATTGTTATTGGAAAACTAGAATGATAGATTATCTTCAATTTATTGACTACCAAATTTGGCAAGTCATCACGGACGGTCCCTTCGTTCCCTCTAAACTAGTTGAGGGAACACGTGTTCCTAAATTGCCAAATGAATGGGATAATGATGAAAGAAAACTTATTTCCTTAAATGCTAAGGCAAATGTCAATATGAATTGTGCTCTAAGCTCAAATGAATTTAATCATGTTTCTACCTTCAAAACGGCCAAAGAAATGTGGGATAAGTTAGCTATAACCTATGAAGGTACTTCTCAAGTGCGTGAATCTAAAATTGATATTCTCATGCATGAATATAAATTGTTTGCTATGAAAAATGATGAAATTATCAACTCTATGATGTCTCGATTTACTAACATCTTAAATGGGCTTAAGCATCTTGGTAGGATCATTCCAAAATCCGATGTATCTCGAAAAGTTCTTAGAAGCCTTCCGGCTAAGTGGGATGCAAAAGTCACGGCTATCAAGGAGGCCCATGATCTAAATACCATGGACATTGATGAAATTTTCGGGTCCCTTCTTACATGGGAGATCACTCTAAAAGCCCGAGAAGAGGAATCCAAACCAAAGAAGGGCTTGGCATTAAAGTCATCTACTCAAGAAGATACTATTGAGACGGAAAATGAGGACCAAGATGAGGACATCGCCTTGATTACTCAAAAGTTCAAAATGTTTCTTCAATGTAAGAAATTGAATAGTGGCAGGTTCATCAAAAGAAACGAACCAAGAAATGATTCAAACAAAAGAGAACCTCCAACTTGCTTCAATTGCAGAAAGCCAGGACACTATAAATCGAATTGCTTCAACCTAAAGAAAGATGATGAAAGAAAGCATAAGAAAGTTGCCATGAACTCCACTTGGGATGATGATGATTCAAACACCTCGGATAAGGATGAAGATTCCGAGGAGACGGCTAACTTTTGTCTCATGGCAAAGGATGATAAGGTACAATTAGATTCAGTTTTTGAAGATTGCTCTAAATTATCATATAATGAATTATTATTATCATTTAAAGAACTTCAAAAAGCTTTTGAAGATTTGCATGATGAATTTGAAAAATTAGCTATTAAGCATATTTCTCTCAAGAAAATTAAATCCTCTTGTGTTAATTCTTGTTCCTCACTCATCTCACCGAGCATGCATGATGATGCTATTAAAAAATTAGAAAAAGAAAATGAATTCTTAAAAAGAACCATTGATGATCAAATCAATGTTCTAGCTAAGTTCACTAAAGGAAAAGAAAATCTAAATATCATTCTTGGAAGACAAAGAATAGGATTTGATAAGAGTGGACTAGGATATGACGCATTTGACAAAGATGCAATTCTATTGAAAAAGAGAAAACCATTATGGCACACATTCACCAAATAATCTCATTCTTCAAATTTTCACAAGCATGTTTATTGTTATTGTTGCAAACAAAATGGACATAAAGAGAATGTATGTAATCGTAGATTTAAAGAGACAAAATTGATTTGGGTTCCAAAAGGAACTTTTGTTCGTAATAAAAAACGTGAAAAGATTACAACCAAGATGATTTGGGTTCCAAAGGAAACTATTGCATGCAACACTAACAACAATGGACCCAAAATTACTTGGGTACCAAAAGGCAACACTTAAACATCTTTTTGTAGGTATGCTTGAAGACAACCAATAAGGACAAATGGTTCCTTGATAGTGGTTGTTCGAAACATATGACGGGAGACAAATCAAAGTTCACCTCTCTACAAGCCTACGAAGGAGGAAACGTCACCTTTGGCGACAACTCAAAAGGCAAGATCATTGAAATCGACGCTATTGGTATAACCCCTTCTCTCTCAATTGAAAATGTTCTACTTGTTGATGGATTGAAGCACAATCTTTTTAGCATTAGTCAATTATGTGATAAAGGTTATGATGTCATCTTTAGGTCAAATGCATGCGTAGTTGAGAATGATGGATCGCAATTATTCAATGCCAAACGAAATGGAAATGTCTATACTATATTGCTTTGTGAATTGCATGAACAAAATGTTAAATGTTTCATCACAACTAGCGAAGGTAGTTGGTTATGGCATAGACGTTTAGGACATGCTAGTATGAATCTTCTTCACCGCTTGTCTAGAAATGATTTAGTCAAAGGCCTCCCAAAGACTAAGTATTCTAAAGATAAAATCTGTAGTGTTTGTCAAGCGGGCAAGCAAGTCAAATCTTCATTCAAAAGAAAGAAAGATATCACCACTACTAGACCTTTAGAGCTTCTTTACATGGATCTTTTTGGTCCGGAAAGAATTGCTAGCATAGGTGGTAAACTTTATGTTCTCGTCATGGTTGATGACTTCTCACGATTTACTTGGGTACATTTCCTTGCTCATAAAAACGAAACTCACTCCATTTTAAATAAATTTTGTAGAAGAATCCAAAATGAAAAAGAGTTTTCAATTAAGAAAATTAGAAGTGATAGGGGAAGATAATTTGATAACCATGACTTAGAGGAATTATGTGATGAACTTGGTTTATCTCATGATCTCTCGGCTCCTAGAACTCCTCAACAAAATGGAGTTGTTGAAAGAAAGAATAGATCACTTCAAGAAATGGCTAGGACCATGCTAAATGAACATAGTCTTCCTAGAAGTCTTTGGGCCGAAGCGGTCAACACCGCTTGCCATGTTATAAATAGAGTCATCATTAGATCTAAATTGGATAAGACTCCCTACGAATTATGGAATGGTCGAAAGCCCAACATTAGGTATTTCAAAGTTTTTGGGTGCAAGTATTTTGTGTTAAATGACAAGGATAACTTAGGAAAATTTGAATCCAAATCGGATGAAGGAATTTTCTTGGGATATTCTTCTCGAAGTAGAGCTTTTAGAGTCTACAATAAAAAGACTTTAACCATGGTAGAGTCAATTCATGTTGTTTTTGATGAGTCACCACTACCATTGACCTCTAGGATTGACTTAGATGATGATGAGGTTATTGGGATTGAGAACTAACTAAATGATCTTAATATCTCTAACCCGTCAAATGACCCCCGGAAAAGACGGAAGTCAAAGATCAATCCAATGATGATTTGACTATGTCTATTCCAAAATCATGGAAAATTGTACACGATCATCCAATTGACTAAGTCATAGGTGATCCATCTAAAGGGGTGGACATTCGTTCTCAACTTAGAGACTTGTGTAATTACATGGCTTTTGTGTCTCAAATTGAGCCCAAGAATATTCTTGAAGCTCAATGCGACGACTCATGGATCATAGCCATGCAAGAGGAACTAAATTAATTTGAACGTAATCGAGTTTGACATTTAGTTCCTAAACCCAATGATCAAACTATAATAGGCACCAAATGGGTTTTTCCAAATAAAAAGGATGAAAATGGTGTGATTATTCGTAATAAAGCAAGACTTGTTGCCCAAGGTTATAATCAAGAGGAAGACATTGACTATGAGGAGACCTTTGCGCCCGTGGCTAGATTAGAAGCAATTAGGATGCTTCTTGCCTATGCATCATCTAGAAACTTCATGCTTTATCAAATGGATGTCAAAAGTGCTTTTCTAAATGGTGTCATAGAGGAAGAAGTCTATGTCAAGCAATCACCCAGTTTTGAAAATGAACATTTCCCTAATCATGTTTTCAAATTAACTAAGGCCCTATATGGTTTGAAGCAAGCCCCTAGGGCTTGGTATGAAAGACTTAGTGACTTTTTGCTCCAAAATAATTTTTTAAGAGGAAAAGTTGACAACACACTTTTTACTAAAACCATTGAAAATAATTTATTGCTTGTTCAAATATATGTTGATGACATAATTTTTGGATCAACAAATTAATCACTTTGTAAAGATTTTGCGGTTAATATGCAAAAATAATTTGAAATGAGTATGATGGGTGAGTTGAACTTCTTCTTAGGGTTGTAAATCAAGCAAAACTTGGATGGTATTTTCATTTTCCAATCCAAGTACACTAAAGATTTGCTAAAGCGATTTGGTATGGAGGATACCAAACATGCCATAACTCCTATGAATACAACTACCAAGATAGACAAAGATGAAAATGGTAAATGTGTTGATATCACTAAATATAGAGGCATGATTGGTAGTTTGCTCTATCTTACCACTAGTAGACCGGACATCATGTTTAGTGTTTGTCTATGTGCCCGTTTTCAATCTTGTCTTAAGGAATCTCATCTCTATGACGTTAAACGAATTTTCCGTTATCTTAGCGGTACAATTAACTTAGGACTTTGGTACCCACGTGACACCACTCTTGATCTAATTAGTTATTCGGATGCCGACTTTGCCGGTTGCAAAGTTGATCGAAAGAGCACAAGTGGCACATGTCACTTTCTAGGGCACTCACTAGTTTCTTGGTCTAGTAAGAAGCAAAATTCTGTTGCATTGTCTATCGCCAAGGCCGAATATGTTGCGGCCGGTAGTAGTTGTGCTCAAACGCTCTATATTAAACAACAATTGCTAGATTATGGTCTTACTTTCCATCATGTTCCTATTAGATGTGATAACACAAGTGCCATTTGTATTTCCAAAAATTCCATTCAACATTCTCGCACCAAGCAAATAGAAATTAGACATCATTTTATACGTGATCATGTATCTAAGGGCGATGTTGAGTTGGTCTTCGTTAAAACAAATGAGCAACTAGCTGACATTTTTACAAAACCTCTTCAAGAAGAAAACATTTTTAAAACCGTAGAGAACTTGGTATGGCAATGGAAAATGAAGTTGTTAAATGATCGTAATTTATTTTTCACTATTGAAGGTGGCTAACTTTTATATCTCTTACATTGCTTAGTTTTACTTTATGTTTTATTTAGAAATATTTTTTTTTTTTTTTGGGTCAGTCGACTGACTTATATTCATCAGTCGATTGACAATCACCCTATTCATCATCGTTTTCACTTGATCATGTCAGGCGACTGATGATTCCTATCGGTCGACTGATTTACAAAAATCAGTCGACTGATTTCTGTAATTCAGTCGACTGATGAGGAAGAATCGGTCGACTGACAAATAACATGTTTTCTCCATTTTTTTTTTCTGGTCAGGTCAGTCGACCGACACTGAACATTCAGTCGACTGATTTTTGTTTTTCAGTCGACTGATAGTCTACTTTTAGTCGACCGATTCAGGAATATTCCAGAATCAGTCGACTGACGGAGACAATTCAGTCGACTGACGAGCAATTTAAAGTCTTTTCTAGGGCTTGTAACCGCCGCATTTACTCTTCCCAACTTCTCTCCACTTCCCCAAACCGCCCTCTACACGTTATTCCACTCATTTATTACATTTTCTCTCTATTTATTCTCCTCTTTTCACCTATTCTTCATCACACTCTACCTATTTTTCACATTTTCTCTCTTTTCTCTCCTCATTCTCTTCAATGGCTTTCATCCTCCCATTTCTTCTTATTCTCTCCACTCTCATGGCACCACCTCGCTCTGATAACCCTCCTAGAAAGCATCATTGATCTTCTTTTCAGCAAAATCGTCGTATGCCATCACCACCTCCTTCACCATCTCCATCTCCATCTCCATCTCCCCCACCACGGTACCGTGCCCCTGTTGATGATGATGAAGATGATGCATCAATGGGTCTTCATGCTCTCTTCCCTAATGCCAGTCATCGTGCAGATTTTCTTCGTAAGTTTGAGCATCGTGAATTGTGCAAAACCCGAATCGTCAAAAACTCCCTCTGCCGATAGTTGAATATTCGACTCTTTTCTCTTTTTCAGGCCATAGGCTGGAGTCACTTCGTGTCTCTCGACTATCCCGCTCACGAACGCCTGATTGAAGCTTTTTACACTACTGTTGAAGAATCCTCCTCAACATGTGCTCTTACTGCCTCTGTTGCCGGTATACCTATCACCATTTCTGATGCGCAGTTTCAGAATTGGTTTCATATTCCAAGCGTTGGCCAAACCATTTATCTTCAATATGAATGGTATCAAAGTAGCACTTTTGAGCCAAAAGACGCTGGCGGCCGCGATCATGTGTTGCATTTTGAAGCCTATATCGTGTTTTGTATTCTCACCAACCATCCTCTCGACCTTGCCCATATTTTTCGTAAGCATGTAATGGCTTGCAAAAAATCAAGGAACAAGAAGCTTTTCTACCCTATTCCAATCACCCACATCCTTCACCTTTACGAGGTTCCAACCGAACACGAAGCTATCACTAATGTAAGTCTTCCTGTGGACGGTCGATGTCTTAGCCAAATTGGTTTAGCAGTCACTCGTGATGGTGTTCTCATACCAAAGACTGAACCCACATCTACTCGTCGTCCTCGCCATACTCCTCATCCCCAGCAGCATGTCCCTCCTGCTCAAGGTCAAGCCTCTTCGTCCTCGGCTCCTCCTGGTGATCTAGCCATGGTCCCGGCTGGCCCCTTGCCATTTTACCCGGATCCTCACACTGTACTTCTTCGTGAAATTCTCAGCGGTGTCAAATGGAACGAGGAAGGTATTCTTCGCAATGCTGAATCAAATTCTCGAAATGAAAGGAAAATTGCGGAACTTTCTACTAATTTCAGCACTCGTTTTGTCGCTCTCAATCTTACGCTCGAGGAGATTAAGAACGCTATCCCTCATTTTTGATGTTTCCAAAGGGGGAGAATTGTGTGTTTTGGTGGGGCTGCTTAGTAGTTGGTTGTTCGGTGTTGTCTTAGCCTGCTTTTTGTTTGCGTCTTGCATTTTCATTTATTTATGCTTTTAGTCCTTGTGGCACTGTTATGATTTTACTTCAAATTCTCATGTATTATTTAACGAAGATATCTAAAATGAGAATATGTTCTTTATGTTTGAAATATCCCACTATTGTTATATGCATAAAGTCAGGGGGAGCATATTATTAATGCCACCCTCATTATCAAACACGCAATATTTTGTCATCATAAAAAATGGGGAGATTGTTGGCCAAAGGGTCAATCAAAGAATAATTATCCGTTTTGATAATAACAAAATGTTAAGTACGTGTTTTGTACTAATATGTCTATCCAGTTGAGCATTACAGATTAACATGATATTTATCGAAAGCTAAAGAAATGACAAAAAGATCAATTCACGCTTATGCTTCAGAAGATTGACGAATCAAGAATTGGGGGAGATAGGATGGTGAGCGAATTGTATCAAAGGGTTTATGCAAGGATTTCACACTTATAAGCTCATCCTAATTCAAAAGAAATAAAATAGCAAAATCAGACGACTGACCACACAAATTAGTTGACTCAATGTACTGCCAATCGACCGACAGTTTCATGCCAGTCAAGGCTATTTTCCAGTCGACCGACATCGAAAAGTCAGTCGACCGACGGACATTCAGTCGACCGACATTAACATGTCAGTCGACCGACCTCGCCAGAGAATTTAAAGGTATTTGCCAGTCGACCGATTTTGAAAAGTTAGTCGACCGATGGAGTCACCAGTCGACCGACAGTTCATGCCAGTCGACCGACTCTGGTCAAAGAGAATTTTGGTTATTTACCAGTCGACCGACATTGTAACGTCAGTCGACTGACAAACAGGAATCAGTCGACCGATGAAACTAAAAACGGCTATATTTAGAGCATTAATGGCTCTCACCTGTCCCCAGCTACCACCACTCTCAGCTCACTCTCCTAAACCTTGCCCTAGCTATATATATGTAGAGATATTGATTGAACTACACACCTCTTCACTACTCTGCAGAAAAAGCTGTCCTTAATCCTTATTCTCTCTGAAAACCTGCTCTTCATTCTCATTCAATAGCAAGCAAAGCTTGAGCATTAAAATCTAGACTCTTCTCATTTATTTCTATTCATTTTTCTTTGTGAGAAGCTAGTGAGATAAGATCTTTGTTTTCAACTCTTGAATCATTAATTCCTAGAGTGTGTAAGATCTTGAGAGAACCAAACACTTCACATTAAACACTTGAGCTTATACATTGTGAATATTTCATAAACCCTAAGGGTTTTGAGTGTATCCTTTCATTTTAAAAGGAGAAGAGATCCTTGAGTGAGTGAAGCTCATTGATCCAAAAGAGGGGTTTGTCCTCTTGTTTCGTGTGACGGGCTAGTTAGCTCGTGTATAAAGGGGTTTGTTATTCCACCTGTAAGGAAAAACCATAGTGTGAGATTGGGAAAGTCTTAAGGGGGGATCCTTAAGCCGAGGAGTAGGAGTTACCGAACCTCGTAAAAATCGCGGTGTCATCTCTCTCTCTCTTGCTCTTTCATTTGATTAATTGCATGCTTACCTTATCTTGATTCATATTATTTGATAATTGCTTTCACTTAGAAAAATATCTATTGTCATCTTCATAAGTGTTCATTGATTTATTCAAGCTAAATCAACTCGTTAAAGTTAAGCTAAGTTAAACGAAAAAGTAGGAAATATATTTTATATCCCTATTCACCCCCCCTCTAGGGCTAATTAGTGACTTACACTATGATACCATCTGTTGTCATGTTTCGCTATCTAAGTTAAAAGTTTAAGTTGTTAGGTGGGTTAACACGATTTATATAAAAAAAAATTGGATTAATTTTATTTACACCCCCTAAACTTTGTCTATACGTCAACTGATCCCCCCCGATTTGCATAATATCACTCAGACCCCTTATTTTTTAAAAGTAACTTATTTACACATCTGATCACTTTTGGACGTTGACTTTGAATGAAATGGTTTTAATGCCCTTTGCCAAACAATCATATTTCCTAGTATAAGACTGTCCATAATAGGAATAGTTGGGATATCTTACACTTTACCCAAACACCCACTATCCCTATACCCAAAATCTCCTTTAACCCTAACCCTAACCCTAGTTTTCACCTACACACCATCGCCGCCTGTAGCACCACCAACGCTACCACTTGGCCAACCTCTACCTCCATCGCCCTGCCGTAACCACTGCCCAGCCTAGAAGCACCACGAAGAATTTGTATATACATGTGCATAATTTGGGGGAATTGGTGGTGGTGGTGGTACAAAAATGACATAAGGAGGTGAAAATGAGTTGCTTTTAAAAAAATAAAGAATCTGACTAACATTATGCAAATCTGGAAAGGTTAGATTGATGTCTAAACAAAGTTTAGGGATATAAATAAAATTAACCCAAACTTTTTTCATCCCGATCTTATGTGGACAAGATTCATAACATAATTGAAACACGTAGCTTTTTAATTGGCAGCTAGCAAGTGTGATCCATATCAGCAGTATTATCATCTAATTAAATGGGTAACCTCTCCTTTACTTAATCTTAATCAAGTTCATTCTAGCTAGGTTCTATTCAATCCCCACTATAATGATTGAGTGTTAGTGCATAGAAACTACCTAGACCCACTACAACAGTCTAAACACACACGGTTGACAATTGATCAACCATTCTATTAATTCCACATACATACAAAAGATTATATAATATAATTATCAAGTCAAAAATATCCCAAGGGAATGTTTGGTCCACTTAACTATCTTAATCATCTTCTATGCCAAATTATGGTTGGTAGTATTGGTTTTGCTCTCGATTGTGGTAATAGTATAATTGATTTGGACAATATCGATACCGATACTTCATAATGATAATGATATCAATATATTTCAAAAATACTACGAAGTGATGCGTTACCAAGTGTGGATCACTCCACTTTTGCAAGTTTGATTGTAATCTCCACTCACGTCAAATCCCATTCAATGTTGTTAAAATGATAAGAAGTGCATGTCAAAGTGTTGAGAAGATGGTTTGTGATTTCGGTTTTGATATTGATGTAACGGATTCGGATAATATTGGCTTTTAAAATAAATATTGAATAAGTATTAATATTAAATAACAGTATCGATATATTTTTAAAACGTTACGAATCAGAATATATGTAATAATTTCGGACCATACGACAAACTATAATTGAGAATGAAGTAAGATTAGAATGATAGATTTGCGAACGTTTTTTGGGTTGGCATAGATTGGTGAGTGTACTGAAAATTAATCTGAACTCGTGGACCAAAATGAAATGGAATGTGAAGTGGACCAATTTAATTACTATACAATCCCATTAACATTTAATCTCAAGAACCTAGACCACTCACTCTCTCTTCTTTCTTTATTTTTTTGAAAATTACTAGGCCACTCACTTTCAGTTCTATAAATTTCAGTGCAGTATAGATGAGACCCTTTTTAGTTGTCGTAAGGCTTTAAACCTCTGTTAACTATACATGAAGATCTGATGACATCAATTTCAACTACAAAGTGAGCATTAACATATATATTTACAAGAACTCATATATGATATATGCCATTAAATTATAGAAAGTGATTAATGTCACCAATGCCAAAAAAGGCGCCGCCCCGTGCACCGGCCATCAATTAGGTCATATGGCTTGTTCTCATGCGAGTGCGTCACTGTGTGTATATATATATGAGGTCCTTAAGCTTGCCTGAAACACACACACACACACATATATATATATATATATATATATATATATATATATATCGCTCTCAGCACTTCATATTAGATAGAGCCATATTGACGAGCAAAATGAGGTTTACCTTAGTAGTTGCACTTGTTGGATACTTGTATCTTTCCATTCATCTGGTTTGTGGAGATGTTGGAACAGCTGGAGCATATAATCCTCCATATCTACGTACGTGAATGCATCATCATAAATACATTGCATATATATATATATATATATATACATATATCTCTGTATATATTTACTCATGTCCTTATAAGAAAAAAAAATGATGGGATCTGAGGTGGCAAGTATATTGTGTGAGGGATATTTTACCATTTTCATTTGATACTAGATATGTTTATAGTCATATGTTATATAATATTTGTCTAGGAAGTCATTCATCATTTTATTTTATTCCTAGCAGTAAAATGAAAATGACTATTTCATAGATTATATTTATTTTTACTTTCATGTTTTGTTATTCTTGCGTACCAAATACAACCTAAAATATATATATATATATATATATATTTTTTTATCTCTGTGCTAGCTATATAAATATGAAATGTTCCCGTGGACCTATGGTCAAACTATACCTATCCTAATTAATCAACTTGTGCTCAGTTATGCTTATACCTATTCACTAACCAAAAACACACACATTAATTAATGTTTATTTCTTATCGATTTTTTTTTCTGAATGAAGCAACAAGATGCAGTGGCTATGACCAAGAGCAATTCCCAGAAGGCGGTCTTTTTGCTGCTGCGAGCGATGGGGTGTGGGACAACGGAGCCGCATGTGGTCGGAGATATCGCGTTAGGTGCATCAGTGGCCCAAATAGGCCATGCAAGCAAGGGACCATTGTGGTGGAGGTTGTCGATGTATGTCGAACCAATCCTTGCCCAGCAACCCTAGTCCTCTCTAACAAAGCTTTCAATTCAATCTCCAAAGTTTCGAATTCTAAAATTAATGTTGAATATGTTCAGTATGTCATTTCTTCTCTTACTTCATTTTCATACAAATTTATTTTCATATATGCATGAATGTGTATTACCATCAGAAAGTTTGTTTTCACAATGGTTAAACTGACATTGAATTCTTCCTATATTTTGTTTTGTAGGGTATGAAGTTGTGAAGTCTCATTCTTCTCCAACCATGCCATTGCAAGAAATAAAGATTTTAGTGGCAAGGACATTCAAAATTTGTTCTTTAGTGCTGAAGGATAATTTAACGTTATTAACACATTGTATTGAAGTGTACGTGCCTTGACATATTCTACTGGATTCAGCTTATTCTAGTAGATATTACCACTTGTTTCTTTGATCTCTCTCTCTCTCTCTCTCTCTCTATATATATATATATATATATATATATATATGTATACATATGCATGTAAACTTGTTGAAAGAATGGCAACAAGCGCTCTCTCTATGGTTGACAAATGACAAATGAATAACATAAATAAACAGGTATGACAAAAAAATCTAAGTTGTAAAGTCGTCAAGAATGGCAAAAAAAACACACTTTCTCTAGCTCTCTGCATAACATAAAAAATCAGTCTCTCTGGAGAGTTGACAATTGCACAACATATAAAAACAGGTATGACAAAAAAAAAATTTTGAACTTGCTTACGAAAAAAAAAAATTGAACTTGGATTCAAGCATTTTTTCACTTGTTTACCGAGAATTGTTTTTTGAATAATTAAGATATATCGCTCTTGATATGAAGTGTAATTATCGCCTCCATGTAAAAATAATAAAGATTGGCCAAATTTTCTTTTTCACAAACGTATTGTCCATTATTAATTCAACAACAATAATCAATTAAATACTAAGAACTTTGACTATAGCTAGTATTACCAACAAATACCCACAAGTGTGCGTGAAAAGTTTCAGTTAAGCATATGCCAATATTCTTCCACTATTGTTAGTGGACAGGAATAACCATCAACCAAGTGGAAGAACTGCAAAATAAGGCCAACTTTTAAATTTTATAAAATTATAAAGATTTTAAGTGGCCAAATCTTACCAATCAGAGTTATTTATTTTACAGAATTATCCAGATTTATAAATGAACAATTCATACCCATCACGAATCTTATAATTTATTGAACTATCGAGATTATCAAGTGAATCATAAATGCATTGGCTTATCGAGTGGGATTCAGCTAGTTATGGGTTCAAGTGACATTTTACTCTTAATCACGACTCATATGTTGGTTCTTCAACATCAGTTGATTTGGACCTCTTCTAAATATCTTGAGTTCGTGGTGTAGAACATATGGCTGATGGAATCTGCTCAATCGCCATCGGGAAGATATAGTTTCGGCGGCTCAATCACCATCAAGCAGATTTAGCCGCAACAGCAGTTCGATGTCAAAGTAGGCAACTGTCCATTGTCAAATTGCAGCCACAACTCACTGTATGTGGAGTATTCATGCACAGCTCTTTGCAAGTTGTGTTCGCATTGATTTTGTTTTGTATGTTTTTGACTTGTTGGGTCTAAACCACGAGCAAACTCAAACACACACACACAATAGACACCAAATTTATAGTGGTTCCCCAAATAATCGGGTACATCCACTTTGAGACGCTTCACTATCTTCGGTTTGAAACAAAACCGAGAATGAGGGAGGATACAAGTGTTTCTCTCAACCTCACAACTCTCTCTTTTACAACATCACAGTACAACCTGTGATTTTCTCTCTCAAATATATCACTCTCAGTTTTTCATGTTACAAACTTCATTCACTGCCCATATATATAGCAGGATGTAGAGAAACAAACAAAACCCTATCTTCAACATGCGTGGGTTTGTGTTAAGCGTGATCTTCAGAAGCTGCCAAGACTCCCTCCCACGCGTGATCAACTCGGCCGCCAATCTTGACTTGGCTCAAACATGCGTGAGCTTGATGTTTGTGTTTTTGGCGTCTCTCTGCATGTGGATGGTTGATGGTTGTTGTTGGAGTGGCTTGCATGTGGCAGAGAGCTGGATATGGAATATGGAACTAACAATTCTCCCCCTTCCATATCAATCAGAGGAGAATGTCTTCACCTGATCTCCCCCTCACTGCTAATTTGGGGCTGGTGTTAAACCAGCTTCTTCTCTGCAAACTTCTAGCTTTTCTCTGGACAGACTCTTGGTCATCATATCTGATCCATTATCATCTGTGTGAATCTTCTCTAGCTGTAGAAGTTTGTTTTCTAGCACGTCACGGATCCAGTGATATCTGATGTCGTTGTGTTTGGACCTTGAGTGGAATGTGGAATTTTTGCTAAGATGAATAACACTCTGACTGTCACAGTGTATGGCATACTTTTCCTGCTCTTGTCCCAATTCTTGAAGAAACTTCTTCATCCACAAGATCTCTTTGCATTCTTCTGTTACTGCAATGTATTCAGCTTCTGTGGTGGATAAGGCAACACACTTTTGTAATCGGGATTGCCATGAAACTGCTCCCCCTGCAAAAGTGATTAGGTATCCTGATATGGATTTTCTCGAGTCACTGTCTCCGGCCATGTCTGCATCTGTGCAACCTTCCAATAAAGGTTTACCACTACCAAATCATAAACAAATATTGGTAGTTCTTCTAAGATACCTGAGGATCCATTTCACTGCTGCCCAATGGTCCTTTCCAGGATTTGACAGATACCGACTAACAACTCCAACTGCATGAGCAATATCAGGCCTCGTGCATACCATGACGTACATCAAGCTACCAACCGCCGAAGCATAAGGCACTTTCTTCATTTCTGCTTTTTCCGTCTCACTTGAAGAACACTGCTTCATATTCAGCTTGAAGTGGCTTGCAAGTGGAGCACTGACTGGTTTTGCTTTGCTCATGTTGAATCTTTCAAGAACTTTGCTGATATATCTTTCTTGAGATATCCAGAGCTTGTGTTTCTGTCTGTCTCGAGAGATCTGCATTCCCAAGATTTGTTTTGCCGGCCCCAACTCCTTCATAACAAATGACTTGCTCAATTATTTCTTCAACTTGTTGATCTTGCTACTATCATGGCTAACGATCAATATATCATCGACATATAGCAAAAGGATGATAAAATCTCCGTCAGGAAATTTCTTGACAAATACACAATGATCTGCAGTGGTTCTATTGTACCCATTCTGGTCCATGAATGAATCAAACTTTTTGTACCACTGTCTAGGAGCTTGTTTGAGCCCATTGAGACTTTTCCTCAATCTGTACACAAGATTTTCTTTTCCTTTGGTTCTGAATCCTTCAGGTTGCTCCATGTAGATTTCTTCATCCAGATCACCATGTAGAAATGCGGTCTTTACATCCAGTTGTTCGATCTCCAGGTTTAAGTTGGCTGCCAAGCCAAGAACAACTCGGATGGAGGTCATTTTTACCACAGGTGAAAATATTTCTTCAAAATCAATGCCCTTCTTCTGATCGAATCCCTTCACAACCAGTCTTGCCTTATACCTTGGTTGTGGATTATTTTCTTCAGACTTTAGTTTGAATACCCATTTATTCTTGAGAGCTTTCCTTCATTGCGGTAACTTGACCAAGTCATATGTTTGGTTCTTATGCAATGATTTCATCTCTTCATGCATGGCTTTCATCCACTCCGCATTTTTACTGTCTGCAACAGCCTCCTGATAGCTCTCTGGTTCTCCCCCGTCACTAAGCATCATGTACTCTGTGGAGGAATATTTGTGATTCGGTTGTCGCCCTCTGGAAGATCTCCTTGTTTGAGTGTCAACCGGATTTTCTTTTGCAACTGGTTCTGGTTCTGCACCGTCATCAGTTGGATCTCCTTGTATAGCTCCCCATCATTTTCTGCTCCCGGTGAAGGAACCATGTCTAGGTTGGCTGGTAACTCTTCAAGTGGATTTGATTTCTTCTGTTTTTCAAGATCTCCAATGGTCTGATCTTCAAAAATATCACATCTCTGCTTCTGATGACCTTTTTGTTGATAGGATCCCAGAGTCTGTAACCAAACTCTTCATGGGCATATCCCAGGAAGATGCATTGTTTGGCCTTTCCATCAAGCTTGGATATTTCATCTCTGGGAATGTGGACAAATGCTCTGCAGCCAAACACCTTCAAGTGTTTGTAGGAAACATCTTTCCCTCTCCATACTTTCTCTGGAACATCACCGTTTAATGGAACTGAGGGAGATAAGTTGATTAAGTCAACCATTGTTCTCATTGCTTCACCCCAAAAAGGAGTTGACAACTTGGCATTAGATAACATGCACCTGATCCTTTCACAGATGGTTCTATTCATTCTTTCTGCAAGGCCGTTATGTTGAGGAGTTTTTGGCACTGATTTTTCGAGTCTGATGCCGAAGCGTCTGCAATACTCCTCGAATGGTCCTCTGTACTCGCCACCATTGTCAGCACGTACGCACTTCAGCCTTTTCCCAGTTTCTCTTTCAACCTTTACATGGAGCTGCTTGAACACTTCCAGTTCCTGGTCTTTAGTTTTCAAGGCAAAGGTCCATAATTTCCTGGAATGATCATCAATGAATGTGACAAAATAGATGGCACCTCCATGAGTTCTGGTTTGCATGGTGCAAACATCCGTGTGTATGAGATCTAGAATGTCTGGTTTTCTAGATGGAGGAGAACTGCGGAATGCAACTCTGTGTTGTTTCCCCATGATGCAGTCGACACAGGTGTGTAATGGAGTACATTTCATTCCAGGTAAGAGTTATTTTCTGGCAAGGATCTTGAGTCCTTTCTCACTCATATGACCGAGTCTTTTGTGCTATAACTCGGTGGGGATTTCTTTCTCCATTGTATTCACCTCAACTCTGCACAGTTTTGCTTGATTTGTGTAGAACGAGTTGGTCTTCTTTCCTCTGGCCACCACAAGATTGTTTTTGGTGAGCTTCCACTTACCATCACCAAAGTGACTATTGTAGCCTTCATCATTGAGCTTGCCGGTGGAGATCAGGTTGAGACGAATATCTGGAACATGTCTCACATCTTTTAGGAGTAGTTTACATCCATTACTGTTTTCCAAAAGAATATCACCTCTGCCGGTAATTTTGGATGCTCTTTGGTTCCCCATCTTTATAAGTCCGAAGTCACCACTGGTGTAGGATGTGAACGTATCCTTCCTTGAAGTGATGTGACAGGATGTACCTGAGTCAATAACCCAGGTAGAATCTTTAGATGTGAAGTTGACACAATCATCATCTTGAACGATGACGAGCCCTTCTCCGGTTGTTGCTGCTGCTTCTGAGGTACTTTCTTCACCTCTATTTCTGTTCTGTTGTCCAGAATGTTCGGCTTTAAGCTTCCTGCATTCTCTAATAAAATGGCCTGGCTTGCCGCAGTGATGACATGTTTTGTCTCTTCTAAAAGTAGACTTTGATCGCCCACGATGCTGTGTCTGATTGCGATGGTTTCTGCTTTTACTTCTACCGCGCCATTCTTTTCTTTCTCGTCTTTCAGTGACAAGAGCTTCTGACTCCGGATGATATCCTTCTTCCTTTCTTCTTGCTTCCTCGTTCAGCATTTTATCTTTCGCCATTTCCATGTTAATTATTCCTTCTGGAGCTGAGTTGCTTACAGAGACAACTAGCGTATCCCAGCTTTTCGGAAGAGAGTGTAATAGGAATACTGCTTGCATCTCATCTTCTAAAACCATTTTCATAGACTTGAATTAATCCAACAACCCCTGGAATTCGCTCATGTGTTCTGACACACTTTTGTCGTCTTTGTATTTAAGATTTACCATACGGCTCAAAAGATTTACCTTGTTCTGAGATGTCTTCCGTGCGTACATCTTCTCTAATTTTTGTCAAAGAGCATAAGCATCAGTGTCGTTGGCAAAATTTTGGTAAATGCTTTTGTAGATCCATTGTCTGATTTGGGCGGCACATTTTTGGTTGAGTATCGTCCAGTCTCCGTCGGTCATGTCCTTCGGTTTTCCATCAGGTGCATCATCGATCCTTTTGATCGTCTTCCACAGATATTTAATATACAAAAGATCCTCCATCTTTGACTTCCACAATGAATAGTTGGCTGCGGTCAATCTGATCATGGCTCCGGATCCTGAATCGTCCATCGAAACGGAATCTTTAAGCCCTCCTGGCTTGTTTGATATATTCGGAATGGAATCACGCGAAACGAAGCATACCGTTGCGTCTGGAACGGTAAAAAACCTTAAGATCGTCTCTGACTGAGCTCAATTCTGACTTAGGATGAGTCCGGAATAGTTAAAACAACAGCGAGGGGCAAAACTGTAATTTTGCAAAGTTGGTGATGACGTGGCAGCAGCAGGGTGTGACACGTGGCAGGTTGTCAGTGGTGACACGTGTCAGGACATGTGGCTGACTAGTGGTGTGACACGTGGCAGGACACGTGGCACTACTGACGTCAGCAGTGACGTGGCATGACTGATGACGTCATTGCTGACGTGTCAGCGTGTGAGGCGCATGGGTGCTCGTGGTCCTCACGCGCGGCTGGGCTTAGAGGCGCGTTCTGCGCGTGGTCCTCACGCGCGCTGGAGGAAGAAGACGCGTGGTGCGCGTGAGGCCGAGGCTGCTGACGCGCCGATCTTTAGGCGGCGTGTGGAGCGGCATTTGCGGCGGTGGTTGACGGGAAACTCTTCCTCGTGTGATGGGTCGTATAAATATGTGGGTGGTGTGGTGATTTGATCACTGGTATGGTTCGAAATAGAGTTGCAAGAATCGACTCTGTTGAGCTTTAATGGCTCTGATACCACTTTGTTGGGTCCAAACCATGAGCAAACTCAAACACACACACACAATAGACACCAAATTTATAGTGGTTCCCCAAATAATCAGGTATGTCCAATTTGAGAGGCTTCACTATCTTCGGTTTGAAACAAAACCGAGAATGAGGGAGGATACAAGTGTTTCTCTCAACCTCACAACTCTCTCTTTTACAACATTATAGTACAACCTGTGGTTTTTTCTCTCAAATATATCACTCTCAATTTTTCATGTTACAAACTTCATTCACTGCCCATATATATAGCAGGATGTAGAGAAACAAACAAAACCCTATCTTCAACAGGCGTGGGTTTGTGTTAAGCGTGATCTTCAGAAGCTGCCAAGACTCCCTCCCACGCGTGATCAACTCGGCCGCCAATCTTGACTTGGCTCAAACATGCGTGAGCTTGATGTTTGCGTTTTTAGCGTCTCTCTGCATGTGGATGGTTGATGGTTGTTGTTGGAGTGGCTTGCATGCGGCACAGAGCTGGATATGGAATATGGAACTAACATGACTTTATATTTATTTTCTTTGAGTCGTTTTCCCATTGTGTAAGCATGAAGCTAGTGTATAAATACCATTCATGGGTATCGTTATCAGATATCAACTTATCAATAAACATTTCAAGAGTTTTCTCTTTTGTTGGTGGATTCCAACTCTTTTCGCAGGTGGATTCCTACACCGTCGGAGTCTACGCCACCTATTCACATTTCGTGATGCGTGCTACGTCAAGTGGTATCAGAGCGAGGATTCACCTAGCTTAATGGCTCTTAACACTACAAGAGGCGACAACCCCGTCAAAGCAGATCGTGGAGTAGAAGGCCTTTGGCACGCGTTTGAAGCACAACAACGTCAGATTGGTCAACTCTCGACCAAGATAGACCAAATGAATCAAACGTTGTTGGGCCTGACCATCACTGCCAATTAACAACCCAATCTAGGCAGAGCACACGCCAAAGGATTCGCCCGAGGCCAACCTGTCAATAGAGATGTTCGTGGCCGAAATCCCATGCCTCGTGCAGAGGTCGATGAATTGGAGGACGAAGCTGTGGTTGAACCTCTCTCGGTTCTACCACCAAACAGAGACTGCTGTGATTATCGCTTGAAGGCCGATCTCCCAATGAAAACCTTCATATTGAAGAATTTCTTGATTGGATTTCCGAAATCGAGCGGTTTTTCGAGATGATGGATATTCTAGAAGGAAAGATGGTAAAGCTTGTTGCTTTTCAGCTTAAAGGAAGTGCAGCTGTATGGTGGGATCAATATCAGAAGGCCCGACAACGGCAAGGCTGACCCGTTGTCCGAACTTGGAGAAGGATGAAACAACTAATCATGGGGCAATTTTTGCCTGCTGACTGAGCAGTACCTATTCCAACTATACCAAAACTGTTCACAAGGCAACCGAAGTGTGTTTGACTATACCTCGGAGTTCTTGAGGCTATCGGATCGGAACAACCTTACAAAGTCGGATCACCAAAAAGTTGCATGATATTTGAATGGAGTGAAACCTTCCATCCGCGAGAAGATTAGTCTGCAAGTATTGTGGATTGTGGATGAAGCACACAACATGGCATTAAAGGCCAAATTACTAGAGCGTCGTCCTAGTTACGGGTTTTACAGACCTAACCCAGAATTGACGACACCAAGCTTGGAGAAAGGAAAACAAGTACAATCTACTACGACCTCAACTCGTAATCAAGGAACTACGGGCGAAAGCAACATCATATCTCAATCTGGTACGCAAGCCAACCGACTTCAACCCGGTGTGACGAATAACCAACCTCAAACCCAGAACCAAAACCCATATGCTCGTGTTGTTCCAGACGTGTGTTATAGGTGCCAAAAACCTGGGCATTAATCTAATGTATGTCCTGAGCATTGACAGGTTAATTTAATTGAAGAAGATGATGAGTGCAGTGGTGCCGAGGAGGAAGCGGACACAAGGCTTCAAACTTATGAGGGGGGCCAAATTCGCCGAGGAAGAAGGTGAGCGGGTTAACCTGGTCGTACAATGGATCTTGTAAGAACATTTGTTATAATTGTTTATGTATGACATGTTCTAGACAATAACCATGTTGAGTGTTAGATAGGTCGGATTGGTTTCAACGACATTTACAAGCTTCGACAAAGGCGAAATCAAGCGTTGAAGTATTGAAGAATACAAGTGAAGTGTAAAAATGAGTGTATTGATAAAAATGTCCCCAGAGGGTAAAAACGACATTTCCCAAAGCCGCCAATTCAAGCAAAAAGTCTCGGGTAGTCAAGAGGGTCATTTTGGCACAGTTGCGGAAAAACGTGGTTTGAACAAAAATGCCTATGCTTTCATAATCAAAAAGTGGTTGGAAAGTGGAGTTTTACGCTTGAAGGTACGCTCCAAGCTACGCTTGAACCTATGCTTCAAGTGTAGGGAACCTACGCTTCAAGCGTATCTGCGGTAGAGTTTTGAAAAGTGTAGGTACGGTATTATGACTGCGTGGCTGGTTGTTACGTATCCAATTATGACTTGGGCTTCACTCCTATATATCATAGGACGTGTATAAAGGATATATACACAAAAGTTGACTAGATCATTCCCAATTATAAGAGGATTAAAGAAGGGAGGAATCTTAGTTTAAAAAGGAAATAGTGATTTCAGCAAGATTTTCAGTCAACTTCGGGAACTCATATATCAGTCAAAAAAGGTCCCAATGGGGTGATTCCCTAACATCAAGAATTTGAAGTCAGCTTTCCAAAACGCTATTACACGCCTCCATCCAATGTGTGTACCTCTAGATATGATCAAAAGAGTGAGAGGTGTCCTACAGGAAAAAACTGAAAATTTCAGAATCGTGCTGAAATCCTATTTCGACTTGGATTGATCTATGTTGACTCGGATGACCTTGAGTTCAAGCTAAACACCTATAATCACGTATATATCACATATTATATATGATATTGAAGATTTATGCTCAGTTGAGTGTGAAATTACCAAATAGGGCGAACTTAGGGTTTCTCCTCTACATTGCTTATAAATACCAAGGTCTATAATAAAAGAGGCACGGTTTTTGAGAGATCTCTGCAGTATTCTATCATTCATATTCTTCTACAAAGATATACACAAAGAGAGAAAATATTGAGTGTTGTCCTAGTTACGGGTTGTACCGACCTAACCCAGAATTGACGACACCAAGCTTGGAGAAAGGAAAACAAGTACAATCTACTACGACCTTAACTCGTAATCAAGGAACTACGGGTGAAAGCAACATCAGATCTCAATCCGGTACGCAAGCCAACCGACTTCAACCCGGTGTGACGAATAACCACCCTCAAACCTGGAACCAAAACCCATATGCTCGTGCTGCTCCAGACATGTGTTATAGGTGCCAAAAACCTGAGCATTAATCTAATGTATGTCCTGAGCATTGACCGGTTAATTTAATTGAAGAAGATGACGAGTGTAGTGGTGTCGAGGAGGAAGCGGACACAAGGCTTCAAACTTATGAGGGGGGCCAAATTCGCCGAGGAAGAATGTGAGCGGGTTAACCTGGTCGTACAACGGGTCTTGTAAGAACATTTATTGTAACTGTTTATGTATGACATGTTCTAGACAATAACCATGTTGAGTGTTAGATAGGTCAGGTTGGTTTTAACGACATTTACAAGCTTTGACAAAGGTAAAATCAAGCGTTGAAGTAATGAAGAATATAAGTGAAGTGTAAAAATGAGTGTATTGATAAAAATGTCCCCTAGAAGGCAAAAATGACATTTTCCAAAGCCGTCAATTCAAGCAAAAAGTCTCGGGTAGTCAAGAGGGTCATTTTGGCACAGTTACGGAAAAACGTTGTTTGAACAAAAATGCCTACGCTTTCAAAATAAAAAAGTGGCTGGAAAGTGGAGTTTTATGCTTGAAGGTACACTCCAAGATACGCTTGAACCTACGCTTCAAGCGTAGCTAGACTATGCTTCAAGTGTAGCTGCAGCAAAGTTTTGAAAAGTGTAGGTGCGGTATTATGACTGCGTGGCTGGTTGTTACGTATCCTATTATGACTTGGGCTACACTCCTATATATCCTAGAGCGTGTATAAAGGATATATACACAAAAGTTAACTAGATTCATTCCTAATTATAAGGGGATTAAATAAGGGAGGAATCCTAGTTCAAAAAGGAAACAGTGATTTCACCAAGATTTTCAGTCAACTTCGGGAACTCATATCTTGGTCAAAAAAGGTCCAAATAGGGTGATTCCCTAACATCAAGAACTTGAAGTCAGCTTTCTAAAATGCTATTACACGTCTCCATCCAATGTGTGTACCTCTAGATATGATAAAAAAGTGAGAGGTGTCCTGTAGGAAAAAACTGAAAATTTCATAATCGTGCTGAAATCCTATTTTGACTTGGATTGATCCGTGTTGATCTGGATGACCTTGAGTTAGAGCTAAACACCTATAAACACGTGTATATCACATATTATACATGATATTGAAAGATTTGGCTCGGTTGAGTGTGAAATTACCAAAGAGGGCGAACTTAGGGTAGACTCTACATTGCTTATAAATACCAATGTCTACAATAAAGGAGGCACGGTTTTTGAGAGATCTCTGCAGTATTCTATCATTCATATTCTTCTACAGAGATATACACAGAGAGAAAATATTGAGTGATCATATATATTCAAGTTCTCTTTTGTTATTGGGATTTTCCAATTGTGTTTCTACACTGAAGATCTTATGCACAATTGGATGATCTAGTTGCTGAAAAATCATCACACCATCTATTGCAACGAGGTTGCTTTGATCTGTTGAAGAACATAGCCGTCTAAGTGCGGAGATCAGAGAGAGAAACTTCGTGGTTATTTGATCTGTTGAGAAACAGAGCTGTCTGAAGAACAACAGATTACATCGGTTATAAGTACTGTTTTCATAGAGTCTGTACAAATTCTCTGATTCATAGTGCATCGATACCCGAGTATATCCGTGATTTTTACTTGGAGTCTTTCCAAGGTTTTCTACGTAAAAATCTCTATGTCTTCTCATGATTTAAATTTCTGCACTTATATTCATATTTGCTTGATTGATATGTTTTGAGAATTGAATTGAGAATTAGGTTTTGTGACTGATTAAAATTGAATTTTTTCTAAATAATTTTAATTGATATTAAAATCTACAAAAAGCTTATTTATCCCCCCTATATGCTGTTTTCACTATCGTCTAGGTAATTTTAATTAGTATCAGAGCGTGGTTGCCCCGATTTAGATTAACTACATAGGGTTAGATCTTGAACTTAGACGATGGATTTACCTCATGAAGGAGGTTCCATATCTAGGTCCCCTTTGTTTGACGACTCTAATTACACGTATTGGAAAGCACGGATGAGAGCATTTTTGAAATCGTTAGATGAGAGAGCTTGGCTGGTCATAGAGGTAGGATATTCAGCTCCCACTGTGAAAGATGTTGTTACTAATGAATCTAGGGTAAAACTTTCGAATGAGTGGACTACTGCCGAAACAAATAGTGCTAGTTGGAATTCAAAAGCTTTGAATGCGTTGTATGATGCGGTGACTGCAAGTGAGTTTAAGAGAATAGCCACATGTGAAATTGCAAAAGAAGCTTGGGACATCCTTCAAGTAACTCATGAGGGAAGTTTAACAGTTAAACAGTCAAAACTCCAAATTCTAAATTCTAAATTTGAACAGCTTAGGATGGATGAGGATGGAGTTTTTGGTGACTTTGAGGCTAGGTTAACTGACATAGTAACTAGTTGTTACAGTCTAGGATAACCTATTTCCGAGACGACCATAGTGAAAAAAATCCTTAGGTCTCTGCCTAAAAGTTTTCGGTCTAAGGTTACCGTCATATCTGAAATCACGAGTTTAAAAAAAATTAAACTTGAAGAGGTGGCAGGGAATCTAAAATCTTATGAGATGGAGATGTGTGCTGAATCCTCTAAAAAGTCGAGTGGTAGAAAATAGAAAATCATAGCATTTAAAACCACTAAGGAGGATTCGACTGAGTCTGATGAAGAGGGTGAGAGTAGACCAAATCAGTTTGATATGCTCATGAAGCAATTTCATAAATTTTTAAAATCTTCTTGTGGTCAAGAATTGATGAAAGAACAAAAAATTGGAGATAAATCTCATGATTCTAAAAATAAAAAAGTCCAAAATCGGAATGACAAGGTTGACCCTAAAAAGAAGAAACCTCAATGTTTTAAGTGTTAAGGGTTTGGTCACATTGCTACGTTGTGTGCTAATAAGAAGAAAATGATAAAAGATCTAGCTGTTACTTGGAGTGATAGATTAGATGATAGTGACTTTGCTGAGTCTGACAAGGCTGATGAGTCTGAGAATTTCACCGTGTTTGCTGCTTAAAGTAAGGAGGCCAGTGAAATTGCTGCCAGTTGGGCAATGTCTGAAGATGATAGTTATGAGGATAATGAAGATCGTGGAGACTCGTATGAAGATGTATACAACAAATTTTATGAAAAGTCTGTTCATATGAGCAAAGTCTTCTCAAAATATATTGCTCAGTTAATAAATGTTGATAAAGAAAGACAATTCTTAAGATAAGAGTTGACTAAGTCTGAACAAGAAAGGACTCGGGCTTTGAAGAGGGTAGATGGTCTCAATGAGGAATTAAACATTTTAAGATTAGAATTGAGTGATAAATCTACAAGAATTGAATGTTTGGAAAAGGAATTGAAGGATGCTAACTCAATTATTCATAAATGGTCTAGTGAAACTAATAAGCTTGATCACATATTGAGTGTAGGAAAGTCAGCAGGAAATACAAAGGGGTTGGGGTTTAAATGAATGAGTAATCCTGACATTGTTTCCAATACAACCTTTGTTAAGGCTTCCCAAGTAGCATCTAGTACTTCTCAAGGTAAGTCTGATAGGAATCTGAATGCTCAATTTTTTGTTAAAAAACCATTTGAGATTAAGCCTCCCTTTACCTCTAGAGTCAATAAGGGTTCGAATCATGGTTATTGAAGGTTTATCCCGATATGTCATCACTGTGGAATGAAAGGTCACATTCGACCCATGTATTCAAAGTTAAGAGGAGAAACATTGAAATCAAAGCGGAAGCGTAAAACTCAACAAAGACCCAATGTTGAAAATCAAATTCGGGTGTTGAGTGAAGAGGTTGTCTAGGCTAGCAAATAGAACACTGATAATTAAACAAGTGTGGGTTAGAAAAGATGAATTGCATTGTTTGGTTGCTCATACTGCGTGTCTAGCACGTGACTCTGATTCTAAGAAAGGTCTTGAGTATATATTTACAAATTCTCAGTCAACATACATTTCTACAAAATCATTAGATTTTCAAAAGCATGTGCATCTTAGAAAATCTAGTGGCATGTTATCATTATGATATATGTCTTCATATGTATCATTCTAGGAATATCTTGCACTATCTTTTATCCTAGAATTAATACATTATCATGCATTTTGTATTACTTGCATGTTTATTTTTTTTTATTATGCATGCATCATGTTTTTGCTACCTCTAGGATTATTCATGCATGCATCATTATGACAAAAAATGCTATAAAAAATATTAAAAAAATAAAAAATCTTAGCATGTTGAGCTTGGCTAAGGGTACAAATGGTTGTCATATTTCACTCTATTCTCATATTTACTTTGATTATTATGCTTATGGGAATTGAAGTTGTTAGTCTGACATGAGGTTATGATTTATTCACTTAACATGTTTAAGTATTATTTTTGGAACTCATCAACTTTGGGTGCTTGTTTTACTTCAGAGATGACTGTAATACTTGTTGAAACTTTTAGTCTTTCTCATCTAATCCGAAGTGATATGTAGGTTCATGAGCTATTCTAGATTGATATATATTTTTAAATACCTTTTGCATGCTTATGAAATTTGTGGTGATATTGAAAAGAGGAAACAAAGAGATGTTTAAAATATAGAAATGCAAAAAGTAGTTCTTCGATTTAAGTAACCGGACCTCTTGCCTCAATAAGCATTGAGTGTTCGAGTAAAAAGGGGAGAAGTCTAATGAGCATAAATCCCATGAAAGAAACTCGGGCCCAGTTGGTCGGGACTAAAAATTCTCGCTGGAAAGTCTGGAGCTTAGAAAGACAAGAAGGGATATGGTGAAAAAGTTGAAAAGGTGAAAGGAATAAATTGTGTGATAATGAGAGTATTTTTAACAAGCAATAAGGTCCAAGTTAACGATTTGACTTCTAGCTTAGGTTTTGGACTGAAGTATCATCATGATTAGTGAGAAGATTATTAGAATTAGTATGTATTGCTTTCATCTTAGTTGTTTGATTGCACCTGAATATTTTTCATATATGCAAATGCTATGTAAAGATTATCTTGTGACTGGTTATAACTACAATGTACTATGTTGATTTTCTTCACTATCATGTGTATAATAGTGAAGTCAAATATGCGAATATGATGTGTTAATGATTAGCTCGTTGTTTCTACTGCCTTGCTCACATGTGTTTAAGAACAAAAATATTTTTGTTTTTGCATTTTTTATTCATGCATTAGTATTAAGTTCATGCATTGTAGAGATTTTTTTTACTCGAGAATCTAGATATAATCTTATAGAGTATTTTATCTTCGTATTTAGTATTTGCCTTAGATTCTCTAGAGTCTCCTCTATGATCCTTTCCCAATGTTTTCATCTTGAGGTTTTCCCTTGTTTCTCTCATGTGTTTTGTTTGTTTTTATTATTCCTTATCATTTCAATGACAAAAAGGGGGAGAAATATTGAGTAAGGGGGAGTAATGGTTTAAGGGGGAGAAATAGTGTGTGTTTTATTATCATTATGCTTACATGAATATTGTGTTTTTATTATGATCGTTTTATATCTGTTTTTTACACTTGAGTTTAGTGGCTTGTTTAGTGCTGTGGTTATAGGATTGATAGACCGTCAAAAAAATAAGGTGATAGTTTATATCTATGTTTGTCGGTGTGTGTTCATAGGTATAGATGTTATGTTGTTATTTGTTAGGCTATATTGTAAAACATGATTTTGTCTCAAAAATTCTAAGAAGGAGATTGTAAGAACATTTATTGTAATTGTTTATATATGGCATGTTCTAGACAATAATCATGTTGAGTGTTAGATAGGTCAGGTTAGTTTCAACGACATCTACAAGCTTCGACAAAGGCAAAATCAAGTGTTGAAGTAGTGAAGAATACAAGTGAAGTGTAAAAATGAGTGTATTGATAAAAATGTCTCCCGGAGGGCAAAAACGGCATTTTCCAAAGCCGTCAATTCAAGCAAAAAGTCTCGGGGAGTCAAGAAGGTCATTTTGGCACAGTTGTGGAGAAACGTGGTTTGAACAAAAATGCCTATGCTTAAGCCTACGCTTTCAGAATAAAAAAGTGGCTGGAAAGTGGAGTTTTGAAAAGTACGTGTATAAAGGATATATACACGTTTGAAAGTACGCTTGAACCTATGCTTCAAGTGTAGGGAACCTACGTTTCAAGCGTAGCTAGGCTACACTTCAAGCGTAGCTGCGACAGAGTTTTGAAAAGTGTAGGTGCACCATTATGACTGCGTGACTGGTTGTTATGTATCATATTATGACTTGGGCTACACTCCTATATATCCTAGGACGTGTATAAAGGATATATACACAAAATTTGACTAGATTCATTCCTAATTATAAGAGGATTAAATAAGGGAGGAATCCTAGTTCAAAAAGGAAACAGTGATTTTACCAAGATTTTTAGTCAACTTCGGGAACTCATATATCGGTCAAAAAAGGTCTGAATATGGTGATTCTTGAGCCTAACATCAAGAACTTGAAGTCATATTTCTAAAATGCTATTACAAGTCTCCATATAATGTGTGTAGATCTAGATATGATCAAAAGAGTGAGAGGTATCTTGCAGGAAAAAATTAAAAATTTCATAATCGGGCTGAAATCCTATTTTGACTTGGATTGATCCTTGTTGACCCAGATGACCTTAATTTCAACCTAAACACCTATAAGCACGTGTATATCACATATTATACATGATATTGAAGGGTTTCGCTCAGTTGAGTGTGAAATTACCAAAGAAGGAGAACTTAGGGTTTCTCATCTACATTGCTTATAAATACCAAGGTCAACAATAGAGGAGACACGGTTTTTGAGAGATCTCTGCAATATTCTATCATTCATATTCTTCTACAGAGATATAAAGAGAGAGAGAAAAGATTGAGTGATCATATATATTTAAGTTCTCTCTTGTTATTGGGATTTTCCAATTGTGTTTTTATACCAAAGATCTTATGCACAATTGGATGATCTAGTTGCTAAAAAATCATCACACCGTCTATTGTAGCATAGTTACTTTGATCCGTTGAAGAGTGGAGCCATCTGAGTGCGGAGATCAGAGCGTTAAGTTTTGTGGTTATTTGATATGTTAAGAAACAGAGCCGTCAGAGTACGGAGCAGAACGAGAGCTTCGTGGAGCCCAAATGAATCTAGATTTTCAGACATCAAGTGAAGAACGACAGATTACATCGGTTGTAAGTACTATTTTCATAGATTCTGTTTAAATTCTCTGATTCATAGTGTATCAATATCCGAGCGTATCCGTGATTTTCACTTGGAATCTTTCCAAGGTTTTCCATGTAAAAATCTCTATGTTCTCTCATGATTTAAATTTCTGCACTAATATTCATATTTGCTTGATTGATCTGTTTTGAGAATTGAATTGAGAATTAGGTTTTGTGACTGATTAAAATTGAATTTTCGCTAAATAATTTTAATTGATCTTAAGATCTACAAAAAACATATTTACCCCCTCTCTAGGCTGTTTTCACTATCGTCTAGATAATTTCAGGTCTTGTTGTTACCAAAACAAGATGATCAATGACATAACATCTTTCGATCTTGTTGTTCCATTAATAATAAAGTAGTTGACCTCATCATCTACAACGGGAGTTGTGAGAACTTTGTAGCCAATAAGCTGGTCGGCTATTTGGGTCTACCAACGGAGACACACTCAACCCCATATTCGATAGGATGGATTAAAAATAGACCATCAGTAAGAATAACTGAGTTGTGTAAAGTTCCCACTCAATCGGGAAACATTACCATGATGACATCTCTTGCGACGTGGTTGACATGGATGCCATCCATGTGCTTTTGGGACGGCTGTGGTAATATGATGTCGATATCAATTACCGAGGTCGAGATAACACATGTGTGATTGTTTGGGGAGGTCACAAGATCGCGATGGTACCAACAAAGCAAGTTGGCACTCCGAGCCACTCAAAGACAAAAAAGTCGGCCTTCATTACCATGGCTAAGTCTGAAGTTGAAATTGAAGCATTAATCAAGGAATTTCGGGAAGTGGTTTCAGTAATTGTGAAGGGAATGGTAGCCAATGATTTAGATGGTAAGTCGAGCAGTTTCCCTACTGGAGTGCAACCGATGTTGGAGGAGTTCTGTGATCTTACTACCAAGGAACTTCCTAACAAGCTACCACCCATGCGAGACATCCAACATCACATTGATTTAGTACTAGGTTTTACCGAATCTACCTTACTACAAGATGATCCTGAGCGAGAACGCCATTCTTTGAGAAAAGATTGAAGAATTATTATAGAAAGGATTCATTCGGGAGAGCATGAGTCTTTGTGTTGTTACAGTATTATTGGTGCCAAAGAAGGACGGGTCATGGAGAATATGTGTGGACAGTAGAGCGATCAACAAGATTACTGTAAAGTACCGATTCCCCATTCCGCGACTTGACGACATGCTTGGAGGTTCGTAGGTATTTTCCAAGATTGACTTGCGCAGTGGCTACCACCAGATTCGGATCCGACCCAGAGACAAATGGAAAACAACTTTCAAAACTAAATATGGCTTGTATGAGTGGTTTGTTATGCTGTTCGGGCTATCGAATGCACCGAGCACCTTTATGAGGATGATGAACCAATTTTTAAGGCCATTCATCGATCCTTTTGTTGTCATTTACTTCGATGACATACTCATTTATAGTAAATCAGAAGCTAAACAGCTCAATCATCTACAAAAAGTTTTAATGATGTTGCATCAGAATGAAATACTCATCAATCTAAAGAAGTGCAATTTCCTTACTAGTAGTTTAATATTTCTTGGCTTTATGATTAATGCTGAGGGTGTTCATGTGGATGAAGAGAAGGTGTGAGCTATTCGCAAATGGTCAACCCCTAAAATAGTTAGTGAAGTTCGGAGTTTCCATAGACTGACGACATTCTATCGACGTTTTGCGCAAAATTTTAGCACTATCACAGCTCCTATTACTGAGTGCCTTAAGAAAGGAAAGTTTGTCTAGGATGCCAAGGCCGAACAAAGTTTTGCTCTCATCAAGGAAAATCTTAGCACATTGTTGGTTTTAGCATTACCCGACTTCGGAAAATTATTTGAAGTAGAGTGTGATGCAAGTGGAGTTGGTGTCGGGGTAGTTTTATCACAAGAAATGCGACATGTTGCTTTCTTTAGTGAAAAACTAAATGAATCCCGACAAAGGTGGAACACATATAATCTAGAGTTTTATGTCGTGGTACGAGCTCTTAAGCAATGGGAGCATTATTTGGTACAACAAGAGTTCATTCTTTATACTGACCACGAGGCTTTAAAATATGTTAACAGTTAGAAAAGTCTGGGCAAAATGCACATGAGGTGGGCCACTTATTTACAAAATTTTCCCTTTATAATCAAACATAAATCGAGTACATTGAACCAGGTGGCTGAAACATTAAGCCGACGCGCTACCTTACTCATGACATTAACACAAAAGGTAATTGGTTTTGACTATTTGAAAGAATTATATGTTGAAGATGAAGACTTCCAACCGATTTGGAAAAAAGTGTTTGGCCAAAGAACCAATGAGTGATTACTTCATTAATGAAGGATTTATGTTTAAAGGAAATCAGTTGTGTATTCCCAAATCGTCTTTGTGAGATAAACTGATTCTAGATTTGCATAGAGGCGGTCTTAGCGGACATTTGGGTCGAGACAAAACGGTGGCCAGCCTAGAAGAACGGTATTTTTGGCCGCAACTCGGGACGTTGGTAACATTGTTCAAAAGTGTTACATTTGTCAAGTGTCTAAAGGTCAGTCTCAAAATACCGGTCTTTATATGTCTTTACCAGTACTTAATGACATTTGGCAGGACATAACTATGGATTTTGTGTTGGGCTTACCTCGAACGTAGTGAGGTGTGGATAGTGTCTTTGTGGTGGTAGACAAATTCTCTAAAATGGCACACTTTATTCCATGTCGCAAGACATTCGACGCCTTGGGTATTGCTTGTTTATTTTTTCGCGTGGTGGTTAAGCTCCATGGTGTTCCACAATCCATTACCTCAAATGGGGATACTAAATTCCTTAGCCATTTTTGGATCACATTGTGGAAGATATTTGGGACAACATTAAATCGTAGCAGCACGGCGCACCCACAGACTGATGGACAAACTGAGGTAACGAATCGGACCTTAGGAAATATGGTGGGAAATGTTTGTCATGAGAAGTTGAAGCAGTGGGATATAGCACTGCCACAAGTGGAGTTTGCCTACAACAGTGTTGTACATAGTGCAACCGGGAAGTCTCCATTTGCACTAGTGTATCGATCTATTCCGAAACATGTGGTTGACTTGGTCAAACTCCCGAAAGATCATAGCTTCAGTACCGCAACCACTGGCGTGGCCGAAGATGTTCAAGCACTGCATCGTGAGACTAAGGCAAAACTTGAGAAAACCAACGTCCGATATAAAGCAAACGCAAACAAGCACCGTCGTGTCAAACTTTTCAATGAAGGAGATCAGGTCATGGTGTTTTTGCGCAAGGAACGATTTTCTGTTGGTACCTACAGCAAGTTGAAACCAAAGAAATACGGTCCGTACAATATATTCCAAAAGATCAATGACAATGCTTATATTATTGACCTTTCAGAAAACATGGGTATTTCCAAGACTTTCAATGTAACTGATATGTTCGAATATCATGCCGATAATGATCCTCTCTATCTGAAGCATAACTCGAGGGCGAGCTTTTCACAAGATCGAGGGACTGGTGTAAAACATATGGTTGATGGCATCTGCTCAGTCACCATCAAACAGATTTAGCTGCAACAACAGTTCATTGTCAAAGTAGGCAACTGTCCATTGTAGCCACAACTCACTGTCGGTGGAGTATTCATGCACAACTCTTTGCATGTTGTGTTCGCATTCATTTTGTTTAGTATGTTTTTGAATTTATGTTTATTTTCTTTGAGTTGTTTTCCCATTGTGTAAGCATGAAGATGGTGTATAAATACCACTCATGGGTATTGTTATCAGATATCAACTTATCAATAAACATTCCAAGAGTTTTCTCTTTTGTTAGTGGATTCCAATTCTTTTTGCAGGTGGATTCCTACACCGTCAGAGTCTCCGACACCCATTCCCGTTTCGTGCTGCGTTAACTCGGATATTACTTCTATTTGTCCCAGATCTAGACGAGTTGAATTATTGCGTTGTCCGGTGAAGCGTTTCTCATGGTGTTCGTATTTTATTCCTCATAAAATCTTTTTCCATTTTTTTTTCTCTTGTTACAACTAATCATAGAAAGCAATTAACGTACACTGCAATAACATTATTTCAAGTCTTAATTATAATTACATTTATGTTGTAGTTTTGAAATCATTGTCTTGCTCAACACCATCATCAGAAAACAGAAACATATAGCAAGAAAAAATGTACAACTAAGAATGTAACTCCTTTTATCATATAGCTTATTGAGAGATTTAGATAAGATTACTTTACAAATTTAGTAATCATATTGGTCTCTCACATGATTTTAAAAGAAATAAAAGTTAGTGATTCAACCATCCATATATATTGGTCTCACATGATTTTACATCGTATGGTTCCAAAAGAATAAATTAGCAGCACACTATTAATGTTAATTACATTGTGTAATGGCTAGCCGCTAGAATGAGAAGACGTCATGGACTTTGATTGTTTGTTCTTTTAATTTTGGCAAAAGTGCATAATACCCCTAAGATTTTGAAGAGTTGCAAAATATCTCCTATATTATTTTTAGCTCCAAATTACTTCCTCATCTTTGTAAAACGGAACCTAGCAAATTACCTCCGTTAGGAGTTTTTACTCCACTTTCTTGTTAATATTTATGCGATATGATCAAATTACCCCTTAAAACATGACCATTGTGTTATCTTATTTTGTATCCACCGATTTTTAGCATTATTTAGTCTTTTTTTTTTTTCTCTTTCTTTCAAAAATATAATTAATAATTCAAAAATTTACACACGTATACTTATTTCATGCCTAAACATGGTATTAAAAATCTGGAAGTCTACACACATATACTTATTTCAGACCTAAACATGGTATTAAAAATCTATTTAAGAAATTATTATTATTTAAAAATATTTTTTTTGTGATAATTACAAAAAAAAAAAAAAAAAAACTTAAAATATGACTTGTAAAATGAAAACATGTCTACAATTTGCTTTTGTTATAATTCGGAAAAACTAACAAACCCTGGGAAGGTTTTATTATATGAAAAATTGAAACACTTTTAGACATGTTTTAATGTATAAGTCATATATTAAGTTATCATTGTATTTATCAAAAAAAAAATTTATTTTTAAACAGATTTGTAATACCATGTTTAGGTCTAAAATAACTTAAGTATAAGTGTGTGTGGTTTTAAAATTAGGGAAAATTACAAATTAGGGGCCATTCCTAAACTTAATTGATAGATAGGGCTCATAAACTTTGAAACGATGGGAATGGACCAAACCTAAACTTAATTGTTACTAATGAACCATTTAATGTAAGTTTACTGAATTTTCCTTCTATACATGCAAATCCACACACACACATATATATATATATATTATCCGCCGCCACCGCCATCTTCAACCTCACCACTGCCACCACCACCATATTTAATCTCACCACCGCCACCACCACCATCTTCAACATCACCACAACCACCACCACCACCACCACCTTCAACCTCACCACCTCCGCCACCACCACCACCATCTTCAACTTCAATTAATTTGTATATCCATTCCACACTACAAGAAATAAGGCTTTTGGTGACAGTCTATTAGTGACGGGCTAAAAAACCGTCACTAAAGGTGGCCAAATGTGACGGTCCAAGCAAACCATCACTAAAGGTGGCCTAATAGTGACGGTACAAATAAACCGTCACTAAAGGAGTCATTTTTAGTGACGGTCCCGACAAACCGTCACTAAAGGGGCTCGATTAGTGACGGTCCAAACAAACCGTCACTAAAGGGGTATTTGTGTCAAAATACCCTATTTTTTCAACTCCTCTTTTATTTTTTCACTCAATTACACTAATTTAAATTAGGGATTTTTTCAATTTTACTCAATTAAACTACTTTCAATTGGGATTTTTCTCAATTTCACTACTTTCAATTGGGGATTTTTTCAATTTTACTCAATTAAACTACTTTGAATTAGGGTTTTACTCAATTTCACTACTTTGAATTGGGGATTTTATCAATTTCACTCCATTAAACTACTTTTAATCGAGTGATTTTCTCAATTTCACTGCTTTGAATTGATGATGTGAACTTAATTTCACTGAATTACACTACTTTAAATTGTTGATTTTTTCAATTTTACTCAATTAAACTACTTTGAATTGAGGATTTACTCAATTTCACTACTTTGAATTGAGAATTTACTCAATTTTACTACTTTGAATTGATAATTTATTCAATTTCACTACTTTGAATTAGGGATTTTATCAATTTCACTCAATTACACTACTTTAAATTGGATTTTTTTTTAATTTTACTCAATTAAAATAGTTTGAATTGAGAATTTTTTCAATTTCATTCAATTAAATTACTTTGAATTGAGAGATTTACTCAATATCACTGCTTTGAATTGGAGATTGAACTTAATTTCACTCAATTACACTACTTTAATTGTGGGTTTACTCAATTGAATTCAATTTCACTATTTTAAATTGTAGATTTACTCAATTTCACTCAATTGAAGTCAATTTCACTATTTTGAATTGAGAATTTTTTCAATTAAACTCAATCAAACTACTTTGAATTGAAGATTTACACAATTGAAGTCACCATTTTGAATAAGACGAGTGAGTGCCTAAGATGGAGAATCCATGAAACGACTAGAGAAATAGTAATTGGTCTTAGAATTTTATTTTATTTTATTTTTGTAGTGCCACTATATTGTTTCCAAACTTAACATTTTAAATATTTCAAATATTTTTTATAAAAGAATTGGGGTCTCCTTTAATTGGGTACTATAAGATAGGGATTTGGCCAAAAATAAAAAAAAAAAGGATTGGCGGGAGTACTGTTTTTATATTTACTTATTTTTAATTATTTTATGAAATAAATTTTGTGCAAAACTCTGTCGTTTGGCATGGTAGTCGAGGTATTTGGTCACTTATCAATTCTCCACCGTTCATTGACACACAAGCTTTCCACTCATCATCAGATAGAGGCTCTCTCATCCCAAACTAGATCTTTCATAAATCACCAATACCTCTGCCTCAGATCAACAGTCATATCGGGTAAGGCCTTGAAACCCTAAAACCCCAAATTTAAATTGTCGTTGATTTTCGTTGCCTAACTTTCATCGATCTTTCAACACTAGCCGATCATCCATCTTCTTACACCAGCCGATCATATATCTCAAGAGGCGGTCACTTGCTCATCCACAACTCCCTCCTTCTCCTAGTTCAGGTTCTCAACTTGTAGTAGTTTACATATTCTTCTTCTTCCACAAGAGTATTCTTATGTTTCAAAATGCTACAAATTTTGATGTTGTCATATATCTCAAAACATAATAATCAATTGTCGTTGATTTTGGAGCAGAAAAAGGAGCACATCACCCGATCATATATCTCAAAATGCTACAAATTTTGATGTTGTCAATTGATTATTATGTTTCTCATGAACAGAGTACGCCTTAGCCTTGGGCATCTTTAAGTGGGGAAAAAATAAAACAGAAGAAGATGTGGTATAACTCCATCACTTTGGTATATATGTGATTTTATTTAATTTGTCTACACTTACTTTGAAAATATATTGGGAACTCCATTGCCTTAGCCTATTGCATGTGTTTATCTATGCATTCAATTTTACTATATGAATTTGTTTGCTTTGATCTTATTTTATAGTAGGAACACTGATATAATTCATATTTAGAGCACTATGTCTTTGCCTTGAGCACATGAATTATAATCCATACCCACTATTAAATTTCATAGCTAAATCATGATTATTAGTGTAAAATTCCATATCCATTATTGAATCCATACCCACTGTAAAATTCCATTTAATCAAGATACTTTATTGAAATTCCATTTAGTGTAATATACATATATATATATATATATATATGAAGTGTTTTGTGTGGTTGAAGTGTTTTGAGGGCATTTTGATCCATGTATGTGTTTGTGTCTGTGGATGTGTGTATTCTTCTCTTGTGTGTGGGGTGTGGAAAGTGAGAGGCATTTTTATGTATATATCGAGTGTTTGATTCTTGACTTCAAAATTGGGGCATTTTCATTAGTTTGTATCATGAATTTTTCGTAGATTTATAGGGAACTTCTCTTGCACTATCTTCTTCTTTGACAAAGCTGAGTCATTTGTCTTCTCTTGCACTCTCTTCTCCTTTTTATTTTGGTCTATAGTCAAATGGTTCTAGAAAAGAACATATCTAATTAACAACATTGTTCTCTAAGACAATACTGTTTTATATCATGTTTTAATTGTTTGTTCGTCTTGCAGTTTGTACTTCATTTCTTGGAACTGACATGATACATGCTCGTTATTTCACTACCGTGTGAGTAAATTGCTCTTAATCATTTTGATTCTGATTGTTTTTATTAGATCACCCGAGATTGTTCAATCACTCGAAAAGTTACAGGCATTAAGGGACTAACATTAATTCACCATTATGTGCTGAAATGTCACATGTCGGTGTTGAAAATTAAACTGAACTTTTCACATTCAAAGCATCATCCATTGAAAGCTCCATTCATCACATGCATGTTTAAATTTTTTGAGTAGCCATTGAACTCTCCACACCAAAGTTCAAGGTTGCACATTTTGATTTTTATTATCTATTTTTTGAGTAGCCATTGAATGTTTAAATTTGATATCTCATTATTGTTCCACTCGCCATGTAGGAACTAAGCGAACAAAATAAATTGAATCGTTCAAAGGATGATGTTCCACAGATTTCTGGCTCCATGTCTTACGTCCAACGTTTAAGTATATATGTATGTAAAATACATTACAATAAGTATCAAATTTTAATATTATTATTTAAATCATGTCCATGACTTACCTTTTAGTTTGTATTGCAGCGCAACAAAAAGGAGAGTCAAGAAGACGACGGGGATGAGATTGATGAGACTAGTAGTCTAGCAATTAATATGTACAATGACACACATTATAGGAAAGATTCTGGATGGGTGTCTGAAAAGGCAAAGCATAACTATGTAAGTTTAATTTACTATTCTGGAACACCCTTTCTATTCCAACAATAGCTCATATATCGTTTATTTTTACTCCTATTGTGACTGTATACATAAACCATCAATAATTTGTGTGGGCATATATATATATATATATATAGAGAGAGAGATATAGATATAGATACATATTTACATATTTACATAGATATATATAGTAATATGAAAATAGTAGTATATTAACATAGTAATGTGATCAAATTTTGTTTGTACGATTTCATTTGCAACATTTGATGTCAATCTTGTGAACCTCTTTGAAAGGCTAATTGTCTCTCCTAGTTGTGATTAATTTTCTAATTTCAAGTGCTAACAATATAGCTAGATGTTGACTTGCTTCTTGTATTGATCTATATTAAATCTGTATATATATTCTATATATCAAGAGATAATTTTATTAATGCATGTGATGAGAAAATTAAACTGTCATTCTCATTAGAGAATTTTTGTTCTTGAGAATTTAAAAGGTTTGAAACTACTGCAGACCAAGAGAATCAACCAAAACAGGAAACTTTGAGAACTTGACTTCCCTTTGAGGTTGATTGATTTCCTTTTGAAAATTGGTAATGGTAATCTGAGTTTCGTAAAAGAGGATCTGTCCTTTTTCTCTGTATTTGTGATTTCTTGATTTCGAAGACACGTTTTCTGGGGTGTGCTGGTGGGGGAATAACTTCTGGTGGAGAGTTGTTAAAATTGCTATTAAAATTGTTAAAATTATTTTATAAGGATTGTACTTTTACTAGTATGTGCATTGTGAAATTAATTATGTTTGTCAAATATGTTTTATTGTAGGAGGAAATGAAGGAGAAATTTGCCCAAGTCTCAAACAACTCTGATGGTACCATTTCAAGCACAAATGATGTGGAGATATTGCTTGAACACATGGGTGTTAGGAAAGGATATCCAAGTGGGCTTGGATATGGCTACATTGTTCCTAATCGAAAGCGTGCATTATCATCTTACGACGAGGCGTCTTCAAAAATGTTCGAGAGAGGTGAAGAAAGAGCTGAGAAATTGGAGGAGGAAGTGGCAAATTTGCGGTTACAACAAGAGAAAACAAACAAAATATTAGAGATGTTGGTTGCACAAAATCAACAGCCACCACCATGGTTCAACAACTATCAGCAGCCACCACCATGGTTGTCACGCCCCGAATTTCCTAGGACTCCAAAACCCGAGCCTAAGAACTAAGGGAGTGAATGCGGAAGAAATAAAAATGAAATAAAATCCCTCGAGTCATCAAATACCCGTACAAGGGTAAGATAGAAATAAAACATCTCAAGGATGCTAAAAGAATAACAGGAGATCAAAAGAAGGTAAACCGAAACAAACGGTACCTTAACCGAAACGTAGGAATACCCTAAGTTCAACCAAGGGTAAAATGGTCATTCGAGGGTAAAATGATAAGTTCCAACTACAAACACAGAGTTTGGACCTAGCACAAGACATAGGAACAAACGGAAGCAAAATCCAAGGTGTGAGGTGGAAACTACAAAGTTTTGAAATCAACATTTCCACGCTTAAGGTCCGAAAATCTACCGTCAACTTCAGTCGACCATTACTCATTCAAAACTGATTCAAATGACGCTATTCAAAAGCCTAAACGCAAGATCTTGAAGTCAGCTTTCTAAAAAGATAAAGAACACATTTATCCGACAAGCGTAACTTGATATATGATCGAATTACTGAACAGTGTGCGCAGAGTGCGCGAGTTGTAGTTGACTGAAAGAACTTTTAGTCGACTACAAGGAGCTTCTAGTCGACTGAAACAGCCTCTAGTCGACTACAATGAGTATCTAGTCGACTAAAACAAGTATATAGTCGACTAAATCAGTCAGTAGCTTGCGGAAATGAGAGTTTGAGGATTCAGTCGACTACACAAAGCCTTAGTCGACTAAATGGAGCTCTAGTCGACTACCTAAAGCACTAGTCGACTAAAAGGAGGGTTCTAGTCGACTAAAACAAGAAAGAGTCGACTAAAACATGCCAAAGCCAAGAGAGAAATGTACTGAAATGGAAAGGTGAAGACTTGGTCGGCACTCAACACAACTACAAGTCTGCAGAAGGGAAAATTGGTCTCTAAATCATCCTGAACACTTATAGAATAAAGGAAATGACCTCAACACTAATAAGATGCTACTAATATTTCCGAAAATCAAGAACTAAAAAGAAACAATTATTTTCCTCGAAATCATTTACTTGAATTTTCGAAAAAAAATCATCCGTCTTGCCCCCGGTTTCCGTTTGAGTAAACCACCGACTCAAAAATCTCAATTTCTTTCAAACAACTTCAAATTAGTTCAAAACACAAGTTTTTATTAATTTTACGGGGGTAGGCGAAAACGGGTTTTTCCATCCAAAACGAAAGGATTGGTTTGAAAACTTAGAAAAACGCCGTTTCGGCCGAATACCTAATAATCACATTCAAGACAAATAATTCATTTCACACTCAAAATTCCAATTAAAAGAGTTATATATTTTCATCATAGTGCCCTAAGGCGAAACATAGTAGAGTTGTTCAAAATTACATGTTTCCACAATTCGACACCGAAATGCCCAAAAGAATATATTCCCCGCGCCTAGCGCTCCAAGGGATGTACATCAACACCAACATCTCGGCTAACATGCTAGCCGGATTAAAATAAAATAGTTTTGACTTAATGAAGCACTAAACAAAATAAGCACATTTATACAATGTCTATCAATGCTCTACAAAAGTACTCCGCCTCCATATACGCAAAAAGGACGGAACCAACACCGAGTCTCTACCGGAAGACTAAGGACCTCCCAAATGGGAATCATCACCTGAAAAAAAATGTATATAACGTGGGGTGAGTTCACTAGCCCAGTAGAGGAAGCGTCATTGCCTCAATCTTTGTAGTCCGAGTGGTACAACCCACCCAAGGTACATGCAACTAATCCTAGGTCGGTCTCTTGTTCCATATGGCTCTCACGCCAATCCGGAACCCCATCAAACCCAACAATCAAGCTCCCCAACATGCTCACAATATAATTTATCACAATTATAACATGTTTTCATTATTAAAATCACAATCACATGTATAATAATTAAGATGGAAGGTGACCGACACCCCCATTACACGCACACAAAAACACACCCTTCCCAAGGATGAACGGATCATTCTCCACCATTCCCCTGAGAATACAAGCTCACTAGGGAATAGTAGACTCATCGAACCGTTCTTCCCAAGTGCTTTTGACACTTCACACTTTTAACCAAGGAAGACGTCCACCACGGCCCAGCCGTGAACATAGGGCCTTGGACTATGTATCCTCCCCCTATCGTCTCAGTTTCTCAGAAGATTAGTTATGCAGGAAGCGAGAAGCACCCCCTGGCCAGTTGTTTCGACGATCCAAACACGAGACGACTCCCACAAAATTTACACAAATGTAGGAACCAATACCCACGTTTTCACACTACGTGGCACACTCAATTGAATCAAGGTTCACAATTTCCATCACAATACATACTTATTTCTTTATGCAATATGTTGTAATTAAATTAACATCGTGCTCATAATTCCACAACAAGCATTAAAATCACATACTCATGCTTTTCAAGGGGACCTAATTCATCGTCTAAGTTGTCGAGACTCAACTCGCATATATATATACGGCATATATACACATAGACGCACACACCCTCGTACACAAACGAAAGCAACTCGTTTTTCCCCTACCTCAATCCAAGCAATTTATAAGCAATAGGCGCAAGCAATCCGTCCAAGACGCCAACAACAATCGAGTCAAGAATTTCCAAGAGAGCTTCAAGGAGGTGATTTTCGAGAATTTGAATCAAAGGTCTCCCAAGCCTTCAAGCAACATTAAAACAAATATGGATTCTTAACTAGTGATTTTTAATAGCAACAACCGATTAAAAATCAAGAATTCGAAGTAAAGCTAAAAACCCCAAAATGGCTAAACTAGGGTTTCGGGAAAAGGAAGAATCAAGAGGAAAGGAACTCACCAATAAATTCAACACAAGATATACAATGTGGACATCAAGCAAGCTTGAAGCAATGTAATTCCCGAAATTAGCATTTTCAAGTCTTCTCAAGCTAATAACAAATCAATGGAAGGGAGAGTCACAAGAATGGACCAACAATCAATTATAACCATGGAAATTCCGAAAATCTATGGGAATAAAGAAATCATTCCAATGAAATAAAATCTAGGTTTTCAATTCAATGGAGAAATCAAGGAAAATGGTGAAATAGCTTACCAATCATCAATACCAATTGTGGACAATGAAGCACCAACAAGACCCAAGCTTCAAGTTATCATCAACAAGACTAGAAGAGAAAGTCTTGTGCATCCATGGAGGAAGAGAGAGAGAGGCGTAATACAAAGGAAATGGGGAAGAAGAGAGAAAAAGAGAAAAAAAAAACGTGTGAAGTGTAGAGAATGAGAGGAAGTGGGTTGTGGGTTAGCAAGACTTTATTCTTGTGTAGAGATACCAATAATGCACCTCTCAATCCAATGGCTAGAATTGAAGATGGGTAAATGGAGGATGATCCAATGGCTAATAGGAAGACAACACTAAAGGTGGTAGTGAAATGTCTAAGCTACCCACCCATTTATAACTTAATCACAACCCTTGCCATTATGAACTCAATTTACTATTTTGCTCAAGTCTTCTACACAACTACAACATTGCCACTCTACATCCCCCCAACACTTAGTCAATAATTCTCTACAAAAACCACTAACTCAATACATGGAAAATTTCTAGTTTACGCTTTTGTCATTTATTTATTTTCCAAACGTTTCAATTATTTTCAAGTAATCATGAAATGAAATATAACATAAAACATGTAAACTCAAAATTTCAATTTCGTATAAATCACATAAGCACGTCAACATGTTAGGCACATAAGCACTTAATTGTTTAATAAATAAATGAAAATAAAAATTTTAAATTAGCACGTAAAAATACCGGACGTTACAACGGCAGTATCAACCATTTTTAGCACTGCCATGGTTCCAATACTCTCAGCACCACCAGTCGACGACACCACAACCACCACCAGCAGCAACAACAACAACAACAACAGTCGCCACCGACACCACCGTCGCCACTACCACGTGATTGCCAAATGATTATAGTTAGAAAGGGAGTGATCACTTTTGTAGGAAGTTTGAACTAATTTCTAGACTATTTATCTTCCTTTTTTTGGTCATGAAACTCTTTTAGTGATGGGAAGCTGTTAGGATGGTTAATTTTTTTTTTGAACAGTTTGCTCTCTTGTAGGTGTGATGGAGCTTCTTATTTCTTTTGTACATGTTGCTCCTTTATAGGTGTTGTTTTAATGTAAACATCAAAATGGATTTATGAAAGTTTATTATTTATTTTACGAATCAGGTATTTACAATTTTATAATTCATATTGGAAATGGTAACATGGGAAAAATGAATTATTTGTGACAATTAAAATAATTATTTGAGACACTCCAAAACTGTGGCAAATAAATATTTATGACGGAATAATATAACAAATAGTGACACTACTTACCGTCCCAAAAAGTCACACATTAGAGACGGTATAAAGCGTTTCTAATAGTAAATTTAATAGTGACACTACCTACCGTCCCAAAGAGTCACTCATTAGGGACGGTGTCATTAGTGACGGTATAAAATGTCCCTAATAGTAAATTAAATAGTGACACTACCTACCGTCCCAAAAAGTTACTCATTAGGGACGGTGTCATTAGTGACGGTATAAAGCGTCTCTAATAGTAAATTTAATAGCGACGGTCTATACCGTCACTAAAACTTCTTTATTAGTGACGCTTCAAAAATACCGTCCCAAAAAAGTAGCTAAGACAATTTTTTTAAGCACAGTCCATGATGACTTTTAGCGACAGTTTTAGGACTTTTAAAGACAGTTTTGACCGTCTCAAAAACCATGATTTCTTGTAGTGCCATTCTATTGTTAGATTTAGACGAAAACAAAAATTACTCGAGCAACTTTCACTTTCTATTTTGAATATATATACACAAATATATATAGATATATGTATATACTTTCACTTTCTCTTTTGAATATATATACATAAATATATAAAGATATATGTATATATACCTATATGCCCTTAAAAGATAGGGGGATGCGGTGGAGAGGTTGAAGATGGCGGTGGTGGTGAGGTTGATAGTGGCGGCGGCGGCGGTTGCTAGGGTTGTGAAGATGAGGCATGTTTATGAATTAATTTGTATGTATAGATATACACACATATATGTATATATATATACTAGTTTAAAAGTACATGCTATGCACGTTGAATTCTCTTAAAAAAACATATAAACCTATAACATAAAAAACTAAATGAAATAAATTGGACCAAATAATTTTTTTTTAAAAAAATCAAAATCACACAAATACCTTCCATTATCTCTTTTCTCAAACTCACTCCAAGATAGATATATAAATCTACAAAATAAAAATACATTAATAAATGTATAAAAAAATCATATTACGGAATGAATCAATAAGTGCATAAAAGCCATAACAAATTATAATAATATAATTTAAAATATGTTAAAATATAATAAAAGGATTTGTAAATTGGGGGCTGAGAGAGAGTCGCGATAATAATAGGGTTTAAAGAGATAAACATCAGGTTATATATAGGGTTACCATTTAAGAATTCTATTTAAATAACAATCAAATTCCCTTTGCAAATTCCAAACAGCTCAATTACTCCTCAACTAGTCATGACATTTGTTATGGGATAGTCTATTTAGGATTATGATTGTTAAATACAATTGTATATATGATTCTTTATATATATATATATATATATTTATCTAATTAGGATTAGGATTATTAATTACCGTTAAATTCTAGTAAGAGAATGAAATAACAAATAATAATTTAAACTTTGAGTATTCTATCACAATTCAATTTTTAATATGTATATTCAATATAATTAAAAGTTAATTAGATTTTAGTGATAGAATTTAAATACATAATTTATACATAAATTGGATTCTATTTGAATTGGAGTTATAGAATTCAATTAAATTTTGTGGTCATAATTCAAGTAGAATTGGATTGGAATTATAAAATTCAATTAAATTTTGTAGTTATAATTCAAGTAGAAGTTGGATTGAAAAATCACATATGAAATTTTGAATATAAATAATGAAACATTAAAATTTCTTCACACTTTTAATAGTTTAGTATTAGTATATAGATATATATATATGGATTTGTATGTATATATATAGAGTTTTTGGGAGAAAAAATGGCAATTTAATAAACTTACATTAAATGGTCTTTAGTAGCAATTAACTTTAGATTTGGTCTCTTCCCATTTTTGCAAAAGTTTATGGTCTTTATCTATCAATTAAGTTTAGGAATAGTCCCTAATATATAAGTTATCCTTAAAATTATTAATTATTTTTTAAAAGAGAGAGGAAAAAAGACTAAATAATACTAAAAATGGTTAATTTCAGTAAACCCCCTTATACTATTCAATTTAATCAACTAACCCCTACTGTGTCCACTTTGCCTCCTATACTATTCAATTTCATCAATATGCCCAATCACCTCACATTTTGAGTCAAAATGCCTAAAGTACCCTCAATAGTATAAGGGGGTTTAGTGAAATAGACCGTTTAATAAATTCAGAAACATATATTTTCGGAAATAATTCATATTTCTCAAAAACATAATAATTTGAATATATATTATATTTTCGGAAATAATTCATATTTTGATATTTATAAATTTTAGGAAATTATAACATATTTTTCATATTTTCGGAATTTTCAGAAAATATGGAAATTATAATATGAAAATATATATTCGAAAATTATAAATTCAGAAATATATATATATTTTTCGCAAAAAAAAATATTTTTCGGAGGGAGCATATTATTTTCCAAAATATGAATTATTTCGGAAAAAATAATATATACTTTTTGCAAAAACATTATATATTACACAAAATATTTACCAAAAAAAAGTATTTATACCAAAATATTACTTTTTACGAAAAAATCATATTACACAAAATATTTTTTTTGCGAAAAAGTATATATTATGTTCCAAAATATGAATTTTTTCCGAAAAATAATTATTTTGCGAAAAATATATATTATGTTCCAAAATATGATTTTTTTTCCAAAAAATATATTTTATATTCCAAAATATGATTTTTTTTACGAATTATTTTTTTTTTTGTGAAAAAGTATTTATTATGTTCCAAAATATGAATTCTTTTGCGAAAAATATATATTATGTTTCAAAATATGATCTTTTTTGAAAAATAATTTTTTTGAGAAAAATATACACTATTATGTTCCAAAATATGATCTTTTCCAAAAAATAAAGTTTTTTGCGAAAAATATATACTATTATGTTCCAAAATATGATTTTTTTTTTTTGCAAAAAGTATATATTACTTTTTCCGAAATAATTCATATTTTGGAAAATAATATGCTCCCTCCGAAAAATATTTTTTTTGCAAAAAAAATATATATATATTTCTGAATTTATAATTTCCGAATATATATTTTCATATTATAATTTCCATATTTTCCGAAAATTTCGAAAATATGAAAAATATATTATAATTTCCGAAAATTCATAAATATCAAAATATGAATTATTTCCGAAAATATAATATATATTCAATTTTGTTTTTTTGTTGAGAAATATGAATTATTTCCGAAAATATATATTTCTGAATTTATTAAATGGTATATTTCACTAAACTCTCTTATACTAGTGAGGGTAGTTTAGGCATTTTGACTCAAAATGTGAGGTAAGGGGGCATATTGATGAAATTGAATAGTATATGGAGCAAAATTGACACAGTAGGGGTTAGTTGATTAAATTGGATAGTATAGGGGGGTTTACTGAAATTAACCCTACTAAAAATTGGTTAATAGAAAACAAGAGGGTATAATGGTCATATTGCATAAATATCAATCCAAAAATAAACTCAAATATATCAAAGGGGGTAATTTGTTAGCTTTTACAAAGGTGAGGGAGTGATTTGGAGCTAAAAATAGCACAGTGAGTTATTTTGCAACTTTTCAAAAGCGAAAGGGGGTATTATGCATTTTTGCCTTTAATTTTTCTTTTTTCTATTTCTTTTACCAGTCTATTAGGTTATTAATAGTTACTGTTGGGGTATGAATTTTAATATTTTATAAAAATATCATAACAATTTTGAATTTTGGTCATGCATACTCTATTCTCAACTTTCTATTAAGAAAAACTTGCGGTTATTATAAAAAAATACCAGAACTAAGAAAATGAAAATCATACCTTGATTGTGAATTACATGATAATTACATGAATTATAGAAACAAATAGGTATCCATATAGGGAGGTACTCTTTCATATTTTCTAATAACATTGAATCTTTTGGAACATATTGTTAAGAAAGAAATCAATTATTCTCTTTGAGGAGTTGGAGGAAACTAATTAAGATGACAAATTTACTTAACAAAATTAAGCCGACTTGCTAATGAAAATTGAATTCGATTTTTTCACTACCACTTACTATTAGCAAAGGTATGAAAAATTATTATTTGTACCTGTCCGAGGAATGTTTGGTATAGATTCCAATATTCCATTTTGGAGAATAAAAAATAGAAAACAGAAATCATGCTACAATGGTTGATTTGTTTGTATATATGTTTACACAAATATAATGAGAAGTGCATATGTATATGTTTCTTAATTTCTCTTTTATAGCATTATATTTGGATCTTATTAAAATATTAAATAAATTACATATTGAAACACTATATAATAAATTATAATTACCCTTAAAACACTAATTTTATAAGAATTTTATTAAAATTAAAATTTCATATTGAAACACTACCTAATCAATTATAATTACACTTAAAACACTAATTTTATAGGATTTTATTAAAATTAAAATTTTGCTAATTAATAATTAATTATATTTATTAGTAATTGTTTTAATTTAAAAATATTTACATATATCAATAAGAGCAATTGGATTTGGAATTAAAATATAACACCAAAGTAAAATAGGTAAAAAACAGAGTTAATTAAAGTTAGAGTTAGAATTTAACTATAAATCATAATTGAAATTAAAATATAATTTTAGAACATACCAAAACAATATTGACACCAATGACATCCCTAGCCTTATAAATAAAGTCAAGTTTCTACCGTCTTCCTTGCTCCTAAAACCCTGGTTTGCTCCTTTATTGTGGTCTCTGAACAAAAACCCTAATTTTCGCTCCAATAAACATAGACCTTCTGCACCGATGAACATGGTAATCCATATTTCTATATATATATATATATATATGCGCGTGTGTGGACTAATTTGTGTGAAGTTTCGTAGAATTTTTCTGCTGTTTATTGAGATTGATTTGTTTAACCCACATATATCTATATATGTGTTTGTTGTGTTTATATATATTTGCAGACAGGCGAAGCAGTGAATTCAAAAGCATACCCACTAGCGGATGCGCAACTCACAATAACAATACTGGACCTTGTTCAGCAAGCCTATAATTTAAACCAGCTTAAAAAAGGCGCTAATGAAGGTTTACCTCACAAATAAATATGCATATATATACATATATACACACACGCATATTTATGCATGCCATGTCCTTTCTATTTGATCTAATTGTGTTTATGCCCTCAAACTACAGCCACGAAGACCTTGAGCAGGGGTATTTCGGAGTTCATTGTGATGGCCGCAGACGCTGAGCCACTCGAAATTCTTCTTCATCTTCCCTTACTTGCAGAAGATAAGGTATTTTGAATAAATTGTGTCTTGATCATCATATATGCATATACGCAATTTATATAAGCGTATATACACTTGTTTAAATGTTTAAAAGTAACTTTTCTTTGTGATTTGGGACTAAGTTGGGAAAATCTTTATGAATGAGAATGTAAAAGAATATCTATATAAAATTAACATGGTATCAGAACACGCGAGGTCCTGAGTTCACCCTAGTAATTAAAATTGAAATTCACCCTAGTAATTAAAATTGAAATTCGGTCACATACATTCTAACAAGAATGTGAGAGGATTTAAAACAAGTTGTTCTTTATAGTAGAGTATTTTTAACAGAGGATACTTTGGAAACGAATTAAAATCCTTTTGTAGGAAATTAACCTCTCTGAATTTGAGCGGTAGAATCTTTGTATTAGGAAAGATTTTGTTATTTGATTTTATCTTTTGTTATTATAGTTGTGCCTGACTTGGAACTGTTGCCTGGCTTGAGGGCATGTAGAATTCGTACTACGACTTTATACTTACAGGACCGACAAGGAATTTAGTTACCTTAGGACCATTATAGTTACGACCGCCTTAGTTGCTAGCTCTCATTGCTCCAAAAACAACGATTTTGTATGACTAAATGCAGTTGTGGTGCAATGGTATAACCTTACCTCCTCAATTAGAATGCAGTTGCGGTGCAATGGTATAAACTTCTATATAGAAATTGTGCAACTTCTTTCTATATAGAAGATGTGCGAGAAATTGCTGTTATTTAGTATGCGTTCATATTATTCGAATTTGTTACCAGTTGGTTTTGTATAGACCCCAAAATACCTTTAAGGACGGGAAGTAAGTTGCATTTATTTACTTTCCCTTGCCATTTGGGAGCTTGTGATTCAGATTATGTTGGGGTTCTTCAAAATTGTTTAGTTATCTAATGGTTTTGCTCTAAGTTGTCATCTTACCTGTGTCAACAATCCAATTGAACATATTCTGAATAACTTAATTGAAAATATTTTTTCTGAATTAATGTAGGTCTGTAGTTAAGATGATCTTAGTTTTGGTATTTTTTTTCCTTTACTTGTAATTTGATTTGTATCATTTCCAACCACTTATTAACTATATGTACAAAGAGTCTGCATTTATTGGTTAAGATCTCATTTAAGTTCTCTTCTCCATTCCCTAACATGGCTTAAAGAAGGATTACAACATTCTACGTTCTACGGGATTAATAATTTGACTTTCAATGGAACACTAATTATTTAGTTAAGGCTGTATCTTTTGAAATATCCACCCCCTCACCCCATCCCCCACCACCAACAGACGCCCTGAAAGAGAGGTTGAAGAAGAAGCAACAACTTTTCACCACCATATCCCTAAAACCTGTGGCTATTTAAGGATTTGGTTCCTAAATATTATCGTTGAATGCTACGTTACATGGACTCGGCTATGAGTGTCGGACACGGATATGTATCCGGGTGTCGGACGTGTCAAAAATTTAATTGAAGGACACATGGACACGACTAAATATTTATTTTATTTAATATTTTTATTTATTCTTTAGTGTACAATAATGGTTTTATCAAATATAGTGTTCAAACTAGACATTGGAGTCGATTGAAGTAATAAAATAGCAATATGGAACCATTTGGATCTAAATTTAGGTAAAAGTCCTACCAAAAATGTCGAACAAGTGTCCCATACCAGTGTCAGACTAATATGTGTCGGACACGGGTATTTAACCTACTTTAAAAGAGTTCATGTAACATAGGCTGAATGTCGAGAAATTTCAATGTCATGTCGTTTCCTTGGCAAGAATCTCACATACATATTTGCCCTGTTCGGCAGAATGTGCCATACGTGTTTGTGCCTTCGAAACAAGCACTTGGCCGCGCCTGTAAAGTCTCAAGGCCTGTTATTGCTTGTTCTGTGACAACCAACGCGACCAGCCAATTGACGCCATCCATAGAACAACTCAAGGTATGACATCTTCCCATTATCACAATTTATTTTGACATTTCTTTAACTTCTTTCAACAATTTATTTCTGAATTCTATGTTTTGTTTGGTAAACACAGGTTGCCATTGAGAAGCTCTTGATCTGACAAAAATTTATAGAATGTGATTTCGGTGTGATGGGCCTCTTGGAAAGGGAGAGTTACTTCCTTGAAGGCTTTGACTGAGGAAGTTATAATAGTAGTAGGATGGGAAATTTTCTTTTTATCAAGAATTTTTTCTTGGTGCATCTAATTCAATACGTACAGATACCTGTGGTGATTTTATACTTTGCGTGGTTATTGGTATGGATATATAGAAATATGCAGTCTGCTACCTTGTTGATGATGGCTGCTATTATTTAGAAGTCATGATTCTACTTTTATTTGGGTTCCATTTCTGCAACATGGCTCCATTCTTATCAAATAATGTCTATCATAGCAATACTTGTTTTTTTAATATTTTATGGATTGAAGATGACTAGTGTGCAATTTTTAATTTTGTCCTGAATGATAAAGTATTATGGTGGAGTTCGGTATTTGTTTGAAATTAGTAAAAGAAAGGTAGTTGGGGAAAGTGGGAGGTTAAATTGTATTCGAATTCAAAATTGGACAATTATCAATTTAGGACAACTAAAGATTTAATAGTGAACAACTAATATGGAGAAGATGTAGTAACAAATTAAGTAGCTTCATCTGCTGATGTTGTTCCATTTTGATTAAGAGATCTGGAGCTCCATTGAAGTTAGCACATAAAGATAATTTAGTAATTTACCCAGAGACCGACAGTTGTGTACTAATTTTTTTTTCCATTATCATCTCTGATGTGGTTGGTTATAGTGCTTTTGCCTTGTTCTATGAAGCACATGCCACAATAGGTAGACCCGTCAACATATCCGAATATGATAAGTTCATTAATCGATCCAAATTCAATAATTTAATAGATTTATATTTAGTTAATTCAAATTCAAAATTTTTTATTATCCGATAATCCGATCCGATTAGGTAAAATAAAATTACAAAATTATTAAATTCTTTTTGAATTTTTTGTTATTTTTTAAAGAATATTAAATACCAAATTATGAAATTTACAATGAATGCTTATAGTACATGATTATATAAAGCATAAAAATAAAATAAATATAATTATTAATATATTAATAACATAGTATATATGTGTATATAAAATTGATCATATTTTTTTTTAATAATTCATATCGACTAATAGGATTCGGATCAAACATTCGATCCATTGTCAGATCTAACAATATGTTTCTTAGTAAATCTATTTCGGGTAAACTGGTATCTTTTTGGACTAATTCATGGTAGGGGATTTAATGCAATTTTTTCAAGATAACTTTTCACTCCAAAAACCTAAAAACAATCTTTGAAAAACCAATGGTAAATTTATTTCTAGTTAAACTGGTATATTTCTGAACTAATCCAAGGTTTGGAATCAGAGATAAGAGGGGAGTTGATCCAACATAGCAACAAATGAAAGCACCTATGCTAAAAGCGATATTGATTTATTATTTTCTAAAAAGTGGTGATTTGCAAAACAAAAGTAAGCACCAATGGTGTTATATATGAAGGGAAGATCAGTTTTCAACTTGTGGACGTGCCGGAGTGGTTATCGGGCATGACTAGAAATCATGTGGGCTCTGCCCGCGCAGGTTCGAATCCTGCCGTCCACGAAGCTTTCATTAATTTTTTATTTTTTTTTGCCATTAGCATCTACTTCGTTCAGGAAAAAACAAAAAGGAGATATATATATATACTTAAATGAAAGGGCTTTCAATTAATTTTCTAATTTTGAACAATTACTAATTTATGTTTTGCAAATATATACATGATTCTGAAAAAAGAATATATATACTCCTATATATGAATCTTATTTGAAATGAAAGGGCTTTAAATTAATTTTCTAAACAATTACATAATCTAAATCTCCATTGAGACATCTGTGTACACTTCTCTTTTGAGGTTCAATGCTACAAACTCTTTCTCTCTCTCCAAAACTCTCATTTCAGAGCCAATCCACTGTGCCATCCTATATATCTCCTCCCACTGTGGGTGAGTCTTGTCATCTGATGAAAACCCATGCATATACAAACCCCCCTCAACATCACCCACATCCACCCAACTAAACCCCACCTCCTTCTTCATCCCCCTCTCCCTCATCCTCTTCCTGATCTTTGCTACCTTACCCCACTCACCCTTCTCAGCATACAAGTTTGACATCAACACATATGAACCAGACTCCTCTGGCACCATCTCCATCAATCTCTCAGCTACCCTCCTCCCCATCTCCACATTCCCATGTATTCTACATGCCCCAAGCAAACTCTGCAGCACCGACAACGTCGGCCCTCCCGGGATTTTTTTCATAAACTCTTCTGCCTCCCTCAGCCTCCCTGCCCTTCCCAACATGTCCACCATACATGAATAGTGCTCCGGGGAGGGTTCGATCAGATGGTCTTTCACCATTGTGTCGAATATTTCACGGCCTTTGTCAATCATTCCCTTTCTTCCACATGCTGTTAGTATCGAGAGGAAAGTGATTGAGTCCGGTCTCACGGAGTTTTTTTCCATTTCCTTGAACAAGGCCATCACTGATTCGTAGTCGCCATGACTTGCGTGAGCGGAGATTATTGCAGTCCAAGCGACTTGACTTCTGTCATGTATTGAGTTAAAAACTCTTTGAGCCTCAGTGATGCTCCCCCGTTTTGCATACATGCCAAGGAGAGCGCCGGAAACAATAGGATCGGTGTTCAGACCGAGCTTTATGAGGTAGGAATGGCACCATTGTCCGTGTTTTAGAGAGATGGCCTCGGCAGATCCAATTGCGGTAAAGACACTGCCAAATGTGAACGCGTTTGGATGGGACTCCGTTATTGCAGACAAGAATGTGTGCACGGCTTCTTGACAAAGCCCATTTTGAGCATACCCAGAAATCAAAGCATTCCAGGATATAATGTCTCTAAAGCTAAGCTCTTGAAAAATCTTCATGGAGTCGGTCATGGCCTCAAATTTAGCATACATGGTGATGAAGCTATTAGCAACATTTTGTTCCGATAAAAAGTTACTCTTTACACAAAACCCGTGAATCATCCGACCTTCTTCCACCAAATGGTTGATGGTAATCCCATGGATTAATCCAACCAATGTCACATCATTTGGATAAACTCCATCCACTCTCATATCATTAAACAAAGACAAAGCATCTTCTTCGGCCATAGATAGCATTGTCGTCCAAGATACAACATTGCGATCAATCATGTTTCCAAACACCGACTTTGCATCTTCTATGACTTCACACTTGGAATACAATGACATCAAAACATTACAGACTGAAACATGTGTTGTGTATCCCCGTTTTATTGTCAACCCATGTATCTGTCTCCCAAGCTTCAAGTTTCTCTCATGGCCACAAGCTGAAACGACACTAGTAAAGGAGACATGGTCAAGCTTCATTCCTTCTTTCACCATTTCAATAAAAGCCCAAATTGCTTCCAACCCGTAATTTCCATCCTGAGTGTAGCCCGATAGAATCGCATTCCAAGAAACCAAATCTCTATCAGGCATTTCATCAAACACTCTTTCAGAATCCGCTAATCGACCCCATTTTGCATACATTGTTATAAGCGCATTTCCAATAAAAACTTCACACTCTATTCCAGATTTTAGAGCCAGAGAATGCAACTGAGTTCCGAAAACAAACTCTTCATTGTCGGCGCAGTGGGCGAGGACTTTAGTACAAGTCACAGCATCAAAAGCAATCCCAATAAAATTCATCTTACAAGCAAAATTTAACGCATCAACACCATTTTGAAAGCCCGAAAGCACCGTGTTCCAAGAAACAATGTCTGGGTTTCTCAAGTTTTCAAAAACACATAATGCCAGATCGAATTGGCCCGATTTACAATAAACGTTCATCAAAGAATTCGATACTGTGACAAACGAAATGAACCCAGAAGTTATAGCAAAGCAGTGGATTTGATCCCCAAGTTTGGGGACTCCACGACAAGCCTTGAGAGCGATGGCGACGGTAACTTCGTCGACGTCGACAGGACTCAATTGACGGTGTTTCCTGAAGATGTCAAGAGCTTCTAGGTGACTGTTTTTCTGAACAGATTCGAGCATAGAACGGTGGATGGAGACATTGTTTGGTTGGAGAATTTTGTCGAACAGGTTGTGTTCATGTTGTAATGAGTGGTAGCTAGATATGTTTATTGACCGTTGTATGGGTATTCTATGGAATGTTTTGAAATAGAGTTGGCGGGTGATCATGAGAACTCACAGCAGACAGACTCTTGGGTTATCTGTTTTGTATGAACTCAAAGATGAAGGACAGCTATTCACTTTTGACACCTAGCACCCGTAAATGAACAAGTGCTCAATTAACTCCTCGAGCTTGGTTCCTCAATGTTTATTTGATAAATAAATCAATCTTAAACAAAAAGTTAGACTCCTTTATTGAAGTCAATCCTCAATCTCAAATATACATAAACTCGTTTGTTTGTAAACATATTCGTAACAAGTTCATTTACATGCCCGAATATAGCTCGAAATAAATGAGGGTTATTTGTGAAAAAAACCCTCCTTTAGTTTCGTACTAGGTGCGAAAAACTCCAATAATTTCCAAATGTGTGTATAAATTTATTATTTTTAAAAAATGTGCGATTTATCTCAAAACGAATTGAAATTCCTAAAATACCCCTTCTAATCTAATAAAAATAATAAATATTAAATTAATAATAATAATCTATAATAAAATAAATTTAATTAATTAATTAATTAAATTATAAAATTCGAAAATAAATATAAAAATATAAATAAATTTCCAAAAAAAACATATAAAATTCGAAACAAATATATAAAATTTGTAAAAAGAATTATAAATTTCAAAATATATATAAATTTCGAAAAAATAAATATTAAATTTCGAAAAAAACATATAAAATTCAAAATATATAAAATTCAAAAAAAAAACATATAAAATTCGAAACAAATATATAAATTTCAAATAGTTGTGCAAATAGAAATATAAAAAATACAAGTAACCAAAGTACAATGCACCAAAACAATATTAAAGTCAAAGAAAGTAGAAAATCATAAATAGAGGCTAGACAACTATACAAGTATATATTAATTAAAACTTCAAAGAGCCAAAATACAACTTTTCTTTCGAATTTATATATTTTTTCCGAATTTTGTATATTTTTTTGAAATTTATATATGTTTTTCAAAATTTAATATATATTTTACAAAATTTATATTTTCCCTCGAGTTTATATATTTTTTTTCCAAAATTTATATATGTTTTCGAAATTTATATATTTTTTGATATTTATATTTATTTTTCGAAATTTATATATAATTTTTGAATTTATATATGTTTTTCCCAATTTTATATAATTTTTCAAATTTTATATTTTTCTTTTCGAATTTTATATTTTTTTCGAAATTTAATATATATTTTTTGAATTTATATTTTTTTTTTCAAATTTTATATACATTTTTACGAATTTTATATAATTTTTCAAAATTTATATATGTTTTTCGAATTATTCTAAGGATATTTCAGACAATTCAGGTAACAATGGGGGCAAAACACACATATTTGAAAATAATGGAGTGTCAAAGAACTAGAGAGGGTTCTACGCACTATATGCACACCATAGGAGGTTTTTCGCACCTGACCCAAAAAATTACTTTCTCCGTCCCACTTTAAATGTCCACTTTCATGTTTTTCTCCGTCCCAAAATAAGTGTCCAATTTTAAAAAGTCAAAGTACTTTATTTTGTCAATTTATTAATTTAACATTCATGCATTAAAATAATAAAAGTCTACAATCACATCGTCATGGACCCTATTATGGGTAAAGTTGACAATTCATATATTATCCATACAATAAAAAATACTAAAAGTCATTCCCTTAAAAAGTTGAATTCCCTAAAGTGAACACTTAAAATGGGACGGATGGAGTAATAATTATAATAATTTATCTAATGATTATATATAATTATTTACTAATTAATATTTTGCACAACCCCCGTGAAATGGCCCAACTGACTTAATAATAATAATACAAGCATTCATATCAGCTCCAACTCATTACCATGTCGTATGTTCTTATTAAAATGTAAGAGTAATTTCACTTAACCCAGTGACGAACCTAGAATTCAGGTGAGTGGGAGCATAATTATCATATTAAAACTTTAGTGGTAGTTTTAGTATAATTTTTTTAAAATTCAATGGGGCCATTATTACAAAAATCTAAAATTTCAAGGTAATTTAGGTAAAAAAAAAAAAAATTACAGTGGGCGACGGCTCCCACTGGGCATTAGGTAGGTCCGCGCGTGCCTGACTTAGGTCCCTGAGATTTGCAATAATTTTAGATAGATCGTTAATTTTCAATATTGTTACCTAGACTTCAATTTAGTAATTTACCTTAGGAGGGGTGGGCGTGGGAGCTTTTGTTCGTGGGGATGGCAAAAGCATTCTCAACCAACAAAACTAGCGTAAGGTGTGATTCAAAATCACGTAGACCGTGTTTGGCATACCTTATGTTTCTGGCTTTTTGCAGAAGAAAAAGAGAAGCATAAGCTGTTTTGAGAATCCGGTAACCCCAGTTTTTTTAAAAACGCTTTTCCAAGGCCTATAAGTTCTTCTAAAAATTTTGTCAAACACCGTTCAAAACAATTTTTTCCTTTAGAAAGCAAAAAGTAGCGTTTGAAAAGCTAATTCAAACAGGACCGTAGCCAGGGATATTCTTTTTGAGAGGGCAAAATAGTAAGTCTAAAATTAACTTTTTAATAGGAAAAAAAAAATTGACAGTCAATACATGAAATTAACATTCTTATTTTCTCCTCTCTTGACTTCATCACAAATAACATAGGTGTTTGTACACAAATAGGAACTACTAATATGTAGCAAGAATTACCATAATATTCACACATCTTTGTTGTTTTTTTGTTTTTTTAAAAAAAGATTCATTGAATTTGGCCGCATGGTTACAAGTGAAGATATTATGCAACTCACTCCTAAATTCCTAATAATCATACATGGAATTTTTTAAAAAGTCATTAATCACCATAGATAGGGTACTATACATAGAGTTTCGAATATAACCCGAATTATGTACGGAATGAGGATCACAATCATGGATACAGTTTAGATACCAAGCTATCTTATCACAAAGAACATAAATTGGATTGAAGCTATTACGGGTGTTGCATGTTCCTGATTACATTTCTCTTTGAACCCTAACAAGCCACTTTGACAAATCAACATCAACTTCAAAATTTGGGTATTAAAATTTCTTATTTATTTATATCTATATATCTATCTCTGTATTATATTATCAAATAAGGAAATAAAACTTTAAGGCTTGTATCTTTGCCTATAAAAGGACAATGCAAGCACCTTAAACATGCAAGATCATCAGTTTTTCCTTTCAGCTTCTTTAGAGCTCTTTTTTTCAATTTCGAGTAGCAAAAAATGGTGACTACTGAGCATCAAAGTCACTCTCTTCTTCAGGGTCAATGGCATTTCCAATTGATTATAATGTTTGTTAATGACTTAATATTATACACAATTCCTTTTCTCTCTTCAGGACAAGGAGAAATTGAGTTGGACAGTTCCCGGTGTTGTGGACTATAAGGTCATGTTTGTTTGTTAGTCTTTAGGGGTTTTGTTTTGTTTTATTTTTGTTTTAGAAACTAATTTATGTTTGGGTAAGTTAGTTTTAGGTTTTTAAGACAAAATATTTCAAAACCTATTAAAACCAAACCCTTCTTTTTGTAAGTGATGAAAGACCAAAAAAAAGTTGGTCTTTCTTGATTTAGCCCACCTTTTTTGACTTTTCTTTCTTTTTTTTTCTCTCTCTCTCCTATATATATATATATATATATATATAAATATATATAAAATTAAAAAATAATATATATTAATAATTTTATTTTATAATAATATTATTAAATATATATATTAAATATATATATATAAATATATATAAAATTAAAAAATAATATATATTAATATATATAGAATAATATATAAATTTTATTTTGTAATAATAATCTAAAATAATATTATTAAATATATATAAAAATAATATATATAAATATATATAAAATAATATATATTAATATATATAGAATAATATATATTTTTTATTTTATAATAATATCAATAAAATAATATTATTAAATATATATAAAAATAATATATATAAAATTAAAAAAATAATATATATTAATATATATAGAATAATATATATTTTTTTTATTTTATAATAATATTAATAAAATAATATTATTAAATATATATAAAAATAATATATATATAATTAAAAATAATATATATTAACATATATAGAATAATATATATTTTTTATTTTGTAATAATATATACAGAATAATATTATTAAACATATATATATTAAATATATATAAAAATAATATATAAATTCAAAAATAACATATATATAATAATATATAAATTCAAAAATAATATATCTATATAAATATATATAAAATTAAAAAATAATATATATTAATAATATATAAAATAATTTTATTAAATATATATATAATATTTTTAAATATATTATTAAATATATATAATATATTATATAATATTTTTAAATATATTATTTTTAAATATATATAATATATTATATATATTTAATAATATATTATAAATATATATATATATATATATATATATATTTAATAATATATAAAGTTATATACATAAAATAATATATAAACTAATATATATATATATAATTTTGTTTTCTCAAACCAGACCAGACCGCTTACCAAACAGAGTTTTAGATTTAAGACAAGACCAGACAAGACTAGACAAAATCAAACCATACAAAACCAGACAAGACAAGACCAGACAAACCCCTTTCCAAACGGGCCCTTAAGGGTTCCCCTGCTGACATGACCAAGACGGGTGGTTGGACATCGGCTGCTCTTATATCAGGTTTGTTTTCTTAGGGATGGCAATTTGCCCCGCCCTGCCGGGTACCCGTCCCGCCCCATTCCGTTTATAACGATTTGGGGGTGGGGGGTGGGGGGAGGGGGGGGAATCCGCACATAAACAGGATGGGGACGGTTTTAGGTGTCCCCATCCCATCCCGCCTCGTTTAGACATATTATAATATATATATATATATAATAATAAAAAATAAATATAACCCACCAATCCTAAATTTTATTTTTTTTGTTATTTAGATTAAAGTGAACTTAATATTAGACAATCTTTTTTTTTGTTATTCTTTTCGGCATAATGTATTATAATGTGGATTGTTGGACAATTTGGTGGTTTATTTAATTTTTATAATGTTGAATTTCATGTTTTAAGTATCTGATTTTGTGGAGTTGTTTAATTTAAAAATGATATATTTGAAAATTTCAACGGTTAACAGGTACCCGCGAACGGGGACGGGGTGACCTCCCATCCCGTTTAGTCAGTTTTGGGCGAGGATGGGATGGGGGTTTCTTAACAGTTGTGGTGGTGGGGGAGGATACACCCGCCCAAAACCGCACCCGTTGTCATCCCTATTTTCTCCCTTCCCGGAAGAACAATAGTATGATAACTTAGGCCTAAAACATCAATGGAATGAGTTTTGTTCTATGGTCAGGGCCGGAGTAAGGAAAATACCTAGGGGGGAAGGCAATTTTTTACTACTTTATTGGTAAAATTTATAGTTTTCTGGATGATGAAAGAAATTTTAAAAAAAACATGGGGCTGGGCAATGCAATTTTTTATAAATTTATTGGTAAAATTTATATTTCTTTCGGCTATCAAAATTTTTAAAAAAAACTTGGGGGCCATATGCAATTTTTATAAATATATCTATAATGTATATATTTTGGGGATCAAAAAAATTTTGAAATTAATTTATACGTCAATGTTTGTTGTTAATTAATTGAAATTAATTTGGGGGCCATTTTCTGCTTAGATTTAATATCCATCACTTGCTTCCACATTCCACATTTTTTCCAATTCAGAAGAGAAGAGATAGGGAAGTTGATATCTATATATATACTAGAAATCAACATCACATATATTCATCATGTTTGATCAGTTACCATAAAATATACCGGACACAATACTAAGAAGCTGATTCATATAAAAGGGATAGGAATAAATATGAGATTCAGAATATATATATATGTGTGTGTGTGTCTACAGAGAAAGAAAAGGCCTTAAGCAGTTTAAGTCGAACCAAATTGTGCTATTTGCTTAAAAAGCTTGGACATAGGGTTGTCATTATCTTGTAATATATTTTATAGCTAACTCGAACAGGTTGACTCAGTTGGTAAAAACATGGTATCTGGTGTCTCTCATGTTCTACTAGCTGTAAACCATTCCTAGATTAATCTGGGTAATTTTGGTGCACAAGCATATATTCAAGCTGAAGAAGTTGATGAGCCTATTTAATTTGCTGATCATTGCAATATTTGAAAATTTTACAGGGATCGAAATATAGGAAAGGCTTTCGACAATGGGTATAGGAGTAAACCTTGTGACATACTTTGTGGGCACAATGCATCTGCCCAGTGCAACTTCAGCCAATATAGTCACCGATTTTTTGGGCACTGCTTTTCTACTGTGTTTGCTTGGAGGATTTCTTGCAGACACTTTTCTGGGCAGATACAGGACTATTGCAATCTTCGCAACGATACAAGCTCTGGTTAGAGTTCAAACAATCCTCTCCTAGTTATGCTTTCACAGTAATATCCATGTTTGTCAGTGAGTCCATTAGGACTCGAAAAAACAGAGACTAGCTAGCGCATGAGGCTCTTGTCATTACAGTGTATGAAAAGATTTTATTTTTTTCTTCTTATGTCATATATTCGTACTCACTTTCAAGTCTGGATCCGATATGAGAGAGGATGTCTTTGCAACTCATAACGCTCTCGTTATCATGGGTCACCAGGATAAGTGTACATTTGGCGTGACACCGATTAAAGACTGAGTCTGACTTTGACACCAACTGAAACGACTAGATGTTTTTTATATATGACCTAAAAACTTAAGCTACTAGATGAAGTAACACCTAACTCATATATACCAACCCAATTACTTTCTCCGACTGATATGTGAAAAGAACCCCCTCTAACAATAGGTTCACTTATACTTTCTTCTATTAATTTTGATGACAATGCAGGGTACTGCAATCTTAGCAGTCGCAACAAAACTGCCTCAACTACGACCACCCCCTTGCCACTCTACTGCCATCAACACTTGCAAACAGGCCAACGGGTCCCAAATGAGCATTCTATACGTGGCTCTGTACCTTATCGCATTAGGAATCAGTGGCATCAAATCGAGTGTTTCAGGATTCGGAACTGATCAATTCGATGAGAAAGATGAACAGGAGAATAAAAAGATGGCCTATTTCTTCAACAGGTTTCTCTTCTGCCTCAGCTCGGGAACTCTGGTGGCAGTGACCGTGCTTGTCTACATACAAGAAACAGTGCGTCGAAGCTGGGCATATGGAATATGTTCCGGCACCATGTTTATAGCCATCTTGGCATTCTTATCCGGGACAAGACGATATCGATACAAGAAAATCGTGGAAAGCCCTATGCTTCAAATATCCCAAGTTGTGGTAGCTGCTATAAGGAAGAGAAAGATGGAACTTTCTTACAATGTTGGCTTATTGTATGAGGATTCCCCTGAAGCTTCAAGAATTCACCACACAGATCAGTTCCAGTAAGTTTTCATCAGACCATTAATCAGCTTATAGGAACTAACCAACAATAACTAAAATAAAATAAAAATATTATGTTTCAACTCCTGATATTCGTGTTTTTGTTGTAGATTCTTAGACAAGGCTGCCATTGTTGCGGAAAGTGATTTGGAGGAGAATGTTGATTCTACTCCAAATCCATGGAAGCTATGTTCGGTGACAAAGGTGGAGGAAGTGAAAATGATGACGAAACTACTGCCGATATGGGCCACAACCATTATGTTTTGGACAACTCTTGCGCAGATGCTGACCTTCTCAGTTGAGCAAGCATCCACCCTGCAAAGATCATTTGGTGATTTCAAAATCCCAGCAGGGTCTCTCACTGTCTTCTTCGTGCTGGCATTAATGATCAGTGTGGTTGTTTATGACCGTCTAATCATGCCCCTTTGGCAGAAATGGAAAGGAAAACCCGGTATATAGTTCAAATTGGGTTTATAAATTGTAGATATACAAATATATACATAGAAGTATCTACATGCACAGAAGAAAATGCGTCAATAATGACAAAAGTTCAGTAGCAGTCTAAAATTGTCCACTACCGAAACACAAAAAGTGAATTTTCCATATGAGAGATTTAGAATACTATGAGTGCGTTTGGAAAGCCTGTTTTTTGTATTTGTTTTCTGTCTTCAAATATAAAAACTGTTTTTGTATTTGTCTTTGTTTTTTCAGGAAAAAACTAAAAACAAAAAAGCGTTTGGATGAAGGTGTTTTCACCACTTTTATTTGGTGAAAATTGTATTTTATGAATTTGGTGTTTTCATTGTTTTTACCACCTAAACAGTGAAAAAACTCAAAAAACAACTAAAAGTTGTATTTGGTGTTTTCATCACTTTTACACACTATTCACAGAAAACAGTTTTCTTGGGGAAAAAACAGTGAACAGTAAACGCGTTTGCCAAACTTTTTTTTTTTTTTAGTCTTGTAAACAGTAAAAAAAACAAAAACAAAAAACAGGGTATCCAAACGGAACCTATGTCTAAATATTTTTTTTTAACTATCGGAACTAAAGGTTATAGCTGCGTCTTTTACTCCTTTTTAGTTGCGGCGCCCACAAATGCCCTTGTTTCTTGTAGTGATGTAATTCTAATGTATGTGCCTTGCTAAAGTTGACACAAAACACACTATAATATTCCAACAGGTTTTACCAGCCTACAGAGAATTGGCATAGGGCTCATCCTCTCAACAGCTGGAATGGCAGCTGCAGCACTAACCGAGAGGAAACGGTTGTCAGTGGCGGCCAACCACACCACCGCAACTCTGCCCATAACGGTCTTTCTGTTGATACCTCAGTTCTTCTTGCTGGGTGCCGGGGAAGCCTTTGTATACACCGGCCAGCTTGATTTCTTCATAACCCAATCTCCCAAAGGAATGAAAACCATGAGCACTGGCCTTTTCCTCGCAGCTATATCGCTTGGTTTCTTGTCAGTAGTTTCTTGGTCTCGATTGTGAAGAGGGTTACCGGGAGCAGAGACAGTCAAGGATGGCTGACAGCCAATATAAACTACAGCAGGCTCGATTGTTTCTATGGACTTCTAACCATACTGTGCCTTATAAACTTTGTGATATATATTGTTTGTGCAGTTTGGTATAAGCCACAAAAACCCAAACCAGCTCTGGAAATGGAGACTGTGGTTAATGGACGCACTGCAGAGGAGAAGATTCTAGTGATCAAATAATGTTGGAAGCCATTTGCTTGCTTTTTCTTGTGTTGTAGTGAATACGGAATAGGGGATCTAGTGATTAAATAATGTTGGAAGCCATTTGCTTTTTCTTGTGTTGTAGTGACGTAGAATTAATATATAGGCCCCGTTTGGATACGGAAAAACAGTTTTTGTTTTTTTACTATTCACCAAGTTCAAAAAAAAAAACACGTTTGGCAAACGTGTTTACTGTTCACTTTTTTTTTCCCAAGAAAACTGTTTTCTGTGAATAGTGTGTAAAAGTGGTAAAAACACCAAATACAACTTTTAATTGTTTTTTGAGTTTTTTCACTGTTTAGGTGGTAAAAACAATGAAAACACCAAATTCATAAAATACAATTTTCACCAAATAAAAGTGGTGAAAACACCTTCATCCAAATGCTTTTTTGTTTTTAGTTTTTTCCTGAAAAAACAAAGACAAATACAAAAACAGTTTTTATATCTGAAGACAGAAAACAAATACAAAAAACAGGCTTTCCAAACGCACCCATAGGATTTGGTATGTTTATATTTAAATATGTTTGTTATGTATATATAAACTCTGCCCCCCTCCACATTTGCATGAAAATACCATAGATGAATAGCCATTCGATGAAACATGATTTATATGAATCTTTTTTTTCCTATCAGAATAAACATATAGATCCTAGAGTTGTCCGAAAAAACCTGTTAAGTGAAGGATGACCTCCTAGGGATAAGAGACATAGGGCCTCGGCATATCCAATTGCAGTAAAGACACTGCCAAATGTGAACTCTCGTTGGATGGGACTCCATGCGTACGCACGACATCTTGACAAAGCCCATTTTGAGAATACTTGAAATTAAAGCATTCCAGGATATAATGTCTCGGTAGCCAAGCTCTTCAAAAATCTTCATGGAGTCGTTCATGGACTGAATTTAGCCTACCTGGTGATGAAACTATTAGCAACATTCTGTTCCGATGAAAATCTGCTCTTTACACAAAACCCATGAATCACCCAACCTTATTCCACCAAATGATTGATGGTAATCCCATAGATTAATCCAACGAATGTCACCTCATTTGGATAAACTCCTTCCAATCTCATTTCATTAAACAAGGCATAACATCTTCTTCAACTATACATAGCATTGTCGTCCAAGATACTACATTCTGATCAATCATGTTTCCAAACACCAATTTTGCATCTTCTATGACCGCACACTTGGAATACAATTACATCAAAACATTAGACATTGAAACATGTGTTGCGTATCCATGTTTCAATGTCAACCCATGAATCTGTCTCCCGAGCTTCAAGTTTCTCTCATGGCCACACGCTGAAACGACACTAGTGAAGGAGACATGGTCAAGCTTCATTCCTTCTTTCACCATTTCAATAAAAGCCCAAATTGCTTCCAACCCATAATTTCCCTCCCGAGTGTACCCCAATAGAATCGCCTTCCACGAAACCAAATCTCTATTAGGCATTTCATCAAACACTCTTTCAGCTTCCGCTAATCGACCCCATTTTGCATACACTGTTATAAGCGCATTTCCAATAAAAACTTCACACTATATCCCACATTGCAGAACCAGAGAATGCAACTGAGTTCCAAAAACAAACTCTTCATTGTCAGCGCAGTGGGCGAGAAATCTGGTGCAAGTCCCAGCATCAAAAGCAATCCCAATAAAATTCATTTTACAAGCAAAACTTAACGCATCAACGCCATTTTGAAAGCCCGAAAGGACGGTGTTCCAAGAAACAATGTCTGGGTTTCTCAAGTTTTTCGAACACACATAATGCTAGATCGAATTGGCCCGATTTACAATAAATGTTCAACAAAGAATTTGATACTGTGACGAACGAAATGAAACCAGAAGTTATAGCAAAGCCGTCGATTTGATCCCAAGTTTGGGGACTCCGCAGCAAGCCTTGAGAGCGATGGCGACTGTAACTTCTTCGGCGTCGACGGGACCCAACTGACGGTGTCTCCTGAAGATGTCAAGAGCTTCTAGGTGACTATTTTTCTGAACACATGCGAGCATAGAACGGCAGCTGGGGACATTGTTTGGGTGAGGAGTTGTATCGAACAGGTTATGTTCATGTTGCATTGAGTCGAAGCTTTGGATGTTTATTGACTGTTGTATGGGGATTATAGGGAATCTTTTGAAATAGGGTTGGCGGGTAATCGTGAGAACTCCAATGATCAGACTATCGGGTAATTTTATACTCCCCCGTTCATGTGGAAGACCCAAATTGTGGGGACTTAAGGCGTTGAACTCAAAGATGAAGTGAAACGTTGAATTTGGTACAGTGCACAAGTGGTGCAATGGAGAGAGGTGAGGGGCTTTGAGGCTCTTAGGCATGTTTGGTTTGCTGTCCGGTTCCACGTGGTCCGGTCTCATAATGGTTTTTTTGGAACCGAACACTGTTTGGCAACACGGTTCCAAAAAAACAAGGACCACTTGAGACCAAAGGGGGTAATTTGAGACAACCAAAAATGATGGTCTCAAGTGGTCTTATGTACAATTGTCTTAATACATGAGACCATAAAATTTGAAATATATATATAAAATTAAAAAATATATATAATTTGAAAATAATATATAAAATTAAAAAAATAATATAAAAAATATATATAAAATTTGAAAAATAATATATATTTTTTAAAATAATGTATTAAATTCGAAAAAATATATATATAAATCAAAATTAATATATAAAATTTTAAATATATATATATAATTTAAAAAATAATATATAAGTTTTGAAAAATAATATAAAAAATTTGAAATAATGTATAAAATTTGAAAAAAAATATAAAATTCAAAAATAATATACAAAATTAGATATATATATATTTTTGAGAAAATATGAAAAATTTGAAAATAATATAAAAAATCAAAAATAATATATAAAATTGAAAAAATAATATAAAACTTTGGAATAATTTATAAAATTTGGAAAATATATTATTTTTGAATTTCTTATATTATTTTCAAATTTTTTATATTTTTTCAAATTTTGTATATTTTTTATACTTAATATATTTTTTGAATTTTATATATTATTTTTTTATTTTTTGTATTATTTTCCAAACATAAGACCAAATAACTTGAATAAAACCATAAGACCAGACAGCTTTACCAAACAGACTTTCAGAACACCACCTAAATAAGACCAGACCAGACCGGACCTGACCAGACCAGATAAGACTAGACCGGACTGCCTACCAAACGGGCCCTTAGAGATTGTCGGTGGCGTGAGTGTGTATTTACTATCAAAAAAAATAAAATATTGAATTTGGTTTCTTATTAACTAACCGGCTACAAATAAATCATGTTCGAGTTCGGTTCATTTGTTAAACAAACGAGCTTAAATGTCTGTTTGGCATAATTTTTGTTTCTAGTTTTTCACATAAGTAAAAGAAAAGTATAAACTGTTTTGAAAAGCTAGTTCCCTCAGTATTTTTAAAACGTTCTTCCAAGACCCAGAAGCTCTTTTAAAAATTTTGGCAAACATCGTTCAAAACAACTTATCTCCAAAAACAGCATTTGAAAAGTCAATCCAAATAGGGCCTAAGTCAAGTATTAGTTTTATCTAGTTGAGCCCGAGCCTACCACAAACAACTCGTTTCAATTGCAATATATATTAATGTTGTATATTTATTTTCAATATTTTTATTTTTTAAATACTATGATCTTTAATTTTTATTTATTTTTTATATATTGTTTTTCACTTGTACAACTTTTTTTTAAGTAATTTTACGAGGATAATACTTAGGTACTGCCCCATGAGAATTAAATTTGTCCTCCCCGCTAATATGGTCCAAAACAAATTGGACGCTTTACAATCCATAAGAACAAGAATTAGTATCAACGGGGAGGACAAACTTGATCCTCATGAGACATGACTTAAGTATTGTCCATGAAAGAACAATACATAGATCATGTTTCTTTAGGATTAAGTTCGTCATCCCCATTGATGTGGTTCAATACAATTTAAATACGTAACCAAAATATTTTTAAAAAGAAATTGACATTAATTCTTATTTTTATGGATTTTATTCCCTCTTTCTTTTATGAAAATATTTAAGGGAACCACATGTCCTAGTTATATTGGACAATATCAACGGTGATGACTAACTTGATCCTCATGGGCATAACCTAAATATTGTTATTTATGAAATGATCGTACTATTTCTATAATTTTCAACAATTCTTTCGCAATTTTTTCAAATCCAGCACCTTCTATTAGGGATTATAACTTCTTAATTACTTAAATAAGATGTTACAATACATATGGAAATACATACATAAATATATATATGTAAATATAATAAAACTAAAGGAGATTCATAATTATATCATAAAGCATGTACTAACATATGCATCATAAAATACTTTCAGCCTATGAGGAAGTTATGCATTTTATAGAACTGTCATAATCAGTTGATTATTGAAATTGGAATCGCCCCCCTTATTGAAAACTAAAGGAAAGAGCTTAATGCATGGTCTATTCTCAACTTTCTATTTAGAAAGCTTTACCTTCACGTATGTAATATGTTTTCCTAAACAATTCATACATTCAAAACATGCTAACGGTATCATACCGTGATTGTGAATTCTATCTATACATACTAATTACATGATTTATAGAAACAAAAAGAGGGGTAGAATGTAACATTTTCTAATAGTATTCAATCTTTTCTATGATCTTGAGAATAAATCTAATCTTTTTTATTAGAAAGTTGAGGTGTTGGAGGAAATTAATAATAAAGTTAATATTATAATATGCTTTTGTTAGGCCAGTTGACACAAGACTCTTGAAGTTTACAATACAACCGATGAGGTACCAGACAACCAGATACAAGAAGGCTTTTGTTCACTAGTTCTTCTACAGTTCCTTACTAATTATTCATGAAAAAAAAAATACAATAAAAGCTATATTTTATTTTAATTCAATATTTTTAAAAATAAATAAATCGACTTGCTTCAATTAAATCACTTTGATTTTCATGCAAATATATTTACAAAAATTTAAAAGTATTTACCAAAATAATTTGTATGTTAAGAAGTTAGTAGAAATTTGTCATAAAAAGTAGAGAAAAAATCATAATTATATATAGTGTTTAAGTGTAATTAAATTAATATGGATATTATTGTTATTTAAAAAAAAAAGTAGTTCAGTTTTTTGGCATTTTGCAACAAATATGAAAAGTTCAGAAAATTATTTGCACATAATAATGGTGTTATTTGCAATTGTGAATATAGTTCAGGCGATTATTTTTTATTTTTTAACCTATATGATAATACGTAGTAGATGTCAAATTTGTATGTTACTGAAAGTTCATGGGTAGTCCAAATTTTAAGGTAACTGTTAGTAGAAAATAATCTAGCAATCTTCTGGAAAGGTGATCCGCCAATTAGAGGTTTTGTTAGGTTAACCACAAACATGAATGTTTAATGTATGTATATATATAATTATATATACATATTTTGGCTGTGGCGGAGCCCGGATTTGAAACGAGGGCAGGCGGAACTATTTTTTTTTTTTAATATAGCACACCATTATTCAAGAATTGATATATCTATTACAAATATTTAAATAGCTAAACTTTGGCTTATTTGTATTTTAAAAAAAAAAGGGAAAAAAACTAAAATTTACTATCAAATTTGAACTTGAAGATTTTTTGAAAAAATAAGAATTATTTATTATGAAATTTGAATTAAATTTGGAACCATTGCTTTTTTAATATTGATACTCAATACCTTCAATTGAAACCCGCCTTCCATCTTAAACGAAGTTATGTTTTGACAAGTTCTATTCAAAAAAATATTTCTTTTTCTATTCAAAAAAATATTTCTTTCCAAAAATTATAGGTATCGATTTAGTTAAATCCTCTACCTGTCTCAACTTCATCAAGAGCTATCAATTTTAATAACTTGAACATATTGCAATTATGATAGTTGATATTCTTTAATTAAAAAATACTATACAACTCGAAACTAATTTCAATAAATAATCACAAATGATGGGATGAATATATATAGGACCCAACGTGTTTCCAAAATAAAACAAATAAAAGATAAATAAAAAAGTATGAATTTTTCTTGGTAAATTAAAGTGATATTAAAATTGAAATTTAATTTATCAACACGATTAGAATGAAAATAAATTAATGTAAAACTTTATTATTTCTTGATTTGTGATATAATTTTAACATTGCATTGCATTTATTTATTTATTTTTGCTACAGAGAGTTTTTTTTTGAAAAAAAATAAAATTATTGGGGCTCAAATTATTAAGCCTTCTAATTTACTTTGGAGGGGCCAATTGTACATATACTTTAAATTAATGCTTAATTTATACTATAATAATAAATAAATAAAATGTAAATTTTGGGGGGCCACCCCTCCCTCCGCCCCTGTATTTTGGTTTATATTTTTTAAATAATATATTATCTTCTTGTACTTAATCGTCAAGACTAAAATTCAATTATAATAAACGGAGTTCAAAATAATCAAATGTTCAAATTTTTTTAAAAGTAATATACATTTATCCAAACCCTATTCTTTTTTTTTTACGAGACCTTCATAGACGAGAGTACTATGTTATCTATAAAAACTTTTTTAAGACATATTTGACCCTTCACAAATAGTTTTTTTTCTTGTAGTGCCAAAAGAACAATAGTATGATAACTTAGATATCAGCCGAATGAGTGTTAGCAGTTGTTCGACTTGGCACACGTCTAAGGTAAATACAACTTAAACTTTAAATCAAACACATTAACGTGTAAGTATCATTTTTCTGATCTGAAAAAAGATCACAACTTATTATCGTCAATATACCTACAAGATTACTAGACATAGCATCATTCTATGGTTCAACTTGACACACGTCTAAGGTAGATATATATAACTTCGACTAGTATGTTAAATCAAACACATTTGACTCTTTTCTGGGCAGATACAGAACTATTGCAATCTTCGCAACTATACAAGCACTAGTTAGTCTTCAAACAATCCTCTTCTAGTTATGCTTTCACAGTACCTCATTTTTTGAGTCTGGACAATTTTATAGGAAATGTATACAAATAGAGACTAACGCTATGGTTCACTATCGTGGTCACGGTATTGGTAGGCTGATATTGGTTTTAATAAGTAAATATCTGACGGGTATCGATTTTCTATAATGGTATCAATATCAATAGCTTCCACCAGCCTTAGGGAGACGTTTGGTCGTGACACTGATTAAAGAATGAGTCAACTCTGATACCAACTGAAACGATGATGTTTTTGACATCTGACCTAAGAACTTAAGCTAACAAATGGACCAACACCTAACTCATATATACCCACCCAATTACTTCATCATACGAATTTGATCTGAAAAGAACTCATGTACCAATAAGTTCACTTATACTTTCTTTTATTAAATTTTGAGGACAATGCAGGGTACTGCAATATTAGCAGTCGCAACAAAACTGCCTCAGCTACGACCACCCCCTTCACCGCGTCCCAAACGAGCATTCTATACATGGCTTTGTACCTAATCGCACTAGGGGACGGTGGCATCAAATAGAGTGTTTCAGGATTCGGAACTGATCAATTCGATGAGAAAGACGAACATGAGAAGAAAAGGATGGCCTATTTCTTCAACAGGTTTCTCCTCTGCATCAGCTCGGGAACTCTGGTGGCAGTGACCGTGCTTGTCTACATACAAGAAACAGTGGGTCGAAGCTGGGCATATGGAATATGTTCCGCCACCATGTTTATAGCCATCTTGACATTCTTATCCGGGACGAGACAATATAGATACAAGAAAATCTTGGAAAGCCCTATGCTTCAAATTTCCCAAGTTGTGGCAGCTGCTATAAGGACGAGAAAGATGGAACTTCCTTACAATGTTGCCTTATTGTATGAAGATTCCCCTGAAGCTTCAAAAATTCGCCACACACATCAGTTCCAGTAAGTTTTCATCAAACCATCCATCAGCATATGGGAACTAAACAACTAAAAGAAAATTTATAGAAGTCAGTCCGAACAGTTTGGCACAATTGGTATATACTTGGGACTTGATGTCTCATAAAACAACAAGTCTCATGTTCGAATCCTATCGGGATTACCCGATGCATGTGGGTTCTATGAACTAGTGGAGGCGAAAACCCTGATACCCCGTTTATCCAAAAAAAAAAAAAAAAAACGAAGTTAGTTTCAACTCTAGCTATAAGATCAAAACTTAGCTATTGTAACACAAGTCTGCATTAATATGCAAGGCAACTGATATTCGTGTTTTTGTTGTAGAATTTTGGACAAGGATGCGATTGTTGGGAAGTGATTTGGAGGAGAATACGGGTTCTACTCCAAATCCGTGGAAGCAATGCTCAGTGACAAGGGTGGAGGAAGTGAAAATGATGGCGAAACTATTGCCCATATGGGCGACAACCATCATATTTTGGACGGCTTATGCGCAGATGATGGCCTTCTCAGTTGAGCAAGCATCCACCGTGCAAAGATCATTTGGTCAGTTCGAAATCCCAGCAGGGTCTCTCACCGTCTTCTTCGTCCTGGCCATAATGTTCTGTATCGTAATTTATGACCGTCTAGTCATGCCCCTTTGGCACAAATGGAATGGAAAATCAGGTATATTTCAATCAAGATATATATATATATGTGTGTAAATTGTAGATACATATATAGAAATATTAATATGCACTTCAAGGAAATACGTAAAGTAGCAGACTAAAATTGTCCACCACTATAGTACAAAAAATTGACGTTTTGGGAAAATTTAAGATAGTATAGCCTAAAAAAACTTTTAATGTTGGGATTTTAGTTGAAAATTTATACATCCGTCGTTGAGCTGTCACTAAAGGTTATAATAATTGCAGATTTTACCTTTTTAGTGGCAGTTTCGACCATCACTTAAACCTCTATTTCTGGAGGTGATGGTAGGTTTAACGATAGGAGATGTAACACATAATACTACTGCAACAGGTTTCACCAGCCTACAGAGAGGACTAGGCCTCATCCTCACAACACTAGAATGGTAGCTGCAGCAGAAACCGAGAGGAAACGGTTGTCAGTGGCGGCCACTAACAACACCACCGCAACTCTGCCCATAACAGTGTTTCTATTGGTACCGCAGTTCTTCTTAATTGGTTCCGGGAAAGCCTTTGTCTACACCGGCCAGCTTGATTTCTTCATAACCCAATCTCCCAAAGGGATGAAAACCATGAGCACTGGTCTTTTCCTCGCCTCTATATCCGCAGATTCCTTCGTCAGTAGTTTCTTGGTCTCGATTGTGAAGAGGGTTACCGGGAGCAGCAATGGTCAAGGATGGTTGACAGCCAATATAAACTACGCCGGCTTGATTGTTTCTACAGACTTCTAGCCATATTGAGCCGCGATATATATTGTTTGTGCAGTGTGGTATAAACCACAAATACCGAAACCAGCTCTTGTTTGTGCAGTGTGGTATAAGCCACAAATACCGAAACCAGCTCTGGAAATGGCAGAGGAGAAGGTCTAGTGATTAAATTAATTGGAAGCCATTTGCTTCTTCTTGTGTTGTATATACTGAATCAACAAGAATTCCCTCCTACCTAATCTCTCTTCTTCTGTATTTACCTCCACCATGATCCAACGGTTTAAAAATGGCCACATCATCTAAGATTTCTAATTGTATTAAAATTCTAAACGCATCATGCCATACATGTAATTATTATAAGGCGTGTTTAATGGTTAAAAGTTACACACTTCTTCATAACCTTTCACGAGCTACCACTAATTTAGGCTTTTAACTTTTAAGGGACCACTTTAACACCCAAAACAGTCACTCTGTAGTCTATACAAACAAAAATGATTATATATATATATATATATATATATATATATATATATATATATATATATATATATATCATTTACACACCATCCTTGCCAACACCCCATAACTTAAGCATGCTTTTAAAGTTTCTTGGTACGAATAGTCCATCCTCACATAACAATGTACATATTATAAGGTTCACCTATTTAACATGAATTGAACTTGTTATGTTGCTTTCAGAATACCCTTGTTGTTCACTGGCATGGGCACGATTCTCATGGCGCAAAGGTGTTTAAAGAGGATTGTATAGAAACTCATTTTGAGTGTTAATATAGTCCAAATTAATTTGGTCACATAATTTAATATAGTCACTAACTAGCTAAGGGAACAAAAAGGGAGGAAGTTTTTTATTCTTTTGGAACATCTTTATGAGAAAGAGGAGTGAAGAGGGCCACTAAAGATGCACCTCAGAGCACATTGTGGTTCACAAATCAAGCACTGAAAAAGTTGAAGGGTATATAGGAGTATATGAAAAAAAATAGTTAATGAATTACAGTTTTAGGATATTACACAGTGCCAATGTCTCTGCTTAACCATTGTGCAGTCAATGGAGGTTTGGCAACAGATCTACATTGCCATATTTGCACAACACAACCACCGTTCAATAAACTTGCTCTGTGATGCTTGACAACCCAACCCCTTACCACTAAGTCACTGATCTAAAACCGATGAAACTCTATGCTCATGGGAAATGACTAGAACAGTTAAAACCATTGGAACTCTATACTCATGGGGACTGAATACTGACGTTACTGGTCACTGAAAAAAAGAAGAAGAAACAACTCAAAGAACAAGAGAGATGGCATGCAGGGAACCAGACCAATCCGCTACTACTGTAAGAATACGATAATATAATGTGCCGAAAAAGAATAGAACTAATGACCATGCATCCTTAATGTTCCAAAATTAAGATTGTAGATTACAAACTTTCAATTACCCCTTCATTTTGAAATGTTTAATAATAGCCTAATGATACTTTCCCCCTCACAAAGTAGAAGGTCAAATATTCAAGTGAGGTCGAGTATTCAAGTCTCATAAGAGCGCATTTATGCCTTCATTTGTTATGACAGTCATGAGAAATTGCTCATGTGCAATATACAACCATCATTCCAGTATACTACAGAGCACCTAAACAACTTATCTTTAAGTAAAAGCCCTTCAATTTTTTGGGTTCTAGGGAAGGCCAGCCTTACCTTCTTAGAGAGATATGGCCACTGGGTTCTAAGGCAGGCCAGCCTATAGAGATATGGCCACTATAGAGGAGCTCATCCATAGGGCTATGATCAAGACAGGTTTTGCCCTGATCGATCTAGGAAAAAAAGCAAGAGAAAGAAGGTTGAGTGATAGACGAGGAGAACCAAGAGACTGAAGTATTTGACAGTGATAGGGCTTCGCGCCTCAGAAGCGCTTGCACAGGATTGAGAAGGAAGAAGACACCCATAACGTTAAAGCAGAATGTGTGATGTTAAAAGAGTATGAACAGAGTTGGCCAGGTCATAAGAAAAGGCCAAAGGGATTGGCCAGGCAGCCTCAACACCAAAAAGATATTGCCTAACCCGGATAGTTAAAAATCAGAAGAAGGTAATCTGGAATATGATCAGGACTCGTATCAAATGAACAAAATTCCCATTAGATCCGTCTTCCGGTCGGAAAAAGGAAAGTGACTACTGAATTTACAATTCAAATGGACAAGAATTCCACAAGCAGTGTTACTAAAGGCTCCCTATAGGTCCTCCGGAATCTAAGCAGGCTTCCCCCTGAAAATTTTAATAGAAAAATATTTATATTCTATAATAGAGGCACAAATGTTATCAAAGCCACACCTAAGCACACAATGCCTCTATGAGGCTGGAACCCAGAGGCACCTTTAACAGCACTGGCCACAAGATCTGTTGATAAATAAAAAGCGAAGTCACTATTGAATGCATATTGTCAAATTGTGGTCAAATCGTGTGTTTCATTGATATGCCTTTCTTTTTCCCAAACAAGATTTATCACATTGCACATCAAACAACCCAACGCAATAAAAGAGGATAAAATAACATCAAGATTCTCTGAACAACAAAGTAGCTATTCAACTCAACCATAAATTATAATCATATATATAGATCAACCAAAAGTAGTTCTAAGACATGCATAACAAAAGATAAGGGTCCTCACGTCCTTCTCTAGCAACAACCATAAATTTGGTAGTGGCACATAACATGGCCGCCAACCAAATTAACATGAACTGAATGATGAAGATGGACAATAAAATGGAAAGACGGAATGGAATAGATCAAAACTAACAAGAGCAAACGAGCTGAAATACCCGGATTCGGTCGCCCATTCTCGAAACCTTTCATCTAACCTTCTAATTCATCTTCACTCTCCTTCCCACTCTACCAAGAACAAAACATCAAAACCACCCCCACGAAATCAAGACTGCGATTCGCTCTTCTTTCCTTCTCCTTCCGCTTCCCTCTCCTCCAACAACCTCCCGGCCTCCTCCTCATCAGGCTGCGCCGCCTTCCTCTGCGCCTCCTTCGCCTTCAAGGCCTGCAGCTTCGCGTGATTGTAATACGCCACACCCAAAAACGCCAACCCATACCCAACCAAATTAATCGGCGTGACAGTGTCCTTAATCACCGACCACGAAAACGCAATCAGCAACCAATCCTTCACCACTCCCGCCACATTCATGGTCAAAGCCGACGTCTTCCCCACCAACAAAAACACAGCGAGATTCAACGCAAACGCACACAACGAATTGGTCCCGAAAATCAAATAATCGAAATGAAAACTCGAAGTCTCCTTCAACAACGGAAACTCCACCACAACCCAGGGCACAAACAAGAACACCAAACAACAAGGGGCAACATAGTAAAGCGAAGTAATGGGATTCAATGTAATACCCTTTGAAGTCAACAGAATCTGGATCATCACCAATCGGGTGGCCTCGAACGCCACCGCCCCAAGCTGCAGAATCACCCCCCAGGAATCGAATCTCGCCTCGCCGTAGGCTGCGATCGCCACCCCGATCGAGATCGACACCATATTCGCCATCGTATCCGATTTAAACACATCCTTCTTCAGTAAAACGCCTATAGAGTAGACAGCAACAGGCATCAGGGCTTTCAACATCTGTATGAACGATACAGATAAATATATATATGCGGAATTGGAGAACCAGAGGCTGAAGGAATAAAGCGCGCCAATGGGGAGGACGGACTTGATGTAGAGATCGCGGGACATTGACACGGGTTCGACGACCTTGAGGACGCGGATGAGGAGGTAGGCAATGGAGGAGCAAAAGGCCATGTGGATCATGGTTAGGGAGATCGGGTAGGGCCAATTGTACATCTTGCGATCGAGGATGTACTTGTTGAAGACGATGACAGTGAAGCTGAGGAAGATCCAGATGGCGACGTAGGCGTAGGAGAGGAGGATGTTCTTGACCACGCCTTGGCTCAGAGCAGCGCCCTTCCCCATTGTTGCCGATTTGGAGGTGGAAACCCTAACCCTAACCCTAGATTTGGTGGTTTTGGGGGAAGATGGGGGTGAGAGGAGATTTATAGGGTTTGAATTTCTGTGAGGTTGGGTTTCTATGAAGAAACAGTGCGAGTGACAAATGTGATGAGAGAGAGAGAGTCTACGCGTTACATGTAAGGAACTTCAAAGTAAAAGTAAATGACTAGGAAACGTTATATATATATACACACATATATATTATATAGGGTAAAATGCAATAAACCCCCTCAACTATTAACACTTTTGCGATTAACCCCTTAACTAAAACAAACCCCCATTAACTATTATTTATTGCAATTTGCCCAAATTTTATTACAAAAGACTATCATGCACTTACTATTATATTTGTTAATTCTTTAAATTATATAAATATCATTTCTCTTAGTTAAATTATTAATTATATCATTCACCTTAAATGTATTAAAGTAAATATACTCTTAAATGCTAAAAAAAAAAAAAATTATAAGTTGTAATTATTTATTTTTAAAATTAATTAACTTATTATTAAAATTTAGTTTGATTTAAATAATAAAACTCATGATCCTATTTAATTTCTTTTATGTCAAGTGAAAACTTCTTTTCAAAAAAATATATTCATAAATTAATCACAATTTACTTAGATAATCTTCATCTTTTGATTTTCTCATGTTATATATATAAATAATTTTAAGGGTTAATTTCACAAAACCCCCATATACTATTCAATTTAATCAACTAACTATCACTGTGTCCACTTTGCCCCCCTATACTATTCAATTTCATCACTATGTCTCATCCCCTCACATTTTGAGTCATAATACCTAAATTACCCTCAATATTGAAAATCAATTATATTTTTCGTAAAAACTATAAATTTAAAAAATATATATATTTCGGGAAAAAAATATTTTTCGAAAACAATATATATTTTGGAAAAAATATATATTTCGGACAAAATATATATATATATTCAAAAATAATATATATTTTGGAATATATATATATATATATAATTCGTCAAAAATATATATTTTCCGAATTGTTTTAAAAAATATGAATTTTTTCTATAAAATAATTTTTTTGTGAAAATATACATTATTTTCCAAAATATAAAAAATATATATTTCGGAAAAAAATTATATTATTTTCGGAAAAATAATATATATTTTTCTCAAAAAATTCATATTTTGGAAAATAATATATATTTCTCAAAAAAATTATTTTTAGGAAAAAATCATATTTTGGAACATAATATATATTTTTTCCAAAAAAATCATATTTTTGTAAAACAATTGGGATAATATATATTTTTGATGAATTATATATATATTCCGAAATATATATCATTTTCCAATATTTATTTTCCGAAATATTTTATTTTTTTCAAAATATATATTGTTTTCGGAAGAAAAAAAATCTGAAATATATATATATTTTTTAAATTTATAGTTTTTACAAAAAAAATAATTGATTTTAGAAAAATAATTTTTTTTAAAGGCTTGATTTCACTAAACCCCCTATACTATTGAGGGTAGTTTAGGTATTATGACTCAAAATGTGAGGGGAAGGGGCATAGTGATAAAATTAAATAGTATAGAGGGCAAAGTGGACACGGTGGGGGTTAGTTGATTAAAGTAGATAGTATAGAAGGATTTTGTGAAATTAACCCTAGTTTTAATTAAATAGCTAAGCATTTTAAAATTTTATTTAAACAACCTAAATAAATTATTCAAAACATAAAATTTTAAAAATCATGTGTAATTCTATATTAGTTTAAATGAAGAATATGCCATCAAATTATTTGTAATTATTTCATAATCTAAGTTAATAAGAAAAATATATTAAGTAACATTTATTAAAGAAAGGGCATTTAAGTCATTTATAATAAAAAAATTAAGAAAATGAGGCATTTTGCAACAAATGTGATAGTTTAGGAAGGTTTGTTGCACAATTTATAATTTAGGGGGGTTAGTTGACAATCTTATCATAGTTCAGGGGTTATTGCATTTAACCCTATTATATATTTATATGTATATTATGTAAGTTAATTATAATTGGGTAAAGTGCATTAAACCTCCTAGATTATTTTTTCTTTCTCAACTAACCCCCATGAACTACACTTTTTACACAAAATTCTCTAAACTATCACAACTTTTACAATTCATTTCATTCCGTTATAACACCGTTAGTTAAATTAGAATAATTTGCACTCAGATCCCCTGAGATTTAGTCAATTGCACTCGCCCCCTGATATTTCATTTTCCTTGCAATAACACCCCCTGAAGGGGAAAAATGACCGGAATGCCCTTGTGTTGTCTCCCTTATTTCATGAGACAAATATCTAGGTGGTAAAATTACCTCCATGCCCCAAGATGAAAACCCTATAATGTATATATATTTATAACAACTATTCTAAAATGTGAAGGGTTGTGAATATTTTCAAATATTTTCTTCAAAATAAAAATTAATGAATTAATATGTATTAGTTCAAGTTAGGGCTGCACACAAAACCGAACCGAAACCGGCGGTTCGGTTCGGTTTTAAGACGATTCGGTTCGGTTACGATTTTCAAAATTCAAAAGCCGATTTTTTCGATTAGGTTTCGGTTTTTACATTCCAAAAACCGAATCGAACCGGTTTTATAATATATCATATATTATATTATATATGTATTATCTATATGTTTATTGTAAGTATCAAGTCCTCTAAAAAAATAGACATAGAGCTCATTATGGAATTAATTTACTTCTAAATCGAAGAAAAGAAGATAATTCACCTTTGAATTATCTTTCAATACTTTTTCTTTATGTTTATATTAAAAATGTATATATGTATAATGATTTATTTCTCTACCTTTTATACTTCATAAGTTCAATTATTTCTAAGAAGTGAAAGTTCCAGCTTCATATCCCATAATAACATGAACAAAAATATGACATTTTCCACGATTTGGTTACAGTAATGAACAAAAATATCATAGTAATAAAAAATTTACTTACAAATTTTAAAATATCTAGAAAAAGTTAAAAACCAAACCGAACCGAAAAAAATGGTTTGGTTTGATATGGTTTCTTTTACTAACGGTTTGGTTACGGTTTTCATGTCACGCCCCGAATCCGAAAACCCGGATAATGACTTAAATTTAATTAAAATTCATAAAAATATCAAATGGTCAAACTGGCCAACCGACATTGTTTATAATTCACTAGCGCGGAAGCGAAATAAAAATAATAAAATCACACACAAATCCCGAAATCAAATCAAATTACAACACGAACACACTAGTCCAAAGTCAAACAAGTACAAATCATAATAAGCACGCAATCTTTATTATTACATAAAGATGTAATTATTATAAGTTCAAATTCCACAAATTTCCAATAACTCATGCATCATCCACCAACGGTTCTTTTCCTGAAAAATGTTAAGGGGTGAGCACAAACGGCCCAGTAGAGAAAAATCATGAAGCGTAAGATTCCGCAAGTATGTAAATTAATGAATACGTATAGGGTCAAGTCTCTACCCTAGTCCAATGTCATTATATAAATGCATAAGGAATCACAATATAAACTCATGTAGAACAATTTAAATAATATTATCAAGATAATTTAAAAGTTCTATAGTCACGAAATTAAAACCAATACTCTCAATACGAATTCAAATCCAACTATCACAATAGAGATAGCATCAAATTCAAAATCATCAAATGGGAAAATTATGTCGTGAAACAAACCTTAGGACATGAACTACTTGTTCATCTGCCTAGCCGTCTTGGGGCTACTAACCCTACGGTGATGTCAACCAATCGCGTGATAATTCGAGGACTTGCACCCCGGGAGCTCCTTCGTCCCCCCATTGCTCACACCACACGACCATTTCCCAAAATCAACAATCAATCCACCATTCACAATTCACAATTCATAAATGTCATTCACATGCGCACATAAGTAATAAATATATCCACACTCCATGATCCACCTAATAAAAATTCTAGCGTGGCATGAATCAATACATTTAAACACATTAATGCAATTTCACAACTCATGTCAAAAATAGCACAATATGATGATGAATCTATATATAAACATTAAAATGCATAAATGAAGATTCTTAAACTCACACGATACCCCAATAAATCCCTACCTCAAACTTGATAAAATATCCAGTAAAATAACTACAATCAAAACAATATGGTTGTGTAGAGAATGAAGAAACGAACGATTCTCCCTTCACGCCTTCATTTGTACCCTGTTATGGTCGAAATCAATTAACACATATTGAATAATTTTTATATACATAACCATATTTATTTTTATAATAAGATTTTCCAATAAAAATTCTGATATATATAAATATCTACTCAGAAATAATCGGGATTAATAGACAAAATTTAGCTACTTAATTAAGAATCGAAAAGTTCGGTTTCGAATACTACCGTAAAACGGACATCAGGTAATCTATGATTTTTAGAAACATCTACAGGTTTGATAAAAATATGAAATTTACAGGATACACTCAAAACTTCTACGTAGATCTACTGTAAAATTTTCATAAGCTTTAATCAAAGGAAAGTGGTCCAAAATAATTATAAAAGACAGCTTTCCTAACAGTTCCGAAAACTGAACACCCTTTACTCCAAGATTTTTACAAACCTATCCATGAATTATATGACTACCAAAATCTCCAGATTTACATCATATACACTCAAGATCAGTTTATAAAATTATAAGTACAAAATTAGAATTATAGATAGCTCAAATTGGTAACACAAGTTCCGGTTTTAAACTACGATTGAAACTGAACAGTTACTACTCAACCATTTTTCTTACCAGTATAAATTAACTTAAAATTCTTGATCTTTAATACATATGTCCTAGACATATACAAAATGTTATAATAAAAGTTTCAAGATTTATAAGAATACGAAACCATATGAAACAATTGGCTAAACCGAAACCGAAATCGGATCAACAAGCAATAAAATATCACTGGACAGCCTACTTCCGTGATTTTTAGAAAATTAAATATTTATCGAAATGATCTGAAATTTTGAGAGATGATAATAGACATATACAAAAGCATACTGTAAAAGTTTCAAAAATTTATAAATACTTTAACATGGTCTATAAATTTCTCAAACCGAGTAAAAAAAAACGGTCTGCAGCAACAACAATATCCGAATAACATGTTTTTCCTAGATTTTTAATTAACTCTCTACTTATCTATAAATTCTGAAATTTTCAGGAACATATAATCACATACCTATATATGATCTGTAAAATTTTCATAAACTAATTTTGATCCGTACATATATTATAAATTAGAGATCTAAAGCCTTGATTTTCACTAAACATGTAAACTAGCAATCTGGAATTTTTGAAAAATCAAATCAAATTAAATAATATAGATCACATACCGTAATTGGTATTAAACCGAAGATCGGAACACGTAGAACAACTTCCTAGTTGAGCACAAAATTGAATCCCCACTCTAAGATGCCCAAAATGTAGAGAGAAGAAGATAGGAGAAAAATAGAGAATGATGGAAAAAAATGGTTTTGCTTGATTGTTGAGAATATGCAAAAGCTAACATCAACACATCAATATAATGGCTGAAAACTTTCATCAATAATGTCATAAAGTGGTGTCAATATAATAGATGTATGATTGCACCTTTAAATGATGGAGGAATATGCTTTTGGAAAGTTAAAGATAAAAATAAAAATAAACATGTGGAATTCGGTCATACATTTACACATAATGAATATATTGCAAAAGTTACACTCATCTTTATCAAAATCAAAAGTAACCTCCACATTTAATTAAAATATCGAAACTACCCGATCAACGACAAAAATGAAAATTTTACAAAACATAGGAATGAACCCAAAAATTCAAATCATACAATCCTTAATGCACAAAAACACATGCAATGCCACATAATGCACAAGATAAAAAAAAAAAATTATAACCGAAGAAAAATAAATTATTTAAATAAACCCGGTCATTACATTTCATTTGTAGAAAACCGAAAATAACGGTTAGGTTACGGTTTCGGTCAAAACTGTACCGTACCGTACCATGCACACCCCTAGTTGAAGTGCAACTCTAAAGAATATGTCAAAACGATATAGAGTAAAAGAAAAGGGGTTGGAAATATTTCAATACTTTTAAAAAATAATAATAATTAATTAATATGCATTACTTGAAGTGTAACTCTAATGAATATTTCAAAAGATATAGAGTAAAGATATACGGCAAGGGGTTATAAATATTTTCATATTTTTTGAAAACAAAATTAATTAATTAATATACATTAATTGAAATGTAACTCTAATGGATATTTCATAAGATATAGAGTTAAGATATAAGACAAATATATTTCGGCAAAGAAAAATAATATAACTTAAAATACAGAAATTTGTATATTTATCTATCTATCTATATACTACTAATAAAAACACAAGGACTATCTAATATTTCGATTCATTATCACCTTTTGCAATATAAAAAATTATAATGAGTAAAGTTTGACATTATTTAAAGTGTAAGGGCTTAAATTAACTTTACAAAAAAAATTAATAAATAATAAATTATTTGTCATATTTTTATAAAAATATAAAAAATTACAATAAGTAAAGTTTGTTATTATTTTAGAGTGTAAGGACTTAAATTAATTTTACACAAAGAATATTAAATTATAAACCATTTTTAATATTGTTATACATTTATCAGCTCTTACAATACAACAAAATTATAATTAAAATGTATTACTACTTGTTTAAATTGTAGGAGTTGTATATTATTTATTTACAAAATAAATTAAATTATATTAGCTCACAAATATTTTATACATGTATCACCTTCTAAAATACAAAATATATATATATAACCATAAATAAAATGTATTATTATTATTTAATGTAAAAGGTCACAATATTAGTTTTAGGGAAAAATTAAAAAAAATGATAACTTTTGGGGCCTATATTACAAAAATGACAATTTAAAAAAATAATTTAAAGAAATGTGATAATATTTCAAAAATCATTATATCTAAAGTATTTGAATTTTTTTCCAAATTGAGCTTAAGACACAAGTGTTGTTTGGTCCATTAATTTAGCCAACATGTCTTTTACACTAAAGCAAGGGCACAAGAGTCATTTCATGGGATCTTCACCCCTTCAGGGGATGTCATTGTAAGGAAAATGAAATCTCAGGGGGTGAGTGCAATTGACCGAAACTTTAGGGGATCTGAGTGCAAATTATGCTAATTTAACTAACGGTGTTAAAACGGAATGGAGTGAATTGTAAATGTTTGGATAGTTTAAGGAGTTTTATGTAAAAAGTGTAGTTCAGGGGGTTAGTTGAGAAAGAGAAAATAATCCAGGGGAGTTTAATGCACTTTATCCATTATAATTTTATCCTTGATATGATATATTATATACGCACCCTCTGTTATTTAATAAATTGTAACTTGACCTCTATAGTTGATCGGTGTTCCGTTCAGGTGATCGAATGTGTGAAATTATTTATATATTCATAATTTTTATATGGAAAAAATGCCTTTAGAAATAAGTGAGGGTATTATAGTCGATTCACCTCTGGTCAACTATTGACGTAAGCATTAATCATACCTGAAGGAATTTTTGTTACTACTTACCAATTATATGGGATTAAACTGTAATTTATTTAACAATAAAAAATGCGAGTGTAAACCCGAGCGGATTGACCTAGTTGAAAAATACTTGGGACTTAGTGCCTCAAGAAGTATGAGGTATCAGGTTCAATTCTGTCCATCGAAGGGGTAAAACTATAATTTATCATATTACGTATAATGCAATTTGTAACTAATGTAATTGTAAATTCAAGATTAATTTGTACCTATTGTTATCCATTTAGATTTATTATATTCTAATTTTAACATCCTTCAATTTTTACCTTCCAAAAAATAACTTATACCTTTTATTTTTATATTTTTTATATTTTTGTAGTATCATGTTTTTATTATTATTTTAGATACATGTAGAGTCATTTATTCTCACATAGTTAGGTTATATTGTAAAATAATTTTATGATATATTTCTCATATCTCACGACACGAGCTTAATTTGAAAAGAAAATTTAGATCTATTACTTGGGAAAAGTGAATGATATATATTTTAAAACGTTGATTTTTGTTGTGAGTGACAAATGGAGTTCAAGTAGAACGTAGAAATTCAAAGTGTATAGAACATAGAAATTCAAAGAGGTCATGTTTAACTTTTTAAATGAATAATAAAAGTTCCGATTTATCTATTAATTGTAGTCACTAATTTATACATTTCGTTGGTTGCATACTTTCTTGAAATGAAAGTTTAATTAAAATTGAGGAGGAGCCAATAAATGCAAGGCATTTGGGGATTGGCCTATTTGTTTCGAGTACTATGTAAATAAGGCATACCAATTAAACATAGTAGTCAACCATTATCCTTGGAATCTATTCATTTTTCACTTTAGAGAAAGACCATCCAAGGTGGATTTTCTCAATATCTTGCTATAAATGCATCTGCATGTAGGGATGACAATAAGGCGGGTACGAAACGGGTTCACCTATATTCTTCGTTTCGTTTAATTTCTTAAAATAACATATTCTTCACGGGTTTGTCGCGAGTTGTCTTTTCATAAATCATGTTCGTCTCATTAACAATTTATTATACTCGTGTCAACCCCGCCACGCCCCATTAATACTTAATTATCAATGTTATCTTCGTCATCGACAAAAGAGTTGCACAAAAAAATAACAATAGAAACTTACATATTTTTTACTCTTAAATCATTCAACAATCGAACTCTCTCTTTATTTCTCTTTTATTTTTATATATTAGGCGACTCGTTTCATCTTGGTCTTATATGTCGAGCCCAATAAAAAAAGAATGAGTAATAGCTAATAAAGTATTTAGGATTCATAAAAATTCATACATATAATAAGTAGAAAAATAAGATTAAATTAATGTAAAAGAGGTGGGGCGGGTCATAGCGGGTATTTAACAAAACTCGTACCCGCCCCATAACCTGTGACGGGTCCAATTTCTTTTATCAAACTCGCCCCTACAAAATAGAAGGCTTTCCCAAACCCTTAAGTAAAGGGACGAAACAGGGCGGAGCTCTGACGGGGGTACAAATTGCCATCCCTATTTGCACCTAGGCAGATTTAATAAATAATTCTAATTTGAAAATTAGCAATAACACTTTGAATATTAACTTTTTCATTAAATTTGCAATGAAAGGTGTAATGTGTTTTTGTTAAATAAAAAAGTTGAGATTTTTTTGAATGAATTTATATTCTCAATAAATTTAAGTTGGATTCTTTGTCCTACATAGGTATTTGTTAAAAAGGATTCATACTCCAAAATTTATACATAAGCAAGTTTCAAGTAATTTATATATTTATTAGCTCAACTCTATTAAACAAATTCTAAAACAAATTATATTCACACCTTTCTTTTTCAATAATTATACTTGATTTAAGTTTTAGAAAATTAATTGCTCATAGTGCTTCATTCTCTTATTCAGAGACAATAATAAAAAAATCACATAACAAATATAGCACATTTTTTTTATAAAATAAAAAAGAAGAAAGAAAAATGCAATATAAAATAACTACATTCATTTCTTCATTAAAAAGGTAAAAGAACATTTACATTACATTGACAATACGGAATTAATGAATTAATTTTAGAATCAAGAAAAATGTGAACATTATTTGTGTCTGGCCCTATGAGAACGAAGTTCATTCTCTAGACTACTGTGGTTTAATATAATTTGTATATATGATTAAATTTATTTTTAAAACGAAAATAAATATAAAAATAAAAATTAGTGTCAATTCTTTTTGTAGCACTAATCCAAATTATGTTAGGCTTTATTAACGGAAAGGTAAACTTCGCTCTCATGGCATACCGCATACGGCGGAAGTATTATTTAGAAAAATTTAAGAAAAATTTAGATGAAATTGACAGCCAATTCCCAAATCCCAAATGCTCAGGATTTTTTAATGGAAAACTTTATATAAAAAATAATTTTCCGTTATATGAAATATATATATATATATATATATATATATATATATTAAAATTGACATGGCCAGTGGGCTGTGTAAGTTGGTCAACAACTAACTAGTGTGAAAAATGGATCTGCCGACCCAAACCCACTTTATTATATTCTTTTTATAATGAGCGGGCTTGACGGGCATTCACATGTGGACAACGTGGGCTGTTGACTATCTCTGTAATGTGTCCTCTACTCACCTTCCAAAGCAAAGTCACTACCATTTCTCCACGGGTCAGGTGGGAAAAATCCTCTAGTATGCATATATACCTAAATCTGTCAATGGATTGGATTTTGATCCGAATCCGATCGAATATGAATTAATTAAGTGAAAATCTGTCGAATTATCGGATTCGGATCGCGGATTGGGAGTTTTTGTCATCGTTATCAATAAACTTATCAATAATCCGATTATGATCCGAATCCGATATTAACCGGATATGGATTGAAAATAAAATCCGATAACCCGATTAGGATCCGAATCCGATAATCCGATTTCTTAACAAATTGGATTTGGATTTAACTGATCCGATCCGAATCCGATCCATTGACAGGTCTATATATACCCCTGCGATTATTTGACATTCTATTATTTAAAAATATGCTCCTTTTACTCCCATTATAACATCTTAGAATAAGTTATTTTTTAAAAAAAATTTAAAAAATGGAACATATATTTAAGAAAATAATCAAAAAAATAATTATATTTTTTTTCAAAATTCTTAAAATAATTTTGAAAAACAAATAAGACTATTTTTTATAAACTTTTTTTTATATTTATATAACATTTTGATTAAAAAATTAATCCAGTTTATTTTAAAATATATATATATATATATATATAATAAATTTTCAAAAACAAAGACAAAAAAACTGAAAATATGTTTATAAAAAATATATTTAATAAAATTATCAAAAAAAATTACAATTTTACTTTCAAAAATATAAAAAAAAATGAAAAAAAGTATATTTTTTAAAAACATTTTAAATCATTTTATTTATTTTATTTTATTTACTATTTATTATTTATTAGATTTTTATTATTTATTATTAATTCAATATTTATTATTTTTATTAGGTTAGAATGGATATTTCAGGGATTTCATATCATTTTGGGATAAGTTGCACATTTTTGAAACATAGTGAATTTATATACATATTTTGTAACAATTAAAAAAATTTCGCACCTTGTATGAAATTATGGGAGGTTTTTCGCAAATAGTCCTTTCTCCATTAATAAATTAGTCCCACTTCTTAGGCAACAAATGGACGTTATCGAAAAGTCTTTTTTCAAAAAATAAAGGGTAATTTGCAGTGACATCCCTGAGGTTTGGGTCGATTCCACCTAGTGGTCGGTCAACCCATTTTTTGACAAAGACCCCTTGAAGATTATAAAGTGTTATAATGACACTCCTTGAAGACATGAAATGACTTAATTACCCTTAATTATGTTAATTTGCATGCGAAATGTCTAGTTTCCCCCCATTTCCTAAACTTTAAACTTCACTCATTAAACCAACCACCCTTATCACCACACTCTTATTTAGGGATGACAATGAGGCGGGGTACGAAACGGGTTTGCCTATATCTATACTCGCCCCATTAAATTTTTTTGAATACCATACCCTTCACGGGTTGTCTTTTTCTAAACAATACCCGTCTAATTAAAACTTTACTAAACTCATACCCGCCCCACCTCGCCCATTAACGCAAAAAAATTCAGTATCTAACAAAAAAACTCATACATATTATGGTTATATATGTATAACCATAATATAAATCATCATATATATATATATGAATATAAATATACTCTAACAGATTTGTACATATATGTCTATATAAGTCTATTAATCTCTACCTATATGCAAGATCTGTGCATATGATCATGGATCTATACATATACATATAAACAAAATATATATCATCACATAAATAAACATGAATATGAACATACTCTAACAGATCTATACATATATGCCTATATAAATCCACGAATCTCTACATATATACAAGATCTATATATATACTTACGGATCTATACATATATGTATAAATAGAATATATAAGTCACATAAATAAACATGAATATGAATATACTCTAACAGATCTATACATATATGCCTATATAGATCCACGAATCTTTACATATATACAAGATCTATATATATACCTACGGATCTATACATATATGTATAAATAGAATATATAAAAGTCATATATAAACATGATTTACACATACATATACATATATGAAAAATACTATCTAGCAGATTATAGATGCACAAAGTAAATGCTACGAAATTTCAGTACAAAGAGGAAGAGTAGAACATACGCTAACAGATCTATAGATATATGCCTATATAGATCCACGAATCTCTACATGTATACAAGATCTATATATATACTTACGGATCTATACATATATGTATAAATAGAATATATAAGTCACATAAATAAACATGATTATGAATATACTCTAACAGATCTATACATATATTCCTATATAGATCCACGAATCTCTACATATATACAAGATCTATATATATACCTACGGATCTATACATATATGTATAAATAGAATATATAAAAGTCATATATAAACATGATTTATACATACATATACATATATGAAAAATACTATCTAGCATATTATAGATGCACAAAGTAAAGACTACGAATTTTCAGTACAAAGAGAAAGAGTATAACATATGTCTTGCCTGTAATGTAGAGCTGAATCCACCACAAGTACATATCCAACCCAATTCTAAGCTCTCAACCCTCACAATTTTGGGTATAATTGATGAAGAAGAAGAAGAAGTAGAAGAAATGAGATGGGGGCTAGATTTGAAGTTAAGGATGCTTATATAGAAGATGCTAGGGTTAGGGAAATGTCCAAACTAACCTTGTATTATGCATAAATCACCAAACTACCCAAACACTAATGACAACCTTGCCCCCTTCAGATCACAAAATTTCATTATAACCTACTAGAGTTAAAAAGACTAAGATAGCCTCATTCAATAATTTAAACACCTAATATGTCATCCAAAATAATTAAGGAAATAAATATCCATTAAATACGGGGTATTACATTCTCCCCCCCTAATAATGGAATTCCGTCCCCGGAATTCAGCACATACCTGAAATAAATAACTCTGGATACTTTGCACGAACCTCATCTTCCCTTTCCCTGGTGGATTTCGCCTCGTTGTGATGATTCCACTGAACACGTACAAGGGGAATGACTTTCGTGCGGAGTACCTGATCTCTGCGATCCATAATATAATAAGGTTGCTCCACATATGTCGCATCTGGCTGCAACTCAAGTTATCCCACATCTATATGCTGATAGACATCCCTATCTCGGAGAAATGGACGCAACATAGAAACATGAAATATGTTATGCACCCTGTGCATATGATCGGGTAAAGCCAAACGATAAGCCACGGGTCCAATCCTGTCAGTAATCATGAAAGGGCCCACAAAGCGAGGTGATAGCTTTCCTTTCTTCCCAAATCGCATCACTCCCTTCATGGGAGACACCTTCAAAAGAACCTGATCTCCCACTCTGAACTCTAAAGCTCGGGTTCAACGATCAGCGTAACTCTTCTGTCTACTCTGAGCAGTCTTCATACGATCTCGAATAAGGGCAATATTCTCTGATGTATCCTTGATGAACTCAGGACCCAGGAATTTACCCAGGAGTTTGTTTTCTCCGACTCCCATCCAACATACTGGAGATCTGCACGGTCGACCATACAAGGCCTCAAATGGTGCCATACTGATAGTCTTCTGGTAACTATTGTTATAGGCAAACTCTGACAGTGGCAAGTAGAACTCCCAGTTGCCCTTGAAATCCAAGACACAAGCTCGAAGCATATCCTCCAAAATCTGATTAACTCTCTCAGTCTGACCATCGGTCTGCGGGTGGTAAGTTGTACTCAGATGCAACTTTGTACCTAAAGCCTACTGAAAACTTGCCCAGAACCCCGATACAAAATTTGGATCTCTATCCGATACAATAGACAAATGAATCCCATGAAACTTCACTATCTCAGCGATGTAAAGCTTCGCCAACTGCTCCGATGTATAGTCTGAACGTACCAGTAGGAAATGGGCAGACTTGGTGAGTCTATCAACAATCACCCAAATAGAATTATGGTTTTGAGGAGAAGTAGGTAGTCCCTCAATGAAATCCATGGAAATGCTCTCCCATTTCCACTCAGGCACTGGAAGTGGTTGTGATGATCCCGGCGGTTTCTGATGATCGATCTTCACCATCTGGCAAGTACTGCACTTAGAGACAAAAATAACAACATCCCTCTTCATACCAGCCCACCAAAATTGGCGTTTCATATCTTGGTACATCTTATCCCCTCCAGGATGCACTGCAAAAGGAGAGTTATGAGCCTCTCTCATCACATCTCTCCTCAAATCCTCAGTAGAAGGAACGACCAATCGTCCCTTGTACCTCAGACCTCCATCCGAGTCGACTAAGTAGAAAGGAATCTCCTCAGATGCCAACTCCATAACTTTAGCCATGCACTGTTGATCTACCTGTTGGGCCTTGACTACCCTACGAATAATAACAGGCGTCACCACCACACATGCCGCAAAAAGCATCAGCTAACTTATCATCTATCCTCAGTGCATTCCACTCAGTCTCGAACAAGGCTGAAAGACTAGTATAGGGTCGACGACTAAGAGCATCTGCCACTACATTAGCCTTCCCTGGGTGATACTGAATAGTGAAATGATAGTCCTTCACAAATTCCAGCCATCGGCGCTGCCTCATATTCAGTTCCCTCTGAGTGAATAGATACTGTAGACTCTTGTGATCACTGAATAATGTGAAACTCTCGCCTAAGATAGTGCCTCCAAATCCTCAGTGCAAAAACGACTGCTGCTAATTCCAAGTCATGTGTTGGGTAGTTAAGCTCATGCGGTTTGAGCTTACGGGAAGCATAAGATACAGGTCTCTCCTCCTGCATCAATACACATCCCAAACCCAGCAAAGAGGCATCTGTAAAGACAAGATACTCAATTCCACTCTGTGGGGTAGCTAGAACAGGTGCAGATGTCAATTTTGTCTTCAGTTCATCAAAAGCTGCCTGACAGTGGTCATCCCAAATAAAGGGCATTCCCTTCTTAGTCAAGTGGGTAAGCGGACCGGCGATCTTTGAAAAGCCCTGAATGAACCTGCGATAATATCCAGCCAAGCCCAGAAAACTGCGTATCTCTGTAGGTGAGGTAGGTTGCCCCCACTCCAAAACCGCTGAGACTTTTGCTGGATCCACCGATAAACCTTTCTCTGACACTACATGTCCCAAAAAATTTACTTTCTTCTGCCAGAAAGCACATTTTTCAAATTTTGCATAAAACTGGTGATCACTAAGTGTTTGCAACACGATCTGCAAATGCGTGGCATGATCCTCCTCTGACCTAGAATAAACCAAGATGTCATCAATGAACACAATGACAAGCTGGTCTAAAAAAGATCGGAATACCCTATTCATCAAATCCATGAAGATAGCTGGAGCATTGGTCAACCCAAAAGGCATGACCCAAAACTCATACGACCCATACCGAGTGAGGAATGCTGTCTTGGGAACATTCTGCTCCCTGACACGAAGCTGATGATACCCTGACTTCAAGTCTATCTTGGATAAATAGGTGGCTCCCTTCAACTGATCAAACAAATCATCAATCCTAGGCAGCGGATACTTGTTGCGAATTGTGACTTTATTCAGCTCCCTGTAATCGATACAAAGACGAAGGGAACCGTCCTTTTTCTTCATAAACAACATAGGTGTTCCCCAGGGTGAAGTACTCCTGCGAATAAAACCCTGGCTAAGAAGTTGTTGAATCTGATCCTTCAGTTCCCGCATCTCCACCGGTGCCATCCTGTACGGTGCCTTAGCAATAGGCCTGGTGCCTGGAGCTAAGTCGATAACAAAATCGATCTCACGACTCGGAGGTAACCCTGGAATCTCCTGAAACATGTCTTGAAAATCACGTACTACAGGAATACTATCCATGGATGTAGTAGTCTGCTCCTGAGTCTCTGCATCCATATAAAACAAATGTGTACTAGACCCTCCATGAGATCGAGGTGTCACAATCAAATATATCTCATGTCCTGGTATCGCAAAGACTATCGTCTTACCACGACAGTCCAGTTGTGCATGGTAGTGAGATAACCAATCCATCCCAAGTATCACATCATAAACATTCATGTCAAGAACTAATAAATTGGCAGAAAATTGAAGCCTGCCAATCTCAATAGGTACATATACACAACTATCCCGTAAAACCGCATTGGCACCTAATGGCGTTGAAACTCTGAGAGGTTGACTACTAGGCTGAGTCGGTAGTCCAGATAAAGCAACAAATGAGCGCGATATAAAAGAATGTGATGCACCAGTATCAAAAAGCACTCGACCAAGTCTACCATAAATCGGAAACATACCCTCAATAGCACGAGGTGCCTGAACGTCTGGTGGCATTACGTTATAGACCCTGCCATAATGAAGTTGTTGTTGGGTCTGACCCTGTGGTGGCGGGGGTGCTGGGAAAGCAGGATAAGTCGAGCCCTGTAGACGGGGAACCTGTGGTGCTGGTAATGGTGATGGCTGCCTCTGTCCCTGATAACTGATATATCCTTGTTGGCCCTGCTGTCCTGGAGTAACCTTGGGACACCTTTTGGCAGAGTGCCCATACTCCCCACACCCATAGCAATGGCCCTTGAAAGGACCCGTAGGTTTCCTCTGACCCTGTTGTTGCCCCTGTGAAATCTGAGGAGCTCCACTATGTTGTCCCTGATGAGAAGGCCCTTCTTTGTTGCTATCAGTAGTACCCTTTTGTTTCTTCCAAGGTTGATGCCCCTGGAACCTGCCTTTATCACTATGTCTGCCACTCTGACCATTTCCTTTCTCCACTGTCTGGCTAGTGGAGTCATTGTCCTTGCGCTTATCCCCCTTAGATTTCTTGTAATTCCTCCTGATCTGACAATGTTGTAACGCTGCATCCACCACCTGAGCATAAGTGGCGTAAGCTGGATTACCCACTATCACATATATGAAAAATATAAAAGTCATATATAAACATGATTTATACATACATATACATATATGAAAAATACTATCTAGCATATTATAGATGCACAAAGTAAATACTACGAATTTTCAGTACAAAGAGGAAGAGTATAACATATGTTTTGCCTGTAATGTAGAGCTGAATCCACCACAAGTACATATCCAAACCAATTCTAAGCTCTCAACCTCTCAACCCTCACAATTTCGGGAATAATTGATGAAGAAGAAGAAGTAGTAGAAGAAATGAGATGGGGTTAGATCTGAAGTTAAGGATGCTTATATAGAAGATGTTAGGGTTAGGGAAATGTCCAAACTAACCTTGTATTATGCATAAATCACCAAACTGCCCAAACACTAATGACAACCTTGCCCCCCTTCAGATCACAAAATTTCATTATAACCTACTAGAGTTAAAAATACTAAGATAGCCTCATTCAATAATTTAAACACCTAATATGTCATCCAAAATAATTAAGGAAATAAATATCCATTAAATATGGAGTATTACAACTACGAAATTAAAAACACTCTCAAACCCTTAAATAAAGGGGTCCAACGGGGCGGTACAAATTGTCATCCCTACTCTTATAATCTATATTTATATAATTACAAAAGTAGAAGCAATTTTATTTTTTTATACATTTTTAAATCTTTTATTTAGTTAAATAATTATAATAGTTCATTTACTTATACACCAAATGTTACAATACTCTTTTGATCTTCAAACAAAATATATTAATTATTACTAAATCTCACTAAACTATATATTACTTGTAAAAGTCAAAGCAATGTTTTTTCATAGAATTTTTTTTTGGACTACTATTGTTATTTATGTTTTAAGTAATTTTTATATACAATTTTTTATTTTTTTTATTAAAATAATTATATTTTTTCATCTACTTAACCCTTACACTAAATATTACAAAGTTCTTTTAGACTTCCCACTAAATGTATTAAATATTACTAAATTAAATTAAATTATAGTTACACCAATTAATACAAAATTCTTTTCAATTACCTATAAATTATATTAATTATTATTAAATCTCACTAAACTATATACTACTTAAAATATCAAAGCAGTATTTAGTTTTTCTATAGACTCTTTTTTTATTTATTTGTTTAATCTTGTTACTTATTTAAATATTTATACCTATTTATTTATTTTATATTTACACTTAAATGTTACAAATCTCTTTTGACATTCCAACTGACATTATTAAATCATATTTCATAATAAATATAATTATATTGTCAATTCCCTCTAAAATTAATGATTGACTATAGTACAGAAAAATAAGTCTTTTCTTCTATACATTCATAAAAATTAATATATATGTTATTAGGTATGTAATATTTATAATGGTTATTAGTTATAATACTTTTGTTTTGTGAAATAATGTAATAATTTATTTAGAATTAAAATAGAAAATAAATAAGGTGATGTTCTTATTATCAATTTATATATTTTATTATTGATAAAATATTTTTAATGGTAGAATTTACTTTTAAATAAATTTTTTAGTATATTTTATATGTTTTAAAATTTTCGTATTTAAAGTAAAATTATATATATTGTATAATTCAATTATTTATTGTAATTTTTTTTAATAATAAGAGTGTGGTGATAAAGGTGGTTGGGTAGTGAGCGAAGTGTAGTGAAAGTAACATAAATATTTTGCATGAAAATTAAAATAATCAAGGGTACTAAAGTCATTTCATGCCTTAAGGGGGTGTCATTAAAACACTTTAAAAACTTAAGGGTGTGTCTTCATTAAAAAATATTTTGACAGACCTCTAAGTGGAATTGACCTAAACATCAGTACAAATTATCCAAAAATAAATAAATGAAAGGTTACGTTTTCAAAAGTCCTTTACGTGAAGACTTTGCAATAACGTCCTATCACTTTACGTGTTAGTTAAACCTGCTATCAAATATGACTATACTGAGAGAGGGACAATAACGTCTCTGTCAATGGACCAATGCAAAATATAGTTTTGGGTAATTTTCATTGACACCCCTTAAGGTTTGGGTCAATTGTAGCAAGATGACGGTTAATGCACAAGTTTGCAGAGACACCTCTTAAGCTTTCAAAAGTCTTGCAATGACACCCCTTTGGGCCATGAAAACTAAGATTTGTCCTTATTTAATTTCAATAAACTCTCATCTACTATTGAATTTAATCAACTGTATTTTTTTCAAAGTTTATATATATATTTCGAATTTTATATATATATTATTTGAGGGTGGGGGGTAATGTGATTGAAATTGAAAAATATAGGGAGCAATCCGGATATATGAGGGGTTAATTGATTAAATTGGAAAGCACAGTGGACAATCCGGATATAAGAGAGGTTAGTTGATTAAATTCAATAGTAGAGGGGAGTTTATTGAAATTAAATAAGGACAAATCTGACTTTTCATGGCTCAAATGGTGTCTTTGCAAATTTTTCGTTAACCGTCAGCTAGCTACAATTAATCCAAACCTCAGAGGGTGTCAATGCAAATTATCCTTTAATTTTTTAAGAAGTTAAGGCATGTTTGATAATACAATATCACTTAAATATGAACGGATTCAACACTTATTCAGTTAAGTGCGTTTGATAAAAAAATTGAACACCACTTAAAATATTAAGTGTCACTTAAAATGAGGTAAAATTTTAAGTAATATGGTCACCATTTAATACTGAAGTCTGAAGACTGAAAATTTTCAAAAATATCATAAAATATAATTTTTTTAAACACTAGTTAAAACATTCAGTATTTAAAATTCAGATCTTAAAATTTTCAGTACTTAATTTTCAGTTTTATCAAATAACACCTAGAGGATTTTAACTTCTAAAAATTATTTTATATTTTTATTTTTTCAGTGTAAAATGAAAAATTAAAGAAGCACCTTCAAACATGGCCTAAGTTTGTATTGTTCTTATTGATTATTTTTTTATTATTATATTTTTTTGTCGTGCACTAATTGAGTAATGGATATCACAAGTATCTATCTCATCAATTTATATCATTTGTTTATAGTTAAATATAATGCATTTGCCGCTCTCAGTTGATATATCATACAGTGTTGATATAGAACTTTAATCAATGAGGAAACTCGAGCCGATAAGGATAACTTTAAAGCCATGTTTGAAAATTATTTTTAATAATTCTGAGAACATAAAATAGTTTTTTGAGAATAATAAAATTAAGTTATTTAAAAATATTTATTTTTATAATTGAATTTTTAAAAATTATTTTCAAAAAATTGAACTAAGTAATTTTTTTTTACAATTTTATGATTTTCAGTTTTCAGATAAAAGAAAACAATTTTAAAAAATAAAAACCAAGCAGATTAATAAATATTTTAAATATTTTCCAATATCCCTTTAAATTTTTTAATTCGGGATGGAGAATAAAGAGATTAAGAAGTACTAAGTACTAAGTAGTACCCTTAATAATATTTTTTTAGCCCCATTTCATAGGGGCTGAAAAATTCTAAAGCATGGTTGTTAGGATCTCGATCCTATGAGGTAGGAACGTAAACCACTCAAAACGATCACAATCCCACAAAAATCTCTCATGGGGTAGGATTGCGATCCTATGGGGTAGGATCTTATGTATCACCTAAAACGATCCCGATCCCACCCAAACTATCCTATTATTTGCATGCAATTTAGGATTTTTTAGGTGAAAATTTTAATTTTGGGTGGAGCTATCCATATAAAAGGGCCAATTTTTTAAAAAAGAAAGAAAAAAATAATTTTAAAACCCAAATTCAACCTAATCTATTTCTATATCTATCTATACTATTATAAAGTACAATGCCCTTAAATATTTCTATACATTATTTAATTATTTTAGAATAAAAAATATTGAATTACTTATTATTTAACATTTATTTTTATATTAATTATTGAAAAACTCTTTTGATTTTCTCATTAAATGTATATATCTATCCATAATTACTAGTTATCTATATTCGTTATCCAATAAAAACTAATAACCGGTCTAAACTTAGTTCTATTTCTTATCCATGAGTGGATATATACATCTATCTATATATTCACTCATGGATAATAAATTTGTAAATTATTTTATTCATACACTTTTGTTGTATTTTAGATACAATATATATATAACTTTTTATCTTTTTAATTATGATTCTTCCCTCACATGCATTTTGAACGTGATTTTTTTTTCATTATTTACCAAATTATGTATCTAATTAATATCATGTTTTTTTATTTTATCTATTTAATTATACACGTGACTACTATTCTAAAAGTGTGAGGGGTTATGAATATTTCTATTAATAATAATTAATATTCATTAATTGAAGTGTAACTCTAATTGGTATTTCAAAAGACATAGACTAAAGAAATATAGAGTACTACTATATGATACGCCAAATTTATGTAATTATTAAAAAGGAAAAAACGGGACTTAATTATTCTTATACAATTAGTTATTATATTTAAAATGATTAAAAAAATAATAATTAAAGTCTATCAATAATTCTTTAAGCATATATGATGTTTGTGTAATGTTTCACAAAATTTATTTTAAAAGTTGTAACTCATATTATTTTGGTTATTTATTAACATTAATTAATACTTTTATGATTAATAAGAGAATGTAATTAATCTCATATGCATATAGTCTTTGTAATATTTTTAAAATGGACTTTAGGATTATGTATTTTTTATTATACTTGATGTTTTGAGTATATTTTTGTTTTATTATAGAGATATCATTGATTAAGAAGTTAATTTAAATATTTTTTTATAACAATATGGTAAATTTTTTACCACAATTCTACTTACAATTCCATGATTCCAATTTTATAAACCCTCTAACGATCCTACTAGGATCGCGATCCTTACCCCCTTGTTCTAAAGATGATATTTTTTTAAACCCAATTTTCATAAAGGGCCCAAAATTCTAAACCAAATGATGTCTATGGTCAATTAGTATCCAAGATAAACTTCTTTTTTTTCTCCCAAGGGAAGGTAAGACATTTGGGTTGGTCCACGGCTTTTAAGAGTAGAGTCTGCTGGGTTTGAATTAAACCCATATAGCACGTAAGTGGTCTCTAACGGGTTTGAATTAGCGCATTAAGCCACAATACATTTCATTCATGCACACTCTCTTCTCCTGAGTTGAATGCATAGAAGTCAATTCGGATGCGCCGTTTTGGAATTGCATTGAAGTTGCAATTTTATGAAATTGTAATTCTATCAATGCAATTCCAAAATACATTATTTGATAAATCTTGGAATTCAAATATAATTTGATTTCAATTCCAAAAATAATTTGAATGTGAATTTTAATCCAAACTTAATTTGAATGTAAAATATTATAAATTTTAAATTAAATTAGACAGTATAGATAGATCTAAGTATATAAATATAGATATAAAACTATAAATATATATATATGCATGTTTATATATGTGTGTATATATATGTATGTGCATGTGATATTTATATGTATGTGAATATGTAAATACGTGTGAGTTTATGTGTATATATAGGGTTGCATATATATGTGTAGCTATATATTTGTGTGTATGCATGTGTATTCATATTTATATATGTATGTGTGTGGATACCTATATATATATATATATTTGTATGTATATATGTCTCTATTTATATGTATGTTTGTGGTTGTGAAAATTTAGTCGTTAGAGAAAGTATTTAATGAGTTGAAGATTTTTTGAAAAAGATTTGGTATTATAAATAACCTATGAAGCACGAACACTTCATCTAGGATCGTCGTACTCGTGTCGGATATACGTGTCCGTGTCGGATGCGCATACACCCCAAAAATACGTGTCCGACACACCAAAAATCTGTCCTAACTTTTTTAAAAATTGGACACGCGGTGGGCCGGTTGATTCAATGAAAGATAGAGGTCTTATCGAGCCGATAATTTATGGATCACTTCTGGAATTTCAACACCTCTAATTCAATTTTTGGTTTTGAAGATACTTGAATATCTTTGTTATTCCTTATCTTGTGAGAGGAATTAGAGCACATATTTATTTATCCACTATTTGAGGAAGAACAAGATAGCATCATAAAGAACCGAATATTTGGTATTTATATATTCCAATATTTGTCTTCAATCAAGAAAATTTTCACAATATAACAAGAGAGAGACTAAGATGATGGATGTTGGGGAAGATGCATTTGATTCATTGGATAGTAGTAGAATGAATAATTTTGAACATATTAGACATTTCATTTAACTTATTTGTTTATTTTTGTTTATAAGTTTATTTGATTCTTATTATTTAAGTGATAAATGAAGTATTTGTGTAATATAATATGTATATATAAAAAAATTATAATTTTCTATAGACGTGTTGTGTCGTAATTTTTTAGAATTTGTCGTGTCGCCGTGTCCGTATCCGTGTCCGTGCTTCATAGGAAATAACATCTTATGATTTATTTTGTTGATTTGAAATTTGTGAAATTGGAATGTAATTTCAAATTCAAATTATTTTTAAACAATCGAACAATGAACCCTTGAATTAGAATGGAATCCTAAATTCAAAGCCCAAAACCATGCAGCCGAACAATCCCAAAAAGTATTAATATATTGGACGGATTGAAAAGTTGATCGAAAGGAATAGACATAAGGATGAATGAGATATTCTTAAAACAAAAAAAAACTGAATGTCTTTCTCACCTTTTGTTTGGTTGAATAAAATAAATAATTGAAATGATGAATAGAGTGACGCGTTTTTATTAATAGGATGGAATTAATAAAATCATAATTTTTATATTATTTTTACAACACAACGTAAGGGCAAGAGAGATTAAATATATCTAGCTATCTACTTCTATATTTGACCCTTTTTTATAGATATTTGCATATTCATTATTATAATTACCACTAACTATACATTTTTAGTTGGACAAGTGTTATAAAAACCTCCTTATCCTATGGAATATGATTATAAAACCCCACAAGAAATAGAGAATAAAGGTTTTACATTGAAAGTCTTCAAAGTTATCGACGACTCATTGGTGAAGTGCCCAGGTAACCTATAAAAAGCCTACAATGCACAAAAGTTTGATACTACCCACTAATTAAAATCATGCCAACCCATTCACTATTTCACTCAATCACAAAGCCCCCCTTACCAAAGTGGGACCAATTTGTTGCGCAATGCGCACCGTTTCCTCATTCCATTCTGATTCCTGAGATTTGTTAGCCCACGCTCTTTATTTCACGCGTCTATGGAGAATTATATTTGTATATATAAAATTATTAATAGAGCATTTATGCCACATAAAAATTTGTTAGTATCATTATAGATAAGACTGCAAATGAGAAGAGTTGTTCGTGAAAAGTTTGGGCTCGGCCCGTTAGCAAACGAGTCGAGCTTGATTACGATTTTCAGGCTCGTTTAGTAAACGAGCCGAGCTTGAGCAATGGTGAGTTCAGTTCGTATATGTTCGTGAACATGAGATCGTTAATGCTCGTTAAAGTTTGTGAACAAAAGCTCGTCTAAACTCATTAATATTATATTCTTTATACATAATTACATATTTAAAATATAATTAGGGAATTAAAAATAATAATATTTGTTCATTAATTTCCATAAAACAAGATAGTTTTTTAAAATAAATAAAATTTATTATCTAACTTAATTTTTTTTAAATTTCAATAACATTATATTAATAGACAACACAAGAGAGAAAAATAAATTGAAAACCAAAATACACATATATATATATGTATGTATAATATCAAAACAAAAAATAATAAATTTGCAAAGTCGCACAATAAAGTAATTACCATATATTGAACATCAAAAACTCAATATTAGAATAGTGAAAACCATTCAATTCAATTAGTTAGAATTCTCATTGTAGATATTGGATTCCTCTAAAAAGAATTGTCAATAAATTTATATTATGGATATATTTGATATACTAGGTTATTAACCGTAGCTAATTTTTTCTTTCTAAATTTGGTTAAACATCAATACTTTTATTTTATTTCATTTATTTCTTGCCAAACTGTATATATTCAACCAACCATATATAATTATTTTATGTTAGATATTATCAACGTAATAGAAAAGATGAAAATAGAATATCAAATTAATTATATATCATTCTTTTATATTACGTAACATTCAATTAACCATATTACGTAACTTAATTTGATTCAATTTAAGTAGGGACTTACTTGATTTTCATAAATTGAACTCAATTCGACTCAATTGAATTGAGATTTTAGTTATTTAAACTCAATTTGACTAAATTGAATTGGGGATTTGCTTAATTTTACTAAACTGAACTCATTTTGACTCAATTGAATTGGGATTATCATTATTTAAACTCAATTTGACCCAATTGAATTGAGGATTTGCTTAATTTCACTAAATTAAACTTACTTTGACTATGTGGTTTACCGATAAACAAATTTTTTTATTTATGTTGAAAAAATATTAATGTCAAAATAAAATTTTTTTCGAACTACCAATTATGGTAAAATATAAAAAAAATTAAGTCCGAAATATAAAAAAATATTTGAACTACAAATGAGATTTTTTTGTTTTTAATTTTATATATCTATTTTACTATAAACAAAAAAAAAATTGATCTATGGCAAAAAAATCTAATTGTTAAGTTCAAAATATTTTTTTATATTTCAGACTTAATTTTTTTTATATTTGACCTTAATTGGTAGTTCGAATTTTTATTTATTTTGACATTAATGTTTTTTCAACATAAAAAAAAAATCGTTATCGGTAAACCCCACTCTAGTTTCATGGGCAATTTTGTCTAAAATTGGAGGGAATGGGACAAGTAGATACAATTTGATAACGGTAGGGTGTTTTCTGAAATGGAGGGGGCATTAATTGATCCATTTTGAAACCGCAGGGGGGTTTATTGATAATAACCCAATTTGTTTTTACCAAAGACCTAATGGCCCAATAGTATAGATTTGTCCCGGGTTTAAGTCTCACTGAAGAAAGTGGTGTAATACTTAGATCATGACTAAACCACATGAGAGTTCTTGGTTCAACAATTTATGATATAAGGTCAGGTAAAATCACTTCTAGATGGGTTTTCTAATATAGGTATTGGACAATTCGGGTTGGAAACAAGTCGAGCCGAGTCGAGCTTTGGGTTGTTCAGGCTCCACTCGTTTGTTTATAAGCTTAGCTCGGGCTCATCTCATGCTTGTGACGAGCTTGAAAATGAGTAATCAGGCTCGGGCTCGTCATGAATATGAAAAGCTCAGACTCGTCTCGGATCAACTCATCTAAGAAAAAAAAATGATTAATACATAATATCGGTTCAAGCTCATCAGACTTACTTATTACCATTACATTTTTATTATATATTTTCAATAATTTGCAATCAAATGAAATATAAAATCAATACTTAAAAATATTATTAGGCAAAAATTTCCATTTAAACGTGTAATTACGAACTAATACAAGCTTTATATGAGCCTATGTTCACGAACTTAAACGAACATATACAAGCTCATGTTCACGAACATATACGAGCCGAGCCGAGCCAAGTACCATTGCTCATACTCGGCTCGTTTATTAAACGAGTTTGAAAATTGAGATCATAGTCGACTCGTTTATTTACGAACGAGTCCGAACCGAGCCCTTAACGAGTCCAAGCCGAGCCCTTTAAATTTGCTTAATGAATTATCAAATAACCGTATGAAATAAAAACAAATGTCCACAATAATATTAAAAAATTAAAAAAAAAATATGACTGTTTTCTTATAAATAGAACTTACACTGATATTTTAATTAAAATTCAATGAGTTAATTAGTCGAAACTTTATCATTTTTTGAGGCGTGGTGCAATTTCTAAATTAATTTCGAGACCTATATATATCACAAGAATGTTTTGTGCAACTAATCCTCATAAGAAATAATGAATTATCGTTGATGGAAATACTATATTGTTAAGGGTAATGTTTGTCATGAGTTTGTATACGAAAAAAACTTCCTTCATGTGTAATTACCTATTCTAAAATTTTAATTATATTTTCATAAATATTAAAATATTTTCATAATGAGGGATTGCTTGATTTTTTAAATTTAAAAAACATAGTTATAGGAATATTATTGAAATATTAGGACACATTTCAATTGTTTGGGTGCATTCACTAATGTAGAACGTTTCATATTTTCTGTTCTCACCTATCAAATAGTAGAAACATAAATAAAAATCATGTTTAGTAAAAGTTGTTTCCGTTATCAGTTATTGAGGAACATTTCTCACATTTCTCCTAAAACGTAAAAACATTAAAAAGATATTTCTCTTATTTACGTCACTGTAGCAGAGAAACATTCTCACCCATCTTATCATATATGCAATATTCATTTAAAACAAACTCTATATATATACCAAAGGCCTATTGGCCAAGCTGTACAATGCCCTTACTTCGGGAGCAAAGATCAAGTATTCGAGCCTCGATTGATGTAGTGTATGTGAGTTTCTTATCTTTAAAAAAAAAATTCTATATAATATCAATTAATACATTATTTTAAAATTATAATATATTATATTAAATAATAAAATAATCTTCTAGATACTGTGTGAAAGAGGATAAGTGATGAATCTCTATATACACCATTCTTCTTGTTAGTGACGAATCTTGTACGTGTTTCGAAGAAAAGGAATTTAATATATAAATAATAAATAAAATTTAATATATAAAATTTTATATATTAGTTTGAATTTATGAGACCAAAATATATAATTTATTATATATGATAAAAATAAATTATATATATAATTTATAATATCTATATAATAATATATTAATTAAAAATAATATAAAATAAATTCTGATATATAAAATTTTATATATTAGTTTGAATTTATGATACAAAAATATATAATTTATTATATATAATTTTATTAATATATTAATCGATATTAATAATATATTATATTAAATAATAAAATATTTTTAATTAATATAAAATACATTTTAATATTGAAAATTTTATATATTAGTTTGAATTTATGAGACAGAAATATATAATTTATTATATATATATTTTTATTTATTAAATATTATATTTTTATGTTAGTATGTAATAAATCTATAATTATATTATAAAAATTATTATAGGAAACTTGTGAAATGTTTTATTTAAAGTGTTCTTTGTTTCTTGTTCTCAACATTATGAGAATAATAGCGATTAATAATCATCATTTATATTTATTGTTCTCAATAAGAGGAAGAGAAATATATTTATATTTATTAGAAAAATATAAATAAAAATCATTCCACATTAGTGAACGCACGTTTATTCTTATAAGGCTTGATGCAGCAATGCCCTATTAGTAATATCTTAAAACCATTTTTTTACTGCACAAGAGTGATTTATGTAACTAATTCTAATAAGAGTAATACTATTAAAAACTGGACAATACTTGGGTCCTCTCAAGAAAAAATAAATTTCATCATTCCCCCTATGTGATCCAATACATTTTTTTTTTTGAAAAAAGGTAGTGGAATTGACGTAAGTTAATTTTTTTGTGTGAATATTTTAATATTGTGTCTAATTTATATTGGACCATGTTAACGAGACGAAGAATTTTATTTTCTCTTAAGAGGACACAAAATATTGTTCTTTAAAAGTTGATGGAATGCTATGGGCTGCTTGGTTTGTATATTGTTCTTTAAAAATTGATGGAATACTATGGCCCTGTTTGGTTCGCGGTCCGGTCCCATGTGGTCCGGTCTCATAATGGCTTTTTTGGGACCGGATATTGTTTGGTAACACGGTTCCAAACAAAAAACAAGGACCACTTGGGACCAAAAGGGGTAATTTGAGACAACCAAAAATGATGGTCTCAAGTGGTCTTATATACAATTGTCTTAACACATGGAATCATAAAATTTGAAAAATATATATAAAATTAAAAAAATTATATAATTTGAAAATAATATATAAAATTAAAAAAATAATATAAAAAATTTGAAATAATGTATAAAATTTGAAATATATATATAAAATTCAAAATTAATATATAAAATGCAAAAAATATATTTAAAATTTGAGAAAATAAAAAAATTCCAAAATAATAGAAAAAATAAAAAATAATGTATAAAATTCGAAAATAATATATAAAATTTGAAAAATAATATAATTTTTTTAAAATAATGTATTAAATTCGAAAAAAAAATATAAAAATCAAAATTAATATATAAAATTTTAAATATATATATATAATTTAAAAAATAATATATAAGTTTTGAAAAATAATATAAATTTTTTTAAATAATGTATAAAATTTGAAAAAAATATAAAATTCAAAAATAATATACAAAATTAGATATATATATATATTTGAGAAAATATAAAAAATTTGAAAATAATATAAAAAATAAAAAATAATATATAAAATTCAAAAAATAATATAAAAATTTGCAATATATATTATTTTTGAATTTCTTATATTATTTTCAAATTTTTTATATTTTTTCAAATTTTTTATATTTTTCATACTTAATATATTTTTTGAATTTTATATATTATTTTTTTATTTTTTGTATTATTTTCCAAACATAAGACCAAATAGCTTGAATAAGATCATAAGACCAGAGAACTTTACCAAACAGACTTTCAGAACACCACCTAGATAAGACCAGACCAGACCAGACCAGATAAGAGCAGACCGGACCGCCTACCAAACGGGCCCTATGTGTCAGTTTGGTCTGTATTTCTGAAAATGGATAATTACACGAACCTCCTCTGAACTAAGGTATAATTACAAGCGGTTCTCCTAATATTTTAATAATATCAGAAACCTCCCTTAATATCATCGAATTATTGATTCGATAAGAAATAATAGTGAAATGACATACATACCCTCCTATCTTTAGAGCTATTTAAAGTATCTTATAGATGATGGTGAATTTACTACGTTGCTCTCAAATATATTGACGGAAATTATGTGTACTAGAAGATGTCATTACATATGCGCCCCTTATTTTTTCCAAGTCATGACAGAATGCTTGTAGAGAGAGAATGAGTGATTTTTAGAGAGAAAATATGTATAAACAACCATTCAAATGAGTTTATATAGAATACATATGAGGGCATTTTGGTAAAAGAAGTTATGGTATTCTAGTAATTTTGAATGCAAAAATAAGGGTTCAAATGTAATTGCAAGGATAACAAGGGTAAAATAGAGAGCTTGGTCTATAATATGTCATTATTGACCAATAAAGTAAATTTTTGGCATTGACTTTGAACAAAATGGTTAAATGTTACAACGGAGGTATAATTAAGGGAGGTTTATGATATTATTGAAATGATAGGGGAATCGCGTGCAATTATACCATAGTGCAGGGGAGGTTTGTGTAATTATCCCTTCTGAAAATTGTTCTCGAAAAGTCTGAAAACTGAAAATTATTATTTGATAATAATAAAAATGCGTTCTCTGAAATCTGATATTTTTATAACTGAATTTTCTGAAAATAATTTTAAAAAAATCAAGTCAAGCAAACCTTTTGTACAATGTTTTGATTTTTCAATTTTCAAAAAATAAAAAATTATTTTTGAAATGCAAATCAAGCAAACGTTATGTATTTTTGGGAAAATTATTGATTATCTCAGGGATAATGATAACATGGTATCCCAAACCAATTAAAATAAGTGGTGATATATACGTGCAAGTGATAGAATCCCTGCATGTATTACTTTCTTCCTATTATTAGTTTGGGGTACCATGTGTATTTATCCCCGGGGTACCCAATACCTGTTCGAATTCTTGATACTCAATATTTCTGTTAATATAAAAGTCAATAAAAGAAAAATAGGAATTTCTTAAATTTATCTTTTTAACTTTTAAATACTATCTAATTTGCCAATGCATTAACTTTAAAACTTTTAAAAGAAGTCCTCAACTTTTAGACTCCCTCCCTTCCTCCCCGAATAGTGGAGAGGCGCGTGAGAAAATTGGAACACAATATCTATTTTACAAATATCATGATTCTTGTTCACTCTGTCCACCCAAATAACTATGAAAACACACACTCTTTACACACACACGCATATATACATATATAATATAATAGTATATATAGAATTATAGATTCCTTGACCATCGATGGTGCACAATCAACACAAAAACACCTTTCTACCCATCCAAACCACACACCATCATTCCCAATTACTACTATTTTTTTCTGGGTACTGCGAAGAATTCGAAGTCTAATTCTTTTTGGGCAGCCTCCACTCTCTCTCTCTCTACAACTAAAACACTCACTTTCTCTCTCTAAAAGCGATGGACACTACCAAGCCACAGAAGAAGAAGAAATGGTTCCTCCCACTAGTCTTCTCTCTCCTCCTCTCTTCCATTCTCATCATCTTCTCTCTCTCCACCTCATCCTCCCCATTTGAGCACACACCCCTCAAGCCAAAACCCCCATTGTTTGTCGAATCAAAGCTCCACATATCCCCAACTGTGCCAAGCTCGGTGCCGAGACTGGCCTATTTGATTTCTGGGTCGAGTGGTGATGGTGAGAACTTGAAGAGGACACTCAAGGCTCTGTACCATCCGTTGAACCAGTACGTGGTTCATCTAGACCTTGAAGCCTCGGCCGAGGAGAGATTGGAATTGGTGAGTTTTGTGAAGAGTGAGGCTTTGTTTGTGAAGGTCGGTAATGTCAGGGTTGTGGTTAGATCCAATTTGGTGACTTACAGGGGGCCTACGATGGTCACGAACACGCTTCACGCGGCGGCGATTTTGTTGAAGGAAGGTGGAGAGTGGGATTGGTTCATCAATTTGAGTGCTTCTGATTATCCTTTGGTTACTCAAGATGGTATGACACTTGACTGTTGAAATGTTTCTTTGAAGTATATTTGGCTTTGTGGGTTTTTGTTTACTTGGGCTGTGTTTGGTTATTTTTGGGTTTTATTGTGATTGTGTGAATTGGGTATTCTTTCAATTGAATTGCTTGTGGGTTTTTGTTTACTTAAGCTGTGGTTGATTTTTTGGATTGTTATTTTGATGAATGAAATGGGTATTTATTCAATTGAATTACTTCTATCTGTTAATACAGAATTTTGTTTCTCTATGTTGGATGAATTCATGTATCTATAGAATATATTGGAATGGGGATTAGGGTTTGAGGGTCACTAGTTTGGTTCTACGATATGCAGTTACTAAATTGATTTGATTTTTGTCTATATTGATGAGCCTCCAGACTTGAGAAATTCAACTTACCAATTGAACTGTTACCTGGTGCTGTTTATTAGTTCTTAGTTCTTACTGAGTGCATTAGTAGAGCTGAACTTCAATTGATTCAATATCACTAACCTAAGTTCAGTCACCAGTGCTTGTATTTTGATAAAATGGGGTAATTGGTTTGTGCTCAAAGCTTTGTTTCTAATTCGTTTGGTTTATTTTTGTTTCTATGTTGTGGTAAACAGATCTGCTTCATACTTTGTCGAGTATTCCAAGAAACCTTAATTTTCTGGAACACACTAGCGATATTGGTTGGAAGGAGTATGTGGCTCATCTTTCTCTCCCCAATTAGTTGAACTCTACCTGGTTCTGCAGAATTTCAGATAGAAAATAGTGCATACCTTTTTTTTGAGTCACACCGCTCATAGACGTGCATTTTGTTGATCGCAGGTTTCAAAGAGCCAAGCCCGTTATAATAGATCCAGGCTTGTATAGTTCGCAGAAAGCAGATGTATTCTGGGTCACTGAGAAGAGGAGCGTGCCTACGGCATATAAGTTGTTCACAGGTATGGGGTTTCAATGCAGTTCTTTTATATGGTTAGAAATCTGTTATATTGAGTTTCTTCCTGAAGCACACATATTAACCCTTTTTGTTACCATTGACTAAGCTTGCGGTAACCAGACTAGCTGAAAGCTTTGAACTTTTTCTTTTGAGTAGGAGTCAAGCCTATTCTACAAATTAGAACCTATCTGTGGGTTAAGATGTCATCACCATAGTGATTCCGTAGTCAATTGCTATGAACTAAAGCAGTCATCTGCATTGCAAAAGAGCATGCATGGGATATGGACCAAGCTGTTCTGCAGTTTCAAGCACTAAAGAAATAAACTTGCTTTAGTAAGGGTTTGGCTGACGTATTTAGATATTTGTCTTGATCTATATGCTGTTGTGGCAATGCCACAGTTAATTTTTTAAATATAATCATATTATGTTCTACAATCTTCTAGTTGAAGCTGAATCGTTTAAAAAACTATTCATATATGGATTGTCCAAGGGTTTTCCAATTCCAGCTATCCAAAACCAATGGGCAGTTTTTTTCTTTTATTTATATGCACCTAACGTACAGCTCTTATTCCTACATATATAAATTTGAAGCTGCAAATCTGAAAATTATCACAATACATCATTATCATCAAAATCAACATTTCTTTTGATCAAAACTACCCTAATTCTGTCCATTGTCAGTCCTTGTGATTATTAATTTTCTTCTAAATAAGGAAGCACAAATCCTAAGTTTTGAGTTGTTCGTTTGTTCCTTATTGTGTGTCAGTGTGTTCTTTGGAGTTGGGATGGGGTACTGGGGGAAGGGGAGAGTTGTCGTTAATACACTGAATCTTAATCCAAAGATCCAACCTAATATATATAAATAGGAAGAAGAACAAAAACCAACCGCAACAATCTATCATACATAAAACGAAAAGGAAAGAGAAAAAAGCAACAGCTTCAATCATCAAAATGGAAGAATTCTATACACAAACCATACATGATTATATCCTTCAACTGAACTTCCCCCATGTGTTTCAATGAAATTTCTATACTTTTAGACTTTTTCTTTGGTTCTAGTTTACAACATGAAAGAGGAAAATTAGGATTGTTAGCTTCTTCAGCTGCTCACTACTCTTTACTCCTTGTGCCGGTCATGGATGCGGAACGGCATATAATTTATGGGTCATGGGTCGCACTTCTAAGCAAGTGAAAAAATATGGTCAACCACTTTCTTGGACAATATCAGTTTTAGGTACTAATTAGAGACAAGTTCTCATTTGTTTGGTCAGGTTAGAGTTAAATACCTGATATTTTTAGTTGACTGGAATTTTTAAATATTCTTGCAAGTAAGCATTAGTTGAAAGTCCACAGCTTACTCAACTCTGCATAAAATCAAATAAACTACGCCCTTTGTTTCAAATAATTTTTTCTTAACTATTACTCTTCCTCTTCATTCTCGTTAACAACATGAACAAGAAAAGCTAATATAAATTGCTTCTTCAACTGCTCAGTACCCTTACTGCTTGTATTAATCATGGATGCTGAATAGTTTTTACATTATGTGTCATGGGTAGTAACTACAGTAACCTATTTAGCAGCCTTCTGGTAGCACTACCAAGCAAGTGAAGAATATTGTCAACTACTTTATTGGGCGAAATCAGTTAAGTTACTATCTAGATACAAGTTTTCCTTTGCTTAGCCAGGTTGAATATATAACTTAGACGCTATGTTTGGTTGACCCAGATATTTTTACAATTCTTGCAAGCAGCATTAGGTTAAACTACAGTCAACAATCTTCTGAACCATGTACAGAAACAAAAATATCCCTTAGTTTGTACTGAAGGATATGAAATTTGGTGTTTGAATCTTCAACTTATCTGATAACAGGCTGTGCACAATAATTTTCTCAGGTTCTGCTTGGATGATGCTCTCTCGCCCCTTCATTGAATTTTGTTTATGGGGTTGGGACAACCTCCCAAGGATAGTCCTAATGTATTATGCCAATTTTCTTTCTTCACCTGAAGGATATTTTCACACTGTCATCTGCAATGCTGAAGAGTTTCGAAACACCACTGTAAATCATGATCTCCATTTCATATCTTGGGACAACCCTCCGAAACAGCACCCACATTTCCTCACAGCAGATGACTATCAGAAAATGGTAGACAGCAATGCCCCCTTTGCTAGAAAGTTTGGCCGGAACGAAGTAGTTCTTGACAAGATCGATTCTGAGCTTTTAGGCCGCAATGCTGATGGGTTTGTGCCAGGTGGATGGTTTGACAAAGCAGAAGTGAACGTCACTGCCCCACATTACGTTACTGCAAATACAACTGTTCTAAGACCTGGCCAAGGGGCTGAAAGAATCAAACACCTCATTACTGGTTTGTTATCTGATAAAGAGTTCAATTCAAACCATTGCATCTAAAACTTGGAGATGCAACAAATTAAACTGCTGCAAGGCATCCATCTTAAGATTTGATGGGTCAATTAACGCACCTCTGTCCCATCAACAATGGTGGGCTGTTAATCAGACTGGTTTGATAACTGGAATAACAATGGGAAAGAAAATGAGTGTGCATTCAGGTCGTAAACTTTTTCCTCTCAACAGGATATTTATAGCTCATTGGCTGGAGGTGCTGTTTGGTGTATTAGTCAGTTCATGATAAAGGAATATAGTTTAATATGCTGTTAATGTTTTGCATCAGAACATTATTGAGATGATTTTGTAGTCTATAGTGATATAAGAGCTATTTACATGATTTTGGGATTTCATCCAAAAACGATGTTCTTGTAAAGTGTAACAAACAGCAGCAGAAAAATAATAATATGATAGAAAGTAGAGTTTCATCTGTATAATCTTGTAAATTTGTCAGTTCGTGAAGTTATAGATTGAGAATTCTGTTGCTTGTCGGGATCATCTATGCATCACCCCCATACCTTTATTATGTATGTGTTCCTACAGCTTTTTTCCATTAGTGTCACCTGTGGAGGAATCATGAACGAGTCTCGTTATTCTGCCATGGCCGCACTTCATTTCCTGACATTTTGGAGGGAAACCTACTTGTCCAAGACCAGGATGGAGGAGCATAGTTTCCTACAGAAATCCAAGGGAGTGGGAGGGAGTTCAAAAGGGAAAAGATGAATATGCTACAACTCCTTTTAATCAGAAAAGAGGAAATAGGTAAATAGTCCTAGAAAAAGGTAAATAGTCTAATTCCTTTATTTGTTCATCAAGTTTTTGAATCTTTATCTTCTTTTGAGGTGGCCTTGGTCTAGAAACAGAGCACATACTTTATTGTTATGTTGAAAGATTTCAAATGCGAAGAAGTTCTATTCTAAATGATCTTCTAAACCAATGCTTTATATCTCTTACCACTGTTCAACTCTTAGCTGATGCTTTATATCTCTTACCACTGTTCAACTCTTAGCTGCGGTTGCTCTGTACAAGTGTTGTTAAACGCTTGTTCAGTCTTATCAGATTGTAACTGAAAGAAGGCCTGAGTTAGTGCGCTTTGTTATTGCAGGCAAAGATCTTCACCTCTGTTAGGATGAGTACGCTTACTCTTTACTCTTTAAGGAAGTTAGTTGTTAGATTAAGTTAGGGGTGCGCGACACTAATCGAACCCTGACCACCACAGTGAAACACGGGGCACTTAACCAACTGTGCCATTGGGCGCGCGCTAAAAATATGAAGTTTAGCTCTTCGTAATTATTACTCTCTCTCTCTCTATATATATATTCAAGCTTACTTTCCGGGAAAAAAAAAGCAGAAGAAAAAGAGAGGCAGACAAAGGCATGAGGAGGTATTATAAAAATTCTCTCCCCCATCAGGTTTGTGGGATTATTTGTTTTTGTGATTTGTATATATATTGTTGATTTCTACTCATTGAGGTTTTTAAGATCCAATAATGTCAGAGAAACAATGCATCTGAGTAGATCAATTATGGGATCATAGTAGTTCTCAGTTACAAAGGAATTTAAAGCAACATCACTGTATAGACGCCATCAAAATGCTTCACTTCTGTGGCATATATTCTTCAATTCAAGATCATTAGAGGCAAAATGAGTGTCAATAATCTGCAATCTGAACAATTTTTTTGCCAATATTATCGCCACGAAAGAGTCCTACAAAAGCAGACGGGACACTCTCCACACCCTGTGAGATGTCTTCGATTGCCTGCATTTTCCCAGAACGAAGGAGATCAACTGTTTCTGAAACAAAATCTGCGTAAACATTCATGTGATCAACGCATAAGAACCCTTGTATTTTGATTCTCTTGTACACAACATCTAGCATGTTTGGTGCAGCTCGGTGCTCAGTGTCAGTGTACTCGGAGATCACCCCACAAACAGCAACTCTACCGAAGGCATTCATGTTAGCAACTGCTGCTTCAAGCATCTCAGCTCCCACATTGTCGAAATATATATCGATTCCATTCGGGAAATACCTGTCAAAGCAAAACCAGTCACTGATAACAAGTGCGGGTCTAATAACATTATACACCTTATGTGTCTACAGTGACACAAATTTAGTGGAAGATTAAAAACATTATAGCCAAAAAAAAAATGAATTTTCTCTATCTAAGAGATATAAGGAATAACAACAGTTTCAATCAACCCTCATCGCAATAGCCTAATTTTTTTAGGTGGGAATATATAGTCCATTACTAATGGTTAAATGCAGTTTTTACCCCTTTTAGTAGCGGTTCCTTATTTCTTACTGTGTCAGTGTATAATATATACTTTTGAAGATGCACAGCTAACCTTTTGAGAGCAGACTTGAGATCAGTTTGTTGTTTGTAGTTAAATGCATCATCAAAACCAAGCTTTTCTTTCAGCAGCTCCACCTATGAACACAAACTTACCAGTTCCACAATAAAAAAAGGTTCAAAAATATCTTGTAGTCAAACAAATTTTTTTTCTTCTGATTTTCAAGTTTTAGATTTTCAAATTAGTGATTGAAGTAAGAAATGGACCTTTTGGTTAGTTCCAGCACAGCCAACAACATAGCATCCAAAGATTTTTGCATACTGTCCCACTAAATTTCCAACTGATCCAGAAGCAGCTGATACAAACACTTTTTCTCCCTTCTTTGGCTTGCATATATCGAAAAACCCGGCATAGGCTGTGTGGCCACTGGATGCTTCATATGCATACAAGAGTAAACAACACTCTTTTTATATATTGAGTTTCTAATGATATATATATATATATACACACACTATGATAAAATGATGTTAATAGAATTTACCTAAAATACCAACATGGTAAGATAGAGGAAAACCCATGGGGTCCAACTTAATGATTTTGTTACCATCTCTTACAATGCTATACTCTCCCCAGCTCAAGCTCCCCACAACCAAATCATCCTTTTCAAAGCCAGGATGTTCAGAAGCCACAACTCTCCCCACACCATAAGCATCAATACACTATCTCCAAATATATATATATGTTAGAAAAACACAGCATATATAATCAGTACTACAAATTAAGTATTAATATTTAATTACACAATTAAATTAAATTATGGGTTTTTTTTATTACCTGGTCAGGATGGATGCGGGCTGCGAAAATTCCAGCATTTTGGGAAGAGCTGTGAGTTTTCATGCGATTTAGTTGGTATGCATCAATTGATACATAGAGATTTTTTACAATGACATGCATGGACTTAGGCTCCAGCACTAGAGAAAGAGGTTGAGTCTTGAGCTCAAAGTCAGACTCTTGTGGTGCACCATCTACGTGACTCTTTATTGTTATGTACCTGTTCTTCACTTCCATTGATATGTAAAGAATCAGCTAGCAACCCTGTTTTATCTATTAAAAGTGTTAATGTTATGTGTGGTGTAGGGAAATGCAAGGTCTAGTCTGTATATATATATACATTGATATGTAAAGAATCAGCTAGCAACCCTGTTTTATCTATTAAAAGTGTTAATGTTATGTGTGGTGTAGGGAAATGCAAGGTTTAGTCTGTATATATATATATATATATAGCTGTGCCATATGTATTAATGGTTTTACAGTTTTTGCGTAATGCTTGATAAATTAAGTGCTTGTTTGGTAGACGGTGTGGAGTTGGTTTTTGGTTTTGGTTTGGTTGGAGTTGGGTTGGAGTTGGTGTGGTTTTATTTTGGTTCCAAACCATGTTTGGTGCAGATGGTTTTGGTGTGAGAAAAAGTAATGCTGAAAAACCAAACCATGTTTGGTAGAGTTGGTATGGGTTGAAATTCTAAATATTAATATATTAATAAATATTAATATTAATATTAATATATTAAAATATATTAATATATGAGTTTCACATTTTATTTATTAATAAATATTAATATATATTAGTTTTATTTATTAATAAATATTAATATATATTAATATATGGGTTTCACATTTTATTTATTAATAAATATTAATATTAATATATTAATATATATTAATATTATAATATTAAAATATATTAATATTAATATTTTTTAATATATTAATATTATAATATATTAATATATTTAATTTTTCGAAATATTTAATTTTTCATAAATATTAATATTAATATATTAAAATATATTAATATATTAATATTAATATATTAAAATATATTAATATTATTAATATTAATATTTTTTAATATATTAATATATTTAATTTTTTGAAATATTTAATTTTTCATAAATATTAATATTAATATATTAATATTAATATATTAAAATATATTAATATTATAATATTAAAATATATTAATATTATAATATTAAAATATATTAATATTAATATTTTTTAATATATTAATATTATAATATATTAATATATTTAATTTTTCGAAATATTTAATTTTTCATAAATATTAATATTAATATATTAAAATATATTAATATTAATATTAAAATATATTAATATTAATATTAAAATATATTAATATTAATATTTTTTAATATATTAATATATTTAATTTTTCGAAATATTTAATTTTTCATAAATATTAATATTAATATATTAATATTATAATATATTAATATTAATATTTTTTAATATATTAATATTATAATATATTAATATATTTAATTTTTTGAAATATTTATTTTTTCAGAATATTTAATTTTTCGAAATTTATTAATATCAAAAATAAATTTGCTACAGTGTTGGTACCAAAACCAAAACCATGAACCATAAAAAATGATGGTTCCAAATTTTGGCTCATTGCTTCACAAAAGTTGCACAATAGAATTGCTACAGTGTCTGCTCCAAATTTTCACTCCATTTGCCAAATATGGGTTTGGCAAACAAGCACTAAGCATCGCTCAGTTTTATTCAATTTTCCGAAGGTACTGATACTGTTAAGTGGTGACTTAATTTTTTTGAATTTGTTATATTGATAAAAATTAATACCCTAATTCCGAACCATGATGTATTATAACAAAATGGAATTTATTATTATTTTCTTTGAAAAATGGTCTCTTAACTAAAGTAACATGACAAGACGTGATTGTGAAGCCCTAACATGTCCAATTTGATGTTCAGTGGTTACACAGAAATACACATTTATGTAGCAAAAGAAATAAAACATAAAAATGGCGGTGCCTAACCCAAGCAAATTAAATTCAGTGTAAGCAACAGAAATGTGGGAGTTCGAAATTTTCTATTTTGGTTCTTTATTTAGTTTCCAAGCAAAACAGTTAACTCTTCAGCAGATCTCATCACCTAATTTCATTTCCACTTTGTGATTTGTGATTTTTAATGACTAAACATTCAAATATTGCTACCAGATTCATTAGGTGACACTTATATTTGTTCATGATCCTTATATTAACCACCCTTCAGTTAACATAATTTTTTCACTCATATATTAGTTGAAAATTTTAAATCAGAGTAATCCAATATTCATTCTGTTCATATTTAAATTTCAATGATAATGATGACTCTGTCATTTGAATTTTTATCTCATTTTGAGTGGCACTGTTTCCTCTAAATCAGTTAGGTTAGCCGATTATGTTGATTTGCGCGGGCGTGTCAGGAACCTTGACCTCGACTCCAGAGGTTGATTGAAAAACAAATATAGTCTCATTGAGTTTGACTTCTCAGGCGATACGTAGGAGGGAGAACATGAAACTCCTACTTTGAGTACTTTTTTATGCCTCAATTAAGAGGACTTAAACCGGTTGGGAATGTAACATTGGAAACCACAAATTTCACGCAAACAATTGACATGTTTGGATGAAAATGTGACGAATGTAAAGTGAACAAAAATAATGGTTTAGAGAAGAACTTGAATTTAAAGAAAAAACTTTTGAACTTGTATCGAAATAACTTGAATAATTGAAATTGCAATGCCGAATTTAAAATAAAGACTTGAATGAAGAAATTAAATGGTGTTTGAATTGAAAAGAGCTTTGGAATTGAAATAACTTAAAATAATAATTTTGCAATAAAGCAATGATTGGAAAATGAATTAATTGACTGTAATGTTAATAACAAGACTTGGAAATTAAAGACTTGACAAGAAAAATAATAACGAGAGTTTGAAAATAAAATGACAAGTGTAGTACTTGAATTATTTGATTGATTGGTGTGAGACCTTCCGCAATGTTGCAAACATGTCATTATTTATAGAATTACATGAAATAACAAACTCCCTAAATGTTTGTATAAAATAACAACCTTATCTAACGTCAAAATTTAAAGACAATAAGAAGTTTGAAATGAGATAAGCTTCCACTATTAGCATAACTACTCTATCTTCATTTCTTGATTTTTGAATCATCTTCTTGAATTGGTTGAATCTTTTTAACATTTAACTCTTTATCCATATTCCTTGCTTAATAAAACTTCCTCTTTTCAACATCTTGTTATTGGGCTTAATGGGTTTTTTTCTTTACTGCGAACTATTGGCCTAATTTGGCCAATTTCCTTCTATTTTTGGCATCAACTCATTGCTTAAGCGTGAAACTTGTCATCTTCTGACCCATTGATTTAAGTCCATTTCACTTTCTCTCTTTGTCACGTCACCTGCCAAATTGGGGTGTCAACAATGCCCCCTAATTTCAATTCAAAGGAATTCAAATTTTCTTATATTGAAATTACGAATATACCCCAATTTCCCCCAATTGACACAATTTAAAAGATCCACTTACAACCAACTTTCTTTATTCTTGACTTCTTTTATTCGACCAAACACTACTTCTTCTAAGGAAACAAAACAACAGCAAAAAACAAGAAGAAAAAGATTAAAAGGAAAAAATAAAATAAAATGTGAAAGCCTAATGATCTTAAAAGTTCTCCTCTCTACTCATGAAGGCTCGGCCGATATTGTTTCAAATAGTTTTCATTAATCGGCCTTGGGTGTTCCTTTCCATCCAGGTCCTTCAACTTATAGGCTCTTTCTTTCAATACCTTAGCAACTTGAAAAGGGTATTCCCAATTAAGAGTCCACTTGCCCATTTTCTTGTTGATTTTTCCCAAAAGAAGTGTCACTTTCCAAATCAAATCATTTTCGGCAAATCCTTTAGGCTTAACTCTTTTGTTGTAGGCTCTCATGACTTTCTTTTTGTGAGCAACCAAACAATTAAGAGCCTCCAATCTAGAATCTTCTACATTCTCCAATTCGGCCAACATTGTTTCATTATAATCGGCAGGGATCGACTTATGTTGTAAAGCCACCCTTGCCGATTTGATGTTCATTTCCATAGGCAACACTGCATCATGACCAAATGTTAATCGATAAGGAGTTGTACCTGTGCTTGTTCTTTTTGAATTTCGTTAAGCCCACAAAGCTTCTTGTAAGGTATCATGCCACCTCTTAGTCTTCTCATTGATCATTTTCTCAATAATTTCTATCAGAATCTTATTGGAAGCTTCAGCTTGTCTATTCCCTTGGGCACAGTAAGGAGTTGAGGCTAACATTTTCATTCATTGGCTTTCCACATACTTTAGCACCACATTTTCTCTAAAAGCTGACCCATTATCGGCAGTCATTGTTTCCGGCAAACCATATCTAGTAAAGATATATTTTTCCAAAAACTTCACCACCGTTATTTGAGAAATGGACTTATATGGAACAGTTTCCACCCATTTGGTGAAGTAATCAGTTGCCACCAAAATCCAATGATGTCCTTTTGATGAATGAGGATTAATTATGCCGATTATATCCATTGCCCATCCTTTGAAAAGCCACGACTTGATAATCAGTTGTATCTCGATGGCCGGTGACCATTGAATCGGCCCATGTTTTTGACAAGTTGCACATCCTCTAGCATACTCAATATAGTCCCTTTTGATTTTTGGCCAATGATAGTAACACTTTTGAATCAGCCACATCATCTTCATCCCTGCCTGATGAGCCCCACAGATTCCTTCATGCACCTCACCCATGATTTTAAGAGCTTCGGGCTTGCTGATACATAAAAAGTGCAATTCATCTTCTATACTTCTTTTGTACAGCTCTTTATCAATCAACACATACTGCACAACAAGCCTTTTGATTTTCCTATCAGTTCTTACATTTGGGATCGACACACACCTTTCATCATAGAGCACAGTTTCACCCGAATAAACCCTTGCTACAAAAGGCTTGTTGTTCGCTTCAACAATTTTGACTTCATTACAATCCCAAAATATGAGCATCTGATGTAAAGATGATGGGATGCACATATTTGGATGTATCCAATCTCGGCATAACAACATGTTGTGAGCAGCAGTAGAATCAATAATAATGAAGGCCGAAATTGAAGCTCGTCCCTCGATTGATACCTCCAAAGGTAAAACTCCCTTGGTATTAGTTACACTTCCATTGAAAATACTAATTACAACATCAGTTGGTACTATATCATTCATTATCTTTCCAAGGGTTGACAAAGTGGAAGAAGGGATGACATTTAACATATAAACGTTATCAACAAGAACTCGGTCTATTGGTTCTCCTTCAACCCACACTTTCACATACAATGGCCTTACTTGTTGAGTCATGGCCAATGGAGGTTTTTCAAACATGATCTTCTCTGCTGATTTTGGCTTTACTGATTCACTTTTTTCAGTCTGCTGATATAAGCACACAGCCTCGGCAACAACTAATTCTTCTTTTCCTCTCGGGTACTTATTTGAATCTTGTAATGTGGCTAGCAAGAAAAATGCCATATTACAACTCACATCTTGAAAGACAGTACCAAAATTCAACCTTTGCTTCATAAAATGTTTGGAAACTCGATCTGAAAACTCATCACTATCATCATCACCTTTTAGGATGCTAACCACTTCAACCGAACATTTAGAATTGGCAGACCTGCCTGACTCTTTGATAACCATAAGGTCTTCCTTCTTTGGTGAGATCAGTTGGGAGCGTCCTAACATCTTTATTTTATATTCGGTTATCAACCTCTGCATTATTCTCTTATGACACCGGGATGGCCAATCTGGCCATTAATCCCTTGGTGCAGGGAATTTGGGATGTCGAACTCTGGTCCACTTGTTGGTTGGCACAACTGGTGGTCGTACTGTCATCGATCTTTGATAATCAACACCTTTCTGTATCCACACTTCTGATCGCATCATAAGTCTACGCATCGGCAGGTGATACCGATCTTGCCCCCCGTGCTCAATACTTGCCCCTAGTCGAGAACCAAAAATCACCTCTCGGTTCCTTGTTTAATTATAGCTAAGCCGATCGTGAACACTCCTCTTGGAATCGGCAGGGCTTTTGATCTGAACTGGAACTTTGCCTCGGTTATTACAATCTGGGCACCTTCTTTAGGCTAGAGCTGCACGTGCTTCTCGAAGCTCTTTTCCCAATTCCTCCATTGTTTTTGTTGATCGGTTTGATTCACATTTTTCTTATTTCTTTTCTAGCCGATTAGCCAAAGTTATGGTATTGGCGGCGCAATCTTTGGGAAAAGATCTTCAGCCACCCCCATAGCTTCTTTTTTCTTCTCAGGAAATTGTAAGGTGCCATCTTCAATGGCCTTCTGTAAAGTATTCCTGAAAACAATACAATTATTGGTGGTATGAATCCAAGAATTATGAAATTTACAAAATTCTTTTCCTTTCAACTCATTGGATGTAGGAACTTATGTCCTTTAGGCAAAATAATATGTTTATCAGTAAGCGAATGATAAAAAATTTGTTCAGTTTTAGAAAGATCAAAAGAATAATTCTTCCCTGTATCGGTAGACCCTTTCTTGATTGCTAATCCTGCTGATTGGCCACCTCCAGTGGTTGGTTTCGGCTTGTTTAATGCTTCACACACACATGGCTTCTTAATGCACATCTCAGCCAAATTTGCCTCCAAATTCTCTTCAACTTCAACTTGGAAAGTCTCATAATTTGGATCACGGTAATACCCTTTGAGGATGTTTTGCGCTCTTTCTCCTCTTTCAGCAATGCTTCATACCTTGAAGCCTTATCAGCAAGATCAAACAAGTCATGGAACTTAATTCCTTCAAAATGCTTTCTGATTTCAAACTCCAGACCATTCAAAGCAAGTCGAACAAATTCGGTTTCTGGAAGGTTAACTCGGCATCTCATATTCACGCGCCTAAATCAGGAGATGAATGTCTCGACAGTTTCACTCGGCAAATGGCTTAACCGAGAAATGTCAACCAAGGTAGCCTCAGTTTCTGTTCGATAGAATTGAGCATGGAACTTTTCTTCCATTTATCGCCAATTGAAAATTGAATTAGCCGACAAATGAATATACCATGAAAACGCCAGTCCTGTCAGCGAATTTGGGAACAATCTCATCTTCAAAAATTAATTGTTGCTAGCTTCTCCACATTGATCAGTGAAGCGACCGATGTGCTCGATTGTCGATTGGTTTCCCTCTCCACTGAATGTAGCAAAATCAGGAACTTTATACCCTCTAGGGTACTCATGCAAATCCACTTGCTTTGGATACGGATTTTTATAAAGTGGTCGGCCATTACGTCTCATTCCTTGGCCAAGCTCTTGCTAGATCAAATCTATCACTTGCCCCCTGTTGAGCAAGCCGTTTTGCGGGACTGGGTCCACTAAAGGCAAAACTGGTTGTAGAATCGGCATATGTTGCCCCCTAGGCATCCATAGGTTGGCGTTGTTATTCCTCCACATGTTCTGATTTCCCCTTGCATTCGCAGGCTCTTGCACAGGGTTACCTTGCTATCTCTGCTGGTTTTGCCTCAGTGCAAAAGGCTGATACGGTGGGACCACTGATTGGAGTGGAACTTTTTTCACTGGAATTGGAATTGTGATAGTAGACGATGCTACTGGGTTTATCAGTACGTTTGTCATCTGCTGATTTCCTACTGAATTAGCTGGTAGAACAGGGAGATCGGCAGCAGGAATGGACAAACCCCGTATACTGGACCCTTCACCATTGATCGACCTCTAGTTGGCCGTTACTTCTTTGACGGTTGATGACTTGTTGATAATTGTCGTTGATTCACCAAACTTCGGTCAACAAAATTTATAATACTTACAAATACTTTACTTAAAATAGTATAGCAATAAGTAGGGTCGAACCACTCTCAACTTATAAATCGGTTTGAGACTAGGATCCAAAACTATAATTTTCGAGATAAAAAGAAATTACTTAAAATAATTCTTGAATTTTTGAATAGTAAACTAAAATAACTAGATAATTATCAAATGATGGAAGAAATCTCAAGGGAAGAAAATCCACCACCCGGGTCTATATAAATAATATTATATATTTCTATTGCAAATTCTCCTCCAACCTATTAAACATAAACATAGATATTGGTAGGCATTTCCCGTATTTCCATTAATTGGTAATCACGGAAAATCCTCCCTCTAATGTTTTGGTTTAAAAATAAATAAATATAAATAGTGGTAGGCATTCCCCATATTTCCATTGATTGGTAATCACGGAGAATCCTTCCTCTATTTTCAACCTCTATTGTAGGTTTTGTCACTTGAAAGAATTAATTCGGGAAGAGAATTAAACAATAAGAAATAAAATAAAATTATGTATATCTTACCCAAGGTGGCTTCATCACTCCCTTGAGAAGATGTTTAAGCTAGCATAATGATATAGAAATAAAACATGATGATAGAAGAAATTTTCATTAACTAAGAAAAAGATTACAACAAAATAAAAACTTGATACAAGACTAAATTCTCTCTACAATTTCTCACTCTCTACCATCTAACTCCATACAATTTCCAACTACTCACCTATTTATAGAGAAAATTGGAATATAATGACATCTTGTAAAGTGAAGTTAGATCTACTTTTCTTTTCTTTTTCTTTGAATATTGATGCTTTCCAAGTCATTTTCTTCTTTCTTCATGTGCATTATATTCTTCATCTTCCATCCATGTGCATTATTTTCTTTCTTCCATCCATGTGCATTCCTTTATTCACTTTAATATATTTTCTTCATCTTTTCCAATTCAACCCATAAGAAATAAAAAGATATATATAAGAACATTTATACAATAAAATGGTGAAATAAAGATTTATTTTTGACATTTAAAATAGTGATTTTGTGAACTTATCATTCTTCACGCATCTCCTTGATTTCTTTGCCCAGAAATCTAATCATGTCAACTATCGGGACCATACTATCCTGAAATAACGATAGTGGTCCTTGAATAATGGCTTCATTCATCAGTTCCCGCAACGTTTCCTCCGTTTGTTGTTCTGGTGAGAACTGTAATTCATCTTCAGTATCATCATCATGAGAAAGCCTAGGACTTATCTTAGGCAGCATGCTTCCAATGTCACTCCCAACCGATAGTCCGGCCGGGCGTGCCAAAAATTGTTTCCTTTAAAATCGGTTAGGTCAGCCGATTATGTCGATTTGCGCGGGCGTGCTAGGAACCTTAACCTCGGCTCCAGAGGTTGATCGGAAAACAAAGATAGTCTCATTGAGTTTGACTTTTCAGGCGATGCGTAGGAGGGAGAACATGAAACTCCTACGTTGGGTACTTTTTTATGCCTCAATTAAGATGACTTAAACTGGTTGAGAATGTAATATTGGAAAGCACAAATTTCACGCAAACAATTGACATGTTTGGATGAAAATGTGACGAATGTAAAGTGAACAAAAATAATGGCTTGGATGAAGAACTTGAATTTAAAGAAAAAGCTTTTGAACTTGTATCGAAATAACTTGAATAATTGAAATTGCAATACCGAATTTAAAATAAAGACTTGAATGAAGAAATTAAATGGTGCTTGAATTGAAAAAAGCTTTGAAATTGAAATAACTTAAAATAACAATTTTGCAAGAAAGCAATGATTGGAAAATGAATTAATTGACTGTAATGTTAATAACAAGACTTGGAAATTAAAGACTTGACAAGAAAAATAATAACGAGAGTTTGGAAATAAAACGACAAGTGTAGTACTTGAATTATTTGATTGATTGGTGTGAGACCTTCTGCAATGTTGTAAACAAGTCATTATTTATAGAATTACATGAAATAACAAACTCCCTAAAGGTGTGTATAAAATGACAACCTTATCTAACTTCAAAATTTAAAGACAATAATTTGAAGTTTGAAATGAGATAAGCTTCCACTGTTAGCATAACTACTCTATCTTCATCTCTTGATTTTTGAATCGGCCTCTTGAATTGGTTGAATCTTTTTAACATTTAGCTCTTTATCCATATTTCTTGTTTAACAAAACTTCCTCTTTTCAACATCTTGCTATTGGGCTCAATGAGTTTTTTTCTTTACTGCGAACTATTGACATAATTTGGCCAATTTCCTTCTATTTTTGGCATCGGCCCATTGCTTAAGCCTGAAACTTGTCATATTCTGACCCATTGATTTAAGTCCATTTCACTTTCTCTCTTTGCCACGTCATCTGCCAAATTGGGGTGTCAACATACACTTAATAATTTAAGTGATGTTCAATTTTTTTAACAAATACGCTTAATCAAATAGGTGTTCAATCTATCCACTTAAGTGATGAAAAAATGTTCTCAAACAATACCTAAGAAAGATAAAAATACTAAAAATAGATAAATTATAATATTCAATAAGAAGGATAAAAAATAAATAAATTATTATCTTAAGCTAAAAATTGAACAAATTAGACATAAACACATAGGTTAGTAATTATTATATATTTTTTAATTTTTTTCATAATTAAGAATTATTCACATACCGTACTTTCACCGAAACTTGAAACATGAACCTTTCATTTGAGAGTTAAAATCCGATATTGTTTGGTGATTAGACAAAGGTCATAGGTTAGTAATTATTATTTTCACTTTCTTTAATCTTGTTCTTTAAATGGTAAAAAAACAACATTGGTAAGATATAATTGCATTCTATTGAAATTTAGATTATTTACAATTCAGAGAAAAGAATGTGGTAATTTGTTCAAATTCATTGTTTAAATTTTCGAAGGAAAAAAAAAAAAAATGGTATCATTTACTCTCCTACGAGACATCAGGCGCACGTTAGCATCACTCCTTCACAGAACAACATAACACACTCCGCATTCTGTCTCTCCAGATTCAATCTTTCTTTTCCCGGAAAATACTCGATTTTTCCCGGAAAATTTCCCAACTTTCCTTCACTTTCCTCTCCTTTTCCATGGCAAATGCCTGGAGAAGAGACCGACACACGAATCTACTCGCCCCCAAAACCCTAATCCTACTACTCTCAACCTCTCTCCTCCTCCTCATCTTCCTCTTCCTCTCCTCTCGCACCTCAAACCCCTACTCTTACCCTAACCTTAACCCTACCCTCTCTCTCCAAACCCTAAACCTCCAAAAAATCCAACCCTTCGATTGCCACAATTGCCCTCAGTCACACCCAGTTATCGCCAACGTCGTCGAGGGCGTCAAGTACCCGTTTCTCTACGCTCTCTCGGATCTCGGAACCCTCCCCGACAAGCCCCACAAGAACATTGTTCGGATCCTGAAGGGAAAACCCTTTAGACGACCCGACATTTCGGCGACGGTTCAGGAGCTGTTGGAGAAGATGAGGGGTGAGGGCAAATCGGGAACTTTCGTGGACGTTGGCGCCAATGTGGGTATGGCGACGTTCGCCGCGGCCGTGATGGGGTTTAGGGTTTTGGCGTTCGAGCCGGTGTTTGAGAATCTGCAGAGGGTTTGTGATGGGGTTTACTTCAACCGGGTCGGTGATTTGGTCACGGTGTTTGAGGCTGCAGTGTCTGATCGGATTGGGAACATCACTTTTCACAAGGTACTTGATTGAACTCAATGCTCTATTGCTTTTTGTTTTTTTAATTTGGTGTTTATAATGTTTGAATTTGTAGTTTTTGGATTTATTCGAGGAATGGTATGATAGTTGTTGTTGAATTTTGTTACTTGCGTATTGTAGTGTGTATATCACTTCTTAGTATGCTTGAATTCAAATAATTATTTGGAACTACAAGAAATTCACATTTTCATATAATATTTTGAGGTGTTCTTAGTTGTTTTGCTCTAAACAGTTATATGCATTGTGTTGATGATTTGATGGTGTTGTGAGGTGTATGGGCTGCTCTTATTTGGGGTCTATTCAGGAGTTAGCCTCGGGGGAGGTGGTTTGAGGAGTAATTTGGCATATTTCGTGTGAGGGCATCAATGAGGGCGATGCTTATTAATCAAAATTCCTATGCCAAATGGTGTGAAGAATTGTTCTGGTGCAAAGTGCAGTTTTGGAGCGAAGTGAAGAAGTTGTTGGATTTTTCAAGGAGTTTAAATGTTGTAATATGGGGAGTAAAGAGCTAGTGGCTTCAGATGCTGGTGGTGTTGCTGAATGGGTTGGAATTTGGGGTCAAATATAACAAGTGTAAAAACTTGGCTGAAGTGCAAAAAAGACTACTGGATTATGCTACATTAACAAATAACTCCTGAACTAAAAACTGCCTTTAATGATGGATTCACCATCACCTAGGTTAAACGAAGTGTTGAAAGTCACTTTTACCCTTGCTAAGAAACACATTGTTTAGGACTTGCTCTAGCTCTAGTAGATGGCGTGGAGGATAGCTATATATCTCTGTTTCTTCTCCCACGTCCACCTCTCTCTCTCTCTCCACGACCGACCTATCTCTTTCTGTCGCTCCACTGCCCCAAAAGGAATCATGCAATTGTTTGTCATCGTCTTTGACTCGAAGCAAAAACTCAAGGAATTTTGCCTATTAATTGTCCAGTCTGTCAATGTCCGTTTACATTTTAGAACTGTCATTAAACTGGCTATCTTATATGGAGTGGAATGTTGGGCGTCAAAAGAGGGAAAAAAGAATAAAAGGAAGAACAATGCATCCATGTGGTACAAATGCAGACGTTAAGATCGATATTAAGAATGACCAATAAAGATAAGATTAATAATTGAAAGATTAGGAAGAAGTTAGGCATGATTGGTGCCTGTTGGTGAGAAAATCAGAGAGAGTAGACTGGGTATATTTAACGGCAACCTAAAGAGAGTAACGAGTGGAAGTTGATTTTGTGCAGAAAGTAAGAGAGAGATGGGCCAAAAATAATAGGACATGAAGTGTTATGAAGCGACATCTAAAAATCAAATCTACAAGGAGATGTGGATTAAGGTAAGAAAGCACGGAGTTTTTTTTTTATCTCGTGGCCAGTGTTGTCACGGGCGCGCCTAGGCGCTAGGCGAGGCAAGGCAAGGGTTTAGCGCCTCGCCTGCAACTAGGCGAGGCCACCTTTGAAAGGCGCTCGCCTGGGGGCGCCTAGTGCCTAGGCGCTGGTGAATGCTTTTAAATGTCTTATATTTGATATTTTGTACTTCTACATTTTAATTTATTGACTTTTAACTTTCTTAGCAATATTTTATTAGTTTAAATGTCTTATATTTGTTATTTTTATTAAAAGTGATTTATTAATTTAATTGTGAAAATAATTTATTATTGAGCGCCTCGCTTGCCTGACGCCTAGGCGATAGGAGGCCTCTAGCGCCTAGGGTTGCCTCATGCCTTTAACAACTATGCTCGTGGCTGAACCTATTTGTGTCGAATAAACTGCAAGAATGGTGATAGTGATGATTTGAATTTTGTAGTGGGGTGGAAGCTGACTTTTGAATTATATGATCGATACTTGGACTAGGTCCCAAGACAGCCAAAGTAACCCAGTAGACCTATATGTAATTTCCACGCATTATTTCAACTATTTACTGAACTGGTAAACTTGTTTGTATTAACATTTCTTTCTCTTTCGGGATCATGGTAAAAAAGTCAATATGGTGCTTTAGTAATATTATCTTGGTAACTTTGGTTTAATTTTCTGTGTGCGTGTGTGTGTGTGTTCGTGTCGCGTGTCTGTGTGAGCAACTCATGTAATTGTTTTTTTCTGCAAGTTACTATGGGTGCGTTTGGATAGGGGCGTTTTCGTTTTTGTTCTTGTTTTTTTCACTGTTCACGGGAACAAAAACGCGTTTGGGAGCCTTTGATGGTTTTTGTTTTCGTGAATAGTAAAAAAACGTTTTCTCGCCCTTAGTTCAAAATTTGAGAACACAAAAATGGTGTTTTTTTGTTTTCTGCATTGTTTGTTCTCAGCCAAAAAAAAATTTAATTGTTGCAAATCCCCTAACCTCCATCTTCAACCTCCAAAATTTTTTTTTTTGTTCCCGAAAAGTTTTTAGACAAAATTTCCAACCAAACATGTTTTTGTTTCCGGATTACCCTTAGGACAAGAACAAGAAAAATTTTTGTTCTCAAAAGATAAAAAACGAAAACGAAAATACTAGTTTCCAAGCGCACCCTATAAGTTTCATTTAGATTGTAGAATGTTTTTTCCCCACTCTTATTTTATTTGCAATAGCTGTTTCACTGAGACCATGTTATATGGTTTGTCTACTGTGTGAGGAACTAATCTCCTCTCATTGCTGTCTATCACCACCGTGCTCATGTTGAATTTTGTGCATCACCAGTTGGTTGGCCGTCTAGACAATAGTGCAGTTTCAGCCACGGGTGCAAAGATGGCATTCAAGTCCAATGAAGAGATCGCACTTCAAGTGAGTTCTATTCCTCTTGATGAAGTGATCCCAGAGTCAGAGCCTGTGCTGCTTATGAAAATAGATGTTCAGGGCTGGGAGTATCACGTATTGAAGGGCGCCACAAAATTACTTTCGAGGAAGAAAGACGAGGCCCCCTACCTAATCTATGAAGAAGACGAACGGTTGTTGCAGGCCAGCAATAGCAGTGCAAAAGAAATTCGAGAATTCCTCCACAGCGTTGGTTACACACATTGCACCCAGCATGGTACAGATGCTCACTGCACCAAAAAGGATTCATGAGAATATTCATTATAGACACTATAACAAGACAACCATGACATAGCCCGACAGCATAAGGGCCAGTCTCCACATTCTTCTGTTGAAGCAATGTAAGTAAGTCGGCTTACAGAGTGACAGAGTACCTTTTTTGGCGGCATCTCATCGAATATAGTCAAAGGTGTTAAGAATGCCATTTTTCTAAGAGTTTGCTACTGTGAAGTGAAAGATATACTTAAGCTTATGAGGATCAAGATTTGCAAGAAGCAGCTCGAGGGATTTAGTAAAGTGTTAGTCGGTTTCTTGGTGGAAGCTTGTCATTTAGGGTTTGTAAGGCGTGCATTATGATTCATTATTCTTTCGATCCAATTTGTGGATCTTGATGCGTTGGTGCATATTGGTGATATTATGCGCATGATATTCCCATGAGCCTGAAACAAACTCAAGTTTGATGTTAAATTGAGTTCTTCATCAAAATACTCAATACTATTGTACTTGTCATATCTGCTACATTCCGAGTCATTGGTGTCTCATGCCGGTGATAATGAGGAACATTTCTTGCAGTGTTTTAATGGAAGTACTATAATGATTTACATGTCTGAATATAATGTAAAGCTGTAGTGGTGTTGATTTACATATACCTGCTTCACATAACAGGAGATAGTGGAATGTGTTTGACAAGTTGGCATGCTTGCTATTGGCCCCAATTGTTTACCCTACTTCGGAGGATTATAGTCAAAGCACATACAAACACAAAATGGTTTATATCTCAGATATGGAAATCATCAGATACTGAATTTATTTTCATATCAGTATACTCCATTATAAAAGTTCGAGCTCGCTAGTTTCCTCCTACTTCATGATACTGAATTTATTTTCATATCAGTATACTCCATTATAAAAGTTCGAGCTCGCTACATTGCACCTTAATTCAATGGTGTAGGTATATATAGATCTCATAAATACATCAACAGCTCTCATAGTAAACTGTACATGCATCCTAAATGTAGCTTCATGTACCCATGGAGAAACAATCTTCTATACCTGCAAGAAAAATAATAATAGCAAAATGAAAAATAATGCCCGAGAGAGTGATTGAGCATTAAATGTTGAATTTTAGCATTCTTTATCATATTCCTTTTTTCCCTTGCAAAAACTCACCGGCTCTCGGGAGACTCGAACCCCCAGCCTTTCAATTTGAAAAGAGAGGAGAAAAAGAATATATGCATCACCTATATAGGTGACCAATGAGAAAATACAACAATATTTTTGAACTTTCAATTAAAAAATTCCCAAGTCTAACCTTGATGCCTACTCAGAGCATGTTGGATAACATACCTTTTTTCTCTCACTCATTTTACTTTTTGCAACTTGTGAATCCATTACTGCTAAATGTGTAGCAACACATCTCTACAAATTTTGCAATGCAGCCAATGCCACAAGTTTTGGATGAAAACTTGCCACTGGCATCCGATTAACAAAATTATCGCTTTTAAGTGTGGTGAGGTGTGATCTCTAGTAATAGCTTATTTTACAAAAATTACGCATAAAGAATCCTTGGAATTCTCATTTCACTCAGGAACTACATAAATTAAAGACAATAATGACAAATATTGGTTGTCGTTGTAATGCAAAAGAGCAGGACTAATGCAAACATGTCAACAATATCCCTAAATTCTAGTGCTTCATACCTCATTATACTAACTTGTGTGATCTCAGATGGCACGGCAAGGTGGCTGTAACCACAAAGCTCAACCTCTTAGGACTTATTAGGACTGCTAGTTTTGGAAGGGCCACAACGCTCCACCATAACCTCATAAAGTTGCTTCCCATTCTGTATGCATCAGAGAAATAGAACACATCAACGCTGCAACTAAGGATGTCAGCAGGCAAATTCCTGACCCAAACACAAATATAAACAAGTTCTACTTTGTCCGTCTTCTTCCTTTTCTCTTTCATTTTAATTGGTAATTGGTCCAGAGGTTATATACACCGCCCCAGTATGCTGATAGCACACTTTGGAGGGCCCCTTAAGTCTAGTCCCACCCTCGCTGTTGGAGAGGCACCTAGATAACAATGCCAATGGCCTTGTGGTCTGATGGTATTTCCATTCCTCCTCAAATTGGGAGAGGTCTGGGGTTCGAGTGGGTGTGTGAGTGTGGTGTGGGTGTGTGAGTTCCTTAACATTCAAAAAATAAATAAATCATTTAACAGTCTCAAATTGTGCATCTAAAGATACTTACAAAGATAACTGGGAAAAAATGTATTTGTCCTTCAGGTTTTGTTTGAGTCTCTTTAAAATACACCAAAATTGGAAAGCCTGGCCACCAGAGCTCCCAATTCACAAATGTTGAGTATCTGTAACAAAATTACCAAATGGTTTTATATCTAGCATTATGAAATGATTATGTGAATACAACCTATACTCACTTCCAACGGTTCTTTCCGCCCACAAAAACATTTTCACCGGCCTCCTGAAGTTGCTCTCCAACTTTTACCTCCTGCAGCCCAAAAACAAACATTAATATACCAAGAGAAATGCAGTTTAAGTAAATCTGCAATTATAAGCTATGAAGTAGAAAGGAATTGCATGGACTTTGCTATTAAGTTTTGGAAATCTTAAACTCAACTTCAGCAGTGTGCACCTAGTGAAAGTCAAGAAGTAACATCATTAATCAAATTGTCCTGTTTCTGTTGTGACTAGAAGTGATCTTTGTAACATCAAAGACGAAACAAAGGAAAATAACAAAAGGATCTTATGATCAGAGAAAGACAATTATTTCCTACGGATACAAGATATTTTGTGATACCTGATCCCATTTGCAAACCTCTTGCCCCTTCTGTGTTTTCATTTGAGTTTTTTTTTTCCCTTTTCTACTTTTTTCTTTCTTTCTTTCTAATTTTTTGCAAGATGCCCACCTACACTTGCCCTTATTGGCTTGAACCCTCCACCATCCACTTTGGAAGGCGATGGAGTACCGCTAGGCTACTACCTTTCGTGTTCTCCTTGAGTTTGTGAAGTCCATACTCTTTACCTATTCTCCTATCACACCTACATCGCTAACCTAGTGTAAGATGAAGAAATAAATTTCAAAAGGAAAAGACCGACTATGGTAAACAAATAGTTTGAGTCTTTGTGTAACCAATTTTATCGTCGACTCTTTGTGTTTACCATGTGATCGTTGGGTCTTGGTGTTTACAATTTTATTTTGAAGGCCACACCTATTTATTGGGGACGCATCTCTGCCAAGGGAAATGCAGTTAAGAACTTCATCAGCTAAGTGAGTCAATGTCTAGGCCAAATAACCAGACCCATATTGGAGTACCAAAGTTGAAAATTTGTGAGAAAGAAGAAGAAGGAAGAAGAAGAAAATTGGAGAGAAAATATTTTATGTATTCTTATTGTATATTTAATTCTGATACAAGGCTAGCATATATACAAGATTATCTCTAATGAATTAGGAAAGAAAATAATCACAGCTAATTCATCCTACAATCAGGAAGCTATACATGTAAAAAAAATCAATGCAATAAATCAAATAATCAGCAAGGAATAATGCTGAATATTTGTTTTCTATTTTAACACTCCCCCTCAAGTTGGAGAGTGGATATCAAGAACTCCCAACTTGCCAAGCAATGTATGAAAAACGACTTGTCCCAATGGCTTAGTGAATAAATCAGCAAGTTGTTTCGCGCTTTCTATAAAAATAGTTCTGAGTTCTCCTTTCTGTATTCGCTCACGAACTGTATGACAATCTATCTCAATATGTTTTGTTTTCTCATGAAAAACAGGATTGGCCGAGATGTAGATTGCTGCCTGATTATCGCAGAAAAGTCGAGCTGGTTCTGGATGAGATACCTGAAAATCTCGCAATAAATACCGTAACCAAGTTAATTCGCATGTGATCAATGCCATGGACCTATACTCAGACTCGACTGAAGATCGAGATACTGTGACTTGCTTCTTACTTTTCCATGAAATAAGTGAGTTCCCAAGAAATACGCAATAACCTGTGACAGACCGCAGTGTATCTAAACAACCTCCCCAATCTGCATCACAAAAACCTGTCAATTGTAGCTTGCTATGTGAAGAAAATAGGAGACCCTGACCCGGAGCATTTTTCAAGTAGCGTAGCACACGGTGAACAGCTTCAAGATGTGGTTTCCTGGGTTGTTGCATGAATTGGCTAAGCGTATTGACTAAGTACGTGATATCCGGTCTTGTGATGGTAAGGTAAATTAATTTTCCAATCAACTTTCGATAGTATGTCGGATTATTAAGTAACTCCCCCTCATTCGAAGCAAGTTTTAGGTTCTGTTCCATGAAAATTTGTGAGAAAGAAGAAGAAGGAAGAAGAAGAAGGCTAGCATATATACAAGATTATCCCTAATGAACTAGGAAAGAAAATAATCACAGCTAATTCATCCTACAATCAGGAAGCTATACATGTAAAAAAAATCAATGCAATAAATCAAATAATCAGCAAAGAATAATGCTGAATATTTGTTTCCTATTTTAACAAAAGTGGTTGCAGAAGCTATAATAAAAATTTATAAATAATTTAGTATCTAAAAGCCATCAAAGCTCCAAAAAGTTAGTTTAGTTAGGTAAGCATAGTCATATTTGTATATTTATTCTTTTGTACAACAGACATCACTCAAATACTTTAACATGAAAATAAAAGGGAAAATGATAGGAACTTAATTGTTGGTGACCTAAATGTCATGTCATGACTGAAATCCTGTTGTGTTCAAACCAATACCAAACTCAAACACACGCACACAATAGACACCAAATTTATAATGGTTCGGTCCAATTGGTACCTACGTCCACTTTGAGAGGTTTCACTATCTTTCAGTTGAAGCAAAACCGATAATGGAGGGAGGAGGAAACAAGCTCTCTACTCAACTCTACTTCTAACACTCTCACTCAACTTCACAGAACAACTCTGTGGTTTACTCTCTCTTCCTCACAAGAACTCACTTGTGGCTTTTCTCTCTTGCACTTGTTGTGCTTGTTATATTTGATACAACAACAAACTCCCCTATTTATAGGGTGGAGAAGAAGCTAAACAACAATAAACCATGCCTAAGTTTGACATGGTTGGAAATGTTAGGCTAGAGTTAGGCATAGACCTTTGACTCTAGATAATTAGGTATGGAACACCACAATTCTCCCCCTCCATACCAATCAGAGGAGAACGTCTTCAGCTGATCTCCCCCCCAGTGCCAATTTGGGACTGTTGTTAAACCAGCTTCTTCTCTGCAAACTTCTAGCTTTTCTTTAGATAGGCTCTTGGTAATCATATCTGATCCATTATCATCTGTGTGAATCTTCTCTAGCTGTAGAAGTTTATTTTCTAGCACGTCACGGATCCAGTGATACCTGATGTCAATGTATTTGGACCTTGAGTGGAAGGTTGAATTTTTGCTAAGATGAATAACACTTTGACTGTCACAATATATGACATACTTTTCTTGCTCTTGTCCCAATTCTTGAAGAAATTTCTTCAACCACAAGATCTTTTTGCATCTTTCTGTTACTGCAATGTATTTAGCTTATGTGGTGGATAAAGCAATACACTTTTGCAATCGTGATTGCCATGAGACTGCTCCCCCTGTAAAAGTGATTAGATATCCTGATATGGATTTTCTTGAGTCACTGTCACCTGCCATGTCTGTATCTGTGCAACCTTCCAATACAAGTTTACCACTACCAAAACATAAACAAATAGTAGTAGTTCCTCTAAGACACCTAAGGATCCATTTTACTGCTGCCCAATGGTCCTTTCCAGGATTTGACAGAAACCGACTGACAACTCCAACTGCATGAGCAATATCAGGCCTCGTACATACCATAGCGTACATTAAGCTGCCAACCGTTGAAGCATAAGGCACTTTCTTCATTTCTGCTTTTTCCGTCTCACTTGAAGGACACTGCTTCATATTAAGCTTGAAGTGATTTGCAAGTGGAGCACTGACTGGTTTTGCTTTGCTCATGTTGAATCTTTCAAGAACTTTGCCAATATATCTTTCTTGAGATAACTAGAGCTTGTGTTTCTGTCTGTCTCGAGAGATCTGCATTCCCAAGATTTGTTTTGTCGGTCCCAAATCCTTCATAGCAAATGACTTGCTGAATTCTTTCTTCAACTTGTTAATCTTGTTGCTGTTATGGCTAACGATCAATATATCATCGACATATAGTAAGAGGATGATAGAATCTCCGTCAGGAAATTTCTTGACAAATACACAGTGATTTGCAGTGGTTCTGTTGTACCCATTCTGGTCTATGAATGAATCAAACTTTTTGTACCACTGTCTTGGTGCTTGTTTGAGCCCATAGAGACTTTTCCTTAATCTGCACACAAGATTTTCTTTTCCTCTGGTTCTGAATCCTTCAGGTTGCTCCATGTAGATTTCTTCATCCAGATCACCATGTAGGAATGCGGTCTTTACATCCAGTTGTTCGATCTCTAGGTTTAAGCTAGCTGCCAAACCAAGAACAACTTGGATGGAGGACATTTTCACCACATGTGAAAATATTTCTTCAAAATCAATGCCCTTCTTCTGGCCGAATCCCTTCACAACCAGTCTTGCCTTATACCTTGGTTGTGGATTATTTTCTTCAGTCTTCAGTTTGAATACCCATTTATTCTTGAGAGCTTTCCTTCCCTGTGGTAGCTTGACCAAGTCATATGTGTGGTTCTCATGCAACGATTTCATCTCTTCCTGCATGGCTTTCATCCACTCCGTCTTTTTACTGTCTGCAACAGCTTCCTGATAGCTCTTTGGTTCTCCCCCGTCACTAAGCATCATGTACTATGCGGAGGAATATTTGCGATTCGGTTGTCGTTCTCTGGAAGATCTCCTTGTTTGAGGATCAACCGGATTTTCTTCTGCAACTGGTTCTGGTTCTGCACCGTCATCAGCTGGATCTCCTTGAATAGCTCCCCCATCATTTTGTGCTCTCGGTGAAGGAAATGGGTCTAGATTAGCTGGTAACTCTTCAGGTGAATATGATTTCTTCTGTTTTTCAAGATCTTCAATGGTCTGATCTTCGAAAAATACCACATCTCTGCTTCTGATGACCTTTTTGTTGATAGGATCCCAGAGTCTGTAACCAAACTCTTCATGGGCATATCCCAGGAAGATGCACTGTTTGGCCTTTCCGTCAAGCTTGGATCTTTCATCTCTGGGGATGTCGACAAATGCTCTGCAGCCAAACACCTTCAAGTGTTTGTAGGAAACACCTTTCCCTCTCCATACTTTCTCTGGAACATCACCGTTTAATGGAACTGAGGGAGATAGGTTGATTAAGTCAATTGCTGTTCTCACTGCTTCACCCCAGAAAGGAGTTGACAACTTGGCATTAGATAACATGCACCTTATTCTTTCGCAGATCGTTTTGTTCATTCTTTCTGCAAGGCCGTTATGTTGAGGAGTTTTTGGCACTGATTTTTCGAGTCTGATGCCGAAGCTTCTGTAATACTCCTCGAATGGTCCTCTGTACTCGCCACCATTGTCTGCACGTACTCACTTCAGCCTTTTCCCAGTTTCTCTTTCAACTTTTACATGGAACTGCTTGAACACTTCCAGCACCTGGTCTTTAGTTTTCAAGGCAAATGTCTATAATTTCCTGGAATGATCATCAATGAATGTGACAAAATAGAGGGCACCTCCAAGAGTTCTGGTTTGCATGGTGCAAACATCCGTGTGTACGAGATCTAGAATGTCTGGTTTTCTAGATGGAGGGGAACTACGGAATGCAACTCTGTGTTGTTTCCCCATAATGCAGTCGACACAAGTGTGTAATGGAGTACCTTTTATTCCAGGTAAGAGTTCTTTTCTAGCAAGGATCTTGAGTCCTTTCTCACTTATATGACCGAGTCTTTTGTGCCATAACTCGGTGGGGACATCTTTCTCCATCGTATTCACCTCAACTCTGCACAGTTTTGCTTGCGTTGTGTAGAGAGAGCTGGTCTTCTTTCCTCTGGCCACCACAAGATTGTTTTTGGTGAGTTTCCACTTACCATCACCAAAATGACTGTTGTAGCCTTCATCATCGAGATTGCCGGTGGAGATCAGGTTGGGACGAATATCTGGGACATGTCTTACATCTTTGAGGAGTAGTTTGCATCCATTGATGCTTTCCAAAAGAATATCGCCCCTGCCGGTAATTTTGGATGCTCCTTGGTTCCCCATCTTCATAAGTCCGAAGTCACCACTGGTGTAGGATGTGAACATGTCCTTCCTTGACGTGACGTGACAGGAAACACCTGAGTCAATAACCCAGGTAGAATCTTCGGATGTGAAGTGGACACAATCATCATCTTGAACGATGACGATCCCTTCTCCGGCTGTTGCTGCTGCTTCTGAGGTACTTTCTTCACCTCTATTTCTGGTCTGTTGTCCAGACTGTTCGGCTTTTAGCTTCCTGCATTCTCTGATAAAATGGCTTGGCTTGCCGCAGTGATGACATGTTTTGTCTCTTCTGAAAGTGGACTTTGATCGCCCACGATGCTGTGTCTGATTGCGATGGTTTCTGTTTTTGCTTCTACCGCGCCATTCTTTTCTTTCTCTTCTTTCAGTGACAAGAGCTTCTGACTCCGGATTATATCTTTCTTCCTTTCTTCTTGCTTCCTCGTTCAACATTCTATCTTTCGCCATTTCCATATTAATTATTCCATCTGGAGCTGAGTTGCTTACAGAGACAACTAGCGTATCCCAACTTTTCGGAAGAGAGTGTAATAGGAATACTGTCTACATCTCATCTTCTACAACCATTTTCATAGAGTTGAATTGATCCAACAGCCCCTGGAATTCGCTCATGTGTTCAGACACACTTTTGTCGTCTTTGTATTTAAGATTTACCATACGGCTCAAAAGATTTACCTTGTTTTGAGATGTCTTCCGTGCGTACATCTTCTTTAATTTTTGCCAAAGAGCATAAACATCATTGTCGTTGGCAAAATTTTGGTAAATGCTTTTGTCGATCCATTGTCTGATTTAGGCGGCACATTTTCGGTTGAGTACCGTCCAGTCTCCGTCGGTCATGTCCTTCGGTTTGCCGTCAGGTGCATCGTCGGTCCTTTTGATCGGCTTCCACAAATCTTTAATATACAGAAGATCCTCCATCTTTGACTTCCACAATGAATAATTTGTTGCGGTCAATCTGATCATGTTGCCGGATCCTGAATCTTCCATCGAATCGGTTTAACTTTAAGCCCTCCTAGCTTGTTTGATATATTCGGAGTGGAATCACACGAAACGGAGTGTACCGTTGCGTCCGGAATGGTCAAAAATCTTAAGATCGCCTCTGACTGAGCTCAAATCCGATTTAGGATGAGTCCGGAATAGTCAAAACAATGGCGATGAGCAAAACTGTAATTTTGCAAAGTAGTTGATGACGTGGCAGCAGCTGGGAGTGACACGTGGCAGATGACGTGGTAAGGTGTCAGGGTGACACGTGGTAGATGACGTGGTAGTGACGGTGGGTGACACGTGGTACAGTCTGGGGATGACACGTGGCACTTGCTGACGTCAGCAGTGACGTGGCATAAGCGATGACGTCATCGATGATGTGTTAGCACGTGAGGCGCGTGGGCCTCACGCACGGCTGAGCTTGGAGGCGCGTGCTGCGCGTGGCCTTCACTCGCGCTGGAGGTTGAAGGCGCGTGACGCCGAGGTTTCTGACGCGCCGATCTTTAGGTGGCGTGTGGAGGCTCGTGCGGCGGCGGTTGAGGTTGTGCTTGACGGGAAACTCTTCCTTGTTTGATGGGTCGTCTGAAAATATGGGTGGTGTGGTGGTTTGATGTGTACACTGGCTCGAAATAGAGGTTCAAGAAACGACTGTTTTGCTCTAATGGCTCTGATACCACTTTGTTGTGTCCAAACTAATACCGAACTCAAACACACACACACACAATAGACACCAAATTTATAGTGGTTCGGTCCAATTGGTACCTACGTCCACTTTGAGAGGTTTCACTATCTTTCGGTTGAAGCAAAACCGATAATGGAGGGAGGAGGATACAAGCTCTCTACTTCTAACACTCTCACTCAACTTCACAGAACAACTCTGTGGTTTACTCTCTCTTCCTCACAAGAACTCACTTGTGGCTTTTCTCTCTTGCACTTGTTGTGCTTGTTATATTTGATACAACAACAAACTCCCCTATTTATAGGGTGGAGAAGAAGCTAAACAACAATAAACCATGCCTAAGTTTGGCATGGTTGGCAAGGTTAGGCTAGAGTTAGGCATAGACCTTTGACTCTAGATAATTAGGTATGGAACACTACAAATCCAACCCAGAGAATTCATTAGCCCTATAGCTTTATAAAAGTATCTAAGGTAATTTAGGCTGCAATTGTGCAAAAGCCACAGACCCAAGTTCCAGAAGCTAAGATTGTTGGTTCTTCTTCTAGCACTCCAATTTTCTGGTTTAGAGCATGAGATCACAGGGAAGGTGGATATGACTAATAGATTTCCAATACGACAACCTACAGGCAGACTACACTGAACTCTACAAGGCTTTCTATTGCTAAGCATACAAATCCATTGGTTTTGTGCTTGACATTAAAGGTGGAAAAAAAGAAAAAAAAAAGCAAAAAGATTTTCTCCCAAACATACGTTGTTCAATAAGAGAAACAAGAAACTCCACTTTTACTTGACTAATTCTGAGAATAATTGTTTAACCTATACTTCAAGCATGCAAATCTATCCAACTAAGACATATACATATATATATATATGACTTATGTCAAAGAAGGTAAGCAAGGACAAAAGAATAAGATAAATAAATAAAACAATAAATCAATTCAATAAGCCAGATATATATATATATATATATATATATATATATATATATTACAAGCAGCTAGCACATTGCGTTCGGGTGATCCTTGAAGTTTTATCACACAGAATTGAATTTAAATATGCTGAACTTTGAAAATTCATTTCCTCTATCATGATATATATTGAAAATATAGCAAACATTTTGACAGATTAGTTGAACTAACCAGGGCCTCTTCATCAAAGACAAATCTCACTCTAGTTGTCTGAAAGAGGGAAACAGAAAGTTAGGCGATCCAGGTGAGCAAGATGGATATTGAGTAAAACAGATGAAAAGAGGACAACCAAATATTCAAATAAAAGTAGCCGATAATAATACTCTGCTGTGCGTAGATAGAAATCATGAGACGTGGAATAAGAATCTACAAGGCCAAAAAGACTACCAAAAATAATTGAACACAATGGATCTTGAAAAAAAGTACTCTACCCCATTCGTACGCATCATCAAATGTGTCTATTTTATCATAATTGCAAATAGACACTATCCAATTTCATTAGAAAATCAGTTGGTTTTAAAACAAGGGGGACCAAAGTCCACTAGAAATTGGCAAATTTATACACCAACTAATCATGATAAACACTACTAATTGGAAGCCCTACCTGCAAGACCGAAAGTTCTCCTTACCTGGAACAGTAGTAATAGTCCAAGGAGGCCAACAGGAGCTGCTGTGAATAGATTATCTATGTAAACTAAGCCACCAGCCATACCTGTTTCATATTGAAATCTAATATTATTACGAGAATCGCTACTACACATTTGATCCTGTTAAAAGAAGCAAAGATAGCCAACGACAACTAAGAACGCATGCCACGAGTTTTCCAACAAATTCTAACTGCTGTTTTTATTAGTGATGGTGGTCACCTAGTGAAAATTTCAAGATTTTCAAATACAAGTATATTGATAGGGAACATGCTGATGCCCACAACCTTGATATGGCTTTTGTATCTATATTTCGAAATAAAGCCACTTAATCCCATTGTAGCACACTGTCTACACCTAAACATATGTGCATGGCTTTGCTGCTGAGTCTGAAATAACCACATGCAATACAACAATGCTACCTTTCCTTTAGAAAGACGGTACTCTATTAATAATCATACAAACTAAGATCAAAATGTACCGTATGCATAATTTCAGTTAAATTCTGACTTCGTTAAAACCTATTGACAGACAGTTCTTGAAGTAGGTTCGACTTAGATTAGCTTGTATGTTTTTCCATGTTACATATACATGAAATGTTGCTAATACCCACCAAGTAGGACTATAGGTATCCGATAATCCGGCTCCGGAATCACAGTTTCTTTCTTCACCTTCCTTCCAAGCTTCAATACATGAAAATACACCAGTAAAAATATTATTATACACATTTTAAATATACCAAGGAAGAAGATCTGTTTCTTTTAATGGGATTTTGTGTTTCCTAAAAAAAATAGATAAATAAAAATTGTTGCCCAAGTGATTTTTGAATCATAATAATGCTATGGAGTAATTAAAATTAGGAAAGATACAAGAGTATGTAAGATATGAAGAGATATAAGAAGTACAAGTATTATGTACCACTGAGGAGATGACAAAGTTGCCACCATTTCTGCTAGTGATATCTTTCCTCACAAAAGTTTTGTTAAAAATCAGATTGCCATAAAATGAGCTCTGACAATTCCTTAGTAGCCCACCCACCTCTTTATCTGTTTCAAGTATAACAACATACATTGATCAGTTCAATTTTGCAATTTGTATAGATTTAGAACTAAAAGTTACAACAACCCTTTAATTTCAAGTACAATTTGACACAGTTTCTAATACAACATCGGAAAAATACCACAAAGCTTGGAAATAAGATACTTAAAAAGAAAAAAGAAAATCCAATAAAATTTGAATTTGAAATATATTGCCTTGATTTAGTTTGAAGGTAAAGGGGCAAAAATGAAGGAATAGGAAACAACTATGCTTACTTGGTGAAGGGGAAAATCGAGAAACCGATAAGAGAGTGCTCTCCATTTTTGCTCTTTTCTGCTTTTCGTTTTGTGGAAACAATAAATAGATATGTGATTCGAGTGAAGTGAGTGAGAGGTTGTGGTTTCCCGGAATTGTTTTGGAGGTCAAAGTCAATTGACGCCAATGCCCTTTATATATTTTGAGGAATTTAACTTTCTGCCCTCATGGGTCTAAAAGTAAAGTCCTTGTATATATATACATATACATATGTATATTTTGTATGCAAGTAATTAGCCGCATAATACACCTCATTAGTTGAAAGAAATTCTTGCATGGTCAGAACAAGAATGGATTTGAACAACAATATTCTCAATTAGTAGTAAAATGTTAGGGTAAGTTAATTTACAGTTGTGAAAATAGTTTTTATTTTGTTAAAAGTAAATATAAAAAATTGTACAAAAAGATTTGTTCGGTTTAATTTTTTAAAAATTACTTTTAGAAAACTCAATTATAATTTTTTTAGAGAATTGTCTATTATTATTATCAAAAAAATAATGTTCTATTTCTAGAATTTTTCAGAACTAAATCAAGCTTTCATCTTTATTTAATAAGAAGGATCTTCCAATATTTATATTTTTTTGTCTCTTGAATTTGGGCAAAAGATGAGCGAAAATAATTGATTTTTCTCAAAAACTAATGAAAAATCTTAAAATTTTATTTATAAAATCTATTGTTGCGGTTGATGATATATTTATAAGAATAATATAAATATCATACATTTTTTTAATTGGACCAAACAAAAAAATGTATTACTATTACATTCATCTTTAACTTAAAAAAAACTCAAATAAAACATAATGTTGTATGGGTATATTAGTAAATGTAACGTGGCATAAGTTCATATAAGGAGAGTATTTCCTTATCTATATGTGTCGCTGTATTCGTTACCACCAATGTCAGCTTGAAATTAGCAAAACAAGAACTGAAAGATTATCATTGCTTTTCTCTTCTTCTTTTCTCCAAATTTACTTGATCAATTTCAATATTTAATTTGAATCTTCATAGAAATGGCCAACTCTATGTGCTTCACATATCTCACTGCCTTCCACCCCACCAATAAACAAGGTACACCAACACATCCTATGGACCTGTGTGTGTTCAATTTCTACATTTGGTTCTTTGTTTTTTGTTTTTTTTTTTCCAGAAACAATTAATTTGTTGTAATGACTATTGTTTGTTTTAGGGGTAATTATTGGGAACCCAATTGCACAGAAGGTTCTTTGGATCAATAATATATCACACAACTCTCAAAATGCTAAATCTCATTCTTTTGAGACTAAGGTGAGTTCTCTCTCTCTCTCTCTCTATATATATATATGTCTTGGCTGGATTTGAATTTGCAATGGAGTGCATTACTTGAAGAAAGTTGTTACAGGGCTCATACCCATATGTTGTCTGCTAGCTTTAGTTTCTTTCAACTGGAACATAGAGGTCAGAGTAGTTCTTTAGATTTAACCATATTTTATTATCTTTTTTGCACATCTAAGGTAATTTGATTGATGCTTTCATTTGAAGTTGAACAATATATGTACTTATTGACATTTTATTAAAAAATAATTTAAAAAAATATATAATCCAAAATTAATTCTGGAATCAAGAGGGGCATATACCCCTAAACACAAAGTCTGAAACTTGCCATGTCTAATCTCACACAGGTTTGGAGTTGAGAACCACATGCCTATTCATAGAGTGCACTCGAGTATTGAGATGAGTAGAGAAACAATTAATGTAAGAACAATCAATAGCTTCACCTCCAGCAGTTTAGCTTCTGAATTATTTGTAGAGAGAGAGAGAGAGTACTGAAACCAATATCACCAACTCAATATATAATGAGAGGAAGTTTGCCAACGCTTCGATTAACTGCATGAAGTACTTGTGATTACTTAAAAATGAGGAGGGATGCGTTTGGCAGATTGGGCGAATTGTGGACCACCCGAAAAAGAGGCTCAAGGGATTACCCTAAAACATCAACTCAATGTATAATGTCCTCCTACTTTCTTCGAGTTTCTGAGCTCTGAAAAATTATTTCATCTTGGTTTTACAGGCCACAGACAGCAAGCAAGGCACCAAACCAAATAGCATAGTTTGTGCTAATTGTGATGGAAATGGTATGCAGATTGATGGGTGACTAAAAGACTTTAGTTCTCCTTTCTCTTAGGGGTTGATTCTATCTCTTACTAGAACCTGCATTTATTTTTTTTCGTTTTTGGGGTCAAAATATCGAATTTATCAATGGTAACATGTCTTATGGAGAATGCCAGCTCACAGATTTCTTCTCTTCGTATTCAACTACCAGGTGCCATAGTGTGTACACAATGTGAAGGTAATGGAGTTAACTCTGTAGATCACTTCAATGGACAGTTTAAAGCTGGTGGATTATGCTGGCTTTGCAGGTACTTACTGCACCATTCCCCTCCCCCGCCCTTCCCTTGTTGGTGCTAGACATTCGATGTTGAACCTAAGTGCTATGTCCTTACATTTATTGTAATTTTCAGTACCAATCATAGTCGGTATTTAAATGAAATCCCAACAATTTGAAACTACTACTTTCAAAGATGAGTTGCGACATGTCAAAGTTGGCTTCCTCATAAATCAACTCAGAATGAAACTAAATTCCCATCTTCTAGCGAAACTAAAAAGAAGAAATGGCTTTAGAAATTACCTTGTTATTGTTTCGACTCACAAGAACATAGATACTCATCCTAAGACTGATGATCCCTTATTGCAACTCGGACCCTAAGAAAGGACAAGGCTTATTGCTGGTTCGCCTTGCTGTTTTCTTCCCAAATTCCAGGCATCTCATTTTGTTTTAACTTGCTGATAGTAATCAGTATGACACTCGAAGAAGTGCATTACTGTTCATCGGCTATACTTGTCATGCCGCTTTTGAGAAAGTAGGAACTATTTATAATCACGTAATGTATTTGTGGCCGGACTCATATCATCTCAATACGTGCCTCTTCCAATTTGGAGCGCTTCCTTCGTTTTTGACAATAATTTATGTTTTGAAAAGAACATTTGTAGTTACTTTTTCCTCTCACTCGGGGCAAAACCCTACACCTTCACACCTTATTGATTCCACACGGTGCTCATACATATAAATACTATGCGGCACACTATTTTTACCATGTCCATACGAAGATCTCGTGCTCCATAGTTTGAAAGAACGAGTGCTCTCCACAATGGCTTTCATGCCAGTTGGTGCTGATATGTGCACCAGCTTTATATTGTTATACAATTCTTCCTCTGTTATTTTTTTTCCTGCAGAGGTAAAAAACAGATTCTCTGCGGGAACTGCAACGGAGCTGGTTTCCTCGGTGGATTCATGAGCACCTTCGACGAGTAACATTTCATATGGTTGTAATTATCTTCAGCGAGTTGTGCTGATTCAGGATGAAAGTTGCTTTTAGTATTTCCTTTCTTTTCGTTCTCTCGGATGGCAATGTCATACATCCTCGGACATGTCTTAAGTTCCGTTTGCGATGGTAAAGAAAATTTGTGTAAGCATTTTGATTTCTGTAAGTTGTAATCTCATGTGAAACTTGCATGATGCATCAGTTTTGGCTGGTAAAGAAGTTGTTAGCTGGAAGGTTGAAGACATGGGCTTTTTTTAATCATTGCTTGGTAGAAATGTGGTTTGCCATTTCATACTACAATCTTTTGTAGCTAGTAAATGCAAGTTATGAGACAATAAGGCTGAAATTTTTTGGGTGTGTTTATTTATTTACCGAAAAATAAAAAATAAAAAATAAAAAAATTGGGTGTGTTCATTAAGCAAGCAGATTAAATGTTCAAAGATGCTTAATTTTGAAGTCCAAAAATAATTTTATTTTTCTTACTCGAAAGATTTTGATTATAATTAAGAAAACAGAGTACTTGCACAAAAAAACCATAAATAGGAGAAAACTTACGCGCCAGGTAGGGGTCGAACCTACGACTTTCTGCTTAGGAAACAGACGCTCTATCCACTGAGCTACAGGCGCTATTGCATTTTGCTGGATAGTATTGACTATTTGTTACAAAAATAATTTTTCAAACCTTACAACCAACCATAACAGCAAAAGGAGAAAAAACAAAACAAAATAGAACACACAGGACCAAGAATTTTACAGATGACAAAAGTGTATCACATTGATATTCATTTTTATTTTACATCTGCTTTTCTGCTTTGCCTTTTGAGCAAAAAAAAAACCCCAACAAAATAGACACAAAGGAACAAGAATTTCACAAATGAAAAAGTGCACTAATAGAGATTTGTTTACATGATTAAGCACAGCAGAAACAAGAATGTGAATCCAAATCATCCTTTAAATTTCATAAGGGGCCAAAAATAAAAATAAAAATAAAAATAAAAATAAAAAGGGTTAATTTCAGTAAACCCCCCTAACTATCTAGATTAATCAACTAACCCCTTGTGTGTCCACTTTGCCCCCTATACTATTCAATTTCATCAAATTGCCCCCTCACTTCTCAAAATGCCTAAACTACCCTCAATAGTATAAGGGGGTTTAGTGAATTATTTCGGAAACAATAATATATACTTTTTGCAAAAAAAAAAACAATTTCGAAAAAAATCATATTTTGTTCCAAAATATGAATTTTTTTTTCGAAAAATATTTTTTTTGCGAAAAAGTATATATAATATGTTCCAAAATATGAATTTTGTTTTCGAAAAATATTTTTTTTGCAAAAAAGTATATATTATGTTCCAAAATATGAATTGTTTTGTGGAAAATATATATTATGTTCCAAAATATGATTTTTTTCTGAAAAATAATTTTTTTGCAAAAAATATATATTACGTCCCAAAATATGAATTTTTTTGCAAAAAATATTTTTCGGAAAAAAAATCATATTTTGGAACATAATATATATTTTTTGCAAAAAATTATTTTTCAGAAAAAAATCATATTTTGGAACATAATATATATTTTTTGCAAAAAAATTATTTTTCGAAATTATTTTTCATATTTTGGAACATAATATATACTTTTTCGCAAAAAAAATATTTTTCGAAAACAAAATTCATATTTTGGAACATAATATATACTTTTTCGCAAAAAAATATTTTTCTGAAAAAAAATCATATTTTGGAACATAATATATATTTTTCGCAAAAAATTATTTTTCGGAAAAAAATTCATATTTTGGAACAAAATATGAATTTTTTTCGAAATTTTTTTTTTTTGCAAAAAGTATATATTATTTTTTCCGAAATAATTCACTAAACCCCCTTATACTATTAATTTCACTAAATCCCCTTATACTATTGAGGGTAGTTTAGGCATTTTGAGAAATGAGGGGGCAATTTGATGAAATTGAATAGTATAGGGAGCAAAGTGGACACACAAGGGGTTAGTTGATTAATCTGAATAGTATAGGGGGGTTTACTGAAATTAACCCAAATAAAAAACCCAGAGATAGTTTTAAGCCATGAAAATGAATGATAATAATCCAGTGTCCCCTAAAATTTAGTCCGCGGACGAAAAAATTAGAGCAAAGCACCGTTATCTGCACAACTACTGATAACTTTCACAATGGTAATAGCATCAATTAAAGAAACTCAGATTCGTCAAGTAATGATGAATATCAATAAAGAAAGTGAAGGATAACTCGGATTCGCCAAAAATTGTTGAACAATGAACTGGTATATACGCCAATCGCCATGGACATGCTATATGCATGCAGCTCAGAAGCTTAAACTGAGCATTATATATAACTCGAATATATATAATGCTACAAATGCATGGATTTCTTGGTAGTTTATATCAACTCAAACACAAAATCCAAGCACTCTTCTATTAATTATACCAAATGAAACTAGTCAAAACATGCAGTTTGTTTTTATCGAAATCAAATGAGGATTAAAGTCCTTTCGAGACTATAAGGTCCACTTTAATCGGAGAAAAATAGGAGAATAAAAGACAGGTAATAGAAAATATTTGTTTTCTTTTAGTTTTCTCTTAATACAGTTTCTATTTTCATAAATTTTATGAATTATTTTCAGAAACACAAACTCATAAGATAAAAAAAAATAAAAATTCACTTTTAGAGTTCAACCCAATTTTTTTTCTCATAAATTTGATATCCTTAAGAATTGTTCAGAAACTATATAGATAATCTTCAAGGTTATATATGTTGGTGGCAGAGGAAACACTCACAACACTTATGGTGTTGTTGACATGCTTTGATATGAGAGAAACAATCACAACTTTATTTAAAAAATCACTCAAAATATAAACACACAATTTTCTTTCTATCTCACTCTGTCACTCATCTTATTTCCTAGCTTCTGCTTATTTTGTAACTACTCAATGCCTATTTATAAGCTTTATGCATACCATATTTGTAATATATATTGAGCCAACAATGCATGTATATGTGTGGCTCTAAAGTGTCAAACGAACTACCAATCAAATCCACTAGCCACCATTCTTAAGCAAGTTTACATTTCACAACCCCCCTTAAACTTGATTCTCCACATTTCTGCATTTTTTGCAATATCTTCGGTCTTGTGGATTTGTCTTGAAATTTCTGCATTTCTTGCAACATCTTCGATCTTTTTGAACCCTGTCTTGCTTTTCTTTTCTTTGCTTGTAGTCTTTCGTTACTAGGCATGTTTCATATTTTTGAACTTCGCCTTTATCATTCTTCTTTGTCTTATAGACACACTTCATTCCAGTAAACTTATGGACTTCCGGTAGACTACATAACTGTTTTTCTATGGTGACGATTTCTTCATCCATAGATATCTTCCATTTCTTCTCTGGAATAACTTCTGTGAAGCTAACTGGATCACTATCCAGATTCTGATCTTTCTTGTTATCTTGATCATCAACTCTTCTCTTTCCCTTGTCATCTTTGTACCTTAAGTTATCATTAGGATTATCAACACGATTGTTTGATATCCTACAAACTTCTTTAGTATTCCTTTCATCCCTTGAATGTTTAGTATCAGATTTCTCATTAATCCGATATTCTTCACTTGGATTACCTTCTGATGAATCATTTCTGGCAGGTACAAGAATAATTTGTGTCACTGTTGGTGGCACTGCTTTAACTTCCTATTGTGGCACTGTTGGTGGCACCGGTCCAACCTCCTTCTATTCTTCCTTAAGAATGAGGTTCTTAATCTTCACTTCTTCATTCTTCTGATCCCAATTCGATGTATCATCTTCTTCAAAAATCAAGCTAACAAAATTCACATATTGAGCCATCAGTACCGTTGTTTTTAGTTCATTCTTTTCTTCCTCTTTTTTCTCTGCAAAGTTCACTTGTCCATCATTTTCATCTGCTAGCTTTCCCCAACATTCATTATTGTAGTGTCCATACTTGTTGCGGTTATAACATTTCAAATTCCACTTGTCATAACGATGGCGGTTATTGGTGTTGTTTTCTTTGCCTCGATTTTTTTTCTCTGAAATACGGACTTCTCCCACCTTGATTATAATTTTCCTCTTCATGGAAATTATTTCTTCTACCACCGCCTCTAAAATCAGCATCTTGTTCTCGATAGCCACGATCTCTACCTCGTCCTCTTTGTGAATTTCTCCACCATTATTCTCTATTTTCTCTAACTGCGAGTCTTGACTGGAGAACTTGCTCTTGCTCTAGGATACTTGAGGTATTATTCCTTTTGTCGATTCTCTGTTCGTGGATTTCTAGCGTGGCCAACAGCTCATCCATGACTGTCATTGCATCGAGGTCCTTCGATTCTTCAGTAGCAACAACAACATACTCGAATTTTGAATTAAGGGAGTGCATAATCTTTTCGAGCACACGAACATCTTCGATCTTGTCGCCATATCTTCTGATTTGATTCATAATAGTTAATGTTCCGGTAAAGTACTCAGAAATTGACTCTGTATCTTTCATTTGCAACAATTCAAATTCATCCCTTAGAACTTGAAATCTAACTTTAACTGTTTTCTCAATTCCTCGATGTGCTTTTCGAAGAATTTCCCATGCTTGCTTGGCAATGTTGACAGCAGAGATCTTTTCGAAACTTGTTTCATCTACACTTTGATAAAACAGGTACAACGCCTTCTTGTCCTTCTTTCGGGCTTTTTTGAGCGATGTCTTTTGGGTCTCGCTCAACCTATCTCCATCTTCAGGTTCGTCGTACCCATTTTCGATCAAGTCCCACAAATCTTGTGAGGCAAGAAGGAATTTCATTTGGATAGACCAATTTTCATAGTTGGTTTTGTCCAACCGCAGAAGTTGGGGCTAAAAGAAGTTGTTGGAGAACGCGTTTGAAACTTTAGGTGCTTAATTTTTACAAATTGGAGCTGAATTTGGAAAAACCGATTGTGCGGTTGCATTCGGAACAGTTCGATTAGCTAAGATACACCTTTTTTTTGCTCAAAACGGAGTAAAATCCAGCCCGGAAAGACCAAAACAAATTTGACCTTAAAAGCTAGCTGGAATATTCCCTATCGTCGGAATATTCTGACGAAATATGCTTTATGGCCAGGATATTTGACCGGAAATAATGGTGTCACCGTAAACTTTAAGGTGTGTCAGAAAAGATGATCGGCGGCGGGAAAAACTCGCCGGAAATTGCATGGCTCGCCGTAAAAGATGCATGGGCGCGTGGCGTTGAGATAATGATTTTCAGTCACTTCTTGAGGTGCGTGCAGGTGCACCCCTACTCAGAATGGGATAATTTTGATACTGATGCGTTCGTCTTCAAATGGGCTTTCCAACGATATGTTATAAAACCTTGTTTGAACAATTTATGGCTTCATAAATAAGGTTGATAGCAAGTGTGGCGCAGTAGGTGCTTGCCTGCAAGTGCAGCTGCTGGCGGAACTTTGGAAGGCGCGTACGGGCCCGTGGAAGATATGTTTGGCGTGATATTTTTGGCTTTATGTTCATCTCTGAATGGAGAAACTACGTGTGTACTCAAACTTATGGTTTGGACATTTATATGACACGAATATGGCAAAATAGTTTGACTATGTTTTTTCTGGACTTTGTTTGGATCACTTTCTTGGCTCTCCTATACTCTGATACCACTGTTGGTGGCAGAGGAAACACTCATAACACTTATGGTGTTGTTGACAATAACCCACAAGCTTTGATATGAGAGAAACAATCACAACTTTATTTCAAAAATTACTCAAAATACAAACACACAACTTTCTTTCTATTTTACTATCTCACTTTGCCACTCATCTTATTTCCTAGCTTCTGTTTATTTTATAAAGACTCAATGCCTATTTATAGGTTTTATGCATACCATATTTGTAGTATATATTGAGCCAACAATGCATGTATATGTGTGGCTCTAAAGTGGTAGTTGAACCACCAAATGAAACTACCAATTAAATCCACATTCTTAAATCCACTAGCCACCATTCTTGAGTAAGTTTACATTTCAACAATATAAATGATGATTTAATGAACATATGCAACTCTTGTGCTGGGTAATGTTTCTTGATACCTGTTGGAATCAATAAATTTCCACATCAGATAATCTAATGAACACCCATGACTTTACCTAGTGTTGGAGATAGTATAAAGCTAATAAAAAGATTGAAATTGAAACCTATGAAATCACAAAATGCAAAGAACATCCTTAAAAAAATTTATATAGAAGATCAAGTCAAATGGTTTAAAACAATTCCATCATGTAAAATATATTTAAATTTTCTGGGTCTAATTATTGCAGGGTTATCATATGATGTTGAGGAACTCAAACAAAAACTCTACTTTGTTCAAAATTTCTATAAATTAATTTATCAAAAGTGAACTATAGAAATGTCTGTTTTTGTAGGACTATCTTTATTTTTTTCTCTAAATACAATTTCATGTTTTCAAAATATTTAGCATTTGTTTTCAGAAACACAAACCAAACAAGACCAAAAATGAGTTGGACCAAAATGTAATCAAGAAAGATTAGGAGGTTTGCTAATACAATATAATTTTTCTGTTGGATTAAAGATGACATTGCTTGCCACCAGATTGGTGTTCCACAACAGATTTTACTTTGTTAACTGTATTATCAAAGAATCACAATTATACCTCAAATTTGAGTATTTAGAATTAAGATCAGAATTGAGTTGTGAATCATAAATTCATGCTCCTCAAACTGTACTAAATTTGAATAAATATGAAGCTATAACTAGAGAATATATGTTGGAAAAAAAAAATTCTATTTAGAAAAGTAAAGCCACATATGAACTAGCTTTCTTTTGTCTGTTTTCTCATGACTTGAGCTTCAATAATAGTATTAGCTCCTCTAGAATGAAGCAAGTATAATCACTGGAATGTGTTTTATAGGTCCACTTTTAATGGGACCATGCTATGATATTTTAGTCACTACACAACACTGATTGGTTAAACACATTTTCCACAACAACATTGACCCAAGTCTATAAGGAAATATTGACATGTTACATCACAAGTCAATGGTTATCAATTTTCCTGCTAGACAAACATTAAATTTATTTATTGCTTATTACTAGAGCATGAATTAGAAAAAAAGGAAAAGTATGGTTTTTCCTGCAGAAGAACACTGAAATCCACCATTCAAAGCCTTCTCCTACTTGTAGCTCCATTTACACCTTTACAATAAATTAGCCACTTCTCTAACTCCTTCGTCACAAATATTGCAGTTTAATAATGGATCATATACTCATAGTGGTGATGGACTACATATATAGTTTTCTAGTTGTAGCTATGTCTTTTATTGGATTTCTCAGCTTGGGAAGCTTCGGATATGGTTTGCTTCCAACTGTTCAATGCATAGAAATGGAGCATGAAACTCTTCTGAGGTTCAAAGAAAGCGTGGTTGATCGATGGGGTCGGATATCATCCTGGGTGACTGAAGATGCTGATTGTTGCAAAGGGAGAGGGGTTAAATGCAACCGCACAACTGGCCATGTCATGGCTCTTAATCTACACGGCTGAAGGAAAAATGGGTCATTGCAGGGTGAGTTGAATTATTCAACTTTGCTTGACTTGCCATGTTTAAATTACCTTAACTTGAGCCTCAATTATTTTCACCCAATTGAAATTCCCACTTCTTTGGTTCTTTTAGTAATCTAGAATATCTCAATCTTTCTCGAGCCAATTTCATGGGAATGATTCCTAATCACCCGGGGAATCTTTCAAGATTACATTCTCTAGGTTTGAATGGTAGTCACCACTCTTTTGTAGCAAACAACCTTGACTGGCTTCAAGGTCTTTCCTCTTTAAAAGTCCTTGATTTGAGTGGTGTTGATATCAGTAAGGCAATAAATTGGCTCAATGCCATCAATATGTTACCTTCTCTGGTAGAGGTGCACTTGTTTGCTTGTAAACTTAACAAGTTTCCTTCATCCTTGCCGTATGTTAACTTCATGTCGCTTGAAATCCTTGACCTCCCATTTAACAACTTCAATTCTCCAATACCTCATTGGTTGTTCAACATCAGTCATAGTCTTATATGCCTAAACATCACAAGAAATCATTTTCGAGGCCCCATGCTCGATTCATTCAGGAACATGACTTCTCTCATTATTCTTGATCTCTCTAACAATAATCTCGAAGGTGGAGTACCCAAGAGTTTGGGATTTGTTCAGAAAGGAAACCAATTCAAAGGACCTTCATCCTTGAGAGAATTGCATCTCTCCAAGAATCAACTAAAAGGGAAATTACCACAAAGTCTTGGTCTACTTTCAAAACTAGTAGTCTTGGATGTTGGAAAAAATCACTTGGCATGTCCTATCAATGAGGCATAATTTTCGAATTTAAGTAGCTTACAAGTACTAGATTTTCATTCAAACTTGTTAGATCTAAACACGAGCACAAGTTGGATCCCTCTTTTCTGACTTCATACAATAGACATGAGGTCTTGTCATTTGGGACCGCTATTTCCAGAATGGCTTAGGATGCAAACTAATTTTGTGTACATTGATATTTCTTATACTAGTATTTCAGACACCGTGCCCAATTGGTTTTAGAATCTCTCTACAAAGGAAGATATTATGATACTGTCCGAAAATAAGCTCAAAAGAAAAGTGTATGATTTGTCCTCATTAGTCAATCTTTCATTTCTAAACTTGTTGTGGAACAGTTTTAATGGTAGCCTGCCTCGTTTCTCTGCCAACCTGAAGTTATTGTCTCTGGGAGGAAATTCGTTCTCTAGGGATATGTTACATCTATGCGAGTCGATTGTTCCAAGTAGTTCTTTGCAATTTTTGGAATTGTCTGAAAATAAATTGTCAGGACATATACCAGTCTGTTGGATGAATGTTCAAAGTTTAGCGAGATTGTATTTAGAAGACAATCAGTTTTATGGTGGAATTCCGGACTTAATTGACCATCTTCCTCTATTAGATTATGAGTGGTAAAATGTTATCCGGTGAATTCCTGGTGTCATTGAGGAATTCCAGAAGTTTAAGACAGGTGTATCTCGGGGATAAAAAATTATCTAGAAGTATACCTACATGGATAGGGAAAAATTCACCAAATTTGGCATTTCTGTATTTAGATTCTAATAATTTCAGTGGAACTATTCCCTTACAACTGTGTCAATTTAACTCTCTAAAATATTTAGATATTTCTTTAAATCTTATATGGGGAACAATTCCACAGTGCATCAACAACATTAGAGCTGACTACAACTGATGAATATAATCCTTTTATAGGTTTGGAAGATAAGAATGCTGGTATGAGATGTGCCATTGATCTTTCGTCAAATAATTTATCACGAGAGATCTCGAGAAAAGTCACCAGTCTCGTTGGACTGGATTACTTGAACCTTTCAAATAATCATTTGACAGGTCCTATTCCACGCGGCTTTGGTGTCTTAAGACATTTACGGGAGATAGATTTATCCAGGAATGACCTTTCTTACTCCATACCAATCAACATATCGGACTTTAATTATCTTGAAGTGATCAATGTGTCACACAACAACTTGTCAGGAAAAGTTTCATGAGACATGGGATGGCCATTTAGTAAAGAATCCATCAAAGGAAATCCCAACCTCTGTGGACCTCCAACTACAAATGACTGTTTAGGCAATATGATATATGAGGATGCAGTTTGTAGAGGTGAGGTAGAAATCCAAGAAAGTGAAGGTGACAATAGGGATGGGCTCGGAACTACTTCAATCTACTTAATTAGCATGGCAACCGGATTCGTCACTGGATGTGGTGGGTTTTATGTCTTCTTGCTGATCAACAGTTCATGGAGGGTTGCCTATCACCGTTACTTGGATGATCTCTGCAACAAGTTTCAAAGCAAGCGTGTCTGATATGGTTACTTTGTAAGAAATCTTGGTGCATTGCAACAATGACTATATATATATATATATATATATCTTATTATACTCTTTTATGTTTATTATGCAAATTTTCCCTATTTGAATGCTTATGAAAATAGTCTTGCTAATAAACTCATTCCTAGGCTCTTGACCAACAACTTCAAAAGTGGTGTTGCTCTATTTCCTATCGATTTTAGTGTATAAGTTTAATGAGTATAGGATTAATTATTTTTATATTCATTTTTTTGCCCCATCTTATGTTAATTTCCTCCACAAGTTCTACAATTTATATTTTGCCGGGAAAGAAAATATTGAAAACAAAAATTTTAACTTCCCTAACAAAAATGAAATGAAGAAGAAAACTACAAGTTGAAGATAATTTTAGGGTTCAATTAGTCCCATACGATGCCGTGATTAAAGAGAAAGTGAGGATGCACAATTTGTGTGGTATAGTAGGGCTGGAACTTGGGTCGGCCCAACCCGAACTCGAACCCGACATAAGCCCGAATTAAAGTGAACCCACTAGACCCAACCCAAGTTGTAAACTGGGCTGAACCCAACCCGACTTATTCGGGTAGGGCCGGGTCAATTGGGTTTCAAGTTTTTTAAAAAAAAAAATTTTAAATTTGAAAATTGAATATGAAATAACTTGTTTTTGAGTTGAACATTGGAAGTGGTCTCTTTTATAGGTTAAAAAGTTTGAGTGCAGCCCCATTTTGGATGTTTTTGACTTCATGGGAAAGCATTTTTATTTTTTTGAACAACTTCATGGGATAGAAAAAAAAATTACCTTTTACTAAGAAGATCTAATTTCTATTCTTATATCTATATATGTACATATAAAAATTAAGATTGATTTATTATTTCTATGTATATATTACACATATGTATTGTGTATATAGATGTTAAAAATCAAAACAAAATCTCTTATATATTATACATTTAAAGAAAAAAAAATACTTATATATATATATATATATTGATTAAAATCACAAGCTTTAATGTGTGGTGTGTGTGTATATATATATTTATATACATATCAAACTATGAGAATATAAATATGTCAAATATGAATGTATATATATATATATATAAACACACCCAAAACACAGAGAGGGAGAGAGAGATCGGCGGCGGACGGGAGGATATGCAGTGGCAGTGGACGACGGGGAGTGGTGGTGGGCGGCGCGGAACAAGGGACGGAAGTATGTAGATGAGGCTAGGATTTCATGATATATATAGAGAGAGAGAGGAGAGGGGGAGGGGGTAAGGATGATGAGAAAGTGTGATGGAATTGAAAATTGTATAAAAATTAGGATTTTGGGGTAATTATTGGATGGGAGAATTTTACCCATTGTATCAAATTCTTTTTCTTTCTTTTTTTGAAATCTAGTTTTTTTTTTTTTTTTTTTAGAAAATTTGGATTTACCCGAACCCAGCCCGTATGGGCCCGAATTGATATTTTACTAACCTAAGCCCGAAAAATTCAGGCTGGACTGGGCCCACCCAAGTTGCAGGCCTTTTGGGCTTTAGAGAGACCCGTCTTCCACCGGAATTTGAGTCAGAGACGGCAAGGAATCATTCCTCTAAATGGCTGATTTAGTAAGAGATTGCTACCAATTCATTTGTAATAAAGTTAAAAGTATCTTCGTACTGTGCTATAATCGATAAATACAGGGCATGAAGAAAGCCTGGTTATATCACCACTTCGAAGCACTATAAAACTTGCAGCAGCGGCCAAAGAGATGGTTTAGAGCCAAAGTGCGTATATAAATTTTTTTTAGTTTATGCACAATACAGAGAAAGAGGAAAGCTTGGAAAGACAACATCTCGAGTACAGACAACTTATGGAGCTCGCAACATTACACGACTCCACAAAGGCAGAAACACAATTTTGTGTATCAAGACAATATTAGACGAAGGATATCTCCAGAGAACTTGAACGATTTCTCCGTCTCTTCTAAACAGTGGTCCTTCTGCTCTCTCGTCCAGTTCTGATTAACCCACACAAACAACCAGACAATTCATTAACACTTATAGTGAAAGGAGCACGCCAAAAACAGGTTACTTGAAAAAGAAAAGAGCACTAAGAAAATTACTTCGGCAACTCTATTCAGTTTCTCCCTTACACCATGCAACAGTTGTGAAAGATCACCATCCCATTTGTAGAATTCCAACTCCTTGTTATTGAGTATTTTTTCGGCTACCTGATATAGGAAAACAAGAAAATAATCAGTTTAGTACTGCCTCACAAACTTGCATATTGTGACAAATAACAAAAGTCTGAAGGATCTCAAGAAACTACCCGAAAAAAGAAAGGACTTAGACAGGGAAAAAGACATTATATACCGGACTACTGGGAACAAAAGAGGTAAGTAGTGAATGTGATGGTTCAATACAGAGAGGACATGGAAGCAAATTAAGGCCATGTTTGGTAGGCGGTCTTTCTGGTCTGGTCTGGTTTGGTCTGGTTCGGTCCGGTCTGGTCTAATCTGATCTGGAAAAGTCTGTTTGGTAAGCGGTCTGGTCTTACTATTTATTTATTATTTATTATAATATTTATTTATGTATTATTTATTATTTCTTCACTTTATAATATATTTTATTATTTATATTATTAAATTATTATTTATTAATTTATATATTAATTTATAAATATATTCTATTTATTTATTATTATTTCATTATTTAATTCATTTTATTTATAAATTATTTATTCATTTTTAATTATTTAAAAATATATTTTATTAATTTAATATTAATATACTCATTTTTTATTATTATTATGAAGTATTTATTCATTATTATATTTACTTATTATTTATTATTATATCTATTTATTATTTTTATTATATTTATTTATTATTATTATTTATTTCATTTTGTTTATTATTTATTATTTTTATTATATTTTCAAATATGTTTTATGTAATTTATTATTTATTTTATTAATTTATTATTATTATATTAATTTATTATTATTATGTTTTATTTAATTTATTATTTATATTATTAATTATTCATTTTTAATTATTTATAAATATATTTTATTATTTATTCATTATTACTATATTCATTTTTTATTATTATTTATATTTTATTTTTAAAATATGTTTAATTTAATTTTTTTTTATTATTATTAATTTATTATTATTATTTATTCATTTTTAATTATTTATAAATATATTTTATTAATAAGACCAGATCGGACCACCAGGAACCATCTTTTTTTTTTGTCTGAAATAAGGCCATTTTGGTCTGATTTGGTCTTACTTGGTCTAACCAAAAATTTGGGACCAATGCTACCAAACACGGTCTGGTCCCATAAAACGCAAGACCAGACCAGACCACCTACCAAACAGGGCCTAACTGTTTCAGTTTATTATAGATTTTTAAAAGTTCACCCAAACCCTTCCATTCACAATAACCCCTCTATAAACTTTCTAAGAAGTTAGGTAGGTAGTTGAGTCGAAGCGGAGAAGGAGACTAAGTCATCGGTGGTGCCGGGATTTGAAGGAGACTAAGTCATCGGTGGTGCCGGGATTTATTTCCTACCTCCAGCAGAACGAGGGCTGCACAGCCGTCCTTCTATTAAAGGTTGCTGTGTGGATTCATAAACAGGAAAGTAAGTAGAAGAGTCTCACATAGTCACATATGTAATTGCTTTTTAATAACTCATAGATTAAATGCATACAGTATGTGATAAGCATATAAAATCAAATGTTCAATAAAATAATGACCGTGAATCTTAAACTTCATAATTAATGGGGTATAAAATTGTCATTGAAATTATCCATATAAAGAAACATTCACCCCCACCCCTTTCCAAAAGGGGAAAAAAAAACGAATCTGATATTATCTTACCTTTCTCCCGATCATTCGACCACCGGCACTGTGGGCAAAGTATATATTGTAGAAGTGGCAAATGAATGCTTGGGGATCCTTTTCTGATAATTCCTCAAGATAAAGAGCATAGCTAGAACCAGGAGCCGATGGTTCAGGAATGGCATGACCTTGGTCTTTGAACCATTCCAGATCTTTTCTGAGACTTTCGGACCTTTCCAATCCTGTGTTTCTGAACTCAGCATCTGCACCATAAAATGACATCATTTTACCTGCCAGCTTCATAGGTAAAATAAGGCACATGGAAGCGCACATACATCCTTGGTGGCCACAGAATAAATACGTGAAGACTAATCTAATAGGAAAGCTAATTTCAAGTAATTGGAGCAATCCAATGCAACGTTACTTATCTAACAGCTCAATCAGAAAACATCCTTCGTAACTTCACAAGTCTACTACAAAGTCCAAAAGATCTGACAGTTAATGAACCGAAAAATCAAGCAATATAGGAGGATTGAACATGGTTTGGGTATAGCATAGTAATTTAGAGTATACTAAGGCCCACAATATTCAAACAGATATAGTAAGGGAAATTGTTATGGAGTTTCGCCTCTTAAGCGAGACAAAACATAGAGATAATAGGGCAATTCCTCTTAGGAGAGGAGATTGCTTTAGGAGTTTGTATGGGAACGGCTAAGCGAATTGCAGTTTCAATTTCCCAATTATGTTGACTTGGGATTAGAGAAGGAAATAAAGTGGATCTCTATTTAAGAATTGTTTGAATTGATAAAACTCATAAGAATAAGATCAAAAGTGAGTCACACAGGAATTCACCGTTCATGTGATTATTTATATGAGGAAATCACGAAAAAGGGATGTTGCTGGGGTTTGGAAAAATCCTACTCAAACCTTAATGATGGAAAAACAAAGATGCTGTAATAATGGAGGTCACACATTTTGGAGCCTAGTTCATGGTTTCGAGGAGACGCAGTGGTGAACACTTAAATAAAAATATGCTGAGCAGGGCTGGAAGTTTGTCGATATTTGAAAAGAGATTTTAGGCATTGGCGGATTTTTCTTTTGTTGAGGGATGGAATCCTCTTCAATCTCAATCTGCTTCTCTTTTCCTTTGTCCTCGGCTACTAGGGGTGACGTTCAGATAGTGTCTTGTGGCTCGAAGTAAGTGTTTTCCTCATAAAGGCATACAGGGTACTAAGGTCCTCCGTGCAGGAAATGGATCCTCAGTATTGATAATCTAATAAGGACGCGGAAACTCTAATATAGGTGTGATACGCTTTAAAAAGAGGGGAAGGAACGCGGGGTTACCATCTAAATCAAATTTTAATTTGTTGAGCGCTACAGGCTGATCTTCATTGTAGAAAAACTTGGATTTCTCATAAAACAATCCCAATCTTGTTTTCTACTTTTCTAAATTCAATAATTTTACCCTTTCTCGTACATAAAGACATCTGAAAACTAAATCAAAAGAACCAACCGTTTATAACAAAAAAAAAAAAAAAAGTACAGTCCAAAGTTATCAAGTGTTTAGAAGTCAAACAATCATCACATACAACAAAAAGTTCAAACAAATTCAGAAAATAAACAAAACGTAACATTGACTATTTCACAACATATCAACTTTGCAATTGTCACCCAAAAAAAGCAAAAACTTGGAATCACATAAAACTTCAAAGAATAAAAATTAACAATAACTACCAAAAAATATCAAAACCCAATTCGCAAAAAAGTAACAATAACTACCCAAATATATCGAAACCCCATTCACAAAAATCAATCTCAAAAAAAAAAAAAAAAAAGCATCACAAGTAATGCTGAAAGCTTACACTCAGGAAAAGGCGCCTTTTCAACAATACTCTCAAGTGTATCATAAACCAGCTTGCTATCCACTAGGAACCTCAAATACCCATCAATGGAGGGCTCCCATTTGGCCAGAGGTTGGCCCTGAGGCTCCTTCTCGCCCTCTTTGGCCTGGTCTTTGGTGTGCAATTTCATGGCCACAAACCTCATCTCCTCCACAAACCCTTTGGCCTCTCCTGGGTACCTCTTCCTCTGCTTCTCCGCCATTGTCGACCCCACAACCACCATCTTCTTCTTCCCCAAGGAAACAGAGGAGTAGTTTCTGGTGAAAAAAACCCTAGAATTGAAATTGGGATTGGGTATTGAAATGGGTTGGAGCTTTCGTGCTCCGAATTGGGGTTTACTGAATATATTTTGTGATTGAGAAATAGGTGTCGTGGACGCCATTGAAAAAAGGAAGAGTATTTGAACTGATTTTAGAGAGAGAGAGACAAATTAGGCTTCTAAGTGAAACAAGAGAAGAGTAATTGAACTGGTCACGTATTCTTCAAGCCAAAGCGATTGAAACTCTGTTATATATTACCAAGGAAGAGTATATATGTGTATGTATATATATATGTGTATGTATATATATTACTATATATAGGAACGTACGGTGTGGGTCTGAAATGGTTGTGCCTCGAGAAAGTGTGTCTGGATAGGTTTCTTTTTCCTTTATTTAAAAGGGAAAATTACACAAACTATCCTTGAACTATGATTTAATTGCACGATGTATCCCTTATGTTTCAATAATATCATATATTACTCTCAAAATCACCTCAGTTGTAACACTTAGCCCCTTCTGTTCAAAGTCAACGCCAGAATTGGTCAATAAAGGTTATTTTTGTAGTGAACTTCCATTTTTGCCCTCATATCATTGTATGTTCCAATTTTGCATACAAAATTACTTAGATACCCTAATTTTTTTGAATTTATATATAATGTTCCAAAATATGAATAGTTTTTTGGAAAAATAATTTTTTTGCGAAAAAGTATATATTATGTTCCAAAATATGAATTTTTTTCCGAAAAATATATATTATGTTCCAAAATATGATTTTTTTGCAAAAAAGTACTTATTATGTTCCAAAATATGAAAAACAAATTCGAAAAATATTTCTTTTGCGAAAAAGTATATATTATGTTCCAAAATATGAATTTTTTCCGAAAAATATATATTATGTTCCAAAATATGATTTTTTTTTGCAAAAAGTACTTATTATGTTCCAAAATATGAATTGTTTTCCAAAAAATACTTTTTTTGCGAAAAATATATATTATATTTCAAAATATGATTTTTTTGCAAAAAAGTACTTATTATGTTTCAAAATATGAATTTTTTTCCGAAAAATATATATATTATGTTCCAAAATATGATCTTTTCGGAAAAATATTTTTTTTGCGAAAAATATATACTATTATCTTCCAAAATATGATCTTTTCTAAAAAATATTTTTTTTGCAAAAAATATATACTATATTCCAAAATATGATTTTTTTCTAAAAATAATTTTTTTTCAAAAAATATATATTATTTTTTCCGAAATAATTCATATTTTGGAAAATAATATTCTCCCTCCGAAAAATAATTTTTTTTGCGAAAAATATATATATATTTTTGAATTTATAATTTTTGGGAAAAAGTGGATACCGTGGGGGTTAGTTGATAAAACTGGATAGTATAGGGGGTTTCTTGAAATTAACCCTAAAATATAATATAAAACAAGGGTTTTTAAGTAAATTCAAGCACAAATCTGACGGTTGTTGTTCTAAGAGGTAGTAATTGATATTATTCAAACATTAGGAGTACTCTCTGCAATTAAGTCATAGTTTAGGGGTAATTTGTATAATTTTCCCTATTTAAAAAACTTGACCGGATTGGGAGATGTGTTTGTTTTCGGAATAAAACAAACGTTTCGTCACGGCACTGTCAATCCAGGTTTGGTGGAGAAATACGACGACGTTCTGTGTAGAAAACAAGTCTAATGCGACACCGTACAGGAGAATTACCGTGTGGTTGAAATCTGGTTCATTCAAACAAGTTTATATTCAATTATTAAGAGGTGAAATTATTGATTTAACCGGACTGTGGTATGGTAAGTTTATATTCAATTATTAATTTTTTTTTTGTTTTTAAATAAAACTAAACTTTATGTTTTAAAATAAAAATAAAGTATTTATAGGATCGGAAGAGTCAAACAAGTTTATATTGGTGAAATTATTGATTTAACCAGACTGTGGTATGATAAGTTTATAATGGATTATTAATTTTTTTATTTGTTTTTAAATAAAACTAAAATCTATTTTTAAAATAAAATAAAGTATTTATAGGATCGGAAGAGTGTTTAAGAGGATGTTAGAAGCTGAGAAGTTGATTTAATCAAGAATTGTAACGTTGTCTAGAGAAGAACATAATTTATCTGTCTTGAAAAGAAGATAGCGGTGGTCATCCACGGACCTGTGTGAGGATGAGTGGGGTCGGTGGCTCCCATTGAATTTTTTTTTATATATATATAATTTATTTTAAAATTTAGGATATTTAGCATTCAACCTCCACTAAATTTTTCTAAAAATAATCTAAAGTTTCACTAAAATTATTTTTTTCTTACATTACCTCCCCTAAAATCAAGAATATTGGAATTCTGCCCCCTTCACCAAAAGTTCTAGGTACGTCGTATGTGTCAGTAATGATGATTTGAGGAAACTGGTGATTGTAAAGATGCTAGAAGCCATGTCTATCCAGATTTTAAAAGGAGAAAAGGAACTTCAAAAAAATTAGTTTTAAAATACTTTAGTTAGTTAAAAAGGAGGAAAGGGATCAGTACAATAAAATTTTATTATAATATTATAATAGAATAAAGAAGAGAAATGAAAACAACAAATTTTATGTGTAATGTTTAATACAACTTAGAAATGAGAATGAACTTATTAATAAGCATTTGAAATCTAAAACGAACACGTAAAGAGAATTATAGTACCTGGTAGAATAAACATATAAATTTGTTTATAGAACAATATTTCATAAAATTGTAGCATTCGAACTACTCCTAATTAACAATTATACATATTATGGAGATGGACAGTGAATTTCATATATTGAGCTCTATAGTTTAAAGTCACCCCATATTATTATGGCTGAATTAAATTTTCAACTAGGGATAGATTTACCCAATACCTTTAAATATAACCTATATAACAATGGGTTACAACTTCCAAGATGATTTTGTGGGCTGGCCCATATCTGTTCTTAGAAAGAAAAAGTAAATGATTAAAACAGATTCAGCCCGTATCATACCCGGAGCCCAAGCCCATTCTTGTCTAAAGGAAAGAAAGGGGATAAGAGAAAATTAGTCTCTACTAAACCAATATAGCAAAATATATAGATAGAATATACATAAGGAGCCATCATATTGTAAAACCGAAAAAATAGCGGGTTTCTAGTTGAATGCTAACTATACTAGGAATTTTTTTTTAAAAAAAATATTAACAATTAGTTACGCTATCTTGATGCAATATTAGGGACTACCTAATTGATAAGTTTGATTTAAAATTAGAGACTATTTAATTTAAATTTGGTATTATTATTATTTTATTTTAGATTTTAATGTCAAATTAATCACCTCTTCAAAACTCCAAAGCCCAGAATAAAGATATTTGGGGTATGGAATTATAATAGAGAGGAAAGAATGATACATGGTTGTCTTGTAGCAGAAGTTATCTGCTTGAAAAGAAGAAAGCGGTGGTATGTGTCAGTAACAGGCACGTTTGTGGCTTAGGGGACAATTGACGCCATTAATTATTTATTTTTTATATTTATAATAGTAATTTAAATTATTTTTAAGGGATTTATAGAAAAAAATTATATTTGGCCCATTAAATCCTTTTAAATGCTAGCTTATTGCCCCTCAAGTTCAAATATTTGAATAAATTTTTTTAAAGGTAAACTTATTAGGCAAAAACATAAAAATACCTAAAGATTATATGTACTATATATATTAGTTTAACAAATATTTAATGGAACCTTCATTCCTAATCTATTTAACCCATCAGGCCACAACCAATTAATCCAACCCAAAATAACTTATAATATAATTAAAGCTCACAACTTAATTCTTAGAATTAAAGCCCAACTCAAAATAATAATTTAATTATTTATCATAACTTGTAAATTGTAATTGAACGTTTCAATTTTGAACCCTAACTCTCTCTCACTTTAAGCTCTCTGAAAAATGAAGTTATAATAGTTTGGTAGCCAATATTAAAAAAGATATATCCGTTGATCTAGATAATGAAGTTATCATACAACGCTTTCAAGATATGAAAAGTCGTCAAGGATAATTGTAATTTTATTTAAATGAATTATTAATGTATTTTGAATTATTTTCCTTATTATTATTTTTTAATGTATTTGTCACTTTTAAAGGTTGCTCCCAATAAAAAAAATTCTGGTTCCATCCCTGGTCAATAATAAAATATAATTTGAGGAAAGTGGTGGTCTATATCACTACTGAAATTATTTTTAAGATGATAGAACCGTAGGAGTGATGGTGTATATCCGGACATCAAGTGTTTGTTTGGCAACCAGTGTGGTGTTAGTTTTTGGTTTTGGTTTGGTTGGAGTTGGAGTTGGGTTGGGTTTGGTGTGGTTTTATTCTGAACTAAAACCATGTTTGGTGCAGATGATTTTGGTGTGAGAAAAAGTGAGACTGAAAAAACAAACCATGTTTGGTAGAGTTAGTATGAACTGAAATTCTGAAACCAATCATATTTGGTAACTTGGAATAATTTAACATTTTATTTATTTAAAATAACATTTTGTAAATATATATGTTTTAAAAAATAAAATATATAAATATTTAATTTTTTCGAAATATTTAATTTTTCATAAATATTTAATTTTTTCAAAATATTTATAGATAAAATATTTTATACAAGATATTTCAAAAAAATAAAATATTTTGAAAAAATAAAATATTTCAGTAAAAATACATATAATTTGTATATTTTTTAAAAAATAATAAATATATTTTTATTATATTTGATTTTTTCTAGAAATATTTGTTTTCCCGAAATATTTTATTTTTTATGAAATATATTTTTTTTGTTTGATTTTTTTGAAATATTTTATTTTTTCATAAATATTTTATTTTTCAAATTTATATATATATATATAATATTATACATGAATTGGTTTGAGTTAAACAATGGTACACCAAATTAAATTGGTTTGGGTTAAAGAATAGTTTTCGTGTGAAAAAACCAAACCAACTCCATCCAAACCATCTATCTCAAGGGTGTGAAAAAAGATGGATTTGGTACCAATGATGCAACACTATTGCACCAATACCAAATTGTCAAACATGAATTGGGCCACAAATTTCATCCCAAACCTATATATTTCACTACAACTCCCTCTACCAAACACCCCCCAAATGATTTAAGGAAACGGGTGATCTGACACAGTAATGAAAGATGTTGGAAGCAACGGTGGTGTCTATCCAGACTTGAAAAGGAATTAATAAATTATTTTTAAATAACTTCGGTAGTTAAAAAGAAAGATCGGGAGCGTTTAACCCATATAGTATCGATATAGTGCGTATAACACCATCTATGTTCCCTAGGACCCCAATTCTTTAAAAAAGGTGTGTATTCATCCCATTTGACATTTCCCGATCACCGGACTTGCGAAATGTCAAAAATACCATTATTATAGTTTTCTTAAAAAATTAGGGTTTGCACCGCCTTTGTGTAATGATTATTTTAGGTATGTGTTTGGTTGAAACTTGAAACCCTAGTCTCTCTCACTTTAATTAACTCATCTCACTTCTCTCTCTACCCGATATGAAACCCTAATATCTCTCTTCTCTTGCGATCAAAGAGTGTTTTCTGTCATTTCGAAGGTTGTATGTGATCTTGTGAAAAACCCCTTGGCGGAGAAAGCTTGGAAAATGGATGCAGCGATCGGGTGAGTGAAAAATACGAGCTTATCTTTCATTTTTGTTACGTTTTTAGAGATTATAGTTATATATATGTTGTCGTTCTCATGCATAATTTTCGATTTCGACAATTAATGGTCTACTCATGCATGTGGGCCTTCATTTATATGTTAATGGTAGAGTTTTTGGTGTGAACTGTTATGATTTTGTTGGATTTGATATGGATGCTTTGTGGGTCCTTGATGTTAAATACAAATTAGGGATTTTTTTAGGGAAAATTTCTCATAAGTCCTATTTTATAAACCAAAAGACAAATAAGTCTTAAAATATTTCTCTTTAGACCAATAAGTCCTACTTTTGAGATACATTTCCAATGAAGTCCTAAAATATTTATCTTTAGACCAATAAGTCTTACCTTTTGAGATTCATTTCCAATGAAGTCCTAAAATATTTCTGTTTGGACCAATAAGTCCTACTTTTTGAGATTCCTTTCCATTTAAATCCTAATTTATTTTTATTTTTATTTTTATCCATCATTAGTAAATTAGTTTTGATGATAACTTTATTCATTAATTCATACATAGTTTATTTTTTTATAAGTTTTAGTTACGAAAAATAGTATATTACGAAATTAAATTAAATTTAATAAACTTGAATCCATTTATAATAACTTTACTAAAAATATAATAAATTACTATACATAAAAATAATAAAAATAAAGTTTCATTCAATTTTTATAGTTTAATGTAAGTGTTCATGCCAAATTTGATTTAAAAATTTATATTTAATTTAATATCTTCCATATAATTTAATAAGGGTGTAAATGAATTATTTAGTAATTTAGAATTATATGGAACAAGAACACCAAAAGTAAGAATTTCTAAATAATCCAACCCTTATCAAATTCTATAGAAGATATTACACTAAATATAAATTTGTTATTCAACTTTATATATAGGAATTTATTATTTTTTATTAAAGTTTATATATAGGAATTTTATTATTTATTATTATTATATATATGCATTCAAGTTTTCTAAATTAAATTTAAATTAGACAAATTATTATTTAAATTCATATTATAATATTATTCGTAACTAAAACTTATAACAAAATAAACTATGTATTAATTATTGAATAAATTTATCATCAAAATTAATTTACTAAAGGTATAGATAATGTTTTTTAGGAATTTAGGACTTAAGTGGAAAGAAGTATCAAAATTAGAATTTATTGGTTCAAATAGAAATATTTTAAGACTTATTTATCTTTTGGTGTAAAAAGTAGGACTTATAAGGAATTTTCCCTTTTTCTTATCTATTATGAATAAATAAACCTTTATTGGGACCACTAATCTCGTTTAAAAATTATGAATTTTGTTTAAGTACGTTTAATTAGTATATTGGGACCACCAATATATATAAAAAAATTAGGTCTTTTGTACTTTTAAGGCCCCGTTTGGTAATCGGTTTGGTCCGGTTACCTCTGGTGTGGTCTGGTCTGGTCTGGTCCGGGTGATGTTCTGAAATTATATTTGGTAAACGGTCTGGTCTGATGATTTTGGTTTGAGGAAACTGGAACTAGATCATGTTTGACAAACTGTCTGGTTCCAAACTTCTTTGAACCAGACCATGTTTGACAAACTGATTTGGTCTTAAATTTCTAATTAACTGTGAAAATATTAAATATACTTTATATGATGTAATAACCTTAAAATCCACACATTTAATTTGTAAACATTTGTTAAATTCTTTTTGATTGATTTTTATTATGTACTTTTTACATAATAATATTATATTGGTTTTGTAAAAATTTCTTAGAGTACGATTATTGCACTCCAATTATCAAATATAACAACAAATAGGTTTTATACAAGCCACATTTTTTATTATACAAAAATTACGATCAGACAAATTTCACAAGTCACACACTAATATTACATAACAACTTCAACTGTCGATAACATGCAAATAATGCACTCTGATATTTTGGCTTTTAAAAAAAATTATTATTTATTATTATTTATCATTTACTATTTACTATTTATTTATTATTTATTATAATATATATTTATTTATTATTATTTTTATATATTATTTAATTCATTTTGTTTATTATTTATTATTAATTCATTTATTTTTATTTATTTATAAATTTATTTTATTAATTTATTTTTTATATTATTATTCATTATTTTATTTATTTATTATTATTTTTATGTATTATTTAATTCATTTTATTTCATTTAGTTTGTTTATTATTTAATTCATTAAATTTATTAATTATTATTATGTATTCTTTAAAACATTTTCTTTATTATTCATTTTTTTATTAATATAGTTCATTTAATTTATTATTTATATTATTAATTTATATTTATATTATTATTTATTCATTTATTTTAATTAATTTAAAAATATATTTTATTCATTTATTATTTATATTATTATTTATTCATTTATTTATTTATTTATTTATTATTATTATATTTATTCATTTATTATTATTTTTTATGTATTATTTAATTCTCTATGCTTAATATTTATTTATTTATTCTTATTTTTATATATTATTTAATTCATTTTGTTTATTATTTATTACTATTTATTCATTTATTTTTATTTGTCTCTAAATATATTTTATTAATTTATTATTTATATATTTATTTATTATTATATTTATTTACTAATTATTATTATGTATTATTTAATTCATTTTTTTATTATTCATTTTTTTATAAATATAATTCATTTAATTTATTATTTATTCGTTTATTTTAATTAATTTATAAATATATTTTATTCATTTATTATGTAGATTATTATTTATTCATTTATGTTTTTTATTATTATATTTATTCATTTATTATTATTTAATTCATTTTTTGATTATTCATTATTTTTATTTTATTTATAAATATGCTTTGTTTAATTTATTATTTACATTATTAATTTATCATTTATTATTATTTGTTTATTTGTTTAAGTAATTTATAAATATATTTTATTAATTTATTATTTATATTATTATTATTTATTATTATTATATATTTATTATTATTTTTTTATGTATTATTTAATTTATTTCGTTTATTATTCATTATTTTGTTTATTTTTTATTCATTTATTTATATTAATTTTTAAATATATTTTATTTAATTTATCATTTATATTATTATTTTATTCATAAATATATATTATTTTATTTTTATTTTTATTTTTATTTTTATTTATTCATTTATTTTTATTAATTTATTAATTATATTATTATTTATTCATTTATTTATTATTATATTTATTTATTTATTTTTATGTTTTATTTAATTCATTTTAGTTATTATTCATTTTTTTATTTTTATTTTTGGTTCTATATTGGTTAGTGGTTCAATTATTGGAAGACATTTTGGTTATATTTTGGATAGATTTTGTATTCAGACCAAATATAACTACCAAAAATTATGGTCCTAGAAAATGTTATTTTGGTTCAATTTGGTCCAACTTGGTCTGGTTATATGTTTTGATACCAATGCAAAACAAATATGGTTTGATCTCAAAAAACCATGACCAGACCAGAAAATTGGGACCACATGTTGTATTTTTTTAAGGTTTATTCCTCTATTGGGACCACTGGTGTCCATAAATATATGTTTATATACATGCATGAAAGTTGGACACAGTAGTAGAAGTTGCAAGAATGAAGCTGTCCCACCAAAAGAGAAAGGCAAAGGTGGTAGACCTCCATTACCAAGGAAGGGCATTATGTTTGTAAGCAGTAGAGGATGATCTAATTCTGGTCATAGGATTGAAACAGGAACAAGTGAGGCTCAAAGGAATGAAGCAAGTATAAGTCAAATGAGTGAAACACCTACCAGTAGAGCACATAAAAGAATAAGCAATAGGGGTGGAAGGAAGGGCAGTGGTGAAGTTGGGAGAAATGAGGTATGCAATTTGATTTAAACTTTTTCTTTAACTTGGGGTTAATGCAAGTTATATTAACACATTTAATAATCTTTTGGGTTAAGCACCAATGGGTTCAGAAACTGGAGTTGAAATGGCAGATATTGTTCACACGCAATAATCTGTCAACAGATCAGACCTAATTCCATAGGTGGATGACTTTTGTGGAGTGCCTTAAAGACTTCAAGTGCAATTTCAATTCTTATTTTGTTTTGGTAATGTAATAACAACAATGCAGTACTTTATATTATTTTAAATATGTAATTTGAAGCACTTGATATGCAGTGACATATGGTGAATGTTTAAACTTGTAATGTGGATGTATTTCAAGCACTTGATGTATTTTGTTTTGAAGATGTAATGTTTTAAAGTGGGTGTAAGGTTATAACTTGTTTTGAAGTTGTCTATGTTGTTTATTTTGAATCCATTTTGGTAGTGCATTGTTGTGGTCCATGTTATGATACCTATATTCAGTGCACATAAGGATATCAAAATCTCATCTCATTTCATTTCAAATGGTGCTTTGGGTGCCGGTGGGTATGGTGAGGGTAAGGGTTTTAGTGGCGGTGGGTGGTAGGGATTTGGGTTGTCGATGGGGATGGGGATGGTGATGGTGGGGGTGAAGGTATTATATATATATATATGTGGTTTTGGCAGCGGCTGGGTGGTGGTGGTTGGGATTGGGGTGTTTGGTTTGAGAGTTAAATTGATTCAATGAGGTGTTTGGTTTAGAAATTAAATTGATTTAAGGAGTGTTTTGTTTAAGGGTATTTTAGACATTTCATACCATGAGGGGGTGTGATTGAAGATTCTCAAACCTGAGGGGGTGTAATTGAAGTAAAAACAAACCTGAGGGAGTGTAAATGAAGTTAACCCTATTCATTTTTATGTCTTTGCTGGTACAAAAATTGAAGAGTTGGGTGGGGGTGTCCTGGACCGTTTGAATTTATAACATGAATTAAGTTGCTAACTAACAATGTAAAGGGAACATTGATTATCTACCTATCTTTGCCCTCTTAAACTCGCATTATGTATAATCAAAGAAAGAAGAATATGAGCCGATTTCTAATGCTAACGGTAAGGGTTGATTTAAACTTTGGACTATGATATTAAAATGATTTTGATTTTATTGTGGTTTTTACACAACCAATTTTTGGATTATGTGTTAATCCATTTGTTTTGGGTCGTGTAGTACAGGCCGAAGCCAGGAAAATTATCTAGGGAGGCTAAGGCAATTTTTTATAAGTTTATTGATAAAATTTATATTTTCTGGGTTATTAAAGGAAATGTTTTTAAAACTTGGGGGCAATGGAATTTTTCATAAATTTATTGGTAAAATTCAATATTTTTCTAGACTACCAAAAGATTTTTAAACAAAATTTGGGGGGCTATATGCATTTTTATAAACATATCTATAAGACATTTTTATTTTGGGCTAAAAACAAATATATATGAAAAAAATTGGGGAAGGGCCATAGCCCCCTAGCCAATGAATGGCTCTACCTCGGTGTCGTAACCCTATGTAATTATGATTTAAGAGAAGCGATATAGAAGGTCTGACACAGAGAAAATAAAATGAAAGATAAGAAAATTGTAACAATTGCTAGGGTAAAACAAAAAAAATAAAGAAAAGAACAAATCGAATAAAAACTAGGATTTTGTCTGACAATTATTTTCAAGTTTCATAAGTCCATATACAATTATAAAATGATTGATCTAGAAATTACCTCCCAATGTACTATATATAAATGATTCATTTTCGTCATAAGGACTAGAAAACCTTCTCTATCAAATGTTTATCAAGCTCTTAGATACGTATTGGACCTGAATGCATTACTTAAAACTGATGTTATGGTACTTGTTCATCGGAGGTGAAAGTATGAAAATTTAGTTGAATAGTATTTCTATCATCTTTGAAGTCAAATTTTTCATCAAAAGTATCTAAGTACACTCGTGTTGGATACATATTGTTTGGACATAAGTATGAGACGTGTCAGATATTTTTGATTGGACACTTGAGCCTTGTTTGAATTGACTTTTCAATTATTATTTGTGCCACTTTGGACGGAAAAAATATTTTGAATGATGTTTGATTAATTTCTTCTAAAGAACTTTATGAGCATTGGAAGAAATGTTATTAGGTACTAACTTCTTAAAAATAATTATGCTTCTCTTCTACTTTTGTGTAAAAGTAAAAGTAGAAGCTCTGTCAAATAATACCTTACTTAAAAGACATATTTAGTCATTAATGATATTATATAGTTCCTTTAAAATGAGCTAAAAATATATTTTGAACAGTACTATATATGATAGATAACAACATTACATTACTCGAGATTTGTATTTTCATTTTCTTGATTCTTTATATATGTATGGTTAATTGTTCACTCGATTGTCCAATTCGTTATGAATCCCTTGGTAAGACTTTCGGAAGGCGTCAATACCATTACGTAATATTAATATTCGTCCAATACTTCTTATAAGATTGATATATTCTAAATTTGTTATACCATAACGCGATTGCAATAACAACTGATATTGTGACCGTGAATCATAGTATGGTTGATTTTTCAGGTTTATATGTAAAAGTGATTGTGTGATAATGATATGCTTTTATTTGGTTGTATTTGAACAAAAAGAATTCGACTTTCAACAAATAATATAAAAGATTATGGTTGCCAAAGGGAGTTTAATTCTAACAATAGCTGCATCAATCTGTAAACAATAAACCTAGAGGACAATATACAAAGAAACACATAGACACACACACATACACACATATATATATATATATATACTTCCAAAAATAACATGTCCTGCGTACTGTTATGGTATGTGGTTCCTCTGCTTAGGGACGAAGAAACCTTGATCAAGTTTCCCCTTTGAGAGATTGCAATCACATATTTACATTCCTTTTCGGATTGAGATTGATTGGCTTATTCCCCACTCCAAGTAAACTTGGGCTTCACTTCTATTTGTCCTAAAAATACAGGCATAAGGTAAACATAATTTTGTGTGCCAGAAACAAGTACCAATATAGAGATAAAGAGAGCTTTGTGAGAGAGAAGGTCATGAATAATATAAGCTTATATTATTCCGGTGATACATGCTTGAGTATACACTGTGTGTGTGCGTGTGTATGATCTGTGGATCATCCCTTTGTAATCCCCTCATTCATTATAAGGAATCGGTGCGCTCCATGGACGTAGGCTTATTTTTTGCTGAACCACGTATATATCTTTGTGTTTGTGTATGTTATGACTGTTTGATTGCGTGTTTCTCGATAATAGGGTTTCGTTATCCCTAACAAGTGGTATCAGAGCAATCCAGGTGGAACCAGATTCGTATCAGAGACTTCGGCAAAAACATATCAACATTAGAGGGTTTACGGCTAAAGCGGAATCAAAGAAACATCATTCTGGTCAGTTTCAAATCTCGATAGGTGGTCGAAATCAAAATCTAAACACACTGGGAGGACATGCTTAAAGAGACGAAGTCGGTGGTACAAAACGGAGGATGATCGGAGCTTGCACGCACCTCCACGTGCCGCCAGAAGAATCTGCCCAGTTCCCACACGCAAATGCGCGTTCAGGTACCATCTCCGACGAGATCCACCGGCCGGCGAACTTGTCCGGCGTCGGTCGTCTTTTCCGGCGAGAGCTCCGTCGCCAGTAACCATCTCAGGTGAGAGCTCCGTCGCCGGTCACCATCTCCGACTAGTTTTCCGTCGCCGATCCCCTTCTCCGGCGTCGACAACCGAAGGCTGGCGAGCTCCAGTTCCGGCCACCGTCCGACGACCATTTCCTGCGCCAGTCATCTTCTCAAACAAGAACAATCGCGGCTGGCGAACCAGTCCGGTCACCAGAATTCCGAGGAAAATGGGTGATGTCATTGCCACATCAGCAGTGACATAAGTTATTTTGTCTTTTTTTTGTGGATTTTCTTATTTTGGCAATTTCGGGCTTCTTTTAAGTCCGATTTGAGCTCATTCAGAGGTGATTTTGGGGTTTCAGACCGTTCTGGACACAACTGTATAGTTGGTTTTGCGTGATTCGACTCCAAAAATATCAGACAAGAGAAGTGAGTTATTTAGCTGAAGAAAAAACAAGTATGATCGAGAAGTTTAATGGTTCAAACTTCGGATTTTTGAAGATGCAAATTGAGGAACTCCTATTTCAGAAAATTTTGTACCAACCATTGAAAGAGAAGCCAGAAAAGATGCCGGACGAGAAGTGGAAGATCCTTGATCGAAAGAATTTTGGTACGATCAGATTAACGTTGTCAAAGACCATTGCCTTCAACATAAGGAATGAGAAGACAACAAAGTCTCTCATGGATGCTCTTTCTAACATGTATGAGCAACCATCTGCAGCAAATCCGATACATCTCATCTAAAGATTGGTCAATCTGAAGATGTCCGAGAATGGAAAGGTCAGTGAATATCTTAATAGTCTCAATAACATTGTTGGTCAGTTGGAATCAGTTGATATGCCAATCATTGGTGTAATGAAAGCGGCTTTAGTTCTAAGCCAATTGCCAAAGAGTTGGAGTAGCACAGTGGTTGTGATTAATAGCTCTTCAGGAAAAGAAAAGTTATAGTTTGATTCCGTAGTGAGTATGGTAGTCACAGAAGATATCATAAGACAGACGTCAGACTCTTCTAACAATGGCTCATCATTGAATGTCGAGGGCAGAGGCAAACGTTCAAACATGAAAAAAGACAACATTTTTAAGCGTGGTCGTTCCAAGTCAAGACATGGAAGATCACAGTCTCGCTACCCTAAGAATACTAGAATTGTGGGAAGACTGGTCACTTCAAAAACCAGTGCAGATCTCTGAAGAAATAAGTAGAGAACAAGATAGAGGCAAACATTCTTTTAAAATAATCGGATGACACATTGATATGCGCCTTGGAAAGTAGGGCAGAGTCTTGGGTCTTGGACTTCGAAGCATCATTTCATGTCACCTCAAGTCGAAAGCTCTTTGAGAGCTATGCACCTAGAAACCACATCCTTGTAGTGTTGTTGGCAAATGTGAAGTTCATATCAAATTCAATGGTTCGATATGGAAGCTGAGAGATGTGAGACACATTCCTGACTTGAGAAAGAACCTAATCTTAGTAGGCCAGTTGACGAGTGAAGGTTATGTTACAACTTTTTGTAGTAAAAATTGGAAGGTTTCCAGAGAGGCTATAACTATAGCTCAAGGGAAGAAAGATGGTACGTTGTACACTACCACCAGTGCTAGTACATTGATAGCAGTTGCAGACATCAAGGAAGATCACAAATTATAGCACTAAAGGCTAGGTCACATGAGTCAAAAAGGGCTCAAGGTTATACTCACAAAGGGAAAGCTATCAGGTCTAAAAACGATTGATATCAACTTCTGTGAGGATTGGGTATTCGGTAAGCAGAATAAAGTTAGTTTTCAGAAGAACGACAGAGATCTCAAAAAGGAGAAACAAGAACTAGTTCACAATGATGTTTGGGGGCCAACAAATGTCTCATCTATTGGCGGGAAATCCTATTTCGTGACTTTCGTTGACGACCATTCCAGAAAGGTATGAGTTTACTTCTTGAAGCATAAATCTGAGATGTATGATGTGTTCAAGAAATGAAAGGCCATGGTAGAGAATAAGACGGGTTTGAAGATAAAGAAACTACGATTTGATAATAGTGTGAGTATGAAGACACTTGGTTCAATAAGTTTTGCTATGAGAACAGTATCAGATTAGAGAGAACTGTTCCAGGTACACCGCAACAGAATAGTGTAGCAGAACGTATGAACTGGATATTGACTGAAAGAGCCAGAAGCATGTGCATACAGTCAGGTTTCCTTAGGCAGTTCTGGGCAGAAGCAGTCAGTACAACAGTGTATTTAATTAATCGAGGTCCATCAGTACCATTGGAGCACAGATTACCAGAAGAGGTCTAGAGCGGTAAAGAGGTAAAACTTACTCATTTAAATTTTTTTGGTTGTGTATCATATGTACATATTAATGATCATGTTAGGGGCAAGCTTGATCCCAAATCACTAAAGTGTACTTTCGTTGGATATGGCGGTGATGAGTTTGGTTACCGCGTCTGGGATGACTAGAATAAGAAGTTGATTCGTAGCAGGGATGTAGTATTCAACGAGAAGATGATGTACAAATACCGTCACACAACAACCTCTGATCATTCATAATAGAGTGGTCCTGTTCATGTTGAGTTCGATGATGGTTCAGACAGCAATATGGTACAGTCAGATGAACTAGTTGCAGAAGGCAATATTAAGCAGGATGATACACTGCAGTCTCCGACTCCTATTTCTATATCTAGGAGATCTACTCGGCCGCATGTGTCGAACAAGAATTACATGAAATTTTTGTTACTCACAGATGAAAGTGAACCCGAGTGCTATGATGAAGCATGTCATGAAGCGGATGCAAGCCAGTGGGAGTTTGTGATGGAAGACGAGATGAAATCCCTTATCTCCATCAAGACATGGAAGCTAACCGAGTTGTCGGTAAGGAAGAAAACTCTTCATCTTTCGGTTGTGAAACTGAATACCATTCCTTCAAGCATTGTTGAAGTAGAGGGTTTGCATCTAGAGCTGTTAGATGGCAAATATGTTTTCCTCCAAGATGACCTAGAGGAGGAGTTTTATATGCAGTAACCTGAAGTTTCTCAGTGAAAGGGAAAAAGAAGACAGACGCGACAAATTTTGCAAGGCGAAGTCAGATGCGACAGTGGTTGCAAAATAGAGTGGCCAGATGCAATAAAGGTCGCAGGTTCTGTACAAGACTAGATATTGCTCATGCAGTGGGAGCTATCAGCATGGTTATGTTGACCAAAGTGGTGACAACAGAGAAACTGAAGTTGTGCGCAACTTCAGTTGGTCTTCAAGCTTGAAGACATGAGCGCATCGCATTGCACTGATCTTTGATGGGGTTGATTGACTGAAGCAAAGTTCGCCAAGTGGGAGATTGTTATGGTATGTGGCTCCTCTGCTTAGGGACAAAGAAACCCTGATCAAGTTTCCCGTTTAAGAGATTGCAATCACATATTTACATTCCTTTTCGGACTGGGATTGATTGGCCTTGATTAACTTGTTTCCCACTCCAATTAAAGTTGGGTTTCACTCCTATTTGTACTATAAATACAGGCATATGGTAACATATTATGTGTGCCAGAAACAAGTACCAATATAGAGATAGAGAGAGCTTTGTGAGAGAGAGGGTTATGAATAATATAAGCTTATATCATTCTGGTGATACAAACATGAGTATACACTGTGTGTGTGCACGTGTGTATGATCTATGGATCATCCCCTTGTAATCCTCTCATTCATTATAATGAATTGGTGCGCATCGTGGACGTAAGCTTATTTTGGCTGAACCACGTATATATTTTTGTGTTTGTGTATGTTCTAACTGTTTGATTGTGTGTTTTTCGATAATAGAGTTTTGTTATCCCTAACACGTACCATTTCCTCAAGTATATGCAGTAGATTCCCATTTATTAAAAATGTACTATGTTCTAAACTTCCAATACAACACAGGAAGACTAGGGAGTGTTCTATAAGAGAAGAATCATGTTTTGGGTGCCCTATTTAACAAGCAACTAAACAAATATATCACAATATCCATTGAGCAACAAAAATGATCGAGAAGGAAAATAAGTGGTCCCCACAAATTATTTTCTAGTATTGTGATGACCATGGTTCACAAAAATGGTTTCGGTTAGTGTATCGGTAACAGTATCGGTGTAACGGAACTGAGTCAGTATCAGGGTTACGTAACGGTATCGGTTATCGCAATCATGAATTTTTTAAAAACTTGCACATGGTGCCCGAAATTCATTGATACCCTCCTTTTGACAACATAACTCAAGTTATCTCCATTTGGAATTTTATATAGTCCATAATTTTATCGAAATTTTGAGGAGAAAAAGTGAGATATTTTTTGTTACTCCAATTTTTATGTCGTTTCAGAAAATATATCCATGTTATTATTGTCGAAGTCTTCACTCATAATTTTATGTTAGCAAACAGACCTCAAAATTCTATAAACATGCAAGTATTTCATCATACACATAATATTGCAGACTCAAAAACCTTTAAACATAGGGTGCGTTTGGATAACCTGTTTTTTGTATTTGTTTTATGTCTTCAAATATAAAAACTATTTTTGTATTTGTCTTTGTTTTTTTCAGCAAAAAACTAAAAACAAAAAAACGTTTGGATGAAAATTTATTTTGAAAAATAAAATGGTATTGGTGGGCGGCGGTGACCGGTGGCGGCGGGGGCAGTGGTGGTGGGTGACTGGCGGCAGGCAGAGGCGGAGGCGGCGGCGGTGGGGCCCGGCGACCGGAGGTGGTGGGGCCCAGCGGCGACGACCGGTGGTGGTGGTTGGTGGCGGCGTGGTGAGGGCGGTAGCGGAGGTGGTACCCTAAATAGTGAAAAAACTCAAAAAACAATTAAAAGTTGTATTTGGTGTTTTTACCACTTTTGCACACTATTCACAGAAAACAGTTTTCTTGGGAAAAAAAAAGTGAACAGTAAACGCGTTTGTCAAACGTGTTTTTTTTTTAACTCGGTGAACAGTAAAAAAACAAAAACTATTTTTCCATATCCAAACGGGGCCTAGAGTTTTTTGCAATTATTATTAGCCAAGTATTAATGAACCTATTCTTGAAGCTTTGTTCTACCTAATTGAGATTATAATGATTTCAAACCATTATCAGATGCAACTTGGAAGGCTAGGATTATATCATATTCAAAGGCACTATTCAAAGGCACTATGTTTAGTGAATTGGGTGGCCGATTTGGCTAACCATGGTGATTACCTAACAAATCTTCAACCGTTTCTAAGTTATCATTCTCTTTTTCATATTCACATTCTTGGACACAAAAACAAATTAAGGTTAAACACCAAATCACGATATATGTCCGCAATTAAAATGACAACATGCAAATTAATGTAACGAAATTTTGTAAAATTAATGTAATGAAATTAACAATATTAATTATTTCCAATTTAAGTGTTCATATTTATAATTTAATATTTATAATTTAATTCATTCAAAAATAAGTAAATTCAATGCTAATTTATTTGATCCAAAAAAAAATTATATTTATAATTTGGGAGAGAGTATATATTTGCTAGGAATCTCCCACCTTATCATAATTTACAAGCATTCCAAACTCTTATTTTTGTTAAAGTTGACCGTATCTATATTGGAAAGGTACATAGCCACAATATGTATGTATATATATATATATTTGTGTGTGTGTGGGTATGTAATGTCTCTCTGTAGCTCTGCCGGAAACGAACACTAACCATTCTGGAGGGAAATGAAAGCTTGTACCCACATTTATTTGCTCATAACAAAGTATTCTTAATTGCAAACACACATGAATTACTACATATATATAATTGACCATTTCTACCCCAAAATCACACTTTCTTGATCAAGAGGAACAATCTAGGATTAAAACACCACATAATTAAAAGAACAATATTTGGGTCCTGTCTCGCTAGGATCAAGTTCATTTTCCTCGATAATTTGGACACGTGGACAAATATTTTTAAAAAATGAATTGACACTATTTTTCGTTTTTATGAATTTTATGTGAACTTCCTTTTATTAAAAAATTTAGCCATCATATTGGACCATATCAACACGAGCGTGGTTGGTATGACCTAAATATTTTCCTAATTAAAATAGGCTACTAAACCAAAAGGCTACCGTCTCCTTGAACCTCAAATGAAGCAGGACAAGGACAGTTACCATTACCAATAAGAAGTTCTTCTACCATTTGAAGTGCAACCCTTTCTTCCTCATCCATCTCCCTCCCACCGGACACCGGCGACTCCGAACAAACAGGGACTAATCCTCCTTCCGTGACCTTGGCATTATCATTCTTCTTCTCAAGCTCAACTGTCATGACCCAATTCGATTCGGAACACGCGCCGGCGCCCTTTTGCCACACTCCTATGAGAGAGTTCTCATTGTCCAGCCTTAAACAAGTCAGTGATGGTGAAGGTGCTTTACTAGATTTTTGAAGCTTGGCGCGTAGAATTTCCGGTAGTCCCTTTTGTGGATTTGATGAAGAAGATAGTGGTGATTGATCATTATCTATATCTAGTTCTCTACCTGATTTTTGAGCCACCGGAAAATTAGTCTTTGCGTTTCGACCGCTCAGCAAAATTGCAGCTTGATCATAGGCTTTAGCTGCCTCTTCCGCAGTGTCAAATGTGCCTAGCCACACCCTTCTCTTCCTACAATCACATATACACACACACACACATATATATAACACAACCAAAATTAACTGTATTATGTATGTAATGAAATGATAAATGAATGTGGTAATAAACATATAGAACTCGTGAAAATTGTGGACACAAATTATAAATACTATACAATATATAGCAACAAGAACAAGTGTTAAGAGTTTGTTACAAGTTAAAAAAATTCAGATCAAAATTAATAAAATCTCCATATTCAATTTACATTTTACAATATCCTAATTAAAAATTATTCATTTGATTTATATCTATTATAAGCATGAATCATAATCTTTCATCTAGCTTTCTATATAATAGACCTAAATCCTTCTATTTCTGAGGCTTGTTGTCTCCAACATGCACTATTATGTGTGTGTACTTTGATATGTAATCTATTGTGTACTTGATCAAGTATGTTGTTTATGTACACCTTCCATAAGAATATATATATGCCTGTAGTGTAGTTTATTTTAGTCCTTCTATAGCATGCATGGCCTACAACTATACACAATAGTTGGGATCTTATAAAACACACACTAACACACAGCGTGGCAGTGATAAAGATGGTAGAGAGTTGGAAGTGTAAATATATATATATATATATATATGTATATAATATGAAGGATGTGTCTTTATGATAACAGACGAGTTGAGAGCTTACAGTAAGGGGTGGCGAATCTCAGAAACCCAAGAACCCCAGTGACGCTGCCTGACACCTCTGAACTTTTTTGATTGTACCATAATGAGGAGAGAGAGAGAGAGAGTTGTAGAGAAAATAAATTATTGTAGTACAGATTAATTATAGATGGAGAAGTGAGGTTGCATGTGAGAGTAGCAGCATATATAGTCAGTAAACACATTTTGTCGGTAAACAAAGCCTGGCACCACATTATGAATTTATGACCCAGCTAGGAATACCTTTCTTTGTTTTTTGTGGTTCAACTATGTCGATATGACTGTGGCACCCATGTCCTTTAATGTCCAATATCTTCCCACTTTTCTATATCTAATATTGAGACAAATTTTTTTAACTAAGATATATAGCTGAGTTGACATAACTTCTCTCTCTCAACAGTAGTCGTAAACTTTTTTCTGAGATTTTATTAAACATTTGTGATTGAAAAATGGTGAACATGAAAATAATTTTTCGTACATTAAACTGACACGTGTCTGTTATAAATAAATAAAAAGAAAAGTGAAAAAGATGAATATTTTTTTGATAGGTATTAATTAAATTGATGTTAAAATTAAAATTTAAGAATTAAAATAGAAATTAATTATTATTAAATCTTACCATTTTCTTAATTTATAATATTAACTTGAAATTATTTTCACGGTGGGTAACTGTGATTTGAGAGTGATTGCATGTACATGATAAAAAATATATTTTTTATTTGAGTTAAGAGTTTGGCATTCCCTTTTATAAATAAGGAATAATAAAAAAAAAAGAGAGTCTATTTTAGGACTATAATAGTTTACATTGTTGATGTTAGGGAAGTTATTTATTTTCATAGAAATCTAATTATAATATCATATAAAAATTGCAATATGTAATCATGCATGGCATAAATCAAGTATATAGTAAAAAAATAGAAATAGAAGGCCAGTAAAATATCAATAAAAATATATTAGTAAAATGAGTAAGAAACTTATGGCCTGTTAATGGAGAGGCACACAATGCGATGTCCTAAAGTCTTTACATCCTCCCTACATGCAGGTTCTAGCGGACTGTGAAAAATTCCAAGATACAACTACAATGTCATATATGCGCACAATCACAGAGAACTAATTCTCAAGTTTGGTTTCAAGTTGTCCAACTATATAAAATACAGAGTATAGAATATGGTAGATGACTACTCATATGAAGTAAAATTATTGATAAAAGAATTACAAGGTATGGGAATGGACATTCAATGGCTACAAAGACGTCTTGTAGTGGCTCGAGAAAGTTTAGGACGTCCACAGTTGGAAGCAACAGTTGATGCAGCTGAACGAGATCTAGACATAGCGAAACAAGAGTTGGACGTTGCGAAACAACGAGTTGAAACATTGGAGAAATAACATTTAGATCTTGTTTTTATGCTGACCTAGTTGGATGACAAAACAGACTCCTTAGTAAATTATGTTGGGTAATTGTAATAATAAAAAAACGAGTATAATGTAATATGTTTGTTTTGATGAATGGATTTGAAGGGAATTTTACTTGATAAGTTTTATAAGTAAACTTTACGAGGGCCTCGAGAGAGAACTTGATGAGTTTTATAGATAAAATTGTGAGAGGGCTCCGAGGGAGGAATTGATTTTATAAGTAAAACTCTTTAATAAGACCTCGAGGCAATACGTAATGAATTTCGTAAATAAACATTCTTTAATAAAAAATACTTGATGAGTTTTATAAGTAAAACTCTATGAGGGCCTCGAGGCAGGACTTGATGAGGTTTATGGATAAAACTATGAGAGTGCCTCAAGGGAGGACTTGATAAGTTTTATAAATAAAACTCTGTGAAAGGGCCTCGAGGGAGGGCTTGTTGAGTTTAATAAGTAAAACTGTTTAATAAGACTTCGAGGTAATACTTGATGAGTATTATAAGTAAAACTCTTTAATAAGATCTCGAGGTAATATTTGATAAATTTTATAAGTAAAACATTTTTAATAAGTCTTCGAGGTAAAGTATAATAAATTGTATAAGTAAAACTCTTTAATAAGACCTCAAGGTAATACGTAATAAATTTTGTAAATAAAAATTCTTTAATAAAACCTCGAGGTAATACTTGATAAGTTTTATAAGTAACTCTATGAGGGTCTCGAGGGAGGACTTGATGAGTTTTATAGATAAAATTGTGAGTGTCTTGATGGAGGACTTGATAAGTTTTATAGATAAAACTCTGTGAGAGGGTCTCGAGGGAGGGCTTGTTAAGTTTAATATGTAAAACTGTTTAATAAGGTCTCGAGGTAATACTTGATGAGTTTTATAAGTAAAACTTTTTTAATAAGTCCTCGAGGTAAAGCGTAATGAATTGTATAAGTAAAACTCTTTAATAAGACCTTGAGGTAATACATAATGAATTTTGTAAATAAAAATTCTTTAATAAAACTTCAAAGTAATACTTGATGAGTTTTATAAGTAACTCTATGAGGGCCTCAAGGGAAGACTTAATGAGTTTTATAGATAAAATTGTGAAAGTGCCTTGAGGGAAGACTTGATAAATTTTATAGATAAAACTCTGTGAGAGAGCCTCGAGGGAGGGCTTGCTGAGTTTAATAAGGCCTCGATGTAATACTTGATGAGTTTTATAAGTAAAACTTTTTTAATAAGTACTCGAGGTAAAATGTAATGAATTTTATAAGTAAAATACTTTAATATGACCTCGAGGCAATACGTAATGAATTTTGTAAATAAAAATTCTTTAATAAAACCTCGAGGTAATACTGGATGAGTTTTATAAGTAACTCTATGAGGGTATCGAGGGAGGACTTGATAATTTTTATAGATAAAACTCTGTGAGAGAGTCTCGAGGGAGGGTTTGATGAGTTTAATAAGTAAAACTGTTTAATAAGGCCTCGAGGTAATACTTGATAAGTTTTATAAGTAATTTTTTTTTAATAAGTCCTCGAGGTAAAACATAATGAATTTTATAAGAAAAACTCTTTAATAAGACCTCGAGGCAATACGTAATGAATTTTGTAAATAAAAATTCTTTAATATAAGACCTCGAGGTAATACTTGATGAGTTTTATAAGTAAAACTCTATGAGGGCCTCGAGGGAGGACTTGATGAGTTTTATAGATAAAACTGTGAGAGTGCCTCGATAGAGGACTTGATAAGTTTTATAGATAAAACTCTTTGAAAGGGCCTTGAGAGAGGGCTTGATGAAGTTTATAAATATAACTGTGAGAGGGCCTCGAGGGAGGACTTGATAAGTTTTATAGATAAAACTCTTTGAAAGGGTCTCGAGAGAGGGTTTGATGAATTTTATAAATAAAATTGTGATAAGGCCTCGAGAGAGGGCTTGATAAGTTTTATAGATAAAACTGTGCGAGGGTCTCGAGATAGGGCTTGATGAATTTTATAAATAAAATTGTGATAGGGCCTCGAGAGAGGGTTTGATAAGTTTTATAGATAAAACTCTATGAGAGAGCCTCGAGATAGGCCTTGATGAGTTTTATAAATAAAATTGTGATATGGCCTCGAGAGAGGGCATGATAAATTGTATAGATAGAACTATGTGAGAGGGCTTGATGAGTTTTATAAATGAAATTGTGATAGGGCCCAGAGAGAGGACTTGATGAGATTTATAAATAAGATACAATAAGAATGTGTTGATGATCTTGACAAAATTAAAAGAGAATAGAAACAAAAAGAAATGGAAGAAGAGTAAGAACATAATAATTTATACCAAAAGCTCATACAGTTTGTCAGTGCGGGCAAATGTACAGCTGCAAAATAGGAATACACTGGAAACAAAATACTTTAGGAAAAGAGAGGTTTAAGCCAAACAACGTTGATTGGACCAGATATTTCTTCATCATCCGTAAGACTGTAGTAACCATTAAGATGCACTGATTTGATGACAAATGGACCCGTCCATTTAGGAGTGAATTTTGGAGAAGGCAACCATTGCATTATATGTTTAGCGGTACGCATAACAAGCTCTCCTTGAAGAAAACAACGAGGTTGTACTTGTAGATTATGCGCACGAGTCATGAGAGTTTGATAAGGGTCTGTTTGGTAGACATGTTTTTGTGTCTGTTTATGTTTTTGTGTTTATAAACTTGTTTGGTTTAGTGTTTTTGGGCTATGTGTGTTAAAAAACATTTTCTCACTTACCCAAATTTTAGGCATATTCCAATAAACATGAATTTGGTATTTATTGGAGTGTTTCTACTGGATCATAAACTTAAAAGGCTGTTTGTATTATTATTTATTTATTAAATAATAATAAATAAATTATTATAAATTATTAAATAATTTATAAATTATTATAATTATTATAATTTATAATTATTATAAATTATTAAACATGAATTTGGTCTTACTATTTATTTATTATTTATTATAATATTTATTTATGTATTATTATTTTTCTTTCTTTATTATTTCTTCACTTTATAATATATTTTATTATTTTATTATTTATATTATTAAATTATTATTTATATTATTATTTATTAATTTATAAATATATTCTATTTATTTATTATTATTATTTCATTATTTAATTCATTTTATTTATAAATTATTTATTCATTTTTAATTATTTAAAAATATATTTTATTAATTTAATATTAATTTATTATTATTATACTCATTTTTATTATTATACTCATTTTTATTATTATTATGAAGTATTTATTTGTTATTATATTTACTTATTATTTATTATTATATTTATTTATTATTTTTTATTATATTTATTTTTTATTATTATTTATTTCATTTTTTTTATTTATTATTTTTATTATATTTTTAAATATGTTTTATGTAATTTATTATTATTTATTATTTAGTCCATTTTTTATTATTATATTTATTTATTATTATTGTATTCATTTTTTATTATTATTATATTTTATTTTATTTATTATTTATATTATTAATTATTGAATTTTAATTTTTCAATTTCGACCCAAAAAACATCCTTACCAAACATACTTATGTTTTTGGATGAATAAACAAAAAAACAAAAAACGTGTTTTTTGTTTATTTCAACACAAACACAAATACAAATACAGCTCTACCAAACAGGCCCTAAGTAGCAAGATGTACAGCGGCCCGAGCCCCTCGCTCTACTAGAGATTCGATAGCGACAATTGGATCTTGTTCAGGATAACTTCGAGCTGGTAGCCCAGCAGAAGGAATTGCGATTTCCACAGGTAATACTGCTTCAATGCCATATACCAAAGCAAAAGGTGACTGGCCAGTATAAATTTTACAAGATGTTCGATAAGTCCAAAGAGCTATAGGGAGATAGTCAGCCCACTTGTGACGATGTTCCTCTCAATTACGGCTCAGTATACGTAGTAAGTTCTTGTTCGTGGCTTCAGCTTGACCATTACCTTTAGGGTAATACGGAGATGAGCGATGAGGTTTTATAGCATATGTTTGTAAAAGTTAATAAACATGTTGATTGATAAATGGAGTACCATTATCAGATAGAATGACCACTGGGATACCAAATCAACAAATGATATGTTATTTGATGAATGTAGCAACAACAGGGCCTCTTGCACGACAAAGTGGTATCACTTCTACCCATTTGGTGAAAAGATTAGTAGCTGTAAGAATCCAAATATAACCATTAGAAGTAGGATGAATGGGCCCTATCAAATCAAGCCCCAAAGTGTGGAACGACCAAGGTAGAGCAATTGGATATAAAGGATTAACAAGTATGTGAATTAGATGCTCGAACCGTTGACAAGGTAAACAAGTTTAGGATTGTACTCTACTATTCTTTTCCATAGAAGGTCAGTAATAACCACAATGAATTAGCTGTTGAAACAGTTTACGAGATCCCTGATGCTCGATGAAATGAGCCTCGCGTAATGCCTCGAGTGATTCTGGGATGTAAATACAACGTAGTGGTGCGCCCTCTATAGTATGGCAATATAACTGATTGTTTTGAACAGTAAAATGATGAGCATGATGTCGAATTTGCTTGCGTTGGTTCAAATTATCAGGAAGCACTCCGTGTGATAGATACATGATGTATGATAAGCGTCAATCTCGTTCCTCGACTATATTGGTCGTGCATTCTGAATAAGGGAAATCCGGTAGATAAAGAGTTTGACATTTGGAGTAATGACGTTGCATAATAGTAGTTTCCACAGCCATTATGGGCTAATAATAACCATGTTGTTGTAGTAATCGATATAGTGGCACTGGAATAGGACACTGTATAGTATGGACTTCATGGAAGAGCTGTGTAATATTAAAGTACTGATTGATTCAAAGGACTGTCAGGAAGACGACGATAAAGGTGACCTTGGATGAGAGTGAAATATTGTAATCGAACCATAGGAATACTGTCGTGGCCCTTTTTCAATTGAGTGATGAAAGGAAGACGCTAATCATTAATCTCCACTATAGGGGCACTAGAATCCATTGTGCGATTAAGACATCGTTGAACATGAATAATACTAGGGGTAGTTGTTGAAGCCAATTTGGTGCCGAGAATAACAAGAGTATCTGAGTGCGAGGTACATGAGCGAAACTTAGTGTAGTGAAACGAGCTGCCAATCGTTGAATAATTGTACGATATGTTGCCAAACAAGGCTCTCGAATAACATATTGTCCAGTGACTTGTATAATCAGTTTAGAATCGCCAATAACATACAGACGAGAAATATCCCAATCAAGTGTAGCAAGAAGACCTAAGATCAGTGCTTCATACTCAGCTTCATTGTTAGAGCAAGGAAAAATTAATGTGAAATACTAAGGAAAACTCTCATCAGCAGAAGTAAGAACTATGTCAGCGCCTCCTTTAGAGGTGGAAGAATAACCATCGAAACTAACTGTCCATGTATGTGTACTAGCTGCACAAGTAATATGTAGATCATCAAGAGGCAAATCCTCATGGAGTGGTTCATGTCCATCAACAGGAAATAGTGTTAAAAGATCAATAAGAGCTTGTCCCTTGATTGCAATAGGTAAATGACAGACTAAATCAAATTCGGCTAATTGCAATAACCACCGAGTAGCTCGCCCCGACATGATAGGTCGACTTAACAAAAATGATATGGATCACATTTTGTGACTAATTGAAAATCGTGAGCCATGAAGTAATGCCTGAACTATTGTGCTTCAAACACGAGAGCTAAGCAATGTCGTTCAACAATAGAGTATCGTAACTCGGCATCACGAAGACAACGACTAAGATAATAAATAGGTCATTCACCCTCCTCTATGTGTTGAGCCAAGAGTGCCCTAATGGAGATAGTAGTAAAGGTTAAATAAAGACGCAAAGGAATATGTCGTATAGGGGGGTGCATAGTTTATAGAGAAATAAGGAGACTTTCGATTTTGTCAAAAGCAACCTGATGTACTGGTGTCCAATGAAACTTGGGGGTTGATTTACCTTTGAGCAAAGAGGAAAATGGGTGAATCAACTCAGCAATTCCTGGGATGAATCGGTGAAGGTAAAAGATTTTGCCGAGAAAACTTTGGAGGTATTTGTGTGACTTGGGTGCCGACATGGCTATAATAACTTGACACTTACTCTGATCGACATCAATACCCGTGCGATGAACCACAAAACCCAAAAAATTTCCATGATCAACCCCGAAAGCACATTTCAACAAATTCATGCGAAGTTGATAAGCTCGACAGCGAGTGAAACTGCGCATAGATGTGCTAGATGCTTAGTGTTGTGATGAGATTTGACAACAAGGTCTTCCACATAATCTTCAAATATAGTGTGCAACAAATCGTGGAAGATAGCTGTCATAGCACGTTGATAGGTAATACCTGCATTTTTTAGACCAAAAGGTATAACATTGTAACAGAAATTCTCCAAAGGTGTCCGAAAAGTTGTCTTTTCAGTATCACGAGTATCCATATGAATTTGATTATAACCATTGTAACCATTCATAAAGGAAAAAAATGCATGACCTGTTGTAGCATCAACAAAGGGTATCAATAATGGGTAGTGGAAAATCATCATTTGGGCAAGCCTTATTCAAATCTAAAAAATTAACACAAATTCGGATCTAGCCATTCTTCTTAGTGATTGGAACAGCATTAGTGAGCCATGTCGGGTGCATGATTGGGCGAATGAAGCCAACTTTAAGCAAATTTTCAATTTCAGTTTTGATCTGAAGTTCCATCTCTGGTCAAAATGTTCGCGATGCCTATTTCACTAGATGAACAGATGGATGCGCGTTGAGTTGATGCGAAACAAGATTTGGATCTAATCCAGGCATATCCGCATATGTCCAAGCAAAAATATCTTGAAACTCTTGTAACAAAAAAAATTAAATTATCGTGAAAATAAATAGACAAATTAGCAGTGATGTAAGTGTGGTGTGCTGGTTGCTCAGGCAAAACAAGATTCACAAGTTGAAGATTTGGGTATCGAGTGGTTTTATCTGGAATTTCTGTAATAAGAGGTTTACCACTCATTGAGGGCTCATTCACAGAGCAAGTGTCTGAGCCCTCGAACCGTTATAAGCGATAAATTACTTTACCATTTGAAAGACAGGCCCGTTTACATTCACATGGTGGTGGAAATGTCTTATTGTCTTGAACCTGTCGTGGTGGATAGAAAATCTCTTGCTGACAATCAGACCACGAAGGTAAATGAGTGCTAAAAATAGCCATGGAATCATTTTCAATAGTGTCATCAATATCATCAAAGAATAATGTTCCCTCATAATGAGCCTCAAACCTGACAAATGGTTTATCAGAGCATGGAACAATAATCACCTTATTGCCTATAATTCCTTTGAAACACTGATGAAAAGTAGATGGTACAATGTCAAAATGATGCATCCAAGGATGACCTAACAACATGTGATAAAAAGTATCCCCTTCAATAATATGAAACTTGACTGGTGCCCTGAATTTCCCTCTACTGAAATCAGTATTAATGTGTTCAATAGTTTTATGAGATTTGTCACTAAAACCTCCAATTTTGATTGGTTCCATAATCAGATGTTGACTATTGAGTCCAGCCTTCTCAAACGTTGACATTGGTAAGATATTGATAGAAGATCCATTAACAAGAAAAGCCCGCTTGAATTCTTGATAGTTCGAAACACCCGTGACATATAAATGACGATTTTGAGGTGTCGAGAACTGTTGATCCATATCAGTAAATGAAATAATGGGGGTTATGGTTTTTTAGCAATCGCCATGCTAGAACTCGCAATATCAATGGCTCCATCTAGACTCATCGCTACTAGTGGTGAAAGAATTGGCAAAGGCTCTTGTTCATCATAACAAGTAATGCCTACCACAACTCCTCGATTCTTAGGATAAGGATTTTTTCGAACATCAGTAGGGGTAGTAACCTCAAGACTACCTTTAGCTATCATTTCTTGAAAAATTAATTTCAGAACACGACAATCACAAGTTGGATGACTAACCCACTGATGATAGGAACAATATCGAGGATCATCTTTCTCCTTTGGTGAAGGGACCCGTCGAGGTGTTGGTAGAACGACATCTCCATGTTGCACCCATTTTTGAAGTGTACTTAGAACCTCTTCAATTCTAACGGAAATAGGAGGTGGCTCCTGTCGAGGACCTCCTCTAGAATCTTGATGATTAGATGTTGCCACTGTAGTTTTGTTCCTCGAAGAATCCTCTCGTTTACGCTTTCCACGATCCTCCATAGCAGGTGAAACAATGGGTTTGGTTGTTGCACGAGCCTGTTCCACCATTGGCATTTTAATATCTCGACTGAGGTTGCGTGCTGCTACCATAAGCTTTGTGAAAGTTTCCAATCGAAGATTAATGAGATGTAAATAATAGGTATTGTGCATCCCCTGAATACAAATTTCAACTCAATCTTTCTCACTGTAAATTTCAAAACATTCCTTGGCACTTGTCTGAAAACGCGCCACAAACTTCAAAGGATCCTTTCCCTCGTCTTACATTTCTTTTGTCAAAGTGAGTGTAGTAACTATTTCCTTAGCTTCACAAAACTTGCACATGAAATGCTCAGAGATTTGATCCCATATGGTTATGGAATTAGATTCGAGGCTCTTATACCAGCGATATGCAAGACCTGTTAAAGATTTAGAAAACTCTCTTAAACGAAGATTCTCATCAGCACTGTAGCCTCCTAGGGCCTCGATGAACTTCTGACATGTTTTTCAGAATCACTAGTTAAACTGTCGTACTGCTTGAATTTTGGTACCAAATACCCTATGGGATATGGTAAGTCCATAAGGCTCTTAGGAAACGGTGGCTCTTGTCAGAATACTAGAGCTCGAGCAGAGGTAGGTGAACTCTTGACAAAGAAATCACGTAACCTGGCCTCCGTGACATATGGCTGTGAACTTTCAGGTGGATTTGGTGCAAGGAAATTTGTCTGCACATCAACTTATGCCTTAGTCGTTGGGAAAATATGATTTGTTTTTATGTTCAGAAGCTCAAGTAATCTTTGTGAGGTGGCCATGGAGCTTGTTTGTTGTTGTCGTTTTTTCTTTTTTCTTTTTGCTTGTAAACTTTGAGCCATTTTTGCCTCAAGTCTGGCCAATCTAGCACCCATTACCTTCTGTTATTCATGAATCGGTTGCACAGAATTATGCGAGAAATATTCCACTTGCGACTGTCTAGTCTTGGCTACTGATCCTCCTGCACGCTCTGGTATTGATAGTTGTCTTGCCTAGCTTGGTGAAACATGATGTCTCCCCTGGTATTAGGGGATGTCTTGTTTTCTCCCTCGATTCTTAAGATATTGTTGGTTTGTTTATCTATTTTTTTTTGTTAAATCAGATATCATAAGTGTGTACGAGTAGTAGATGATGGGTCATATCATCATATATATATATATATATATATAGGGTTAATTTCAGGAACCCCTTTATACTATTCAGTTTAATCAACTAACCCCCACTGTGTTCACTTTGCCCCCCTATACCATTCAATTTCATCAATATGCCCCATCACCTCACATTTTGAGCCAAAATGCCTAAACTACCTTCAATAGTATAAGGGGGTTTAGTGAAATCAACCATTTAAAAAAATTATTTTTCAAAAATCAATTATTTTTTTTGCAAAAATTATAAATTCAAAAATATATATATATATTTTTCGCAAAAAAATATTTTTCGGAGGGAGCATATTATTTTCCAAAATATGAATTATTTCGAAAAAAATAATATATACTTTTTCCAAAAAAATTATTTTTCTGAAAAAATCATATTTTGGAACATAATAGTATATATTTTTCGCAAAAAAATTATTTTTCGGAAAAGATCATATTCTGGAACATAATAGTGTATATTTTTTGCAAAAAAATTATTTTTCGAAAAAGATCATATTTTGGAACATAATATATATTTTTCGCAAAAAATATATTTTTCGGAAAAAAATTCATATTTTGGAACATAATAAATACTTTTTCGCAAAAAAAAATAATTTCGTAAAAAAATCATATTTTGGAACATAATATATATTTTTCGCAAAATAATTATTTTTCAGAAAAAATTCATATTTTGGAACATAATATATACTTTTTCGCAAAAAAAATATTTTTTGTAATATATAATTTTTTTGGTAAAAAGTATATATTATGTTCCAAAATATGAATTTTTTTTCGAAAAATAATGTTTTTGCAAAAAATTTATACTATTATATTTCAAAATATGATCTTTTCCGAAAAATAATTATTTTACAAAAAATATATACTTTTATGTTCCAAAATATGAATTTTTTTTCGAAAAATAATTTTTTTGCAAAAAATATATATTATTGTGTTTCAAAATATGATCTTTTCATAAAAATAATTTTTTTGCAAAAAATATATACTTTTATGTTCCAAAATATGATTTTTTTCCAAAAAATATATATTATATTTTCAGAAATAATTCATATTTTGGAAAATAATATACTCCCTCCAAAACATAAATTTTTTTGTGAAATATATATATATAATAATTTTAATTTATAATTTTTTCAAAAACTATAATTGATTTTTAAAAAATAATTTTTTAAATTGTTGATTTCACTAAACCTCCATATACTATTGAGAGTAATTTAGGCATTTTTGACTCGAAATATGAGGTAATGAAGCATATTGATGAAAGAGAGCAAAATGAATACGGTGGAGATTAATTAATTAAATTAAATAGTATAGTAAATTTACTGAAATTAACCCATATATATATCATTCTTAGAATTACACAATTAAAGCTGAACAAATGGACTACATTAATTTCCAGACATCAAATCTATAATAAAATGATTTCATGCATCATATACGTGTGTGAGAGATCAATTAATCTCATTTAAATTACTTAGTCCAATCAAAGCATAATTTTTTATTTTTTTATTTGTTTTTTATCTAGGATTATCTAAAACACCTAGACCTGCAAAGGAATCTTTTATTGATATAAATATATTTTTAATAAATAAAGATTAAAAAGTTAATTATATATTTAATAAATATGCTAATTAGCTAAACTTTTATAAATTCTTATTTTTTTAAAAAAAAAAACAGCTAGCCTCCATCTAATTTAAATAAATAATTATTAAAAAATTAATTATATATTTAATAAATATGCTAACTATCTAAACTTTTATCAATTCATATTTTTTTTAAAAAAAAAAAACAAAACAGTTCGCCTCAAAATAAGAATTCAAAATTTTTTGAAAGAATAAAATCAACTTCTTTTGAGAGCATATTAGACCTATTCATATATCAAATATCTCAGTAATTGTTGGTTTGTTTATCGGTTTTATAAGCCTATTTTTTTAAATTGAGTTAAACAAAAAAATATGATTCTAAACTTTTGACTTTGCAATTGTTGTTCAAAATTTTATATCTATAGTATGATTTTAGAAAGAACAAAAATGATTCACAGTACCACTTTATTAATTTTGCAATTTAAGAATATTGCTGAACTTTGTTGATCAGTACAGTACTGTCTGGACTCTGGAGAAAGGAGGAGAAAGGACGTTGCTGGTTGTTGAAGCAATATAGTAAGAAAGTCGATCCTGGAATTTAAGTGTGTGTACGAGTAGTAAGTAGGTGATGGGTCATATCATATATATATATATAGAGAGAGAGAGAGAGAGAGAGAGAGAACATACATGATGCATTACACAATTAAAGCTAAACAGACTACTTTAATTTCCAGACATCAAATCTATCATAAAATGATGGGCTATTACCAGAAAAAAATCCCATGGTTTCAAAAAACACTGTGTGGTTTCAAAAACCTCTTTTTAAATTGCTCAAAAGATTTCATATAGTTACAAATATTTTCTATAATTTTAAATTTAATCAAATACTCTTCTTTGTCCTTTATAATATTACAAAAATACTATTTCATTTATTTCAATTAAATTTTAATTTCTTCCATTTATCACAGACTCACTTTCAATATAAATTTCAATTTTAATTCAATTTAACTCTAATTTCTTCCATTTATCACAAACTCACATTCAATTTCAATCTAATTAAATTTTAATTTCTTTCATTTATCACAAACTCAGTTTCTCTCACTCATTTGCTCCAAAACTTTAATTCATTCCATTTATCATAAACTCAATTTCAATTTATAGTTATAATTATATATATATATATAATTATAAATTGAAATTGAGTTAAAATTATAATTTAAATTGAAAGTGAGTTTGTGATAAATGAAATGAATTAAAGTTGAATTGAGTTAAAATTGATATTTAAATTGAAAGTGAGTTTGTGATAAATGGAAAGAAATAAAGTTTTGGAGTAAATGAGTGAGAAAGTGGATTAGTGATAAATGAAATGAATTAGAATTTAATTAGAATAAATAAAAAGATATTTTTGTAATATTATAAAGGGCGTGTGTGGGGGTATTTAATTAAATTTGAAATCTCACGGGTTCATTTGCAATCTTAAAAACACCTGACTATTTCTAAATGGAGCATATTCTGGTATCCCCTTACGGAAGGAAAAATATACTAAAATTAATCATTAAAGAGATATACTGTATATTGATGAAACTTAAACAAAAAGTGACATATTCATAAATATAATAATATATTTATACATATTATATGATTTTATGATTCACATTTTTCTTGTACTCTCCACTTGTATTATTATTTTACTTTATTTTTATTTTCTCCTTTTACACTTTTTTTAATGGTAATAAATTTTTTTCGGTAACTCAATATTATTCAACCAAAAAAGAGAGGAAACAAGCAAGGGTTATCCCTAAAGGGGCACCAAGAAACTAATGGTAATAATTTCCATCTATGATTAAGTGCAAATTATAATTATTAAATATCTTTAATAGGAATCCTGAATTTATAGGTAATTATAGATGTTAAACGATGTGTCAAGTTTTATAAAAAATATAAGAATTTAACAAATTTGCTAAAAAAAATTACAAAATTTTATATATTACAAAAAATTAAGTATGATAGAGAAATATATCACTCAAATTAAAACATGTCAAAGATAGCTCCAACTCTTTAAACAAGACGACTCAAATCGAAAAATCTTCTTCTGCAGGGATAAAAATCATCGGATGAAATTTATGCTACGTTTTTATATGATTCTATACGATTTTATTATGTTTCTAATATATTGAAATAATTATTGAACAGTTAAGCAATCTATATGAAATGCTCAAAAAATTTATGATTTAATCAAATATCTTAATATATGAGTTAAATTTATGTAAAAAATATTTGAAGGTCAATATATTAGAAAATTTTAAAAATTCTAATATGATTTAAAATTTAAAATTAAATATTTAATTATTGTTGTCTTTTTTAAAAAATTAATAGATTTAAAAAGAATATACAATTTTGTTATTATGATTTTACGAATCGCTAAACGATTCTATATAAACTCCGATTCTCACATCTTTCAAATTTTACACTGAGATCAACAATATCGACAGTACAAGAAATGTTAGATTAGACAACAAATACTGGTACCACAAAAGTAAATTTGTATTGCATGATCCAGAGCAATTACATTCTGGTAAATAAAAGATTATGTCAGCGTCATACAGTAATAAATGGAGCTGTGATTATACAAAAATTTCTCAAACCACTAAACAAAATACACCTCTCAACTGTTCCTTAATATCCAACCACACCTGTTGCTTTCATTTTCCATTAATTGTTGGTTTCATATCATAATGTTTATAAATAAACTAATTCTGGTAAAATAAAATAAAAAATGAAATTAGAAAATTAAAACTAGTGCCACCGTGAATGGCCCTAATGTAGTAATGATATTAGTGGGGGTTAAACATTCGACCATAGTTACAACTAGGAATGTCAATGGGGCTAGACGGGGATCACCTTTTCCATTTTTGAACCCGGTTATTTTTTTCCATCTCATATTTGGCCCGCTTCACTTATTTTTTATTATTTTTTGCCCCGCCCCGTCCCGGTTATTATTTTTATTTTTTTAAAAAAATCTTACACATAAAAATAATGTTAAAATATACATATATATATATATGGGTATCTTTGTAATAGATATAATATATATGGGTATATTTGTAATATTTAATACAAATATACGGGGCGGGTTCCCCATACCCGCCCCCAATATAATCGGAAATTTTTTTCCGGCCCCATACCCGCATTGATTAACTTAATCGGAACCTCAAACCCGGGATAAACGAGGCGGGACGAGTTTTATTGTCATCCCTAGTTACACCCCTCTTTCATATATATCTTCATTTGATAAAATTGTACCACTCCATTGCACTTAGGGGCGAAGCAATAATTTCGAAGTAGGGGGTTGAATTATTAAAAAAAATATTTTATTTATATAAATATATTTTAAATAAATAATCATTAAAAAGTCAATTATATATTTAATAAATATGCTAACTATCTAAACTTTTATCACTTCATATTTTTTTATAAAAAAAATACAATTGGCCTCTATCTAATTTAAATAAATAATGATTAAAAAAATAATTATATATTTTTGAATGGTAAGAAACGCACACACCCACATATGAGCCCCATGTGTCTCTAACCCCTAACTTTCTCTTTTGGGGAGGAAATGTGATACCATCAGACTACAAGACCTTTGGTTCTTCTATTGAATCTTAACTAAAAATCTAAATAGTTTTATTTCTAATATTGATAAGCAAGTAATCTCATGTCTTCCCTCTTATAATGAATTTGTATTTTGACAAGTTTTATCATAAAACAAATATCATTTTTGAAAATTCCAAGTACTAATTTGATTAGCTCCGATCCTCTACAAATCTCAAGTTCATCTATAATTATCAAAATAATAATTTTAATAACTTGAACAAATTGATATTTACCATAATCAATATTCTTTAATTAGAAAATGTTAAACATCTGAAAGTTAATTTCATAATATAATCATCAATAATATGCGTGAATATATGATCCGACGTGTGTCCAAAATATAAAAACAAAAATAAAGAAACAAAATAAAAAAGTATGACTTTGATAAATAAAGATTAAAGTGATGTTAAAATTATAATTTAATTCATTAACAAGATTAGAATGAAAGTAAATTAATAACAAAAATCTTACTATATCTTAATTTGTGATATAATCTTAGCTTTTTTTCTTTATTAGAGTTACCAAAATACATACATAATATTTATTTTTTTACTTGGTAAATTATTGGGCTAATTAGTTTATTGGGCCTTGTAAATTTTGTTTGGAGGGGCCAATTACACTTAAAATTATTTTTATCCTTGAATACATGCATACATACATTGGTAATAGAAAAACACCAAAAAATTTGCCCCCCTCAAGATAAACAGCAGGTGTGATTGATCGGGGACTGTAGATTGTGCAGTGATATGGTATCATATCCCTAAACCCACAAAAAAAAAAAAAAAACAGAAATTTGTGATTAGTGGGAACCCCAAATACCCAACCAGTGGAATACCTGTACATAAAGTTGATTTAATAATTTATGGTTGTCCAAAACTTGAATTAGATAAATCTGTAAGCAATATTATATGGGTAATTTATACAAAATTTCCAGAGATTTCAGGATTTAATCACCAAACTCACTGATATTTCATATTTTAATTAAATACTCTCTCAAGTCAATTTTTATGTCCAAATAACTTAAATGTTACTCACATAAATTATAATTTCACCCCTCTGTTTTGGATAATTATACTTTCCCCCTCTATAAAACAATATATAAAAATTCAAATAAAATATTTAAAATTTGAAAATATATATATATAATTCGAATCAAATATATAAATTTTGAAATATATATATATAATTAATAAAATATATATTAAATTTGGAAAAAATATACAAAATTTGAAAAAATATATAAATTTTGAAATATATATATAATTCAAAACAAATACATAAAATTTTAATATATATATATATAATTATAAAAACTATATAAAATTTGGAAAATATGTATAAATTCAAAAATATATATATATAATTCGAAACAAATATATAAAATTCAAAAAATATATATAAAATTCGAAAAATATATATATTAAAGTTCAAATATATATATAAAATATATAAAATTTGAAATATATATAAAATTCGAAAAACATATATAAATTTACCCCCATAAAAAATAGAAAGGAAAGAAAATAAAATGATGATGCTAGTATCCAAGAAGAAACAAAGAATCAGCCCACCATCTTATCATATCTCACTTCTTCTTGTCCAATTTTTGCACATTTACCTCTTTTTTCTTTAATTTTTTGTCTATTTAAAACAATACAATCAAAAATAAATATTTAAGTACACAACATGACATGGATCCCCATTCAACCTCACATGTCTGGTCTAAACCATACACCCTGTCATGTGTCACTCACGTGGTGACATAAAAAAAAATCATTTTTTGAAATATATATATTTTTCAAATTTTATATATTTGTTTTGAATTTTATATATATTTTAAATTTATATATATTTTCAAAATTTAATGTTTTTTTAATTATATATATATATATTTAAAATTTAATATATTATTTATGAATTATATATATATTTTTAGAATTATATATATATATTTTTCAATTTATATATATTTTTGAATTATATATATATATATTTTTCAAATTTTATATATTTGTTTTGAATTATATATATTTTTTAAAATTTATATATTTCGAATTTTATTTTATTTTTTTCAAATTTTAATGTACTGTTTATGCATTTTATATATATATTTCAAAATTTATATATTTGTTTCAAATTTAAATATATATTTTGAATTATATATATATTTTTTATTATAGATGGGAGATAGTGTAATTATCCAAATAAGGGGGGAATGTAATATGTGCAAACAAGAGGGATGAAACGGTAATTTATGTAAGAAATATTTAAGTTATTTTCACATGAAAATTGACTGGAGGTGAATATTTAATTAAAATTTAAAATATTAGGGGATTTATGGTGATTAAATCCTGAAAGCTCATTCGTTTTGCTTAAATAACCAATATTATATATTGTTTTATGTGTATAGTTAGAGTAGGTTTTGTGCACTTGAATAATGTTGGTGTGTGTTAGGTATAAGTGACAGGACATTGATGGATCTTAATTGAAGCAGTCAGCTTCCATGGGACAGGGAGGGAGCTCAAGTATGACAGTCCAGATGAACCAAATCCCATACATGTGCTCACTCTCTCTCTCTCTCTCTCTCTTTCCAATCCAACCATTCCTTAGGTTCATTCATTTTTGTTTCTATTGAGATATCGATTTTTCCTTAAAGGTTTTTTTTTTTCGAATGAGAAAAAAAAATAAAAAAATATATATATATACTAATTTGACTAAACAAAAAATCTATGTAAATATTTTGTCATACAACACTATGAAAATTCACATCACAATAACAAACACCAATTTGACAAATGATAGCAACTCCAAAGAGAAACTACTAAAGTCATAAACAATACTAGTTACATTACGTATTAGATGGTATGAATATAATTAAATTGTATAATTTTTCCCTCTCAAAAACAGAGGAGAAAGTATGCTACATACGGTTTAATGCAGTATAGTTAAAGATGTGTGTTTCGCTAGCCATTTTTACAACATCCATCATAATAATTTCTATGGGTAGTAAAACATTAAACTTCCTGTTGGACCGGACGTGGAATGGTTGGCTTTGATTCTTCCCGTCTGAAAAGATTGTGACTTTAACAAAATTGTTTGGGGTCTTACAGTTCATTCGTTATTTTCAGGTTTTTTTGTTGCATTCACTTACAATAACAACCCATGTCCACGGACGGAGCCAAAGCCAGGCTAGGGGGCCATGCCCCTCCCAAATTGCAAAAAAATTCTTTTCATATCCTAGAAAAATATATATTTTATAGATAAAGTTATAAGAAAATGCATATGGATCCTCCCAAAAATTTAAAAACTTCTTTCTGTATCCCAAAAATATATATTTTATAGATAAATGTACAAAAAATTGCATATGACCCCTCAATTTTTTTTCAAAATTTTCTTTCATAACCCAAAATGATATATATATATATGTATATATTTTATAAATATTGAATATGGCCCCTACCAAATTATTTCTGGCTCCACCCGTGCCGGTGTCGGTATCGGATGAAGAGCAGGGGTTGAGGGGAGACTGATCTCCTAGTTGTGCTAGTGCGAAACTAGAAAGTCAATTATTGTAACTTACATTAGAATTGAACCAATTTTAGTGACGCCAAAAATATTATCTTCACCATCAAAAAATCATGAAACACGAATGTGGTTTCAAATCAAATATTATAAAAAAAAAGAAAAAGAAGAAGATAAACAGACTAATAAACTTATCAATTAACTCAAATGGGTAGACCAGATAGAAAAAGACTTGGCAATTGTTGCTATATTTAAAACTAAAAAACTAAAATTACAAGAATCATAACCGTAAAATAATCCTATTGAAGTTTGATATGCTACCTAAGAATCCAATAAAAAATTTATGCAGTGGTAGATGTGTCTCAATATTTATCTAAACACACACATAAATGAACAAATAGACAAATAAAGAAAAATATTGTCTCTTCATTAAAAAATAAAAAAATGGAAATAGAGAAGCAGATATGTATTAGAGAAGCACATAAATTAATTGTTTGCCCTTTTTCCTTTGCTAGTACAAGGTTGGACTTTTCTTACTGGGCCCTAAGCATCCATTTTTCTAACTTGCATGTCTGTATCATGAATTATTTAGGCTTTTAATCGGATCTGATGGGGTGTGGGCCAATCCAATAAAAATAGGGTAAATTACTTTCACTTTTTGAGATTTTGCATAATTATTCTTAAATTAAAATTTATATAAATTTAGCTTGACAATTCCTGTTAAATTAATATTAAATTAATTTTTTGAGTATTTATTAAAGTACCTATAACTTAAGTACTTTAAACTTAAGTAATTTATATTTTAGATGTCTAATAATATCATCATATTATTTAAAATATTAAAATACCCTCGATTTGAGATCACCCAAAATATTCTTATCACTTCTCAAGTAAGTTGGTGAATTTATTTCAATATTTTTGTCAATTTTGATATTTTTATTCTTCTTTAATTATAATTACTTAGTGTAATGGTTAAAATAATTCATGGCCCAACCGAGATGGGCCATAGGACGGATGGGCCGACGACTGATGGGCCAAAGACCGATGGGCCGTAGTTATATGGGCTGCAGACAAATGGGCTAAGGAAATAATGAGACTAAAGAAAGTTTTAGAAGATGAGTGACCCCCAAGACAAGAAGTAGTCCAGTTATGGAATAAAGAGTCCAAAAAGGGTTAGAGTTTATCAAATCCTTTGATTTAGGGGATTGATAAACCTGGGTACATGGGCTTGGCCCATTTATCACAATTGTGTATAAATAGAGGACTTTGATTAATAGAAAGGAGCCAATTTTTTTATCCCAATTTCTATTGTGTAACTTTTCTGCATTTACACAATTGGCGCCGTCTGTGGGAAGACTTATTATTGAAATTCTTTTTTCAATAAGTTTCTCACCCTCTGCAAAAGAGCTAAGATTTGTGCCATCAATGGTGATTACACATTCACAGCAGACCGATTTACTTCCAAACGGAGGCCAACAACTAAAAGATCCAATAAGACGAGCCCTAGAGGAGAGGACTGCCGAGTTAGAAAGGCAGAACGCTGAACTGGCGGCAAAATTGGCTCAACTGCAGAACCCACAGGAGGACCATGACGATGAGCAGTCCGGCTAGTGTGAACGATCTGTAGGCCGCCAGACAGACATGGATGACCCACCCGCTAGAGCCCACAACGATCGTGAGGAACATGCAGAGTCATCCCTGCAGGTTCTTGGGGTACATAACCCCGAGGAGGTCCTGACCATGAAAAAACTAGAGGAAATCATGTTCAGATTCCAACGGAACGTGTTTAGGGATCTGAAGATACAGACCCCAATCGATCTGGCATCCGAGGCATCCATAGACGCCGTTCAGACACCATTCACCGTCTCGATCACCAACGTTCCCTATCCGGAAATGTTCAGATTACCGAAGTTTACCCTGTTCGATGGTACAAAAGATCCAACATAACACATCTACCACGTTCATACCAAGATGAATGTTTACAACGAAAATGAGGCCCTGCTCTGCAAAGTTTTCCCCACCAGCCAGACCGAAGCAGCCCTCTTATGGTTCAGAAAGCAACCACCCCGATCGATCGGTAGCTGGCTCAAACTCTGCGAATTATTTATTGCCCAGTACTTCGGCAATAAAAGGCAGAAGAAGACTATCTCCAGTCTGTTCACCATGATCCAAGAGAAGGGCGAATCCCTGAAAAGTTTTGTCTCACGGTTCAATGTGGAGATGTCTTCGATTGACAACTGCGATCAGCATTCAGCTGTCGAAGCCTTCAGAATGGCCCTGATCCCTGGATCCAAGTTCCATCAGTCCCTAGTCAAGAGGCCACCAGCCGATATTGGAGAGCTCAACTCTAGGGCACAGGGGCACCTCCGAATAGAAGAGGAGTTGGCCATACGACAAAGAAGGACCGCCTTTGCAACAGTAGAGGCCAGAGCATCCGAAACTTCCAGGGTAAAAGATCGAGCACCAGACCGGAAGAGACCAAGCGCTCCTCCTACTCCTTCCCCAGTCCTAGAGAAACGACCAAGGTTTGAGGAGAAGGTCACCCCCTTAAAAGTGACCTTGGCAAAGCTGTACTAGGAGACAAAGGGCAAATGAATCTACCGATCACCACCCCTCATCAGACAGCCGATAGACCAAAGGGATATGTCGAGGCACTGTGCCTTCCATGGCGAATACGGGCACCACGCTAACGAGTTCAGAACCCTCAGGAGACAGATGGAAGCCATGATTGCAAAAGGAGAACTGACCGAGTATGTTGCCAAGGAAGGAGCCCAATCAGATCAAGCGTCGCATGTTCCTACCAAGGGAGCTATGGGACAACCCGTGCGGGTCATTCATATGGTCCATGGAGGGCCCAGTCGATCAGAAGCGGAAGAAACCTGTAGATCACAGATGCGGCAAGCCCAGAAGTTGCGAAAGGTTGGTGAGGTCACCGAATTCCTAAGCCCGAAAGAGGATGCCCGGATTATTTTCACCTCTACAGATATGCGGAATATTCAGACACCTCATGACGACCCCCTGGTTATCTCCCTCATGGTCTCCAACTGCTTGATCAAGAGGGTAATGGTCGATCCAGGAAGCAGTACCAACATTATCACCAAGTGGGCCTTTGAGAAATTGGAAATCAACCCCCAGGAAATAGTCCCCTCCAAAAGCCTGATAGCAGGATTCGATGGAAGAAGAGTGGAACCAGTGGGGGAAATCCAGCTACTAGTAACGGCAGCGAGGCGCACACTCCAAGAGACTTTCGTGGTGGTGGATGTCAAACCTTCCTACAACCTCTTCATGGGAAGGGGATGGATCCATCGTATGCACGGAGTCCCTTCTACCATGCATCAGGTCATGCAGTGTATTGACCCGAACGGAGTTGACGTAATCGACATCAGGGGCGATCAGATAGCAGCAAAGGAATGTTATGCAGTCACTATGAAAAGTCTAAAAAGAAAGACGGAACCGGAACAAGGGTCACAGTCTAAGACATCACCTGATGCCAAATAGCAATTACATGAGGGTGGTTCAGGGTCACCGGTAGCAGTCGAACCACTACTGGAAGTTCAAATTTATCCCGATCGCCCCGAAAGGTTTACCTATGTTGGTTCAGGCCTCAGCGCACAAGAAAAAGAGGAAATGGAGTCCCTTCTCCGATCCAATGCTGACATATTTGCGTGGAACCATATGGACATGACCAGTATTGATCCATCAGTAGCCCTGCATTCTCTCAATGTGGATCCCATCGCAAAGCCCGTTAAACTGAAACAGAGACGAATGGGGGCCCATCGAAACCAGATCATAGCTGAAGAAGTCGATCAGCTTCTGCAAGCAGGATTCATAAAAGAAATCCAGTATCCTTCCTGGTTGGCGAACGTGGTGGTGGTCCAGAAGAAAAACGGCAAGTGGAGGGTATGTGTTGACTTCACTGATCTGAATAAAGCATGCCCAAAAGACTGTTTCCCTTTACCAAAGATCGATCAGATGGTAGATGCCACTGCAGGATTCGAACGCCTGAGCTTTTTAAACGCGTACTCTGGATATAACCAGATCCGAATGAATCCGGAGGACCAGGAAAAGACTGCATTCATCACTGAGTCAGGTATATTTTGTTACACAGTTATGCCTTTCGAACTAAAGAATGCAGGTGCCACCTACCAGAGGTTGGTCAGAAGGGTGTTCCAAGGTATGATGGGATCCACCATCGAAGCCTACATCGATGATACAGTGGTCAAAAGCAAGATGAAAGGAGACCATCTAACCGATCTACAGCAGGTGTTCAACACCCTCCGGAAGTACAATATGAAGCTCAACCCGGCCAAATGTTCTTTCGGAGTATCCTCAGGCCAGTTTTTGGGACACATAGTTGATCGGACGGGAATACAAGCTAGCCCTGCGCAAGTTAAAGCTCTCATAAAGACAGCGGAACCAAAGTCCCGGAAGGAGATCCAGGTACTATCCGGAAGAATAACGGCCCTCAGTCGTTTCATCTCTCGGTTAATCGATCGGTGTAGGCCTTTCTTTCAAGCGATAAAGGCGGCGCAAGGAGAAGTCTGGGGGCCAGAGCAAGCGGAGGCCCTGAACAAACTCAAAAGTTACATGGCGAAGCCCCCGATTCTGACAACCCCTGAAGCCGATGAGTCGTTGCACCTATATCTGGCCATTTCAGCAACATCTACCAGCGCCGCTCTGGTCAAGGAGGGCAAAGGGTACCAGACACCAGTCTTTTACACCAGCAAAGCCCTTGCTGATGCGGAAACCCGTTATTCAAAGCAGGAGAAGTTGGTACTATCACTAATCAACGCTAAACGACGGCTTCGGCACTATTTTGAAGCACACCCGATCATAGTTCCTACTGTAACTCCGATCAGATCCATAATGGCGAAGCCAGAGTTATCCGGGAGAGTATCAAAATGGGCAATTGAACTTGGGATTTTTGACATAACCTATGTCCCCCGAACGGCCATCAAAAGGCAGGCGGTAGCTGACTTCTTGATAGAAACCGAAGTGGCAGACTCCGTAGAATAATGTGAGCCCAAATTATGGGTCGTATTCGTGGATGGATCATCAAACATCAACGGAGCAGGGATCGGAGTAGTACTCGTAACACCAGATGGTACTAAAATTCAGCAACCCGTTCGATTGGAATTTTCAGCCTCTAACAATGAAGCCGAGTACGAGGCCCTTCTTGCAGTAATTCAGTTGGCCCGAAGCCTTCAAGTGCAGAAAACAGAGGTTCGAAGTGATTCCCAACTAGTCGTACGACAGTTAAAAGGGGAGTATGAAACCCGAGAGCCGAAGATGAAAGCATACAAGAATCTGGTTCTAAGAGAGGCTGAAATGTTCCAGCAAATCAACTTTGAGCAGATTCCCAGAGGAGATAACTCCGTAGCAGATCATCTGGCTAACCAAGCCTCCGCGGCGGGAGAAGGTATGACTCACACTGTACCAATAGACTTCGTCGTTCGATCCAGCTTGGAACCCCTCGAAGAAGTAATGGTTATCCCATGGGAACCAAGTTGGATGGATCCGATAGTAGATTATCTGAGATTTGGTACATTGCCTGAATCAAAATCAGAAGCCCAGAAGATAAGAATGAAGGCAGCCAGGTATGCCCTATACAACGGCCAGCTATACCGAAAGTCTTTTTCCGGACCATACTTGAGATGTCTCACCCCATCCGAGGCATCGGCAATCATGGAAGAAATTCATGCAGGAGTTTGTGGCAATCACTCCGAGGGAAGGTCCCTAGCTCATAAAGTCCTCACCCAGGGGTACTTCTGGCCCTACCTGGCAAGGGACGCTGAAATTTACGTCAGACATTGCAAAAAATATCAGTTTCATGGAGAGGCCATCCATCCACCGCCGGAGTTCTTAAACCCAACTATTGTTCCTCACCCCTTTGCCCGATGGGGTATGGATATTGTGGGTCCTCTCTCGCAAGCAATACGATGTACCACACATGTTCTCCTGGCTACCGATTATTTTACCAAATGGGTGGAAGCAGAGGCATACCCCACCATAACAGGAAGCCATGTTATAAAATTCATCTGGAGCCACATCATCTGTAGATTCGGTCTACCCCGAACCATAATGATGGACAATGGCACCAACCTGGACAACAGAAGGGTTCAAGCATTCTTAGCAAAGCATGGGATCAATCAAAACACTTCTTCCGTCGGCTATCCACAGGGAAATGGGCAAGCCGAAAGGATGAATAGAACCATTTTTGACACACTGAGAAAAAAACTTGAAGACGCAAAAGGGGCATGGTTGGAGAAATTGCCTGAGGTGTTGTGGTCCTATCGGACTACTCCAAACAACCAACTGGAGAAACCCCTTTCACCATGGCTTATGGGGCCGAAACAGTTATCCTGACCGAGCTAAATGTACCTACTTTAAGGAGTCAAGCATGGGAAGAAGGTCCAAACAATCAGCACCTAGCCCATGATCTGGACCTCCTGGAAGAGAGAAGGGAAGCCGCCGGGATAAGACTAGCTGCCTATCAGCACCAAGTCAGGGCACGATTCAATCAGAAAGTCAAAATAAGAGAGTTCCAAGTGGGCGATATGGTGCTCAGACGGAAGATTGGGATTGTAGGCAAGTTACGAGAGACATGAGAAGGACCTTACACAGTGGTTGAGGTCATCGGACGCGGTGCTTATCGGGTTCGGAAGAATGAAACAGGTCGCCTCGAGTCCAACTCTCAGAATGCTTATCGGTTAAAGAGGTATTATCCTTAGATAGTTACTTTTCTTGTTGAGAAATAAAATTGTGTCTTACTATGACACCCTTGTTACGAAACATCTGTGCCCGATACCGGCACCTCTGCTTCATGATTTTCAAGTTCATCTCAATAAAGATAGATTCTATTTTTATACAAGTGTTTCGTGTTTATTAAAATTTTCCTAAGTGTTTAAGTTCAAACCTGATTTGAACTAACCAGAGGAAGAAATCAAGCCTCAGGGTCCAAATGCCCGAAGGCTTCATGTTTGTTAAAATTTTCCTAAGTGTTTGAGTTCAAACCTGATTTGAACTAACCAGAGGATAAAATCAAGCCTCAGGGGCCAAATGCCCGAAGGCTTCATGTTTATTAAAAATTTTCCTAAGTGTTTGAGTTCAAACCTGATTTGAACTAACCAGAGGATGAAATCAAGCCTCAGGGGCCAAATGCCTGAAGGCTTCATGTTTATTAAAATTTTTCCTAAGTGTTTGAGTTCAAACCTGATTTGAACTAACTAGAGGATAAAATCAAGCCTCAGGGGCCAAATGCCCGAAGGCTTCATGTTTATTAAAATTTTTCCTAAGTGTTTGAGTTCAAACCTGATTTGAACTAAACAGAGGATGAAATCAAGCCTCAGGGGCCAAGTGCCCGAAGGCTTCATGTTTATTAAATTTTTTCCTAAGTGTCTGAGTTCAAACCTGATTTGAACTGACCAGAATATGAAATCAAGCCTCAGGGGCCAAATGCCCGAAGGCTTCATGTTTATTAAAATTTTCCCAAGTGTTTGAGTTCAAACTAGATTTGAAATAACCAGAGGATGAAATCAAGCCTCAAGGGCCAAATGCCCGAAGGCTTCATATTTATTAAAACATTCCTAACTGTTTGAATTCAAACCTGATTTGAACTAATCGGAGGGTAGATAGCCTCAGGGGCCAGATGGCTGAAGGCTCGATTGATTCATAAAAAGCTAAGTGCAAACGCTAAAAACCAACACAAGAGAAGAATAAATGCTGGAAAGGGGGAAAAATTCTTGTTCATTGATAAAGAAAGGAGTTACAAGAAATTAGCCCTTTGAGGGGAACAAAGACATACAAAATTGCCTATACTATTGATCAGGAGGATGGTATTCTTCCCCCTTTAGGATGGAAGCAAAACGCTTCTCGTTCTCAGAGGAATGAGGGTTTGCATAAGGCACTGGCACTCCCATATGGGCGTCGAATTCCTCTGCGGTCTTAAATTCCCGTGATTCTAGAGGGATATGCTCCATTTCATGCCTCCGCCGCCAGGCCCTGGCCGCTCGGATGTCACAGATAACACTGTATCTTTTATACATGTCAAGCCCTCCCAGACGGCAAACTTCTACTTTTTCCCACTCAAGGGACAGAAGCCTTTCTGATTCTGCCAAGAGTCTATCAGACTCAGCTTTTTCAGCTGCCATCTTCTTGGTGGCTTCCCTCATTTTTTCCAGCTCGGCAGCCAGAACCAGCTTTTCGGCAATCAGTGTTTGCTTCTCCGCTTCACCGGTTTCCAGAAGAGTCTTCTGTTAAAAAATGGTCTGGCGGAGACCATCCGCCTCCTTGACCAGAGAAACCCGGTGGATATCATTCTGCTTTATTTGGGCCTTCATACCGGCCATTTCTTTGACATCAGTCTCAAGGAGGCTGTTGTAGGCCTGAACGCCGTAGAGAAGCTGCACGGTAAAGAAAGGATTATTACACGAAAAAGCGATCAAACAAGTAAAACTAAAAGCATAAGGTTAAACAAAGTCTTTACCTCCATAACCATGATTGAAGTCCTCTTAGCCAGATCAGTTCTGGTGATTTTGGTATGTGCCACCCTATCAGCTGGTGTCCAAATCCCTTTGGCCATAGCCCGAAGAGCTTCGGGATGATTAAGGGTGATTTGATCCACACAGACTGGAGTCCCATCTGGCAGCAGAAGTTTAGGCTCCCAAGGAATCAAGGCTTGGGATGATTCAGGGACAGCAGGAGCTTTGCTTGAAGAAGTATTTTCAACTTGTGTCCTGGCCCTTTTCGTACCCACCCCACCAGTTGTGCTAGATCGGGTCCTCACAGTTGGAGCACTGACAGGAGGCGGAGGTGGAGCCGATGGGTTTTGTGCTGGTGGCACTGCTGGGCTCTGCGCAGGGGGAGGTACCGAAGTTGAAGGCGGTGCTGTTAACAATGGCACATCGTCAACAAGGGTAATCCCTTCGGGAACTTGAGGGATTCTGGCGGACATAGGTTTGTCAGGCAAGTCCATCCTGTCAACACCAACGCCCAAATTAGAAATTGACTCTAAATTCTCCAAAGTCAACAAGTTAGTTGCAGATCGGGCTTTGCCCGAGATATGGGTTTTCAAGAGGCTTATGCATTGTTTTATGAAAGTAAGGGGGAGGTCTCTATCTTCGTAACCCATGAATTTATAGGCATAGTCTCCCCGATGAAGATTGCAATGCTCGCAAAGACAGGAGACTTTATGAAGAGGACGATAGATGGGCAGACGAATGGCTCCGAAGACTCTAGGGATCGGGAATAGGGTAAGACCAGTTGCCACTCACTACTACCATTCGTTCTTTCCATCCCTTATCCGATTTTTCGGTATCGGTACATATACTACGACCTTGAAAGGGGAAAAGGTTGTACCTACCCTTACTCGCTCGGGCATTCTAGAAGAAGTAGCAAAGGAGTAGGTCAGCCAAACCTAAGTTGAGGTCTAAATCCCTGTTGTACAACAAAAGCATAGACATGATCCTAAGGCTGTTCGGGTTCAGCTGAAAGGGATGCACGCCTAACATAAAGAACACGTAGTGGAAAAAAGGGTGAAGGGGGAACCTAAGAACCCTAAGATGGGATGCCGATAGCAGAATACTACCTGGAGCTAGTCCCTGACTCTGGGTGAAGTCAAGATAACCTGGGTAAGGGAACACGTCAACATCCTTGGGACTTGTGTCTTAGCCCGAAGGTGTTTAACATCCACTTCAGGTCGTACTCTCTTAAGTGGGGCCACTACAAAAGGTTCAGAGGGTTTGGGATTCACAGGTTCGGTTGCTGATGAACCCGGAAGGTCAGTACTTTGAGGAGTTGTTTTGGTTTTTTTACGGGCAGACTGGGGGCTGTCACTACTTGTAGGATCAGTGCCTGAAGTGGAGGACAAGACAACTTCCTCTACCGATCGGGTATCATCACTATCAGACATAATGATAAAGAAAGGTAGAAGAAACAGAAGGGGGTAAAGATGAAAATTAAAAGAAAGGAGAAGGAAAGACCGGTCGACTTACTCAGATTGGTGAACAAAGAGTCACAGAAGATTCGGGTAACAACAAATTTCTGTCCTATTAAATAGATCTGTGACGACCGTCGGGAATGATTGCGGTAAGAACAAAGAAATAAAAACCCAGTAATGAAAAGCTAAGGAAGAAAAGAGACGGGAAGAGAGAGCTTACGAAGTATGAAATGAGATGGGAAATGAAGAAGTATAGGTTTTTATAGAAAGAGAGAAGGAAACCAAAAGGCTGCACGAAGTCTGAAGGACACGCCAGAGCCGTCATGGTGCGAGATTTAAGGAGGTGATGGCCGTACGTTTCGAAATGCCATTAAATAGATAATGATGGCATGACAACTCACTGTTTTAATTCCCCATAAAAGTTATTACTGTATATATACATATGTATTTACATTTATGAGGTCATGGGCTTTAGAAAGGATATCAAGCCCATAACCTCAGGGGCCTGTGTAATGGTTAAAATAATTCATGGCCCAACCGAGATGGGCCATAGGACGGATTGGCCGATGACTGATGGGCCAAAGACCGATGGGCCGTAGGCATATGGGCTGCAGACAAATGGGCTAAGGAAATAATGAGATTAAAGAAAGTTCTAGAAGATGAATGACCCCAAGACAAGGAGTAGTCCAGTTATGGAATAAAGAGTCCAAAAAGGGTTAGAGTTTATCAAATCCCTTGATTTAGGGGATTGATAAACCTGGGTACATGGGCTTAGCCCATTTATCACAATTGTGTATAAATAGAGGACTTTGATTAATGAGAAATGAGCCAATTTTTTATCCCAATTTCTATTGTGTAACTTTTCTGCATTTATACTTAGTTAGGGACATTTTAGTATATGCAAAAGAAAATTAGTTTAACATTAATCTGATAGGGGATGACATAGTAAATTTATACAAAAGTTAATTTGAGAGTAATTATGTAAAACTTAAGGGGAGATCAGAGTAATTTTCATAAAGTGAAATAACCATAGTAGCAAAAAGGATCCAAACAGTGAAAAAGGTGGGCCCATGGGTCTCCCTCACATGAATGCATTCAGGGCCACTAGCCCACTATTTTTTCCAACCTGTAAGGCACGAGCTCTCACTTCAAATTTAATTCAGCTAAACTAACTTTCTGACCTGGTTGCACCAGAGAAAAGCTCGTGAAAAGAAAGGATAACCTGATCTGTAATATTTAATTTAATAATTAATTCTCATTCTGTTTATTTTGCGTCTCTATATTATTTAATTTCATCATTATGTCCCTCCCCTTATATTTTGAATCAAAATACCTAAATTATCATCAATAGTATATGAGAGTTTAATGAAAACAACCATTTCAAAAAATTATTTTTTCAAAAATTAATTATATTTTTCATAAAAACTATAAATTTCAAAAATATAAATATATATTTCTGAAAAAAAATATTTTTCGAAAACAATATATATTTCGGAAAAAATATATATATTTCATAAAATATATATATTTCGGAAAATATATATATTGGAAAATGATATATATTTCGGAATATATATATAATTCGTCAAAAATATGTATTTTCCAAATTATTTTCAAAAAATATGATTTTTTTGCGAAAAATATATATTATGTTCCAAAATAAGAAATTTTTCTGAAAAAATATTTTTTTTTGTGAAATATATATTATTTTTCAAAATATGAATTTTTTTTTGAAAAATAATTTTTTTTTGTTTGAAAAAATATACATTATTTTCCAAAATATAAAAAATATACATTTCAGAAAAAAATATATTATTTTCGGAAAAATAATATATATTTTTAGCAAAAACATTATTTTTCGGAAAAAATCATATTTTGGAACATAATATATAATTTTCGTAAAAACATTATTTTTCGGAAAAAATTCATATTTTTTTAAAACAATTCGGAAAATATATATTATTGACTAATTATATATATATTCCGAAATATATATCATTTTCCAATTTATATATTTCCCGAAATATATATTTTTTATATTTTGGAAAATAATATATATTTTTTGCAAAAAAAATATTTTTCGGAAAAAATCATATTTTGGAAAATAATATATATTTTTCACAAAAAAAATATTTTTCAGAAAAAAATCAAAATTTGAAACATAATATATATTTTTCGAAAAAAAATATTTTTCAAAAAAAAATTATATTTTTTTAAAACAATTTGAAAAATATATATTTTTGACGAATTATATATATATTCCGAAATATATATCATTTTCCTATATATATATATATATTTCCCGAAATATATATTGTTTTCGAAAAATATTTTTTTTCCGAAATATATATATATTTGAAATTTATAATTTTTACGAAAAATATAATTAATTTTCAAAAAATAAATTTTTTTAAAGGGTTGATTTCACTAAACTCTCCTATAATATTGAGGGTAATTTATGTATTTTGACTCAAAATATGAGAGGAGGGGGCATAGTGATAAAATTGAATAGTATGAAAATTTTGTGAAATTAACCTTAATCTGAATAACCGATGATATCATAAGTCATTGTCTATGTTTTGCGCTTCAATTTCGATTGTGATCGCAATAACAATATAATATATTCGAATAATATTTAAAACAAGTTGAGTATCATTATTATATAATAATATTGACATATTTTAAAAATATTAGGAATCGATGGATATGAACTAAACTCTTATACAACTAACCAATATGAATGTGAACTCATCACCATCACCATCCCTTTCGTCTTCTTATTTAAAAACTTATTTACTGTATCAAACTAATGAATAAAAAGTCTGTCAGTTAAAAGAAATAGATCTAATATTTTTTTTCAGGTATTTTTTCTCAGATGTCAATTTTAAACTGTTTATAAAATTCAAAATTGATGTTCCCAGATACCTACAAAATTCGAGGATTTTCTTTTTTGTTTGTAATGGTGCATTTGGGGCATTTTCGTTTTTGTTCTTGTTTTTTTCACTGTTCACGGGAACAAAAACGCGTTTGGGAGTCTTTGATGGTTTTTGTTTTCTTGAACAGTAAAAAAACGTTTTCTCACCATTAGTTCAAATTTTGAAAACACCAAAATGGTGTTTTTTTGTTTTCGGCACTGTTTGTTCTCAGCTAAAAAAAATTTAATTGTTGCAGATTCCCTAACCGCCATCTTCAATCTCCAAACTTTAACCTCTATCTTCATCCTCCAAACCCTAACCCCCACCACCACTGCAAATCGATATCACCACGAACCCCCACCACTGCAAATTGACACCAACACCAACACAAACTCTTACATCTGCAACTTGACACCCCCAATCGAATTGGGGTGATGTTGTCACGCCCCAAATTCCTAGGACTCCGAAACCCGAGCCTAAGAGCTAAGGGAGTGATTGCGGAAGTAAAAAGAAATGAGAACCAACGAAATTCAATCATCAAATACCCACGAAAGGGTAAAATGATCTGATACCACGCTGTCACGCCCCTAAGATTCCCGAAACTCAAATCTAGAGAATCAGCGAATCTCCAAGGGATGACGCTAGTCAAGCGACTACTAGAGTCAACAACAACAAAGAGACACATGGAATAACAATAAAAATATACTCCATGTCAAGTAGAATGCTAGAAACTCACTAGCATCCTCCAATACTAACTGACACGCTCCTAAATTCCTAAGACTCCCGAACAGGGACATTCGAAGAATCCAGGATGTAATCCTTAATACAAATGACCAACTAAGACATCATTAACTAAGAAAACACATGGGTTAATGATAGAAATGGTATATCCCATACCCAAATGACTAATAAAACTAAGCAGCGGAATCTAACGAAAATCCGGCAAAATTCCATTTATAAATGGAACATCCGGACAACCAAACACAACACAATAACCTGCCCAAAGCAATTCAATAATCACAATGGCTTCCAAGCCCCACATTCATCAATCCTACTAGGGCCGAGGTAGTGGAAAGAAACCAAAACCCCTCCAAACCCTCTAACATCGACATAGCCACAAATGCTCGAATAAGAATACAGAAAAGCGTCTAGCTGTACAGAATAGATACAATACATCCTGAAAGAATAAATACAGGAAATAAAGATACATCAACAGGGATAGGCCAACAGACTGGCTCCCAAAAGAAATACATGGCAAACCCATAACAAATGGGTAAGGAAAACTGAAAGCAGATACCTATCGTCCCCAAACCCAGTTATGCCGCAACCGTAACCGCATCACCCAAAACCTGTAACAAGGAAACAAAAGAAAGCTGTCGTTGCACTGCATCCTGCTCATAGCCGTATATTTCCTGCAACCTGGCGTGGGAATACCAGGGGGCAAATGAAATACCCCTGTGAGCAAATAAGCTCAGTGGGAAAGGATACTCTAACTACCACATCTTCTAATAGTTTAGGTAATACTAAACCACCCAGTGAGATACATAGCTCACAACATAACCCAGCCACGAAAACCCAAGGTACGTGCTCATATACTACCGTACGTAAGTATATAGGGGACATATATATATATATATATATATATATATATATATATAAATACACAACATGAGCCTATAGGAAATGACTAAGACTCGTACTCCACGTATCAACACCGGTAGTCTATACTACTCTCACCAACGTACACTAGGTACACGACACTCATGTCCAATCTCACAATCATCCGGCGCTCACAACGCTAACCAGAAAATCTAAACAGAGGGAATCACACTCACCTCTAATATCCACAGGAATCAAATACGTCACTAGCACCAAGGAATACTCATAACTCACTCCCCTAGAACATAGGAGGAAAAACATTCACGTCCTTGCGTACTAACATAATCATCATCTATATATATATATATATATATATATGTATAATATATATATATAACAAACCTCATCCCATTAGTAAGGAAAATCTACCTCTCAAGGGCTAGATCACCTAAATCATATCACCATACCATAATTCAAATCGACCTCATAATACTATCATCAATAGGGTCAATCACATCACTAACACTCTCACTGTAGGCGAGGAAAACCACTAAATCAAATCACTAAGAGTACACAAACTCAACTCACAAGAACAACCACCTCAGGGTCACCAAAGCAAAGCGAAGGAAAAGACTTTCCAATGCTTAACCAATAGATAACCGAGACAACAATGTCAAGGTAAAGAACACCACAAGTGTTTAGTGAAAACACATGGACAAGGAACCCAATCCACTCGGTATCCATGCCCCTAACATGTGGAACAACTCGAATCACCTAAGTGGTGACATCAAAAACCAAAAGAAAGGAAAGGGCAACACTATATGTGTGCCCTGAACAACACCAAGCCTCATACCCGAGACTTAGAAATGATAGGAAGCAAAGGTGAAACAATGGAACACCTTTCAAAACTCTACATGATGAGATATTGAGAAAGGTCTCGAAATCTCAGAATCCCAAGAAAACTAATAAAATAGTTTTCCTTTTAAGAAACCACATAGTAAAAATGACCGTCTTGCCCCCGGTCTCCGTCAGTTGCCATTACCGGCTTTTAGAAGTTAAAAATATTTTTAAAGAAGATCCTAAGATCATTTTACAAAATACTAAAACTTTTAGTTGCTACGGGAGTAGGCGAAAACGAGTTTTTCCTTTTAAATACAAAGAGTTTAGAAAACACCGTTTCCGAAGGACAGCCAAATAAGGGTAAACACAACTCCACGGATTCCTATAATGTCCAAGATGACAAGGAAGGAAGAGTACTACATTGGGTTCACGGAACACAACTATCCGTTCCCAACCTCACGAGATCAAATGACAACACCTGGAAAAGGTTCGGCACCACGCCGTAACCTACAACTCAAGGAATGACGTGTAAGTCAAAGACATGTACTAGTATACAGAGTACAATAAAAGAAATGCTTAGAGGAATGAACTAAGCACTAGAAACAAGATTGTCAAGCTACAGTACCTCGAGTACTTAATAAAATCACTTAAACCCCCTAATATCATGAAAAGGGAGAACTAGTGGCCGATACCACGTGAATAACTAGTCTCAATCAATACCTCTTCCAATTCATTATGACTCTAATTTCACAATTGATAATTAACAGAATCAAGAAGTCATTTCCACTTAACTAGACATGTTCAATCACAACCACTTCTAATCGCACTCAAAACCTCAAAAGCACGATAAAGGATACCTCCCCCTAAGTGGGAAAGAAACATCCAGGGTCAGTAATATGCAACCAACCGAAACCACAAAACTATCACCGCCTTCTCTAAGGCCTCAGATCACAATTGATACTCAATCAATCCCTAACCTCAAATCTCTACAGATAACACATAACTAACCACAGAGGTCACTATGCCAATATACCTAATCTCCCCCAAGGGCACAAGATAAATAATCACAAGTATAAAGATACACTTTTCATTTATACTTTAACAATTTTCTCATTTAATTCATGTTTTCGCATTTATCACTTTCAACTGAGCATTTTATAAAGATATGAATTTAATTTCACAATATTCATACATAACATGCTCCAAAGTCCAACAGGCAATAATAACACATATTAAACCTGCTCCAATATCACATGTAATAATATCACGTATACATGTCAAATGAAATCACATAAATGTCATACATATTCAATGTGATTCATACACCACCCTTTGCCCACATCACGTGATTAACGAATACGCACTCCCTCCATTTACAAGGAGAAAAAGTACTGCACCGATTCTTCCCAAGTGTTTTTGACACTACACTTTCAACAAGGAAGACGGTTGCACGAGACGACCCGTGACCAAAGATCCGTATAATGGATGCACGAGACGACCCGCGACTTCGAGAATGAGACGACTCACCCTATACCCCATTCACAGCTCATTATTCTGTAGGATGGGAACACCCCCTGGCCAGTTGTTGCGACGATTCGACACAAAGACACCCCACATGATTTCACAACCCACATATACCAATACCATGATTTAACACTACATGATATTCTCAATATGCATCCAGGTCCAAATGACAATCATGCATCAATCATAAATATGTAATGCATCATATTTATGTAAATACCCACAGGGTAATATATAAATCTCAAAATCTCTTTTCATGCTTTAAAATACAATAAAGCAAGTAAATCATATGAAAACAATTTCATATACCATTCATGTTTTCAAAATATATATTTTTTTTAATTCTTTAGAAAATATTTCAAATTCCCTTATCATGCCTTTAAAATAAATTAAAGTAATTAATTCACGTATCGCAAAGGAACCTAGCACAACGTCTAAGTTTCCACGAATCTCTACTAACTCATTTAATTCTCAAGGGAAATTCTAAGTCATCTATTCCTATTCGATTCATATAGTAAATTATTTAATTACATAGAAAATAATTTAATTAATTTTCTTAAATTAATTCCTAAGTCCAATTCCGATTCTAAACGAATTATAGATATTTAAATTAACGATTTAATATATCTATATTAAATTAAATAAGGGATTTGCACCCCTAAACTACTTCAATAATGTGGAGTGAGAAATATAATTTCCCACCTGAAATACGCTTACAGAACAGCCGTTTCGGGCCCACCGTGAACAGTACCGGCACCCGAATATAATGTCCGCCGACCAAAGTCGTTCGAAAAATATTTCGAATATATCGAAATGTCCGTCTCGACAACCTATACGATATATACGAAGCCCATTAACAATAGGTTAATTAATTTGGTTAAATCTAAAATACCCCAAATGAAAATTCGAAACTTCAAACCGAATTTCCCGACAAGCCGTTTAACGAAAAATTACGAAATATTTACACGTCGTACCTGACATCGAGACGAAGCTACCCTCCGAAAATCAGCCCAAACCGAGGTTGGGAAGTCGACCGAACAAATGGTCGAAGTTTCGGCCAAACTGCACTGTTGCGCGAACTGCTACAGTGCGCATCGCCTCTGCGCGACCCAGCTGCTGCGACCCACCTCCAGCCACGTTGTCCACCGTCGCACCACCAGCGCCGCCGAGCTCCGCCATAGCCGCCGCCTCTCGCCGCTGTTGTAGCGTCGCTGCTCCCGCCCGACTCCTCTACGTGTTGCCCTCACGACCAGCCCGAGCTCTCCCTCTAGCCGGCGATCATGGTGTAGGAAGAGCTGTGGCGTCGTCGTGTGCAATAAGAGAAGAAGGAGAGGTAGTCAGACATGAAGGAGCTGTATGAGAAGGCTAGGTCGTTCGTCTCTCAACAATCAGATAGACATATATATATCTATATATATATATATTCCATATATATATTTATCTAAAACAAATATATATATCAATACCCACATATATAGATATATCCCTAAATATATCGGGAGCCTATAAATAATGTCGCGCGACCCCGAAAGTCCACGGGACGCCAAATAACTAAAATAGTCCGAAAGAAATACACCGGGTTAGGACCCCAAACGTCGGAACACTAAACTAGTCCGATCAATTACAACGTGTCGTCAACCAGTCGAAGCACTAAATATTAATTGTCGAAACGATACCATGTAGTAGATAACAATAATTCACGAAGTCGCCAAAGGGAAACCGTAAAGTCATCCAGTCGACTTTAAAAGTAAACGCGAAAAATTTACACGCGAAATAAAATGAATAATATGAACATCGTGAACGAGTGACGTCATAACCGAAATTAAATTAAATATAATTTCAGGAAAAATGAAAATAACACGGGGTGTTACAGATGTGGTCTTTATACATGCTACTACTTTTATATTTATATATATATATATATTCTTGTATGCTAATCTTTTGAATAGCAGCAGAATGGTCCTATTCATTGTTGTATGGAAGACTTGGAAGTGTACATTGTAACTGGTTTGTACAAGAGATGACAATCAAGTCAAACTTAATATCACCCTTTAACAATTTGTTTTATACTTTTTATTCTAAATAAATCTCAAAAACTTGTTTTTTTTTTCTGTTCCCGAAAATTTTTTAGACAAAATTTTCAACCAAACATGTTTTTGTTTCCGAATTACATTAGGACAAGAACAAGAAAATTTTTTGTTCTCAAGAGATAAAAAATGAAAACGAAAATATTATTTTCCAAACACACCCTAAGAAATATTTTCTTTCCAAATTCATAAAAAAAACAGTTGGATATATGGACATATTATTTTGGTTCATCAATTAACTGTAGGCAAAGGAAAAAAGAAGAAAATAAAACAAAAACTTAACCTATATTTGGTTAAGGCAATGGAATTTGAACAAAATTAATGGTCATCCAATTTTAATACCACGATGCTTCTGATTCTATACTTTTATTAATACAATCTACAATGAAGAGGGTCGATTAACAATGTGACCCAACCAACAATAGCTCGATTTCATAATTGCAGTGGTGGTCATGATTCTCGAGACTGCTATTTTCTCTCCCACGTTTGTGTTTGTCTATACAAAACACCAAAGGCCAATTCAATTTAGATTAATATAGTAATATACTAAATAAACGTGCTTCAATGTCCAAATGGATACAAATAATATTATAATATATAGAGCATCACTTTCGCGGTCTATTCTTGTTTGATGAGCATCACTTTCGTGGTCCATTCTTGTTTGAAGACGAGTCATGACTCATACTAGGTTTCTACACATCTAACAAATAACCAAATTAAACACTCATTAATTCCCACACTTGAATTTATAATTTTCTCTTCCCATTTAAGACTACTGTGCCAAGAAATGTTGATGCGGACCCAAAGTGCGCTGCTCATGGGCGGAGGGAGGATGTGCCCAGGGCCCTCAAACTAATTTTTTTTCTTCATATGCATATTTGATATTATAAAATTGCCCCACCCTACTTTTTTTTTTTTTTCTTCTAAAAATTAGTGATAATGTGTGTGTCAAACTAAATTGCTCATTCAAGATATACCATACAAAATAAAATACCAAAATCACAAAAATGTCAATAGTTTTTTCTTAAAAGAAAAAAAATAATCATTCCAAATAACAATATATTATCACTTTGTAAAACATATAGAGTCCGTTTGGCAACCCGGTCTTGGTCTTTGATTTCAAGACCAAGACCATGTTTGGTTGGCCGGTTTTGGATTTGGTTTTGGACACCCTAAAACCTGGTTTTGGCCCACTATTTTTGACTTTTTTTTTTCTCTCTCTCTATATATATATATATATATATGGCCGAAAATATGAATTATTTTAAAATTTTTTTATATTTTTCGGAAAAAAATTAATTTCCGGAAAAAAATTGTTTTTTCGAAAATAATTATCTTTTTCGGAAAAAAAAAAAATTTCGGAAAAAATCATATTTTCGGACAAAAATTAATTTTCTCCAAATAATTATATTTTCGAAAATAATTTTTTTTTTCGGAAAAAAATTAATTTTTGGGAAAAAATTCTTTTCCGGAAAAAAATTATTAATTCGGGAAAAAATTATTTTTTCGGAAAAAAAAAATATTTTCGGAAAAAAATTATTTTTCGAAAATAATTATTTTCCGGAAAATATTTATTTTTTCGTCAAAAAATAAATTTTTGGAAAAAAATCATATTTTTGGGAAAAAATTAATTTTCGGAAAAAAATTATTTTCCGGAAAATATTTATTTTTTCGGAAAAATTTATTTTTTCGTCAAAAAATAAATTTTTGGAAAAAAATCATATTTTTGGGAAAAAATTAATTTTCTCCAAAAAATTATTTTTTCGAAAATAATTATTTTCCGGAAAATATTTATTTTTTCGGAAAAATTTATTTTTTCGTCAAAAAATAAATTTTTGGGAAAAAATTAATTTTCGGAAAAAAATTAATTTTCGGAAAAAAAATAGTTTTTCGACAAAAATTATTTTTGTCGAAAAAATTAATTTTTGGAAAAAAATTAATTTTCGGAAAAAATTAATTATTTTTTTTCCGAAAATTAATTATTTTTGAAAAAATTATTTTTTATATTTTTGGGAAAAATATTTTTTTCCCAAAAATTACTTTTTTTCCAATTTTATATATATATATTTTTCATATTTATATATTTTTAATATATATATAATTATACCAAGACCAAGACCAAAAGCAAAACCAACTCCTTACCAAACACTATATATTGGTTTTTGATTTACCTAAAACCACCCAAGACCAAAACTAAGACCAAAACCAAGACCAAAACCAAGTTCCCAAACGGACCCATATTCTCAAGAGATATTTTGACCTTATTAGCACATTCAAAACTCTATAGTCTCTATTGTCTGGTTAACTATTGTTATCGAAACTCATTTGTCTGCGAAAACATCTATAGAAGCCTAAGGATCCGTTTGGCAACCCGGTTTTGGTCTTGGTCTTTGATTTCAAGACCAAGACCATGTTAGGTTGGCCGGTTTTGGACACCCTAAAACCAACCACTAAAACCTGGTTTTGGCCCACCAATTTTGACTTTTCTCTCTCTCTATATATATATATATGGCCGAAAATATGAATTATTTTGAAATTTTTCGGAAAAAAATTAATTTACGGGAAATATTTTTTTTTTCGAAAATAATTATCTTTTTCGGAAAAAAAAAAATTTCGGGAAAAAATTATTTTTCGGGAAAAAATCATATTTTTGGACAAAAATTAATTTTCTGAAAAAAATTAATTTTTGGAAAAAAATTATATTTTCGGAAAAAAAATTATTTTTTCGAAAATAATTATTTTCCGGAAAATATTTATTTTTTCGGAAAAATTTATTTTTTCGTCAAAAAATAAATTTTTGGGAAAAAATTAATTTTCGGAAAAAAATTAATTTTCGGAAAAAAATTAATTTTCGGAAAAAAATTATTTTTTCGAAAATAATTATTTTCCGGAAAATATTTATTTTTTCGTCAAAAAATAAATTTTTGGAAAAAAAATATTTTTTCGACAAAAATTATTTTTTCGAAAATAATTATTTTCCGGAAAATATTTATTTTTTCGGAAAAATTTATTTTTTAGTCAAAAAATAAATTTTTGGAAAAAAATCATATTTTTTCGAAAAAATTAATTTTCGGAAAAAAATATTTTTTCGACAAAAAATATTTTTGTCGAAAAAATTAATTTTTGGAAAAAAATCATATTTTCGGAAAAAAATATTTTTTTGAAAAAATTAATTTTTCGGAAAAAATTAATTATTTTTTTTTTCCGAAAATTAATTATTTTCCAAAAAATTATTTTTTATATTTTTCGGAAAAATATTTTTTTCCTGAAAATTACTTTTTTTCCAATTTTATATATATATATTTTTCATATTTATAAATTTTTAATACATATTAGTATATATATATATAATTATATCAAGACCAAAACCAAAACCAAAACCAACTCCTTACCAAACACTATATATTGGTTTTAGATTTACCCAAGACCAAAACCAAAACCAAAACCAAGTTCCCAAACGGGCCCTAAGAGATAACAAGAGAAAATCAATCATTTGTCACCAACTCACAACTTGATTCATAAGTAGAATATGTTTTATTTCAATATAATAGAAAAACACTTAATTCTTATTTTTTGTTCACATGACTTACTATTATTTTGATTTTTGTCTTAGTTTGATAAATAATATGATAGACTTTAGATCATCTATATAATGTGTTTAAATTATTTTTATGTAATTTGATGCTATTTTGCCTATTCTTACGTTTTTTGTGGTTGATTTATTTTTTCTTTATCAGTGATAAGGTATTTTTAAAATTTGAAATTTTAATAATCTTAAATTATTTGTTTTAGATTTGTTCTATGACTTTTTCTGCATCTCTTTCTCAAATTTTTTTTTTGTTTTTGTTTTCGTGCTATCAACCTTATTAAAAATCTACTACACATTCAAGACATTTTGTCAATTAAAATATTGAGTTAAATGAGTGACCATTCAAGCACCCAGAGAGTAGTATTCTCATCACGCTTATGTTAGGGTTGTCCCACATCGGTTGTAAAAGAAGTTGATGATCGGTATATAAGTGTAAGGAAAAACTTTATATTTTGAGCTAATTTTTGGGGTGAGAAATGCCCAGATTACCAACAAGTCTCGCCCCAATAATTTTTGAGAAAAATGGGTTGTCGCTGCTCTGACCCAAAGCTCGATGTGCGAGGTTGAGATTGTTGGGGTTGTCCCACATCTCTTGTGGAAGAGACTGGTGGTCAGTATATAAGTGTGAGGGAAAATCTCACATTTTAAATTATTAAATTAAATTCATTCATCTTTTTATATAATATAAATATAAGGAGTGGCGGACAAACAAAAAAAAAGAGGGAATTTATTGAGTAAATAAAAGTTCTTCACCCTTTGAACTAAATTTTGGGGTGAGAGATGCCCAAGATCACCCAATAGCTTATTGTGTAGGTAATTATTTTTTCTAATTTAAATAAATATTAATATTGAATTAGATTAACAAAACTTTCGAAATCATAATCGTTTTTGAGAAAAAAAAATTTTGCCTTACATTTTTCGAATAAAAAAATGTCTTTACAAAAAGAATTTGTAGTTTGTACTAGCATGTATTAATTCATATCATTCCTTTTTGTAAAATACATTACGCCCCTTCTAAATCAAAATCTTGACTCTGCCCCTGACGCCACTTGCATGAAAAAGAACAATACGAAGTGTGACACAATGACAATTTTGTAAACAAGCCCAACTCTGAAAATAAAATAAAAAAAATATTATGACACCTCGAACATAGTTGATATTTGTTGAAGTCGTGAGGGTGAATTTAATTTTTTACAGGGCCTTAGCAAGCATTGCATGTGGCACGTGTGAGAAAGCTTACTAACATGCTTACGCATGGTTTGACACTAGTTTAAGTGGTGGCACTGGTTGGTGACAGACGGTGGCGCGATAAAGATGCATCATGCGAACAGTGTGCACGTTTGTGCGTGCGCAAGAAGTGGCAACCATATGCACAATGGGTCCTTGGTGATACCAAAGTAACCCTTGGGTTGGCCAGTGCACATGGGATGGAAGCTATGAATGCATGGGCCCTTGGGGCTTCCAAATGGCCACTTTGTGTGGGTAGTTACGTGTTTGCGCGCCCATACGCCCCAAGCCGCGCGCATGGCTAGGCAAGTCACCCTTAGTGGAACCAATTTGCCTTTGGTTAAGGGCGTGACATGGAGGTAAGACATAATTGCTATGTGCGTGAACGATGACTAACTAAGTGGGTGTGACACGGAGTATGCCTATGGGCCAAGGCATTGACATACCAAGACGCGGGCATGGTGCGGGGCATGGTTACTAATGAATGCACTTGGTTCAAACTTACTAATAAAGGCAAGGTGCACATGTGATATTGGCTCCACATTGCCACCCAGTCACCTAGCAAGGCCTTGACAAGCCTTGCATAGGACAAGTGTGGGGAAGTTTGCTAAAATTTTTGCGCATGGTTTGATACCATTTTAAATGGTGACACATGGTGGCTCGACAAAGATGCACCTTGGCAAAGCTTGCCATCATTTACTGAATTCACAATCAGCCCATCAATTTGGCTCGTAGTCTTAAATTCATCCTTCTAGAATCATTTTAATTTACATTATTTATGGCCTGTTTGGAAAGCAGTCTGGTCTTGTTTTGTTGCTAATCTGAAATTTTGTTTGATAAGCGATTTTGTTTGGTTCCAAATTTTATTGAATATATATATATAAACATACACACACACACATACACACACACACACACATATACATACATTTTGGTGTGGGTGGTAGTGGTGGTGTAAGCAAAGGCAAAACCAACAAAAACTAACATTTTTTTGGTTTTGGAAAATGGAGTTTTGGTTTTGGTGGTCTTATTTTGCATTTTTGAGATCAACCTTACTAAATATGGTCTGATCTAAAAAATGTAAGACAAAACTAGAAAATCCAAGACAAGGCCACCAACCAAACAAACCCTTAATAATGACTAGACAACTCTCAAGCTCTCACTAGCTAAATATTCTTTGGATAGGGCTCAAAATGCATAGGGCTCTAGGAAAGGCTCCATGTATGTTTTCTCAATTCCTTTTAATATATATATATATATATATATGTGGGTATGTACACTTATGTTTTTGTTTTGCTGCATCTTTTTTTCCTGTATTAATCTATTATCTCTGTGTGAAGCTACTCATGGATTTTGAAACCCTTTAAATCTTCAAGTGATATTTAAATTTTTATTTATGATGTTACTATTCATGCCATCTACCCCTTGGGTGGGTGGGTTGATGTGCAATGGGCCTTTGGTGATACCAAAGTAACCCCTTAAGGTAATTGGTGGGTTGGCTTACGTATCCATATTTATCTCTTTCTGCTGTAACTTTTTTTTCTTCTTTGTGAAGTTCTGTTCTTTGTGAATTTTTGGGTGATTTATAGACTAAATACCTTATACTACTTCCTTATATAAGGATAATAGTCCTTGAGCACTGTTAGCTGAGACAAGGCTGTGTAGCTCAGGTTACCTTCCTTTATATCTTGAAGTAATATATTCGTATTTTATCACCTCATCAAACCTGAAGAGAGTTACGGTGTATGACTGATCCATGGATCACGCTCTGCCTAGACCATTTCTTGTATAACAATTTTTTTAAATTGAAAATAATCTTATCTTCACCTTAATGGATTTATTGTATGAATAATTGATGAACCCAGATTCCTTCTATCATGTCTATGTCTAGATCTTCCAGTTCAAGCTCCAGCTCTCGTTCTTTTCACTTTTCTTCCTCTAGATCTCTTATTCCCTCTTCTTCTTCTAAAGTAGAGTACCTCTACGAATATGAGTACCTTGACGAATCTAGCAAAATTCCTGTTACTAATCTACCTTTTGTCAACCCTTATAATGCTTTTGTCAAACTACCATCTGCCGTGAACAAGATCACTAAGCTTTTTCACACACCACGCCCTAGTTCTGTTCTTGAATATGTTCAAGCCTCTCGGTTTGATCAATGCTTTGTCCCTGCCACTGATGCTGAACAACTTTTCCCTCTAGAGTTGCCATCAGAATTACCCCACCAATGGCAACAAAAAGGGTATACTCACCTCCATTTTGGAGCTGTGCGTATTGCTATTTCTTTCCATGGTTGCAAAGGTCTCCCTATTATCTCCAGAATTGCTCTAGTTGATACTCGTTTCCACCAGTATCAACATGCCTGTATTGCCACAGTTTAGACCACGTTAAATGCGGGAACGGTGGTTTTTACCTTCTTCCCTAATTTTAACATGCCTTTGAAAGATCCACATCTTCTCAATGCTCTCCAAATTCAAGTCCAGATCAATGGTGCCTCCGCAGTACCAACCACTTATGCAGCAACTCTTCACTACCAGATGGCTTATCGATTACAAAATCATGCCATGGACATGTGCCTTCCTACCAATGTCTCTCAAGATGCCCTCTTGGTGGACATAAACACTCAACACCAAGCTACCTGTACTCACATCCCTAAGCAATTGTCCAAACCCGAACTATACCAGCTTCTTCCTAACTCTTGGGTTACCTCATATGAAAAGATGCATCAACAACTTAAACCTCTTCAGTCCAGTAATCCTACTTGCACCACTCATCCTGATGACAACGTTACTATTACCTTTCCCAAGCCTGGAAATTCTTCTACTACCTTGCATATCTTTTCCTCCAAGCTCCCTGAGATCAATATGATGTCCTCCTCTGAACTGAAGAATCAAGTCCCCATTAGCCGGTTCCAAGTTTCTGGAGATCCGATCTATTTCTTTCAGGACCCAATCACTGGCCACAAGTATTTTGATGCCTGCGATTGTGCCTCATGCCTTATAGATCTCGATGATGATGAGCCCTCCATCCGAAAAAGAAAATCTTCCCAATACCGTATTCAGAAACGGTATGAAGCTGGAGATCCCACTATTGGTCTACTCGGTGAATCCAGCGGCAAATTTAACTATTAGGTCAAGTATGGTAAACCAAAATGGCCTCAACCCAAACCTTCTCCCCAAGTTTGTAAACCTCATTATTCTCCATGTGCTCCAAGTAACACTCCTCCGCTATCTCAACCCATCCCATGCTACATGTTTTCTCCAACATCTTCCTGGAATGAGGATGATTTTCCTCCACTTTCCTACCATGATGACAAGGAGCAAACTACCCATCAGCATAAAATTCCAGATGCCCCTGTTATTCAATCTGATGGATCCTCCACTTCTGTTGTCGTTGCTGAAGCTGCCATAAACTGGAAATTTGCCAATGCTTTGGCACATAATAAAATCTTGCAAAGAATTTCTCGATCTCAGCAGTCTCTTGAAAGCTCGGTAAATCGGAAGTTGTCTTCCCTCGAACTTTTGATCCATGATCTGCAACAGAAAATCCAAGGTCTACATACTGAACTCCTTCAGATGGCTTACGCTAATCAAGCTTTCACCTCCGCTTTTGTCACCAAAGATGCTGAAATGAAGCACCTCAAAACCCAGCTGAAATCCTTGCAATCCCAACAACTTCACCAAACCATGCACCCCCCAGATTTGTTTGGAACATCCTATCCCTCACCATTTTCCCTTTCTTATACCCCCAATCCATCTCTCAACGTCTCTTTATTGCTCCATCCGGACACCATAGCCTGTTTGGCTCGTCTCTTCCTATTACTTCCATTCCTCCCTCTAAGCCACCACCTTCCCCCCTATTACAACCACAACCAGTTCTTCCTCTGTTTCCCCTTCCTTTTTTTACTTCAAGCATAAGCCAGATCCCAAAGGAAAAGCTCCTGCCCCTTCACAGCTCATGATTGATTCCACAAAACCCATACCCACAAATCCTATCAGTGACATGTTATTCAAACTCGCTGATTCTCCCCACCCTGCCCTTGATCCCTATGCAACCTCTGACTCTGATGATCAGGGTCCTTTCCCTTTCCTATATATGGTCGATCCCCCTCCTCCCCCAGATGATCCAATTATCGATGAAGTAGAGGATCCTGAGGAAATCCCAGATCTTACTCCCAGAGCTCCTCCACCTGTTTTCCATACTACTCCTAGTGGTCATGGTTTCTCTATTGATGACCTCCCTAGAAGCAAGTGGCTTGATAAATTATATGAGATTCATGCCTGGTGTTCTGCTGAAATGCTAAACCCTAATACTGGCCTTCGCACAGTCTTTACCCGCTGTGTTTCGAAGTTTCTTGGCCGACTTCGCTAGTGGTATGTCATTATGGGTGAATACCGACAACTTCAACTAGTCCAAGCTCCCTCCATTAATGCCTTCATTGATGCTATTCATAATGAGTTTCTTGGATCCACCGACGGCCTTCTAAGTACTGCCAGAGAAGAATGTTTTAGCATGCGTTGCTGCTCCTTCAAACGCAATGACCTAGAAGCACATTTCCTACGTATGTCCCAACGATTTTATATCCTTGGTAGCATCGATGATGTCAATTTGAAGCAATCATTTCTCAAATCTCTTCCAGATCCCCTAGGAGATGAAACTCTCAAGCTTCTGCAAACAAAGAACTTGGTGTTGCCTAATACCACCCTTGGTTCCATCTACTAGCATGTGCTCCAAACCCTAGAGAAGTTGTGCAACTACCAAAAGTTTCTCAAGACATTGCATGAATAAGGCAAATTGCTTGGTAAGGCCTGTGACAGACCTGATTTACTCATAAAATGCAAAGGTTCTGGCTCCTGTACCTGTTCTTCCTCTCCATCCAAGAAGAAACATTTCAAAAAATGGAAGCAGGGCAAAACTTCAGTTTTCCCTAAATCTCACCGCAAAAAGAAATGGCGTTTCTTCCGGAAGAAATCTGTTCGTGGGCTCAGGAAATCTGATCGTTGTTACATTTGCAGAAAAAGGGCCACTATGCCAAACAGTGTCCCAACAAAACTGCCCGAAACAATATGGTCCAGACCCTGTCCTTGATCCTTCCTACTGATGATGATGCTAATATTGAATCAGTATTTTCTATTGATGATGAAGCTTCTCCCACTACCATCATGGCTTTCTCTCTCGAAGCATCTGACTCAGATGGCTCCTCTGTGTTTTCTACCTCCGATGATGAAGACTTTTCTAGAGATCTTTTCTCCTTCGAGTTCTCCATCTCCCCAACTCTCCTTGTGCAACCCCTTGCCCAGATCAAGGTATTGCCAGAAAAATACTCTCACTCGATCTCTGTCATTGCTTTCTTTGACACTGGTGTTGCTGCTACTATCATGAATCCTGTTATTCTTCCCAGATCTTATTGGCAGTCCTGTTATTTCCCCTTCACTGCTGCAAATGGTGAAACCTTCGTTATCACCCTTAAAAGCAAACCCATTCTGCTCCAATTATTTCCCGGTGTCAAGATTAAGCATCAAGTTTTAGGTTCAGATCTTCCTAACAAAGATCTTCTCATAGGATTCGATATCCTTCAAAAACTCTCTCATATCTCTTGGCTCCCTAAAGGATTGAAATACAAGAACTATTTTCTTCCTTGGACATCTCAGCCTAACCTCTTCCAGATTACCAATGACATCACATCTATCCAAACCACCATAACCAAAACCTCTTGTGATGATTCCCATTATGAATTTCTCACAATATGTGACCATCCATTATGGAAGAACCTTGAATTCTTCATTTACTCCCTTTCAAGAAAAATGAAGACTTAAATCCAACTAAGGCCACACACCATGGGATGAATCCTGACCACTACAACCTTGCTGTCCAAGAGCTCCATCAACTCCAATTAGAAGGACTCGTTGAACCCACTACCTGTCAGTGGGCCTGTAAAGCTTTTTATGTAAACAAAAGAGCATAGCAAGTTCGTGGTAAACTCAGGTTGGTTATCAACTACCAGCCCCTGAACCATTTTCTCCAGGACATTAAGTTCCCTCTTTCCCGCAGAGCTGTCATGTTTTCCAACCTTCCCAATGCTAAAGTCTTTTCCATGTTTGATTTAAAAGCTGGTTTTTGGCAATTGGGCATCAGCCCTGATGAGCGCCCTAAAACTGGATTTTGTATTCCTGATCATCATTTCCAATGGACAGTAATGCTTTTTGGCCTCAAAACCGCACCCTCTTTATTCCAGCAAGCCATGATCAAGATTTTCAACCCCATTCTATCTTCTACCCTCATTTACATAGATGATATCCTTCTCTTCTCTCCTGACATTGAGTCCCATACCAGTCTTCTCCATACTTTTCACCAGCTGGTTTTGAAATTTGGAGTTATGTTCTCTGTTAAGAAGATGATTTTGGCCCAACCAGAAATTGAGTTTTTAGGAATGAAAATTTCCCAAGGCCAGTATATCTTGCAGCCCCACATCGCTACCCAGTTGTTACAATTCCCAGATGAAAACCTCACCAGAACCCAAGTCCAATAGTTCCTTGGAATTGTTAATTACATGGTTGAATTCATCTCAAATCTTGCCCCTTACCGCAAACCTCTTTCCGACCTTCTCAAAAAGAAACCCCCACCTTGGTCTCCTTCTTGCACCAATGCCATCAAATACCTCAAATCCATTTCCCAAACCCTTCCCTCATTGAAAATACCTTCCATTGGAAAAAGAATCCTTCAAACTGATGCATCCGATTTCTGTTGGGGTGCCATTCTTCTCGAAGAAACTCCACACCAGCCTCATTCTATTTGTGGGTATAAAAGTGGTGCTTTCACTTCTGCCAAAATTCACTACCACTCCATCTACAAAGAAATCCTGGCCATCAAAAGAGGTATTGAAAAGTTCGAGTTCCATCTCTTTGGGCATCATTTCTTGATCGAAACAGACCTCAGCAGTTTTCCTAACATGTTGAAGTTCAAACAAAAACATCCCCCTAAGGCTCAACTCCTCAGGTGGGCAAATTGGTTCTCACAATGGTCTTTTGATGCAATCCATATTTCTGGAAAATCCAATGTCCTCCCTGATTTCCCGTCTCGCCTCAAAATGGAAATTAATCATATTTATTTCCCTATGATTTCTTGTTTTGAACCATTTCAGTTTCTTTTTCATCTTCAAGTTCTTTTCTTAGAAAAAACCCTCATTGCCCGTAGTTGTCATTTGGTAAATTCTCTCCAGTTTCTTTATATTCATCGTTATGGCTTAGAATATGGACCTATCCAAACCATGTCTTTCCATCATGTTTATCCATTTTTAACCCACTTTGAGATTAATCCTTCTTTTTATTTCCACTTCTCTAGAGAGCTATTTCTTCTCCTCTGGTACCTTGTTGATATTTATCATATTGGGATTATTCTTGACAAATCCCAATTGCTACAATATCTAGCCCAGTGTCTCTTCAATAATCTTTCCCCAGATCAACTCAAGTTCTGTTCTTGGTTAACCCTGTTTGGCGATATCTCTTTCTGGCAAAACCAGCTCCGTAGCACTCCTTTTCAAAATCCTATGTTTGTTTTCTAGAGTTCTAAACAGTTCTTACCTACCCCTGACCATGGTATTACTATACAGAAACATTTTCACGTATCCTTCTTTACAGATCATTAGAATATCATAGTCTATGAATTCGATGTTCATTTCAATATCTTTCTGACTCAGATTTGCCATCAGAATGGGATCCCTCCGCATTCTATTTCTCCCTATATTTTCCACCAAGATACGACTCATTGGAGAAGTTCAGATTTCTATCCATCTGTCTGGCACCAAAAACTGATCCAAATCCTTGCAAATCATGAGGAACAATACTCCTGGGATCTTCAAAACCCTGATCATCCACTGTATCGGGTTCATCTCCGTTCTTATCCTCTGATTGAAGATGTAGCTCCCAGTGGTTACAATTCTGAAGAATGACATACAGATGATTGGAGTCCCCCTGATTGGCAATCCAATTCTGACGTATGAATGATGTGTATTTCTACTTTTGAGTGATGTATTGAGTGATGTAGTAAGGGTTATATGTAATAAAGATAGTCGGCAAGGGTATATTTGTCTCCACAAATATATTTTATGTCATTTCCACTGCCGGTAAGGGTAATTGAGTCTTTTCAGTTTGTTTCGTCATCCCTGATGTCATTAGTCAGTGTATTATTATAGTTTGGTCCCACGTAAAAGACTATTCAGTATTTTTATGTATCTCCCTCGCCTATATAAGGACGAGAAGTGTGTAAGTTTGGGGCAGAGACCCAGAAACCAGAAATAAACTTGTGTATTTATATATCTTCAGTTGTTCATTGTTCTCTCTTTATTTGTTCTTTACTTCTTAGTTTATCTTTAGTTGATTATGTCCTACTGTGTGTTTGTATTTTGATATCAAAACGAAAATAAATTTTTATTTATGATGTTACTATTCATGCCATCTACCCCTTGGGTGGGTGGGTTGATGTGCAATGGCCCTTTGGTGCCTGCCAAATTTTCTATTATATTTGTATTTTTAGAAAAATATAAGATCATATTGAGATTTAAAATTAAATAATTACTTTATGGCGAATAAAATTATGAACGTTGACTATTGTCTATTAATATGAGACGGAAGAGATATTATATTATCGAAGAAAAATAAATAAAAATATAAAATACCTGTTAAGATGTTGAAAAGTCAATAAATGACTACCTTGGTGGTACATAGGGAGTAGGACTTGTTAATGTGTCTATGTACTACAGGACGTCATTTCTCTCAAATAAAGTGATGGTATGACATTGTAGAAAGCAATGTGACATCCTTTTGTTTTTAGAAGACTACAAAATTGCTCGAGACGGTATATTAAATATGTTGAGAAAAGAGAGAAATTTTTATTAATTGATGACCAACTACCGAAGGCAAGGTCCTGAGAAAGTTACAATGACTTTTCACATAAGATAAAGGAACAACCCTTATAACTCGTCAGTAAAGAGGATTTGAGTCTTGGTGACCAACGGTCACTACAAAAAAAAACGAATGTAATTAAAGGTTCTTGGTAATGACATGGAATCTATGCCACAGAGAGGGGAGGGTGAGAGAGTACAAACGTTATTGTTGACATCTCATTTTAACACCTACGTGGCAGTGAATCTAAAAAAAAAAACCAATTTTGAGGTGAAAATTCTAAATTGACGTGGCAAGAAGATTATGAGTTGGCAAACCAAATAGCACTTAACAAACATGGAATGTTAATACAAGAACTCTTTGAATTGGAACATGAAATTTCATTTAAGATGATATAGTTAGATAGATTATCATTAAAAGAGTCCAAATAAAGGGGATATTGGTTATGTGGATAACCACTTGGTGGTCAGACCTACATTGAGGGGATTTGGATTAGTGCATGGAGTCAAATAGTGTTTCAAAGACTTGCATATACAATACTGTTTATAGATAATGTGTAAACACAAATTTCGTCTCCGAAAATTTAGGAAACAAAATAGGAGCAAACAAATAATTTTATTAATAATAAATGATAAAAATGAGCGGTACAATTCTCTGTGGTCGATTCTTAAATAAATAAGAGTCTTCCTCTGATTAAATCTCCTAAAACTCCGGTGCAAGGGCTTTAAAAGCTTGATCTTGAACCGTTACTTGATTGTTGTTTGTGTTCTTCGGGATTGAAGAGGTCTTGATTTGTTGAAGGTCTTTGAAGAAGAATGACACAGGTATGACGTGCTTGTTGTTCTTCATTTTCAAGAATTTCAGAGGTTTTGTTGAGTTGGAGTCGGCAGAACTTTTTTGCAGTCTTCTTCTTCTTCTCTTTTTTCTCTCCTCCAAAATGTGTTGGGTGACCTTGTATTTATAGGCCAAAGGTTGGATCTTAAATTTGAAAAGTACCCACCAATTATTATTAAAATCCCATAAAATAATAGATATTTATTTCTTTATTATTTTGAGAATAAATTCAAATTTTATTTTGAATTAAAAATATATAATTTAATTCTCTAAGACTTTGACACGTGTCCATTTGTGGGACCCATAATTGTCAATGAATTTGACTGAGAATTATTGACTTATGTCAAATGATCCAACGGTGATTAAACGATCACCAATTTTATGTGTCTACAAATTGCCCCCGCTTCAGAGCTTGGCTTCGTGCATGTTTGTCTTGCAGGAGTAGACAAGTTTTGAAGGGTTTTTTTTTTCATTCATCATCATCATCATAGAATGAGACTATTTAGGGCTCTAGTAAAATTGCTTTAGGCTCAAGTCATCATATCAATAGGAAAACAATTTATTTCCATATGAGTATGACATTCACTTTATTTAACCATTGCCGTCCAACCCTAGTCCATATACAATTGCCTGCAAGCCGTCAAGACAATCCAAGTCGCCACTGTGAGTTTTTTTTTCGTGCTTCTTGTGTGTGTAACTGCTGGTGTGTGCATGTGTATTGGTGTGTTTATGTGATTATATATATATATATATATATATATATTTACAGGTGGGTTATATATGTATAATAAACGTATGTGTGTGGGTTCTTGTGGAGAGAAAAGAGGGAGAGTGGTGGGGTATATTGGTGTGGGTTTGTCTGATTGTGTGTGGGGTGTGTATATGTGTGCGAGAGTTTTTTTTAATTATGTGTATATGTGTGTGATTTAATTGTGTACTAGAATTCATGAGTTTGTGTATACATGATGGGTTTGGTGGTGAGTGGGTAAGAGGTGAGGGGAAAAAGAGAGAGTAGTGAGTAATTTTTTTTTTCATGAGTTTGTGTATACATGGTGGGTTTGGTGGTGTGTGGGTAAGAGGTGAGGGGAAAGAGAGAGTAGTGGGTAACGTTTTCTTTTTACTAAACAATTTTTTTTCTTTTTCACAGGTCCCTCTCTTGCTTTTGTGAGCATTCAAGAAGACTTTGCAAACGACTTATTTTTCTGCAACAGTAAGGTGCTTTTTTTTTAAACAACTCTTCAATTCCCAAGTCACAATGTTTTTGGAATCACGCGCTTCTGAAAATATTTGTCCATTCGGGGTCCCAATACTTTATCAGTCCCTTCAGGGTTACAGTGATTTATTAGTCCCTTCGGGGTCCCAATGATTTATTTGTCCCTTCGGGATCCCAATGATTTATCAGTCCCTTTGGGGTCCTAATGATTTATTTGTCCCTTCGGGGTCTCAATGCTTTATTAGTCCATTCGGGGTCCCAATGATTTATTTTTACTTTCGGGGTCCCAATGATTTATCAGTCCCTTCGGGGTCACAATGCTCTATCAGTCCCTTTGGGGTCATAATGATTTATCAGTCCTTTCGGGGTCCCAATGATTTATCAGCCCCTTCAGGGTCACAATGCTTTATCAATCCCTTCGGGGTTATAATGATTTATCAGTCCCTTCGGGGTCCCAATAATTTATTAGTCCCTTTGGGGTCACAATACTCTGGACTAAATTATTGAAATCAATCCAAGAAGAATTATTTCCCACATCCATTACTAAACTCCCTTTTATTTTATTTTATTTTTTTCCAAGTATATGATCATGGTGGTCTTCAAGTGTTTGGAGTTGCAGACAGTCACCATTTTTGAGCGACATAATGACTCTGCCGAGAGAGACACTACTTTGGAGGTTGGGACACCCCTTATGGGTTGCTTTACTTTATAGGTGTCTCGCTCCGATTCTTCACCATATCCTTACTTGTCAGACTGGTCGTGCGAGATTACTTGTGGGCTCACAAACCTCGGGTATAACCAGAAGAAGGACAATAGCTTAGTTGCCCGTGCTCTAACGCTACGATCTGCTTTGCATGAGGTTGAGGTAGAGACTGTTCCGTTTTGACTTTTGGGGCATAAAGTGGTTGTTAGAGAATTTATATGGAAGACTCCTCTGCAGATTTTTTCCATCTTTCCATACACTGAAGGATACTGGGAGTGGGCGAAAGACATCTTAGGCCGCCAAGAACAGTTTCTGAAAAAGGAAAAATTTATATGAGGCAATATATGCTTCACTATTTTCATACTCTCAGCATGAGAACATTCTCCGAGCTTTCCTCGAGTTATGGTGCCCTTCTACTAACTCCCACAATTGTGTTGCGAGCGAGGTTTCTATTTCCCTTCATGATTTACACATCATAGGAGGTCTTCCTTTTGGCGGTATGCAATACGAGGAAGTCATTCCCTCTGTTAGAGAATTATCAGAGCTCGATTGAGAAGGGAATTACTTTCTTCTTCTTACTTGTGGATATCTCTTTTTGGCCTTCCATCACCTTTGTAAGAAGCAGAGGAAAGAACAAATCGTGGGAATCATTGATTGGGTGATGTTTTGGTTTAGAGATGCCAGGCGATATCAAGATGCTTCGAAAAAGGTGCAAAGAAACCCAAAACGGAATCACAACCAAAGTCTTATTCAACCTTCCAGCGCGATCCCTCCTGTGCGAGATTGGTCTCGCTAAGCAGACGAGATGTTTACTAGTCTTGGAGTGGCGCAAGAAATGAAAAAAGAAAACTTATTTGGCTGCCTTTTTAGCATGCTGGTTATGCAAATCTGTCTTATCGTTGAATCCTGATGGTGTTATTCGACCTGACATATTCAAGGTTGCAATCATGATCGCATATGGCATCAAATTTTGTCTTTATGTCCCTGTTTTGGCAAGTATCTACAGAGGTTTGAATGACATTGTTTCCTCACCTGACCCAAGGAGTTCTAGTGCTATATTTCCAGCACATTATGTATATGGATGGATAACTGACTATTTCAGAACCCACTCTCCTGCTTTGGAAATCCAATCTCTTCCTCGAATGATTTTATATGCGAGTATTAGGCCTACCCAACACGTTGATGAGGTCGTAGCTCAAAATATGTTTCGATCATGCAAAAGTGTCCCATTTCCTTATCATTCCAGGACATCTTCGATGCGGGAGGTGCTAAAAGATGATGGTTGACTATCCATTTCCACTCATGAGTACTTTTCTGGCCTCCGATCAGGTTACTTGACATTGCGCCAAAATGATTTTATCATTGTCGAGCCATATAATCCGCACAGGTTCTGCAGACAATTCTTTTATCATCAGGATGTTCCTGGTAAATTGAAAGATGATGTTCGCACTGGTAGTCTGGAAGAGATCTAAAAAATATGGAGGCTTATGACAAGTTTCAAGACTGGGAGTAAGGTACAACTTCCTTTGAGTTCCAATTTTAATAAGTTCTCCATGACACAAGCTTATGCCGAATGGTGGTCAAAAGTCTATGTCGACCCTTCTACAGTCACAGAACCTATTGTGCCACAAAATGATTGTCCTTCTGCACCTAAAGGTAGGAAAATCATTCTCAAGATAAACAAGTTGAGCCTCCCCTCTAATCCAGTGCTAGCAATTCTATCTAGTGGTCATGGTGTTGCCGAGAGTTCTGGGAGTCATATTGCACCAGCTAACTATGTTCCGCCACTCATTCGCAAGCGCCAACGTTCTCCAGTAGCGGATGATTCAGATGGGGAAATTGGTACCAATGATCATGATCGCAATTGGAAGCATATTAGTGATAAGCAGAACCATGTTGTTACTCAAATGCAGGAGAACATTCCTCAGGGTTTAAATGAATTTTTTCGAGGAGTACCAAGCAGTTCACAACCCATGCAGGTTATTGCTTTTATTTTATTTTATTTATTTATTCATATATATATATATATATATTGTATACACAATGCATCCTCATTTTATTTATTTATTTTATTTATAGATAAATGAAAATGAGGGTTTTCTTGGAGGTTTGTTGGAATTTGATGATCTTCCAGCGGGCAGTGAAGGTTCCATTTTTTGCCCTGATATGATGAACTTAGCTGACAAGATAGGGGATGAAGCTACTCAGGTTTTGCAAGATGTCAATAAGTAGAATTTGGAATCAATGGCACAAAATGAAGTACCTCCTATGTCCACTTTGAATGTTCTTATAAGGGATGGACCGTGTAATGCCATTCCACCTCCTACACCAGCAATTGCCCCCGAGGTGTCTGTTTTCAATGTGGGGAACATGGTTCTTGATGCACAACGCAAGGCTGCTTTATTGCTAGTTGACGCCATAAGAACAATGGTGTTCAACATAGAAGTCCATGAACTATCTTCAATAGTCCACAAGTTCCCACCACTTTTCGGGGCACTTTCACAGTTTCTAGGGGATTTTTGTGGTCTGAAGAAAATGATCGATACATATATGCATAGTGCTGCTACATATGTTGCCACTAAATCTTCTTTTGCTTACAAGGTGCCATCAACCACACAGTCGCAACAATTGGCTTTTGTTGACTTAGAACTTGCTGGTGCCACTGTTCTAGAAGGTGACATTATTAAGTATGCGGACTCACTTCGGGCCAACTTGTATAAAGTCAAAGATACAGAGGCTAAGTTTGCGAGGGTGCTGTAAATTGCACAAGAAGAGATCAAGCAGATTGAGACTTCTTTGTCAGAGACTGATGCTAAGTTGTCTCATGAGAGAAAAAAGATTACCAAACTCAAGGAAGACCGCAAGGTGATTGAGGAAACTCAGATTCTTACTGATTAAGAAGTTCAAATAATGAAGACTCTCGAAGGCATGTTGCAAATGGAACGCGAGGAGCTTTCGGATTTGCCACTTTTGTTTAGTTCATCATTGTCATCTATTATATTAGATTTTTCACTCTAATCTTGACCATTGTTGTTGTCTATCATTCATCAATTATTTATTTTTTGGATCAGATTGTTTTCTTTGGTAATAAAAGAATCATTAGTTTATTTATTTATTTATTTTTATTGCATTCAATATGATTTTTTTTTTGGATGACTGAACTCGGAACAAATCTTCAAGTTGCCTATGTACCCTTAACAGGGATTAAGCCAATCGCGTAGTTCAATGGATAATATTTTTTTTTGAATGAATGAACTCGGAACAAACCTCCAAGTTGCCTACGTACCCTTAACATGGATCAAATCAATCATGTAGTTCAATGAATTTTTTTTTGAATGATTGAACTCGAAACAAACCTCCAAGTTGCCTACGTACCCTTAATAGGGATCAAGTCAATCACGTGGTTTAATGAAATATATATATATATATATATATATATATATATATATATTTTATAGGTGGCATTCACAGTTTTAACTCACGTGAGCTAGGAGCATCGTGCAGTTTAGACTCGTGCGATTAGGAGTGTACAATCTTTGTTCAGGGATAATATCGCTTCAAAAACTTAGCATTGATGGGTCCAACTCTAACTCCATCTTCATCAACAATCTTGTAGGCGCCATTGTTGTATACTTCTTGCACCACATAGGGCCCATCCTATTTTGAGGTGAACTTGTTTCCCATTGGACGACTCATGATAATAGGTCTTCGTATGGCCAGTACCAAATCGCCAACTTGAAAAGATCGAGAATGAACTTTTTTGTTAAAAGCACTTGAGATCCGAGCTTGATAACACTCTAGCCGTTGTTGAGATTTAAGTCTTCTTTCATCTAATGCCTCCAACTCTTGAAGACGTAATCAAACATTCTCCTCGTTCGTCAAACCTTCTTGCACGTCGATCCTTAATGAAGGGATTTGTTGCTCTAGTGGAAGGACCGCTTCCACACCATAAATAAGAGAGTATGGTGTTGACTGAGTAGGAGTACTGGTGGGCGTCAGGTGTGTACAAAATATGTGGTTAAAAACGACACATTAACGACACTTTAGGTTTTACCCTTCTGCAAGTGCACAGATCAATTATAGAATAGCAACGACTTGAGTAAGGGATATCGATCCCAGAGAGACTAAGATTGCTCACTCTAATAGTTCAAAAATACTGAATTATATTTCTGAAAATTGTTTGTTTTGGTGGTCAAAGACCGAATTATCTAAAATTAACTAAATTAATCTAAAAGGCAAACTAAATTGGTTTGTGATTTAAGAGAGAGAAAAATTAGGGTTTTCGTCACTCCACCACTAACCACATAATATAGTTATATCAATATATCAATTACATGAGGGCGATTAATTGACTGTGAATTAGCTCTTACCGTGCCAGCAGTTTGACCCTAAAAAAAATTACTCTCAACCGGATCACGACAACCCATCTTAAGATTAAACTGATTAGTGCATGTCAACTACTAACAGAAAGTAAATGCAGAAAAGTAAATTAATGCATGAAAATAAACTAAAGCATGTCTATATTAGTTTGTCAGGGTATGGCCTATGTCAACCTAGGATTTTGAGTTTTATGACCACCATGTAAAGAGGGATGATTTGCGATATAGCATAAACGGCAAAATGACTCGTTGGGATAATGACCCAAAGATTAAATTATCTGGGATATGGCCCAAGCTTTAATTATCTGGGATATGACCCAGGATTGGTATATTTGGGGAAACCGGCCCAAGTAAAAGATTATTTGGGAAATTGACCAAAATAATTGATTACTTGGGGAAATAGCCCAAATATGGTTTTACGCGAGAGCTTGCATTATACAGAGGGAGGTATGAGGGGCTGGTGTGTTATATAGCTCGCATCAGAAACTCATAGCCCTATATGTTGCTCGCGTAGGGAATACTATTCGGAATCTAGGGGAAATGCTTGGGATGAGTAAATAGTGGGTCGCGACCTTATTGACACCATCCTAAGCGAAAGTACCTTAGAGAGGCCGATAGTATTCAGGGACGTGACCAAGGCATGCATGATTGGTCATGACCCAGCAAAGCTATAACGACATCCTTGGCTAAGGATAAATCAGATCCGCAATGCAACATGCGCGGATCACAGGGCATGGCGCACATTATGATCCGCGAATTCGTTTCGCGGATGATATTGTGCAAGGTATTTATAGCGCGCAGTAATATCCGCGCATCAAGTCCGCGAATCCGTCTCGTGTGGATAAGGGCGTGAAATAATACTGTACAAGGTATTTATATCATGGATTAAGTATGCAGGGGCCATGTCGCGAGACAGGTGCTGACGTGGCAATTGAATCCGCGAGGATGAAGGAACCATGTCGTGAGACAGGTGCTGACATGGCAATACAAATCGTGAGGATTACTGAGCACTCATGTCTATAAATAGAGGTGCGAGGGCTCACTTCAAGAAGAGATATTGTTTGAAGACCAGGAGAGAGAAAATCCTAGAGAGAGAGAAAATACTTCTCAAATACTTGTATTTGCTATCTTTTCCTCTATTTCTCTTTCATTTCTCTATAAAGCAAACCAAAAGTAATAAAAACATCAATACTGTTATTTTTGTTGGCAAACTTGTGTGGAAACTATCTTCACATCACCTAAATCTTGCGAACCCCTACATTAAAGGCGACTACGCTGGGGAGAAGATGTAACAAGTGGAACCTCTTCAGCCTCGACGGAGAGGTCGTCCACCGACCCGACGTACTGAACAAGTGGAAAAGGAAACAACAATACAACCACAAGGAGGGGAACCAGTCCAACCAGCACGAAGAGAACGTCGTCGCGCAAATATTGGTACGGATCAGGCAGAAGCCCCTCCGATGGCAAAACCAGTACAGAATTCGGCAGAATTGCCAACAGTTCTACTACAAACTCTTCTCAACATCCAAGAAACGCAAAAGGCCATACTTCACTTCATGGAGGCCTCACGCGTTCCACCACCAAATATTGAATCACCAACGATGGACAATCAGACTTTTCCAGAGGATTCAACACAAGAGCTTTTTCGCGAGTCAGTAAGAACTGAGCCCCTGGAGAAAGAGTCATACATCACCAAGGAAGAGCTGCGGGCTATCCTGAACAAAAAATTTGAAACAGAGGAAGTGGAAATTACCCCGCCATACCATCCTAGCATTATGGCCTTGCTATATCCGGAAAACTATGGAGCACCGAGCTTTCATCAATTTGATGGCAAAAAGGGAAATGCTTCATCAATTTGATGGCAAAAAGGGAAATGCGAAAGAGCACATAGCCAGGTTCGCGGATGCTCTGGGACCTCACAGAAACAATGAATATTTAAAGCTTAGAGAATTCTCCAAGTCTTTAACTGGAACAACATATACATGGTATACTGGTCTCGCTCCGGCTTCAGTGACCAGTTGGACAGATATTGTACTCAGATTCTACACCAAATTCTTCCAAGCTGATGAGGAGATCTCAATGAGTTCACTTACAAGGTAAAGACAACGCTTTGGGGAAGAGGCGACAGCTTATGTCCAAATATTTCGTGAGACTGCTTTGCAATGTCATGAACCAATTTCCGAACTATAATTGATCAAAATTTGTATAGAAGGAATGCTGCGGGAATACAGAGTGCATCCGGTCAATCATGAAGTCAAAACTTTTTCTGCACTTGTGAGAAGTTTTGGCTCCCCCGAAATGACCAAATATCAGTACTAGGCGGATACCGATGGTAGCAGCTATTCCGAACGAAAAATCGATGGGAGATCTGAACCACCCCCTTTACCTTTCAGTGAAAAAGAGGTAGTTGTTTTGCTAAATCAATGGGTCGCAGATCATGTCATAACGCTACCTCTAGTGCGAAGGGCGCCGCCGAGAGAGAAAAGGATGAAGAGTAACTACTGTCCCTATCACAAGAGCATTCGACATTCGTTGATAGGTTGCTGGGCGTTTTGAAGTTTGGTGCATCGAAAAATAGCATCAGGAGACTTGGAAGTAACAAATAATGTAGTTCATGAGCCTTTCCCTGCACATGTGGCTGTGGTGAATGCCAGAGATAATACTGAGGATATGGCCAATTCCGCTAAATATGATTACTCGCCAGTACATGAAGCCAGGGAGAATGATAAGATAGACGTCTTCTTCAATGAACTCCCAATACAGGAACACGTGAAAGAATTCTTGAAAGAGCAAATAGTTGCCGCACTCAATCATACCATTGTGATTCCGCAGCATGAGAGGGCCTCCAGTAAGATTACATTTTCTTAAGCAGACAGACAAATACCTTTTCTCTACAATCGGCCTATGTATGTACAAGCCATTGTAAACGGTCGAGAGATGAAACGAGTTTTCTTGGATGGGGGAGCGTCAGTCAATTTGATCCTGCTGGCCACTTTGCGAATGATCAATTTTCCCGAAAGCAAGATCGTGAATCATACTATTGCAGTTACTGATTTTAATGGAGATCAGCAAGCCACTATGGGATTCGCGACATTGGACCTCAAAATTGGGAAGATCAGGGGGCCCACCAAATTTCATGTTATCAAAGGGGAACCCTCATATCAATTGTTGTTGGGCAGACCGTGGTTGCATGCATATAGCGTAGTGCCGTCATCCTATCATCAAGTAATGAAGGCCAATTGGAGAGAAGGAATAATGACTGTAAAGGCATCTAAAAGTCCTTTATGCGCATCAGAGGCCCATTTTGCGGATGCAGTCTATTTCTCGGAATACAGTGAGGAAAATGGGCCCGGCGTTTTTTCCACACCGTTACCAGAATGGAATGAACTGGAAAATGGTAGTTCAGTTAAAAGGAAGCTCAAAGAGGTGAGCTGGTCACGGGTCAAAATGCCCGATGGACGAGTAGTGTATAAATTATGACGTGATTGGGGGTCAGAAGCTTGCGCAGTTGGCACTGACCCCGGGACAGTTAAGACTATACAAAGAAAACTTGAAGCTGACTCTGAGGTACTGAAAGTGGATCCGCGAACAGAGCATGGGTTGTGCGAAGTGGACATAGGCGACGACACGGATCCGCGACCTACCTTCATAAGCAATACACTGCTTAAAGATACTAAGAATGCTTTGATAGAATTGCTCAAAGAGTTTCGAGATGTCTTTGCTTGGGACTATAATCAAATGCCGGGACTCAATGTTGAATTGGTAAGCCACCATCTTCATGTGAATCCCGCATCAGAACCAAAGAAGCAAAACAACGAGTATTTCATCCCGATTTAGAGATACAAATTAAGGCAGAAGTGGAGAAACTGCTGAAAGCAGGGTTCATCAAGCCAACCCAGCATCCGACATAGCTCGCGAACATTGTGCTTGTAAAGAAGAAGACTGGGCAGATACGCGTATGTGTAGATTATCGCGATCTCAATAAGGCTTGCCCAAAAGATGATTTCCCTTTTCCTAACATTGACACCATTGTGGATGGAACCTTAGGACACGAGATTTTCTCATTAATGGATGGATTCAGAGGGTACAATCAGATTAAGATGGCCCCGAAAGATGCTGAGAAAACTGTTTTTCGCACCCTAATGGGGAATTTTCACTATACGGTCATGCCATTCGGGCTTAAAAATGTCGGGGCCACTTATCAATGCTCCATGACCGCCATATTCCATGACCTAATGCATAAAACTGTAGAGGACTATGTTGACGATTTGGTGGTAAAATCCAGAGCCATATAAGATCATATGAGTGATTTGCGAAAGGTACTGCAACGATGTCGCGAGTATAATTTGAAAATGAATCCCCTCAAATGTTCCTTTGGAGTACCAGAAGGAAATTTCTTGGGGTGTGTTGTACATCGGCATGACATTGATATAAACCCGACAAAGGCTAAGGCAGTATTAGAAATGGCTCCACCTGCAACTTGCAAAATGTTGAAAACTTTTATGGGAAAGATATCTTATCTGAGGAGGTTTATCCCGGCACTGGCAGAGGTAACTCACCCACTCATGCCCTTGTTGAAAGAAAAATATGTATTTAGCTGGGGAGAAGAGCAGCAAGAAGCCTTCTCAAAAACAATTTGGCATCACCAAAAACAATGGTAGCGCCCGAGTCAGGAAAATCATTGATAATGTATCTCACTTCCACCAATAAATCCGTAGGAGCTCTGTTGGCCCAGGAACATGAAGGGGAAGAAAAGCATGTTTACTATATCAGTCGGGTGCTCAAAGGACCAGAGTCGCGATACACATCGCTGGAAAAAACTGTCTCGCTTTAGTATTCGCAGCCCAGAAATTCAGACATTATTTACTGGCACATCCACTAGAACTCATCACCAAAAGCGATCCCATACGGTATCTACTCACGAAGCCTATACTCAGTGGAAGAACTGTCCGATGGTTACTAACACTGTCTGAATACGAGATCACATGCTCTAGACCCAAAGCTGTAAAAAGTCAAGCCTTGTCAGATCTGTTAGCTTTGTTTCCTGGAGGAGTTGAGCCCAAGGTGGAAGAAGTATGAGCGGCAAGAAGTGAGGAAGGTGGGATATTGGCTAAGGGGGCTTCGCCGTCAGAATGAATAAGCATGGGTTCATCTGTAATATCCCCCGCAGGAGGAAGGTTCTCAATGGAACTCCAGAAATGATCATGGGAAACTTTGAAAAATGGAGCCTTTCTCCATTCTGTTGGTTGAGGAATAGATGGGACACTCCCAGATGGAGGGACTAAGAGTTTGGGGTTGAGGACTTGGCCATTGAAAATAGGGGAGTAAGGGTTTAAAGACTAGAACCGCGAAGGAAATGGGGGTTTGAAAATAAAATGGTAAAGGTAAAAATAACACAAAGGAGGTTAGGAAACAGAAAAGCAGAAAAAATAGAAGCAAGAGGAAAAAGTGAAATGAAATGGACAAGGGAGACTTATATAGGGAAGGGGCCCAGAAACCTAGAGAGTGCCATTAATGACCGCGGAAGCCGAACCGACGCCAAGGTTGCCGCAAATTCAAAACTCGCGGATCAAAGGATAAAAAGAGTTTGTGAAAAATAAAAAAGATATGGGAAAAACAAAATAAACACATGCACAAAAGCCATTGAAAAACAAAAAAATCAAGAAGGAATGTTCGCGGATCAGTAAACACGAAACATGGGATATAAGTTTCATCCGCAGGAAAAGGGCAAAAGTGGCACGGGGAAAAACAGCCTTGAAAACAAAGATTTGAATCGTGAAGCCATAAGTTATTGCACTTTAATACTTGGTCAAGTATCAAAAGTGGAACGGGGAAAAATGTAAAGAGGGATGATTCGCGATATAGCATAAACGGCAAAATGACTCGTTGGGATAATGGCCCAAAGATTAAATTATCTGGGATATGGCCCAAGCTTTAATTATCTGGGATATGACCCATGATTGGTATATTTGGGGAAACCGGCCCAAGTAAAATATTATTTGGGAAATTGGCCCAAATAATTGATTACTTGGGGAAATAGCCCAAATATGGTTTTACGCGAGAGCTTGCATTATACAGAGGGTGGTATGAGGGGCTGGTGTGTTTTATAGCTCGCATCAGAAACTCATAGCCCTATATGTTGCTCGCGTAGGGAATACTATTCGGAATCTAGGGGAAATGCTTGGGATGAGTAAATAGTGGGTCGCGACCTTATTTACACCATCTTAAGCAAAAATACCTTAGAGAGGCCGATAGTATTCAGGGACGTGACCAAGGCATGCATGATTGGTCATGACCCAACAAAGCTATAACGACTTCTTTGGTTAAGGAAAAATTAGATCCGTGATGCAACAGGCGCGGATCACAGGGCATGGCGCACATTATGATCCGCGAATTCGTTTCGCGGATGATATTGCGCAAGGTATTTATGGCGCGCAGTAATATCCGCGCATCTAGCCCGCGAATCCGTTTCGTGTGGACAAGGGCGTGAAATAATACTGTGCCAGGTATTTATATCACGGATTAAGTACGCAGGGACCATGTCGCGAGACAGGTGCTGACGTGGCAATTGAATACGCGTTGACGAAGGAACCATGTCGCGAGACAGGTGCTGATGTGGCAATACAAACCGCGAGGATTACTGAGCACTCACGTCTATAAATAGAGGTGCAAGGGCTCACTTGAAGAAGAGATATTTTTTGAAGACCAGGAGAGAGAAAATCCTAGAGAGAGAGAAAGTACTTCTCAAATACTTGTATTTGCTATCTTTTCCTCTATTTCTCTTTCATTTCACTGTAAAGCAAACCAAAAGTAATAAAAACATCAATACTGTTATTTTGGCTGACATACTTGTGTGGAAATTATCTTCACATTACCTAAATCTTGCGAACCCCTACACACCATTGTGTACAAAATCACAGATTAAGCATCCGAGTTCCAGCCTATAGTGAATAATTGTGATTGTGTAAGATAAATATATTCGAAAAGTCTAAGACAAGAATTAATTCAAATATATAAACTTGTATCACGAATAAAAACGGCCTCTCATCTAACCCAATCATCACAGTATAGTCATAGTTTTCCCTCTCTACAATTGAATATAAAATTAGAACTACATTACTTGGCTAGGGTTTTGCTAAGAAAATCCTAGATACCGAATTAGTTGATCATGGTAGAAGGAGACTGCATCGTTGATGTAGAATCGCCTTCCGTGGCCTTTTTCTACGGATCTCTAGGTCTTGAATGGCTCCTCCATTTTGAATAAGATGAATCTCTAGAGGCGGCTTTGAAAATTATACGTGCCAAGAAGCTCTCTAAAATTTGTAGCAAATCTTGGTATTTATAGGCAAAGTTGAGGGAAATTCTAACTTGGAGAATAGGATTACCTTTTTTGGCAATTTCACACCCAACCAAGAAAAACCTTAATACATGATGTATAATATGTGTATATATCATGTATAGAGGTGTTGTGGTTGAAATAAATTCATTCGGGTGAAAACAAATCAATCCGGATCAAAATAGGATTTTAGCCCGAAACTGAAATTTCTAGTTTTTTCTGCAAAACATCTCTCACTCTTTTGATCATTAATTGAGTTCTACACATTGTATAAAGGCTTATGATATATCGTTGGAAAGAGAACTTCAAGATCTTGATTGTAAGCTCAAGAATCACCTCATTGGACCTTTTTGACCGAGATATGAGTGCCCGAAGTTGGCTGAAATTTTGGTGCTGGAAATGCTGGATCTACGACCAAGCGTAGGTTAGGGGCGGAGGGTCCAATTCTGGATCACAAACCAAAGCGTAGCTATGGTCCAATTTTGCTTGTTTTAGCCTCTGGTGACGTAGGGTATGTGCATTTTTGTTGTAAAATCCATTTGTTTTCTTCATATTTGAGCTAGATTGGTTGTCTTTGACTCCCGATGCGTTTGGTTGAAGTAATAATGTCTGGAAATGACATTTTTGCCCTTTTGGTGAGATAATGATGTCGTGAAATGACCATTTCGCCCTCCGGTAGCTCTTATTTGCTCTGACGCATCTCTTGATTCCTTTCTCGAGATATAAACGAACACGAACTCAGTTAATTCACCGAGATTAGCTTTGTTTCTTCATTAAGCTCCTGAAACATGCTTACACACACAAACGGAATAAACATACCAAGTAATGGAATGTAAAGACATAACAAACGCAAGATAAGGGCGAAAAATGACCAATATTGAGCACCATCAAGTACGAAATGTTGTTCGATATGCCCCCAAAGCCTCCTCAACTCGTTCATGCCAATCCTTTTTGATTTCAAGACCACCTTCCTTAGTAAATTGCAAAGAGTCTTGTTGAAGGCTTCTGCCTGTCCATTTGCGGGTGGGTTATCCATTGAAGACTTATACTATTTGAAGCCAAATCTTTCACATAAATCAGTCATCAAATGATTATCAAAATACAACCCATTGTCAGTGATGATGTGAGGAGGAACCCCATATCGAAAGATAATGTTGGTCTTGATAAAATAAATGATCGTTTCCTTTTTTACCGTTTTAGCATGTATTGCCTCTGCCCACTTTGAAAAGTAGTTAGTTGCTGCGAGAATGTAAAAGTGGCCTTTAGAAGACTTTTTGGAAGGTCCCACTACATCTAGGCCCCATGCATCGAATGGCCATGATGAAATTGTATGGTGTAATGGTTTAGGCGGTTGGTGCATAAAGTTGGCATGAAATTGACAAGCCTGACACATTTTGGCATAATCCATGCAATCTTTAACCATGATTGACTAATAGTATCCCATTCTTTTCACTGGAAAGTGCAGCTTAAGACCTGACTAATGAGCCCCACAAACTCCAGAATGTGCTTCTTCCGTTGCATGGGTTGCTTCATCTTTTCCAAGACAACGAAGGAAGAATCCCTCATAAGATATTCGAAATAATGTATCTTTGTAAAAGATAAATCGAGATGGCCTACGACGTATCTCAGTTTTATGTTGAGGATCCTCAGGTAGCTTCCCATAATCAATTATAAGTCATCTCCAATCATCGGTCTCAGCAATCGTGATAGAGATCGCATTTGTTTCGTCCATTTGGGCTTCAAGTAATTGTGGCAGTACCCAATGTTGGCACATCGGCACAGTGAATGCTTCGTCTTCTCTTAATGCCATGGTTGTGGCCAAGTTGGCTAAGGCATCTACTAAATGATTTTCTTCTCTTGGGACATGTTCCAATATAATGCTTGCATACCTAGCTAGTAGATTGGAAGCATATTGAGAATACGGAATCAAGTCTTCTTTCTTGACCTCATATTCCTTGAGAAGTTGGTTGATCACCAACTTGGAATCACCATAAACTTTAATGTTTGAAATTTTCATCTCATGTGTCATTTCAAGGCCAATTATCAGAGCCTGATACTCAGTGACATTGGTTGAACATTTTTTAGGAAAAACAAATGCATATGGTAAAATTTGCCGTTGTGGGGAGATGAAATTGACACCCGCTCCGACTCCTTCAGAACGTGCTGCACCATCAAAGAACATCATCCATGGGAAAAGGATGTCAACTATAAACACTTCTTCATCAGGAAAATCATCAGAAATCTCCCAGTCAGCCGATATCGGATGATTGGCTAGAAAGTCAGCAAGTGTTTGTCATTTGACTGTCTTTCGTGGAATGTATACAATTTCAAACTCATTGAATAAGATTGACCATCTTGCAAGTCGTCCGGACAAAATAGGCCTTGACATGACATACTTCAGGGGGTCTGCTTTTGCAACCACATGCAAGAAATAGTGTCTCAATTTTTTAGATGCAAAAACTAGCACAATACACGTTTTTCGATTAAAGGATATTTAATTTATGTAGTGTTCAGCCTACGACTCAAGTAATAAAGAGCATTTTTTTTATTATTCTCATTATTTTTTGCTAAAAGAGTGCCTATCGATTCTTCTTCAGCAACAATGTATATAATGAGTGGTTTTCCTGGCACGGGAGCTCCCAACACTGGTGGATTGGGCAAATATTGCTTGATGTCATCCAAAACATTCTAACAAGATTGATCCTATACAAATGGAACATTTTTCTTCATGAGTCAACTAAATGGTTGAGACCATCCAACCAAGTATGAGATGAACCGACGAATGAAAGATAGTCGCCCTTGAAGACTTTGCAATTCGCATAAATTTTTAGGTGGTGGCAGTTTTTGGATGGCCTCGGTTTTAGAAGGATTGACTTCAATGCCGCGATGTCGGACAATATACCTAAGAAATTTTCCAGAGGAGACACCAAATGCACATTTTAGAGGGTTAATCTTGAGTTAAAAATTCCTTAGTCGATCAAAAACTTTGTTAAGATCTTTGAGATGGTCATTTCTTTTCTTGGTTTTTACAACCAAGTCATCAACGTAGCATTCTACGACTTTGTGCAGCATATCATTGAAAATCTTTTGCATGGCACACTGATAAGTTGCGCCAACATTCTTAAGTCCAAAAGGCATCACTTTGTAACAGTAGATCCCCTTCGGTGTGCGGAAAATGATCAACTCCTCATCTTTTGGAGACATTCTTATTTGATTGTAGCCAGAAAAGCAATCCATGAATGATAGAGCCTCGTGCCTTGTTTTTGCATCCACTGTAAGTTCTACCAGAGGTAGAGGAAAATCGTCTTTCGGACATGCATCATTCAAATCACGAAAGTCAACGCAAACTCGAATTTTCCCATTCTTCTTCTTTACAGAGACTATACTAAAAATCCATGTTGGATATTTTAATTCCCGAACGAAGCCTACCTTAATGAGTTTATTGACTTCATCTTCAATCTTTCGGATAAGGTCAGGCCTGAAGAAGCGTTGAGATTGCTTAATTAGACATGTCCCATGTCTTATTGCCAGGTTATGGACTACGAATTTTGGTTCGAGTCCCAGCATTTTTTTGTAAGTCCAAGCAAAAATATCCTTGTATTTAGCTAGTAGGTCCGTATACTTTTTTTCTTCTACAGAACTAATGAGTGCGCTAACGAACACCGGTCTAGGTTCTTCAACCGATCCCAAGTTAATTTCTTAAAGAGGTGCTTCATTGGGTTCATCTTCTTGAGACTTTTCATCCATGTTATCTTTCTCGATCGTAATATGATAAGATGTGACACGAATATTTTTCTCTTCATCATATTCTAAATTTTCTTGTGCAGGAGACTCTGTGAAGATAATGGTTCGTCTCTTGGCCTTTAAAATTTCGTTAACACTGACTTCCACTTCTACTTTGCGTTTCATACGGGATGGAATTAAGTTTTTCACATCGTTATCCTTTTTAGGCTTGAGCTCGTGACTCATCCATCCTATTTTCTCGCACTCTTCTCTCTGTGTGATATTGCTGCTTCCAAGTCTACCGAATACCAATTTTCAGGACTGAGGATTTATGGCTTCTCTACTATCAACATGGACATGTTTATTAAATGTAGAAGTTCGGGAAATATGATTCTCATAAGGAGGTAGTTCACTAGTTCTACTTATTGTGATTAGCCTTTGGAACACATAAACACGATGTAAAAGAGCTTCAATCCGATCAAACACCAAGGTTTGTTGAACAGGGTATTGCTCTTCGATTTCTTCAGCCTTTGATGCACTAATGTATTGTGTGGTTTCTTTTCTTTGTCTTATTTTTGTAGGGATTCGAATTGGTTCGCTAAGGTTAAACCCCAAACCGGTCTTAGGTGCGTTGATCGCATGCCCTTCTTGTCACAACTTCATTTGAGTCTCATTGAGGCCATGAATCTTTTCACCGGTGACATCGGGATGAAGTTGCCCAAATTCTGAAGGATTTGAGAAGTCGTGCCCCGCGTTAGCTAGAAGTTTGTATGCCTTAGGGTCAAAACCTTCATTTGTTCTTTGATGGGGAAGTGCTTTATGCTTTATCGAGTCTTGTGTGCCAAAGACAAAACATATTTGTGGTGGCTTGACAATTGAAGACTTCTCAACCTTTACAAGAGGAAATATTAGGTTATCTTTGAGAACTTGTGTATCTTCATTTATCGAGGCAGAAATGAGTTTTGTCTTCATTTTTGTTACTTTTGACAACTCAACAAAAGGTGATTGTCCTTCCTTTCTTTTGGATTTTGGAACATACTTAAAGACAACCTTCCCTTTAAGAATTTTAGAGGACAATTCAAACTTATGTGTTGTAGGTACGACTTTGTTATCATCGTGTGCAATGTTTTCCGCAGGGGGCAACTCAGTTTTTTTACTTTTTTCTGCATCTACTTTTCTTATGAAGAAACTATTGGATGGAAGAATCTCAGATGGTGTGTCAGCGTTTAAGTAAAACTTGGCATCCGCAAAGTGAGACTCTACCTCGGAAAATGACTTTTCATCTCCAAACACAGTTTTTGTACCATTATTGAAGAACTTAAAACATTAGTGCAATGTAGAAGGGACTACACCATTTCCATGGACCCAAAGTCGACCTAACAGTAAATTGTAAGAGGTCTTTGCATCGATGACATGGAACAAAGTCTCAGCGTTCAATTCACCAATGGTGAGGTGAGCTCTTATCATGTCAATTGCTTGTTGTCCTCCTTGATTAAATCCTTGAATGACTAGCCGGCTTCGAGTTAACTCGTCGATTGTAATGCCCAGGTTTCTCATTGTGGATTTTGGCATGATGTTCACCACGGAGCCCCCATCAATAAGAATACGAGTGACCTTTTGCTCCAGAATGTACCTAGAGACAAACAACGGTCGATTGTGAGGTTTTGACCCAAGTTGGAGATCTTCATCGGTGAAAAGAATCGGTGCACAACACGAGGCACACATTATCTTAGGGGTTTTCTCTTCTGTACCTCTAACGATCCGATTTCTATTTTGTCAAAATCTTGACTATCTACTTCAAATGTTTCTTGTTCATCTTTCTCGTCAACTTCGGTGGGCGATACCGTGTAAACAGTTAGACTTTGATCATCAGTAAGATATCTAATAGGAAAGAATTCTCCCAAGGTAACACCTCGGTGAATATCTCTCTTTAAGAGCTTAACTGTTTGACGTTTCGTGATGACTTTTTGCTTATTCTGTGGGCTTTGCTAATTTTTCTTCCTTTTTTGCCTCTAGTTTAGGCTGGCATGTTGTACAATAATGGTTTTTTGTTTGCAAGATCTTCTTCTTGTTACTAGAGTCCATCATTTCTCTACTTGTTCAGACGAACTTGCATTCGGCAGAGGAATGATAACTGGATCTAATGAACCAAATTGTTGGTCTTCAAGCTCTCTGTTTGTTTGCCATGAAAATTTTGCACATCAGATTTTGCTTTAGTTGGGCTAGCTAAAATAAAGACAATGGTAGTATGATTCGCTTCAGCTATTTCATCCCCATCCGAAAGGATCTTGCCTTGCTTTGCCAAACTCATGACCAACTCTTTGAATATAAAACACTTTTCAATTGGATGGCTAACGATGTGATGATAAATTCAATATTTAGGGTTCTTCACTCGCCCCATCTCTACTGGGCGTTTACTTTCTGGCAGGTCAATTAGTTTTTCTCAAGTAAGAATTCTAGTATGCCGGCCACATCAGAGTCTGGGAATGGGTATGTCTTGTTCTTTAACTCTTTGAGTGTTGGACGAGGCTTTTCAGTATCTTGAGTTTTAGCTTGCTTGCTAACTTCTTTATTCTTATCTTTCATAGTAATTTTTAATGGCACTGTGGTGATGGCCATGGTTTCTTTATTGTTTTTCTTTGTTTGTCTTTCATCTTTCTTTCCATCTTTTTTTATTATTTCTTTGTTTTAAGACAGAGACCTCCATGCCACCATGAGCATTAATACTGATCTCCATATCATGTGCCCGTGTGGCCAACTCCTCAAAAGTCTGGGGTTTGATGCCTTAAAGGATATAGAGAAGTCCCCAATGCATACCTTGCATGCACATCTCGACGGCGGAGGTTTCTAAGAGTCGATCTTTGCAATCCAAGCTTAGCGTCCTCCACCTATTGAGATAGTCCACGACCGGTTCCTCTTTCCATTTCCTAGTGTTGGTAAGTTCTATTATGCTTACTGTACGTCAGGTGTTGTAGAAGCGATTCAGGAACTCTCACTCCATTTTGTCCCAACTGTCAATTGATTCAGCTTCTAAGTCGGCGTACCAATCGAAGACATTTCCATTTAGAGAAGGAATAAAATGCTTCACCAAAAGATTGCCCCCCTGTCCCTGCATTATTACAAGTCTCCACAAAATGGGCAATGTGTTGCTTGGGATTACCCTTCCCGTCAAATTGTTGTAACTTAGGCGGTTGGTATCCCATCATTATCCTCATATCATCAAGTTTCTTAGTGTAGGGTTTTGAATACATGATAGTTCCCTGGCTTACTCCACCATATTGTGATCTGATTGTATTTGAGATCATGTTTTGCAGTTGTTGGACAGATAAAGAGCCCACCAAAAGAGCAAAATAGGTTTGGTTTGCCCCCTACTCAGATATGGTTATATGTTGTTCCTTATCTTTCATGGCCACTTGCGGTGTAAAACCATGAGGGTGAGTAGGTCCTTGACTTGACTCGCTTGACTTTTGGGCCTCAAGCTTGTTCATGAGTGTTGCGATTTGTAGATTTTTCTCTTAAACGGTTTTGGTGAGCTTTTTTATGGCTTGACTTATAGTAGTCATTTGTTCTTCTATTGATGTTGTATCAGTCATCATGACTTGCATATTGGTTGTGTGTGAATGAATTTTTTAGTTTGAGTACTCTTGAGCCGAACCTCGTGGAGTCCCCGGAGAAGATCCTGATTGTGATCCTGTGCTTGAGTTGCAATTAGAAATAGAGTACGATGCTCTACTTTTGGGAGAATATTCTTCAAAAACGGGGGAAGCTTCCTTAGACTTCGTTGTATTGATCTTCATTGTTCTTAAAGAATCAAGAGTGATGAATGATTGTCTTTTTGTGCTTTCAGGTGGCGTTGGATCGATCGCCCTTCTTTTCTCACTTTGTGCCAATGAAGTGAGTGTCTTTGCTTTCTGATGGGTTACTGCGCCTGTGGAGGTGCTACTATCAGTTGATGAAGTAGTAATATTCTTGACAACAATTGTGGTTGGGACTTTGTGAGTTGTGGAAGTGACGGTGTTCTTGCCACTATTCTTTGATCCTTGTCCAAGCTGAGCGTTCTCGGGAGCCATTGATGCTAGCAAGGTAAAGACTTGATGAATAATTAAGGACATGAAGATGAGAGGCAAAGAGGTCCCATCGGGCGTGCTAGAAATTTGTAAACATAAATTTCGTCTCCAAAAATCTAGGAAACAAAATAGGAGCAAACAAATAATTTTAGTAGTAATAAATGATAAAAATGAGCTGTACAATTCTCTGTGGTCGATTCTGAAATAAATAAGGGCCTTCCTCTGATTAAATATCCTAAAACTCTGGTGCAAGGACTTTGAAAGATTGCTCTTGAATCGTTACTTGATTGTTGTTTGTGTTCTTCGGGATTGAAGAGGTTTTGATTTGTTGAAGGTCTTTGAAGAAGAACGACACAGGTGTGACGTGCTTGTTGTTCTTTGTCTTCAAGAATTTTAGAAGTTTTGTTGAGTTGGAGTCGGCAGAACTTTTTTGCAGTCTTTTTCTCAAATTTTTTTTTTCTCCTCTAAAATGTGTTGGGTGACCTTGTATTTATAGGCCAAAGGTTAGGTCTTAAATTTGGAAAGTACCCACCAATTATGCTTAAAATCCTATGAAATAAAATATATTTATTTCTTTATTACTTTAGGAATAAATTCAAATTTAATTTTGAATTAAAAACATATAATTTAATTCTCTAAGACTTTGACATGTGTCCATTTGTGAGACCCGTAATTGTCAATGAATTTGACCAAGAATTATTTACCTAAGTCAAACGATCACCAATTTTATGTGTCTACATAATGATCCTACAAAGATGGTGTCTATCAAATATGAGCATGGGGAGTCCAAAAAGGGATGGACTTTCACATTAGCCGGTTGATGCAAAGAGAAAAAGCTACTGTTTGAATTCAAAACATGAGAAGATTGTATTTAAATTCAATATTGTTTATCTTTAATTCAAATTTAGATAGGGTATTTGTCTTTGCACTTTTTTAGGAAAGTGGTTATTGTAATATCTTATAAATAATGGTCTTTATGCAACTGTGCAGGGGGTCTGACACCAATCAAACAACACAATTCATATTGTCATTTCAATTTCTTGCAAAGTCTTTATTTTTCCATGTCTTTAGTTTAATTAAGCCTCGTCATTTCAATTTCAGTCATTCAATTTACTTTCTGAGTCATTGTTTTCATTCAATATTGCTATTTTAATTATTCAAGTCATTTCAATTCAAGTTTTCAAAGTTTTTTTTCTCTAAATTCAAGTTCTTTCATTCAAGTCATTATTTTGTTTACTCTACATTCATCACTTTTCATCCAAACATGTCGATTGTTTGTGTGGAATTTGTGTTTTTCAATGTTACATTCTCAATCGATGAAAGTCCTCTTCATTGAGGTCATTGAGGCAAGAAAATAACCTAAAGTAAGAGTTTCATGTTCTCCCTCTTACGTATCGCCTGAGAAGTCGAATCCAAGGAGACTATATTTGCTTTCCAACTAACCTTTGGAGCCTAGGTCAAGGTTTCTGGCACGCCCGCATACAAATCGCAATAAAGAAGAGTATTAAATATGTTTCATTAAAGAAGTGTGACCCTTGGATTAGTTCTCCCCACTTGAATATAATATTTTAAATAAAAAAATATTTATTTTATAGAAATTTACATGAACTTCCAAAAATCCTCTCTTTTCACAATATGTGGATGAAAAATTGTAACCTAGAAGTTGAATGGTCCAGACATGTAAAAACAATTATCCACATAGCGAATTTGTATATATATGTATAATATATTTGCTCATTTATTTTCTATAATTAATCATTTTGATATAAATTTAGTGATATTATTTAACATGAAATGTTAGTAGAGTTAAGTCTACCAGCAATAATCTTCAAATTTTCAACAATAATCTCTATTACTATAAAAGTATGAGGACTTTTCATCATTTCTATACATTTTATTTATTTTTTAATAAAAAATAACACAAAACAAGTCCTTCTTTTGGAAACGTTAATTCATTGTATAATTCTAATTCAATCATCAGTATTAATGGTACAAGGAATATTAATGGTATTACACTAACGGACTAATGCAGATAATAAGCTCTTTTTTGTAACGGCTAATGCCTTATAGAATTCAATCACATATATAAAATCTTAAAATATTAGAATCACATATAATGAAAGAGTAACAATTATATCTTATATGCTTTTTAAAATGAATTAACTGCATTTATAGTGTTTTCTATTTAGTGCTCCATTCCAAACGTTATATTAATGCATTACAATTGTTTTATTATTCTTCACGTGCATCAATATTATTCTTCACAAGCATTACAATTGTTTTATTACATTCAACGTCTTTTTATATTTCTATTTTTTAAATAAGAAAAAATAAAATTTTCATTCTATTAAATATATTTGATTCAATAATGTTATTAAATTTTGAGTTATAAAGTTTATGAAAGAGTAATAATGTATCATCTTTATAATTTTTATAGCTGTTTATACCATATTTCATAATTTATAATATTAATTTTTTTTATTTGTTTTTCATTCTATTAAAGTGTTTTTTTATTCCCAATTGTAATATATTCTATGCTTTTATTTTTAAAAATATGAAAATAGATTTTTAAATACTAAAAAAAAGTAATAGTATAATAGTATAATAAATTTTTAAATATGAAAGTGATATTAGTTAATTAATTATGGTTTATAAAGTTGAAAGGTTTTAATTTTAAATCTAGAAACCGATGCATGATGATTTGTATTCCAAACAATTTTAATACTTTATTAAAAGAGCATTAATGAAAATTTCGTTAGTAGTGTACTCTCTCTCTCTATATATATATATACTCATAGCTTGTATATTTGTAACGTCCTAGATAAAAATTTGTAACTTTTTTTTTCCAATAATTCTCTAATTAAATTGTATACATGCATGGTTGTAACACCTTTTTATTTGAGCCTCCATTGATCCACTCTCCCTCTCTGCTAGTTTCTTTTTTTTTATCTAACTTTTCTATGCCCAGAATATATAATGATTTGTGAGAATAAGACATGAAACTATTCAGAATCAAATGTAGGTATATCATATTTAGGGTAAATTACAGACACACCCCTCTTGTTTGGATTTATTACAGTTTAAGCCCCTTCAGTTCGGATAATTACAATTTCACCCCCTCTAGGTCATTTCCGGCCACCGAGAATAGTAAATGACATATTTACCCATGTGCTTTTATTTATATTTTAGGATTAAAATAATTAATTTTTAAACTTAAAAACATGAAATACGAAATGACCAGTATAGCCTTGTACACCTAACCCTAAATTGAATCAGTTTGCTCATTCTCAACCCTTACACCACTTTTGAAAGGAGAGAGGCGCCGCAGAGAGAGAGGTCATCAACCTTCTCTCTTCGTTTCTTCTCTTTCATTCATTATCTCTTGAATACTTCGATCAACTTGCAAATTGAAACAACATTAAACAAGTGTTTGGGTCGGTGGGTTTCGTCATCAAAGTTAGGCGAGTTGCTTTGGTCATCTTCTCCAAAGACGGTTTGCCTCAGTCCTCTTCTTCTCCACTTCTTCGTTTGGTGTACAAATCAGGTTCGAATACAACCTTTTTTGGTTCTTCTTATTCAAATGCATGTTAGATAGATTAGGGTTTATACGTGTGACATGAATTATAGGATCTGACATGAAATTGTTGTTTGTCTGAGTATGAATTTACCCTTTTTAGTTGCATTAACTATATTATGCTTGGTTAGATTTAAATTTCAAAATTACCATTTAGGGTTTGTCGTAGTATGAAATTAATTTGGGGGTTTTAATTTTCAGTAGATTGCATGTTAAATTAGTGTCAAATTGTTGCTTAAAACTTGATAAATGAATGATATTTACTGGTTTCCTTGTTAATTTGGGGGTTTCAATTTTCACTTGATTGCATGTTAAATTAGGGGAAAGTAGTTGTTTAACAGTTGAGAAATGAGTGATTTTTACAACCATGCTTTGTTTAACAGTTGTTTACTAGATTGTTTAACTTATTATCTTTCTTAAAGTAGTGTTGTTTTAATTACTTATACTTGTTTATATATTTTTTTACAGTCAATATGGACATGTACCATGATTTTATAATTCATTATGGAAGTGTCCAGAGTATGCTGAAATTAGTTGACCCAGATAGATACTCATATATAGATCTGACTCAGGATGTGAATGAACATGTCTTATCTCACATACCATCAAATGTAGGTCTAGCATTGCATATCTCTCATGGGATACCTGATAGCACTTTAAAGATAGATGTAAAAAATGACAAAGATGTGTTAGATATGTTTGAATTCAATCTGGGTTGTAAGGATATACACATTTATGTGGACACTGAGTTTCTAGATGGACCTATATGTAGTATTGGAGGTGAGTCCAATATATTTCAGGAAGATATTTTATCTAGTAGGGAAGTTATGGAAGAAATGTTGGAAGAAGTGAGAACTAATAACATGGGGTTTGGTGAACAAGTAAGGTCTGAAAATGTAGGGTCTAGGGGGCAAGAAGGGACTGGAAATTTTAATGAGGAGAATAATGAGGATGAGTCAGCAGATGAGGTGGATTCACAACAAGAGAGTGAGGATTATAGGGCAGAGGACAATGAGGATTCAGAAGAAGATGATGGTATATATGGATTTAGGTCAGAAGATGAGGACTGGAAAGCTGAAGAAGGAGACAAAGAGTCATCAGATTCTGATTCTGATTCTAGTGATCTGGTGAGGGAGGAAGTGTTAGGGGAATATGACAAAAATGATGGGTTTAGTGATTATGAGTCAAATGATGAATCTAGCAGTGATGACAGTGAGTTTCAGGGACACCCAAAATATATGTCTAATGAACAAAAAGCTAAGTTGGCCCAACTAAAAATTCACAAACAATGCAAATTTGGATTTTTGTACAAACCAGACCTTATGGGAAAGGTAAAACTAGAAGTGGGCCAATTGTTTCAAAATGTTGATCACTACAGAGAGGTTTTAAAAGACTATGTTGTCCAAACAGAGATTAGACTATATAGAGAGAAAAATGAGAGAGCTAGGGTCAGAGTCAAATGCAAGGCTGAAGGATGTGAGTGGTGGGTTCATGCTTATCTATTGTCAGATAAGATAACTTTTCAAATTAAAACAATGGGTAAACCACATTCTTGTGTAAGACTCAAACACAACAGAGAGGCAACATCAACTTGGATTTCAAAGAAATTCCAAACAAGGCTGAAACAGACTCCAGATATTAGCATTACAAGCTTGCATTCAATGGTGCATGAGGATTGTGGAGTGGAAGCTTCAAGGATATAGCTATGGAGAGCAAAGAGAAAGGCTTTAGAGAACATTGAGGGCAACCATGGACATTCTTATAGGCATATACCTGCTTATCAAAATGAAATTATGAAGTCAAATATGGGTAGTGTAGTGGATTACAAGTGTGAATTTCCACCACCAGATCATAATCCAACTTTCTATAGAATGTTTATATCATTTGAGGCAATGATGACTGGTTTCAGGGATGGTTGTAGGCCATTTATAGGATTAGATGGTTGCCATTTGAAGGGGCCTCATGGGGGTATCTTATTGGCAGCTATAGGGCTTGATGGTAATAATGGGTTGTTCCCAATTGCATATGGGGTGGTGGAGATAGAATGTGGTGAAAGCTGGGGATATTTTCTGCAACATCTTCATATTGTCATAGGTGGAGGGTGTGCTGAGAAGCCTTGGACTTTTATGTCAGATAAGCAAAAGGGACTGGAAAGGGCAATGACAGATGTATTTCCAGCAGCAATGCATAGGAAATGCTGTAGGCATATTTACAGCAACTTCAGGAAGAAACACCCTGGAATACAGTTGAAGAAATTGTTTTGGAGAGTTGCAAGGGCTTGGACAGTGCAAGAATTCACAGTGGCCATGCAAGGTATAAAGGAGATTGACTTTCAAGCACATACTTGGCTTAGGAACAATGCCCCAAGTTTCCAGTGGAGTAGGCATGGGTTTAACCCAAGAGTGAAGTCTGATCATGTTACAAACAACATGACAGAGAGCTTTAATAATTGGATTGGAATGTTTAGGGATAAGCCAATATTGACACTGTTGGAGGGAATAAGAGTGAAAATAATGGAGATGATTCAAATTAGATACTCAAAAGTGGATGGAGTGGAATGGTGACTCCTAATACCAAAAAGAAGTTAAATGAAGCTATGGAAAAAAGTATAAGGTGTAATGTCATATTTGCTGGAGGGGAGGAGTATGAGGTTGTTGAGAACAATGTAATTAGATATACAGTTCACCTTGGGAGGATGACATGTGCTTGCAAGGCTTGGGAGATTTCTGGAATTCCATGTAGGCATGCAGTGGCTGCCATAAGCTTCAACAGATTAAACCTAAAGAGATTTTGTGATAAGTTCTACACTAATCAGATGTACATGCAGTCACATAAGGGAATGATACATCCACTTCCAGACCAGACTTTATGGGAGCCAGTTTCTGAGATAATACATGCCCCAATAAAAAAAAGATTACCTGGTAGACCAAAGAAGAACAGAGCAAGGGAGGAGAATGAGCCAGCTGCTGGAACAAGCCAAGTTAGGAGGTCATTGTCAATCAAATGCAGAAATTGTGGGATGTCTGGACACAATAAGAGAGGGTGCAAGGAAGGAGCATCAACAAGTAAAAAACAGGTGATTAAACTTCTTTTATTAATGATTTTTGTTTAATAAACTTCATAAACAATTGCTTAATGCATTTCACTTGTGATTTTTGTTTAGCAGAAAAACACTCACCCACATAATGGAAATGGAACTGCAACTGGTTATAGAAGCCAAGGTCAGGGTACACAACATGAGGTATATAAACAATTGGTTAATGCTAGTTACTTTATAATTTTATTTCATTTCCCTTTGTATTTCATTTCTCTTTCAATGACTCACTTACCTTATTAAATGTTTGTAATGACTATAAAGGCAAACACCTCAAACCATGGAAGTCAGCTTGCAAATTCACAGCAACAGGTATATCAAATGTAGTTTTATTATTTTAAAAAATTTCAAGTGTAATCTAAATTTAATGCTATTGTTTTGCTCTTATTTAAAGGTAAATAGGAGCTCCATCCATGGAAGAGGAGTGTCTAGCCAGCCAACTGGAACAAGGGAATTAAATTAAGCTAGAAGGAATGTTAGGGTAAGTTTAGGAATTAAGAAATTATTAGTGACAACAAATGGTAATTCAATTGTCTAATAGAATTACATTGTATTATATGGAATAGATGAACAAACTGCCAATTTCAAGAGGCAAGGGAAGAGCTCACTGACTGGTGGCAGAATGTGCTAATAGGGGCTTCAATTCTTTTTGTAAAGGGTATACAATGGTATCATTTTTTGTTTTTGTGAATGATATGAAGATGACAAGGGTATAACAATGGGGTATATGCTAACTGAATTGTTTTGTTTAAGTGAAAGTGCAATTTTTTGGACAGCTAACAATTGTATAACGTGAAGAAGATTCAATTTTTTTGTTCAAGTGTAACCGTAATGACATTTGCCTCATGCTTGTAATGACATTGTAATCATGTAATGCTCTGTTTTTGTAGTAACAAAGTTCAATTCAGTACTATGGAAGGTTGTAATGACATTATTATATTTTATGGAATGCTAGTTCAATTTAGTGATTGTTCATACTTGGTTTTGTAGTAGCTGGGAGTTTTATGGAATGGTAGTTCAATTATGTGAAAATTTCTGGAATTTGCATCTTCTACCACAAGTGTGTATAACCACTACATCACTCTGTACAAAAATTAACATCAACTAGCATTAACATTCCTTCATTAACATGGACTAGCATCAACATGAAATTGAACTAGCATGACTTCAGTATTCCATAAATCGCTTACTACAAAACCAATTTCCACACAATCATCACTTCATTAACATGGACTAGCATTAACATGAAATTGAAGTCATTACACAGAATACATAAATTGAAGTCACAATTTCCAGCTTACTAAACCAAACATTAACATGTCATTACTCAACAAGAGTAGAGTAGTACAAAATGCACTAAATCACTCACAAACTCACTTCATTAAACAAGCTACCAAGAGGACAAAAGAAGACATACTTAATACTGAAGTCACAATTGCCAACAACTTCACTACTTCAGTACTTGAATTATGTATTTTCACACTTGAAACCACCCTTGCAAGTTCACATTTGACCCCTGCAAGTTCATATTTCACCCCTGCAACTTCACATTTCAGTGATTCAACTTCTTGCTCCAATCTTCTTACTTTCTCCATTACCCCATCACCACTTGCAGTTGATCTTTTAGGCTTGCACCAATCCCAAAATTCACATACATTATATTGTTTTGGACACACATAATATAATTTTCCTTTATTTTTCTCATTTTCAGTAACTCTAATATCAGCCGTAACCTTACAATGGCAATTCCTGCTATAGTACCTCCAATCCGGAGTGTCATCAATGGAAAAATTCTCCTACAAATTGGTTACAAATGTAAAAATTGAAGAAACAAAAATCTTAAATTAAACCATACAATTGTAGCTCAAAACCCTAAAATGAACTCAAAAAGCATAAAATTTTATACATCAATTTCAATTTTAAAACCCTAATTTCACCAAACCAAAGTGCAATGAAATTCCCAAATTTAATCTTCAAGAAATGTTAGTTAGCTAAAAACCCTAAAATGTGTTGATAAAAAATAACAAATATCAGTATATATCAATTTAAGAACAAGCTACAACTCAAAGCTACATAACATTTCATATATATCACTATATATCAATTTAATCTTCAAGACATGAAAAGTATAGTTCAAATCTCTGAAAAATAACAAGCTTACTGATCTTGAAGACATGATTCTTGGCTAGATTCGAAAATGAAGCTCCACCTGCAACTTTTCGACAATAAAGCTGATGAACACCACCCTGCTGCTCCTTCTTTCACTGCAAATATCAATACACTAGTACACATAGGGGGGGGGGGGGGGGGGAAGGTAAGTTTATTTATGGGAAACTAAGAAACATAAAATGAGGGTAAAATAGTAATATCATTGCTTCAAGGATAATATAGTCATTTACCATTCAAAACAGTGTTGACATCATTCTTCAACGGCGTTGACTTTGCCGGAATATTGTCAGAGGGGGCAAAGTGATACAAAAACCCAAACTAGAGGGGGTGAAATTGTAATTATCCGAACTGAAGAGGCTCAAATTGTAATAAATCCAAACAAGAGGGGTGTATCTGTAATTTACCCTTATATTTACATATATATTTAACTTTGTAATTTGCTTTTCATGCATGAAGTAATACTATGTATATTCTCTCTTATTTTATTTTTTTGTTTTTACTTTAATTATTTACTTTAATTTTTTCAGGTTTGATTTGGTTGTTCTAGAATTATTCGTTGGAGGTAAGGAATTAATTACAAAAAGTATCTCATTCCTTTTATATATATATTTAAAATTTATTTTATATAGTTTTAATTTTATCTTTCATTTATAGGTAAATTACTTAAAACCTCCTGAAGTTTACTCTCTTTTTCCACAGATACCCCCTCAACTATGAAATGAGCTTAAAACCCCCTAAAGTTTCATAAAAGGTTGCACCATGGGCTTGCCTCAATTTGTTTTACCCTTTTACCCTCCAAACTTTTTATATTTACACCTTACCTTTAATCCTCTTATAGGGCAAACAAACATATAAAATACTATCATATTCTTACTATTATATTTCTTAATTCTTTAAATTACAAAAATATTACTACCTCTGTCCTGAAATACTTGTCCACTATTGCATAGTGCCATGATTTTTTTGATTGTTTTTTGTTTCCAATTTTGCCCTCTAATAATGTATATAAGATTTGGTTAGTGGTGGGGTCCATTATATTTTGAAGTTAGTAAAGAGGGATAATTTAGGAAAGTATGTGATAATAGTGTATTGAGATTTGAAACTGGACAAGTAATTAGGAGACAAGAAAAATGTAATAAGTGGACAACTAATATGGGACGGAGGGAGTATTTCTTTTAGTTAGAATATTAATTTTGTCATTTACCTTTAATGTATTAGACTAAATATACTCTCAAATGTTAAATTTTTTTTTTTGTAAGTTTTAATTATTTTATTTGTATATCAATTAACTTGTTATTAAATTTTAGTTTGATTTAAATCATAAAACTCAATCATAATTAATATATTCATAAATAAATCACAATTTATGAAAAGAAAGTTTCATTTGGCAAAAAAATAATAATAATTAGGATAATGAGTTTTATGATTTAAATCAAATAAAATTTTAATAACAAGTTAACAGATTTACAAATAAAATAATTAGAACTCATTACCATAGTGCTCATTTTTTTTTCCAGTAATCAAAACTTTTTATATTATTTTTTTCTGATGATTATATATATTTTTTGTTATGTTGGTTGAACACTGTGTCATATTTTGGCTAGCTTGTTGAGTCTGAACATGTGTTTTTTATTTTCTTTGATTTTATTTTGTAGACATTGTTGGGAGAATTACATGTTTGATGATTTTTCATTTTATTTTATGGGTCTTAGTGATTTTTATTAAAGTTATGTTGTAGTTGGTGATTTTTTTTTCTTGGTTTCAATTTGTGATTAGTTGGTCTCGACACCATGTAGATATTTATGGATTTGGATTTTTAATTAATTGTGTGCGTGCTGAAACAAGATTTTAAATAACTAAAAATCAACCTCCATGATTTACATGAAACTGACTTGTTAAAAAAAAAACCCAGAAATTACTATTATTTTAATACTTTTTTATTTGATAATTGAAGTAGCATGAACAAATCATTATATTCAATTATTTAACCAATCTCATCTCATTGTATTTTATGATATTTCAAAATCGTAATTGAAAAATTAATTATTGTCTATTATGAAATAATGATAAATGTTGATAAAGAACTTGCTCATACATAATTCTACTTTATTCCTTGTACATTAATTGTCCAATTTTTTAACTATATTTGGTTTCGGATAATTTTATATTTTTTAAAATTGTCATTTTTCATTAGTTTCAAAAATAATAAAAACTACAACTATATTATATTAATTAAAATAAAAACAAATAAAATAATAATAATAATATTGAAAAGAAAGTGCTAAAAATGACTATTTATTGTTACATTAATCAACGTAGACCCCTTGAAGAAATTGTAGAATATTCGATAAAACCTTTTAAAGTCGTTATCCTCTGTTCCTGAAATCGTGATCTCCTCTTCCAGCTCTTGTAAGTTACTTCACCGATTCCTGAAACTCATTATCCTAATTAATATATTCATAAATAAATCACAATTTATTATTAAGTATTTTGTGATTTATTTTTGAATATATTTTTATGAAAAGATTGTTTCATTTGGCATGAAAAAGTTAATTAGGATAATGAGTTTTATGATTTAAATCAAACTAAAATTTAATACCAAGTTAATTGATTTACAAATAAAATAATTAGAACTTATAAAAAAAAAAAAATTTGAGAGTATATTAGTTTAATACATTAAAGGTAAATGGCAGAATTAATATTCTAATTAAAAGAAATAATATTTTTCTAATTTAAAGAATTAAGAAATATAATAGTAAGGGTAGGATAGTCTTTTATATGTTTTTTTGTCCAATAAGAGAATTAAATGTAATGTGGAAATATAAAAAGTCTGGACGGTAAAATGGTAAAAACAATTTGAGAGCAAGCCCATGGTGCAAGAAAATGAAAGTTCAGGGGGGTATAATTAGTTGAGGGGGTATCCGTGAAAAAGAGAATAAACTTCAGGGGGGTTTTAAATAATTTACCCTTCATTTATTCTAACTCTATTATTTTTGCACGTGACATAGAGTATATAATGATTAGTAAAGATAAGAAGCACTTGGTTGAAATGACCAAAATTTCAGAATTTATATTGAGTAATTTGGTTATTCCAAATATATAATGAGAGGGAAGATAACAAGCACATCAGAATCATATATAGATTTATTATTATTGGAAGCGTGCTTGTTTTGAGGCAATGAACATACATTTTTAATTTGCATTTCATTCATGAAGAGAAAGTAACAATGTATACTCTCTATTTCTATCATTTTCCTTTTGTCTTTTTAACTTTTAACTTTTTTGTTTTCGTTTTTTCAGGTTTGATTTGGGTGTTCCATAATTCTATTCGGAGGTAAGGAATGACTTCTAAAATAACAAAAGTTTATTCCTTTTATTTTTCAATTTATTTCATACAGTGTTAATTTTATCTTTCATTTATTATATTATATTTCTCTTTCTATAGGGCATAGAATTATATTGATGTACGTTAAATTTGATTTGCATGAATTTGATTTGATTAGTAAGAATTTATTAGGATTTTTATGAAAATTTTCAATTTATCAAAAGAAGTGACTTAATTTCCTTTTTTTTTTTTAAGAAAAAACTAAAGTTTTACTTCACTTTCTACTTCTACTACATAATGTGAAATAGTTTAAAAAATGAAATATATATAACATTGTGTTTTATTTCTGTTTTTATTTATTTTATACTTAATTTATTCATCATAGATTATTCAAAGAGTCTATACATTTAGACTTTTAGTTCACATTCCATACTCATTTCATAACGTTTTTAAATGTATTCAGACAAAAGTTCATGTGTAAGAACTCAATAGTTACATTTTGTTTCTCTTCCCATGCTTGACTGAATAAAGCCCAAAAAATCTCCTGGTCTCTTTTTTCATGTTATCATTTTCAATCCAGGAACACCAGTGTTGGTTGTGTTATTTGGTTCACTTCTTTGTGTGGTATTGGTCGCACTAAAGTTCAACTCATCTGTTTAAATACGTTGGTGAAAATGAGTTGATTAGTTTTTTTTTTTCCTTCAATTTCTTGATCTTTTTATAATTTTATTTTATGTATATTTAATTTATGACGTTTTCACTCTATTCAAGTTTTGACACTTTGATTAGGAGCTCTTGTGGTGGTCAGAGGATACTACCAAATCTCATAATGCTTTATTATTCTTTTTATATGAATAATGGTCATATATTCCACTCGTGATTTTTTCTTTTTCCTTTTTGTATATTATAAATCGTAGAAGGCTTTGGAAGTAAGAGACAATTTAAAGGAGTCATGAAAAGATCGAGATACCTTTCAAAATTTTTGTTCTTTCAGCTATACGGTGTCCATTTATTTAGTATAAATTTAATTTTTATATATTTTATGGATTGTTAATTAGATATTTTTAATAAAAACCTATGTTTTATTATTTATTTACATTTTAAATTATTATTTTTTGTTATTATTAGTAATGATGCATTATATATATATATATTGTCTAAAATAGTTCATAATTAATAGATTTGAGTTACAGGCAATTAACAAGATATATATGTGTATATTAGAAATAGTTTTAAGGTAGGAGAATCAAAAGGTAATGTGCATAAGATTGTAAATTTTATTTATACCCTTATGTGAAAGCCGAATGAATCACTTAATTGTGTATATTTAACTATAATAAATAGTATGTTAAATTAAGTTATAAAGAAAAATCGAATTGTTCTTGCATTTTAGAATAGAATCAATGTCAAAAAAATACACGTATTATAATGTTATATACTATTTAATGTAAGTTATTTTCAATAGTATGTAATTTATGTGGTGGAATTGGGTTGTATTATCGAAATTAATAAATTAAATACTTTTAAATTACTAATAGTATTTAGACGTTCACTTAACCTTCTTCGGACGAACTAGGGGTCAGTGAGGAGTGAATGAAATTACCTAAACGATTAATGAAACTAGCCTAGAGGGGGAGTGAATAGGCTTTCAGTCGATTTTATGATCAATTAAAATTATCTAGCGAAAATTCAATTTTAATCAACCACAAACCCTAATTCTCTAATCAGTTAAATCAAGCAATTATTAATATAAGTACAGAAAATAAATCATGAGAAAACATATAGATTTTTTACGTGGAAAACTCTAAGTAAAAATCATGAATACGCTCGGGTATCGATACACTATAAATCAGAGAATTTGTACAGACTCGATGAAAACAGAACTTACAACCACTGTAATTTGTTGTTCTTCACTCGACGTCTGAAAGTCTAGATCCACTCGCGCTCCACGAAGCTCTCGATCCGATCTCTGTACTCTGACGGCTCCGCTTCTCAAAATGGATCAAAGCAACCAAGTTGCAATCAACGATGTGTAGAAATTTCAGAATCTAGGTCATTCAATCGTGTATAAGATCGTCGATGTAGAAACACGATAGAATCAACCCCAAAACAAGAGAGAAATCAAAGATATAAAATCACTCAATGATATTTCTCTATCTCTCTCTCTATCTCTATCTCTGTATATGAATATGAATATGTAGAAAACTTGCAGAGATCTCTCAATGGCTCAAAGGCTGCTCCACATGTGTAGAAGACCTTGGTATTTATAGACAATGCTGAGAAGAAACCCTATTGTTGTCCTTTTTCGTAATTTCACACCCAACTGAGTTAAACCCTATATTCTGATAAATATAATATGTATTGCACGTATTTCAAGGTATGAGAGTCGTCGACGCATCATAATAGAATCAAAACGGGGTCAGATCGGGCATTGCAACAAAAATTAAAAAATTCATGCCACACCTACGCCTTAAGCATAGGTTAGGCTACCTTGAGCATAAGCTTAGGTGTAACCTAAGCGTAAAACTTCATTTTCTGGCCACTTTTTGCTTTTATAGCCGTAGGCTTGAGCGTAGATTCTTTATGAAAACCACTTTTCTCCGTAACTGTGCCAAAATGACCGTCTTGATTCCACGAGACTTTTTGCTTTAGGTGACGGCTTCGAAAAATGCCGTTTTTGCCCTTCTGGAGACACTTTTTAACTTGATTCCTCTTGAATTCTCTTGTATTCTTCACTTCTTTAGACTTGATTTGAATTTGACGAAACTTGACAATGCCTATAAAACCTATCTGACTCCTCAATTCATTCAACATGATTATTGTCTAGAACATGTCAAACACAAATAACACTATAAATGTTCTTACAATGAGGGTTTCTATCAAGATATAAAATGAACCAAATAATCACACTCAAGTGTTACCATTCCAATCCTTTCAAGAAATTGAATAGTCTTAACATATAAAGAAAAAGGAAGAAGGAAAAAGAATTATTTTCATTGCTTATCTATTTATCTATATCTATATCTATAATAATATTATAGAAGTGTGAGCCTTATTTATTATTTCTATACATTTTCTATTTTTAAAATCTATAAAATTTTCATAAACAAATTAATCAATATTTTAAATAATAATTATTTTATCTCTTGGTATTATCTACATGTATATTAACTCTCTTTGAATGAATTAAACTCAAATAACTTTTATTGATCAAAATTGAGATGTAATCAATATTTTGAATAATTGTCATTGGTCTAAAATGAAGATGCAATAATAGCCACTACATATTTATTTTTTCGACAGTTGCATAAAAAATATTTCATTTCAACATATATATTTATTTATTTATACATCACGTGCATCGCACGTGCTTTATGCTAGTATATATATATGTGTGTGTGTGTGTGTGTTTGTATGGGAAAAGAATTTTTTTGGGATGAGGAATTGGTTGGCGAGTAGGATTTTGCTTCAGGAGGGGCATAATATGTTATATTCAAGTGAAGAAGAAAATTCACTAAACCAAGCAAGGTTGATACGACTTAATGTTTTTTCAAATTTCTTACGGAAAAATTGATGTTTCTTAGGTTGTCAAGGACCGACTTTGTTTTACAGTATCATCATTTCTCTTTTTTGGCGTAGTCAACTCTAATTTTTTTTTAAATAATTATCGATTATTTCCATATATAACTATTTAGAAAAACAATTATTTGCATATAATATTAACAGTTAAAATTATATAACCTCTATTGAAAAAATAAATCAACCATAAAGAAAAAAAAACAAGAATAGGCTAAATAGTCTCAAACCACATAAAAATATTTAAACATATTACATATATCAGATCTAAAGTCTATTATATTCTCTACCAAACAAGATAAAAATTAAAATACTTGTGAAAAAAATAGGAACTAAGTGTTTTTTAATTTTATTGAAGTAAACCTTGTTTTACGTGCAAATCAAGCTTTGGGTTGGCGATAAAAAGTTTATTTTCTCTAACAATCTCTTAGCTAGGCTCCTATGGGTGTTTTCGCAGATAATAGAGATTCAAAAACAACAGCTAACCAAACAATAGAATTTTGAACGTGCGAAAAGTTGAAAGATCTTTGAAGAATATTTTATTTTATAAAGTAATAATATATTGTTATTTAGGTAATTTTTATTTTCTATTTTTTTAGAAATTAGTGATATTTTGTGATTTGTTTTTTTTGGTATGTAAATCTTGAATAATGAATTTAGTTTGACACACATGCTATCACTAATTTTTTTGAAAGAAAAATAAATTAAGAGGGAAATCTTATAATATCAAATATTTATGTATATATTAGTATAAAACAATTTTTTTGAGGAGGGACATGTAACCCCCGTAGGCACATGTTCCCTTCGCCCTTGGAACTTAGGTGGGGGAGTCTAGAGAGAGAAATATAGTGTGATATTAGGACAGTTATAGAGAGAGAAAGGGGCGTGAGATCCTTTTGTATGTAAACAAAAATAAGTTGAGAGTAACAAAACCCAATTATCAAAACATTGAATTAATAGATCGTCGACCTCCATCAACTCTTGATGAACCCTTCTTAGCTCATCAAATTAGGGTTTCCATGAGTAATGCCGCCTTGCTCCACCACCAGAACTCCGACAGCGTTGCCACCATTGGATACCCGGTGGTGCCGCCTCCAATGATTATGTAATCGTACGACTCTTCAGGGGGAATTGAGTGTCGTTGAACACGAATTGGATGTAACTTAGACATGTATTATGATTTTTATTTAAATTTGTGAGTACAAAAAGAAGAACAATCATTGAAATTACTAGGTCAAGAACAACAAGATTTTGGATTTTGAATCGTTACTCTGTTGTGATTAAGTTACCGACGATGGAATGAGACTCAAGATCATCAACAACGCCAAAAATGGATAGCGCACAAGAGAATGTTTCAACATTGCCATGTTCATCAATCAAGAAAGGAAGCTAGGGTTTTCTTTGTCTAGTATTTGTGGCAATTTAGTTTAGCGTTTGCCACAAATTTAATTTTTGTGCCAATTTACTTTGTCTTTTGACTCTTTTGTCATGAATCTAGAATTTATGTTGATTTAGTTTGGCTTTTACCACAAAATTTAAATGTTTGTGGTCATTTAATTTAGGGTAAATTTTAGTGACACCCTTTGAGGTTTGGTCATATTTCACCTAGATACAAACTTTAATTCTAACTTTAAGTAAATGTTGACTCCGATTTTTGTCAATAACACGGGCGTGCCAGATTCATGTGAGAATCAAATGAGTAAAAGACAACTGGTATCCTTTTTGAGAATGAATCAGACGATTGAACAAGAGAAAGATACTAAACTCTTGGCTAGGTTCTTTCTTGCCTTAATAAAAAGGACTTTGAGTGTTGAAATTGCTATAACTAAGGAATGAAAAATGCAGTGCATGAGTCAAAATACAAAGTAAAGACTTGTATTGAAATTACAAGAATTGAAAGACAAAAAATTGAAGTGCAATAAAATTAAATTGCAAGAAAGTAATGAATTGAAATACTGAACTCTATTAAAATTGCAAGGAATTGAAAATATAGAATGTGTAGATTTTATGTTGTGCTGTTGGAGAGCTTCTACAGTTGTCTTAAACAAGCTATGTATACTTTAGATACAAACAATGTAACATTTGAATTCCATTCCATGAGAAAATGCCAAGTGTCATTCTTTAGTTGAAACTGCCATCTGGCACATTTCCTCAACTGCCAAGACTCCATGTTCTTTGTAACTTCCATGTCACCACATCTCCTTTATACACAACTCCCTTAACAAGTCTTTTGAACATGTCCCTATCCATCAGTTACAATCCATGCTCCTATTTTCTTGCAAACTAAATTTATCCATAACCCACTAAGATAGAAGTTGTGTTCTTAAGGGGAAAATTTACTTCTCTTTGCTTGCCATGTGTCCCTTTTATTTTCAAAGATGGACCAATCAACATCTGCAATGTGGAATGACATTTTAGGGTGTCAACATTGCCCCCCAAATTTATGAAGCCAAGTCTTCCAAACGAGGCTTTACAAATTTTGAAATTCCAACTTTGCTTATCTTTCGGCCAAAAATCTTTTCTATTTCTTTAAAAAATTTGAAATATAAGTTTTTTGCCGATGAGACTTCTACACGTGGCAAATATCCTTATCCTCTTATTTTGAATTTTGAAATAAATTTGAATTTTGGCAGCTGGTCAACAACCAATTCTGCCACCCTTGATAATATTCTCTTCTTTATTTTCCAGCTAACTCACAACAGACACAACTTCCGCCAACATAATTAAATAAAACTGAAATAAAATAAACAAACAACTACTGACATAAACTCCCCAGGGAAGATTTATTTCTGCCACAACCAAAGTTTGCCTAAGACTGCCTAAGGCTGGCCTTGAATTTCTTTTTCTTCTTAAAGCTTAAAAAAACTTGGCCAATATTTTTTTAGATATTGGTCATTAGTTGGATAAGTGTGAAGTGTTCCATCCAAGTCCATCAGTTGATAAGATTCTCTAGTTAGAATTTAGCAGACTATATATAGAACCTCCCAACTTGGAGTCCATTTCTGGATCTTTTCTTCCAACTAGCAGATTAACTTTCCACACTAAGTTACCTTTTACCAACTCTTTTGGTCTCACTCTTTTGTTATAGGCCTTTTCAAGAAATGATCTAACGCACTGAGCCTTTGTCTAATTCTTCCAACTCTACCAACATAGCTTTAGTTTAATCTGTCAGAGTTAAGTCATTTTGATAAGCAATTCTGGCAGATCTCACACCCATTTTTGTTGGAAGAACTTTCAAAATCACCTCTTGAGACATCCTCATTGGTGGCGCACTATCTTCCAGTTATATGGCGTCCATCTCATTTAGGTATTGATCATGCACTTCGGCCATGTTAGCCAAAAGTTCTACTTCTGTTAGCACTGCCATGTAGATTCTCTTTTTGGCCACATAGGATTTTAGTCGAATGCAAGCGGCCGAAAAGGCCTGCTGCCTCATTCTTTGCTTATATTCCTCAAGTTGTTCTTCCATAAGGAACCATTGATGTTTCAGTAGAATGGGCTTGAAGTTCCATTTTTGGCCGAGTGATCTTTTTTACTAATTATGCCACTTCCTTGATTGTGAGGCTTCTCTTCATGGTGGCAGATGGTGGTCTTCCCATTTATCAGTCCCTTTTGTGTTGATAGCGCTTCCACTGAAGCTACTAATGGCCATATTTGAAAGAACTACATATGTCATGGTATTTCCAATTTGATTTAAAGTCTTGGAAGAAATGATGTTGAGCACGGAACAATTATAGTCTAACACCTTATTAATTGGTTGGCCTTCTACCCATACTCGTATATACAAAGGCCTCAATTGTTGAATCATGGCTATAGGGGGTTTGTTAAAAACTACCTCATATGTGTTTTGCCCTTCCATGTAAAAACTCACATTTTCTGCTTATGATCTGCCACCACTGATTTCTTCCACCTAGTCTTCCTTTTCTACCACTGGCCATTCTTCCACCTCATCGGCCGCCTGGAAAATTGTTGGAAGTCTGAAAGCCATATTACATGAGGCCTTTGTATGGAAAGACCCAAATGGGATCCTATGTTTTGGAGCATGTCTTGGGTTCACATATTTTCCTTCATCCATATCTTCTGAATTTTATTATTTGGCAGAATAAGACACAATTATGGAATCTGTGGCAAATGTGCTTCCCCTCTCCAATCTCTTCTCGTCCAAAATCGGTTGGCTGTTTTGGAACTCTGTTTTCCTTAACTTAGCTGTCCTATTTTGTTTCCTTCTCTTTTGGGATTTGGACAAGAAAATTTCCATATACTCCAGCCCTCTTGGAAACTTTGGATGTGATAACCTTTGCCATATATTTGGTGGAGACAACGATGGTTTGATCATTTTAACTCGGAGAGACACTTCCCCTTTTTGAACCCAAATTTCAGATTGCAAAACTGGTTTTCTTTTGAAAATGGGTTGCATTCGTCGTTATGGAATAATCCTTGGACGAACCACTGTCACCCATTTTGGTCGGTAATGGGAAGAGTCTGGCCGAAAGTCATCTCTGCCAGAATCACTTCTGCCATAATCAAATACAATCTGTCATGTACATTTCTCTAGCAGAATAGTGCTCCTTCTGGTAATCATGTCTATTTCGTCTTCCACTATCTCTTTTTCAATTTGGACAACAACCATGATTAATAAGGGCAATCTAAGTCTCCCTCAATCTGGCAGATGACAAATTGTCAACAGAAGAGCATTCCATTTTTTCCTTTCCTTTGATATCCTTTCTTCCAGCCAACAAAATCAAGTTGTTACTAGAAACGGCAGGAAATGGATCGTTGTCAACTCCCATCAACTCCGGCTTCTTTTCCGAAAACTTCAATTTTTCTTCATCTATTGCCTTTTGTAAAGCATTCCGAAGGATAAAGCAACTGTTGGTAGAATGATTCTATGAATTGTGATATTTGAAAAATTCCTTCCTTTTCAAATCAGTCACTGATGGAATTACATGTCCTTTTGGCAAAATAATTACATTGTCTGCCAAAAGGAGGTCGAAAATTTGCTCAGTCTTAGTTAAATCAAAAGTGTACATCTTACAGAAATCGGCCACACCGTTTTTGGTCGAACTGGAAGATGGCAGATTATCTTTGGTAGTAACTTTAGCTTTTATCAAAGCGTCACACATATAAGGCTTTTTAAAGTTGATTTCTGTTATATTCACTTCAAGACTTTCTTCCGCTTCCACCGAGAAAACCTCAAAGTTTGGATCACGATAATATGTACCTTTAGAAGAATTCTTCAGGTCCATTTCTTCTCTTAAAATATTTTTATATCGGGTGGCCCGATCGTCCAACTAAAAAAGATCTTTGAATTCCACGCCTTCAAAATGCTTCCGAAATTCAAACTCCAAACCGTTGAGGGCCAATCTAACATATTCGATCTCTAGAATATCTACTCTGCACTTGAGCCTGACTCTTCTAAACCTTGTGATAAATGTCTCCACGGTCTCACTTGGCAGTTGTGAAAGCCTGGAAAGATCTGCCAAAGTTGCTTCCAGCTCTGAATGGTAAAACTGATTATGAAAAAATTATTCCATCTGCTACCAAGTTTGAACTAAATTTGAAGGCAAATGAATATACCAAGAGAAGGTTGCCCCTGTCAAAGAATTAGGGAAAAGTCTCATCTTGATCCATGGATTTGTTCCTGGTTCTCTACATTGAACCGCGAATCGGCCAATGTGTTCAATGGTAGCATAGTTCCCTTCCCACAAAAGGTTACAAATTCTGAAACTTTGTAGCCTTTAGGAAAATCATCAACAACTTCTGGATACAACTTCCGGTAGAAAGGTCGGTTGACTTTTCTGCTAGTTGGGTCATATTCTTGGTTAATCAATTCTTTCAGCTGGCCGATGACCAAAGTGATCTGCTGGGTTGGTTGGTTTGCATCGGGCTGCAAATTAACATTTTACTGCCCCCCCAGGGTTATTGGTTGCCCCTCGGGTGGATTTGGTATATTTTGCTTCCAACATGGTTGATTGTCCCCTAGGGCTGGCAGATCTTTCCCTGGTAGATTTGGAGGAAAAACTTGTTGTCTTGGAGGTGGCAGATGATGTTGTGGTAGATGCTGCCATGGCAGAAGCTGACGTTACGGCTGTTGGAATTGTGGTAGATTTGGTTGTGGAAGAACTTGCATTGGTTGTGGATATAAAGGTTTTTGTTGGAACAACGAAAAAGTTGGTTGTGGTTGAACTTTTGGTCATTACATCGGCATAGGCACTGGAAGATTTTCATGAGGAACAGAGCAATATACATTAGCTTGAGAAAAATTCTACCCCATCATCACATTCAATAGAGGAAGAATTTATTATAGCTGAGTGACAGATGCGGCAGATATTTGCACTGCAAGTTGAGCATTCGGCTGGGATGTCAAATCTACCTGGTTGACAAATGACTTATTTGTGAAGATGAGCCTCAAGTGTATCCATCCTTTCAACAAGCCTCTCCATCTTGGAGGTTAGGTTTGTCATTTGTGCTTGAGTATTTGCCATTTGTGCCTGAGTTGCTGGCAAATTGGCCTGCATGAGCATTTCATGTAACACTGCTCCAATGCTTGGACTGCCAACTGACACTTGTGGAATCTCGTCCATGTCTCCTTATCCAGTTATGGCAGACTTGGTTGATCTGGTCTTGGATGACACTTGGCAACTTCAACACGGGTCCCGCACAGGCGTGCCAATATGTTGTCTCTGATTTTTGTCAATAACACGGGGGTGTCAGATTCGTGTGAGAATCAAATGAATGAAGGACAACTGATATCTTTTTTTTGAATGAATCAGGCGATTGAACAAGAGAAAGATACTAAACTCTTGGCTAGGTTCTTTCTTGCCTTATTGAAAAGGACTTTGAGTGTTGAAATTGCTATAACTAAGGAATTGAAAGTGCAGTGCATGAATAGAATTACAAAGTAAAGACTTGTATTGAAATTGCAAGAATTGAAAGACAAGGAATTGAAGTGCAATGAAAGTAAATTGTAAGAAAGTTGAAATTACCTAGACGATAGTAAAAACAGCCTAGAGTGGGGGTGAATAGGTTTTTTGTCGATTTTATGATCAATTAAAATTATTTAGCGAAAATTAAATTTTAATTAGTCACAAACCCTAATTCTCAATTCAATTCTCAAAAACAGATCAATCAATCAAAGGAAAATATCACTTACCTCCCCCAAGGTATAACATTATTTCACGCGCACCCCTAAGTTTTCAAAAATATTAGATAGCTCCCTTGGTTGGATCGGAGCTCCATTTAGGTCCGGTGAAAGGTGAAATTACAAAGCAACCCTCCATATTTTCCTCAATAAAATATGCAATATTAAGTGAAGATATTTTGTGAAAAAACATAATGTAATAAATATAATGTGAAAAAACAAAAATGGGCAAGATGATACTAGTTAAATAATTAAAATATTAATTTAATAAATAATATAATTAAAACAACATTTATTTATTTGATTGAATTAATAATTATTTAATTTAGATTAACTAGTTACACAAAGTCACCGCCATTAATTCATCACCATCCTAGACCCTAATTTTCAATCAAAATTTTAATCTAATTAAACATTGAGATTCAATCTAATTTCATTCCCAATCAAATAAATTAAACCCACATGAAAACTCATTGTTAGTGACCTCCAGATCCAATACTGGAGGTTTGAATTCTCATATGATGATTGAGATAATTTGATTTAAGCGTATGTATACATTATACACACAGAGATATATATACACATACATCACCTCTTACTCAATATATATATATATATATATATATATATATAACTTCAATTCTCTCTCTCTAGAATTAAAACCATTTTCTCTCTCTAGAATAGAAGATTTAGGGTCTTGTGGATTATCAAATTGGATTGTTGATTATAGGAGACACCGACGTAGTCGTGGTCACAACTGCGGGGTTTGAGTTGGTGGCGTAGAGGACGTTGGCATCAACCCATGAAGTACACCCAAATTAATGGTTGAAGCATTAACATTTAGAACAATCCAAATTGTTTTGCTACAACATCACTACAAAGTACAAACCAGTGATGGTTTCAAATTGTTCACCCAAACAATTTCATCATTTTCACATTCATTATTGTTAAGAGGGATAATTTTGGCACTTTAAGGCATAAATTTGAGTGATGTCATCAAAAATTTTGTTGACCAGCATTGACTTGGGGCAGAGGGGGTGAAAGTGTTAGCCGGAGTTAACCTAAAGGGAGGTACCTGCTCATTTTGAAAATTTAGGGGAAGCGTGTGAAATAATGTTATACCTCAAGGGAGGTAAGTGATATTTTACCATCAATCAAATATGAATATAAGTGCAGAAATTTTAATCATGAGAAGACACAGAGATTTTTACGTGAAAAACCTTGGAAGGACTCCAAGTAAAAACCACGGATATGCTCGGGTATCGATGCACTATGAATCAGAGAATTTGTACAAAGTCTATGAAAACAGAATTTACAACCGCTGTAATTTGTTATTCTTCACTCGATGTCTGAAAATCTAGATCCAGTCGCACTCCATGAAGCTCTCGCTCCGATCTCCGTACTTTAACGTCTCTGCTTCCCAATAGATCAAATTCACCACGAAGCATTTTGCTTCGATCTCCGCACACAGACGACTCTGTATAAGATCGTCGATGTAGAAGCATGATTGAAGATGTCCAATAACAAGAGAGAACTTGTGTATCTCTAATCACTCAATAATATTCTCTCACCATATGTGTATCTCTGTAGAAGAAGATAAAGCTGTAAAAAACTTGCAGAGAATTCTTAAAGACATGTCTGCTCTTGTTGTAGACTTGGGTATTTATAGACAATGATGATCCAAACCCTAAGTTTGCCATTTCTCGTAATTTCACATCCAAACCCTATATTCTAGTGAATATCATGTATATACCACGCATTTTAATGTATATAAGTCATGGAAAAATCATAAAACCAACCCATGGGTAAATCGGACATTGTTGCAAAATTCAGAAAAAACTTTGTCGCAGCTACGCTTGAAGCGTACTGGGTCTACGCTTCAAGCGTAGGTCCAAGCATAAAAAGTGTTTTCCAGTCATGTTTTTGAAACTGAAAGAGTAGGCATTTTTGTTAAAACCACTTTTGTTCACAACTGCGCCAAAATGACCCTTTTTAATCCAGGATACTTTTTGCTTGAAGTGACGGCTTCGAAAAATGTCATTTTCGCCCTCCAAGAGACATTTTTCCTCAATATGTTCACTTTTGTGCTTCACTTATATTCTTCATTACTTCAATGCTTGATTTTGCCTTTGACGAAACTTATCGATGTCATTGATACCAAACTAACCTATCTAACACTCAACATAGTTATTATCTAGAACATGCCATAAATAAACAATACACAAAAGTGTTCTTATAGTCTCCCCCTTGACATTTCTGAGACAAAACCATGTTTTACAATATACCTTCACAAATAACAACATAACATCTATACATATGAGCACACACCAACAAACATAGATATAAACTGTCACCTTGCTTTCATGACGACCAATCATGTAACTACAACACTGAACAAACTATTAAACTCAAGTGTGGAAAACATATATAAACCAACATAATGATCATTAGAAAATCATAACAACAATGCACACATAATGATCATCATTCTCCCCCTGAAAATAAACTTCCCCTTGCTAAATATTTTTCCCTCTTAATCAAGTAAACTCCCCATTGCTTAATACTTTGCCCTCTTAATCAAACAATCTTAATCAACCAATCTCTCCCCATTACTTAATATTTTTCCCATTTTTTGTCACTGAAATGTCAACCAAAAAGAGACATGCATGAATGCAAAGAAGTACTCAAGGAAAAACACCAAGATACATAACTCTTATCAGATCATATCCAAATTCTCAAGGTAACAGAAATCTTTACTATGTTTGACCCTACTACTAGTGCATGAATGCAAAATGTCAAGAATAAAAATAAAATAAAATATTTTTGTTTTTAGAAATTTCTGAGTGCATGGTATAGATGAAAATCAGCACACATACCTTGTAAACTCAAGAATGCACAAGTCAAGTTTTACAAATATATATATGAAATTCTCATGTGCAAGCACTAAGGTAAGATGAAAACAATACATACTAAAGCTGATAATCTCCCCACCAACCATAATGATAATTCAATTCAAGATCCAAACTAGAAGGCTAAAATAAAATTTCTTCTTGACACACAATTTCCTCCTTTTCATCTTTTCAACTTTTTCACCATATCCCTTTTTGTCTTTCTAAGGTCCGGACTTTCCAGCGAGAAATTTTAGTCCCGACCAACTGGGCCCGAGCTTCTTCTATGGGATATATGCTCATCAGTTATCTCTCCTTTTTGGATTGAATAACTGATTTTTGCATTTTTATTTTTTATCATCTTATCATTTCCTCTGCTTTCACCATAACATTCATACACATGCAAAAGATACTTCATGCATAGACCAATCTAGCATAGCTCATGAACCTTCATACCACTTCGGGTTACAAAAAAATAACAGATTCAGCAAACATTATAATCATCATCGAAACAACTAGCACCTAAGATTAATGTTTTGTAACGTAAAATAATCATGCCAAGTGACCATCCAAAAATCTTAGTTCAGACTGATACCTCTACTTCACATATTCATAATGAGACAAGTAAATGTGAAAATAGAGTAAAATATGACCACTTATGTACTCTAGCCAAGCTCAACAGTCTCAAAAATTTTATTGTCATTTATTTCAAAATAAAATGTATGCATGAATAAATATAATACAAATGCATGATTCCTATCAATTCTAGGAAAATAATGCAATGTATTCCTAGAATGATAGATAAGAATATATCTATTCTAAAGAAATCATACCAATAGATTTCCTAAGATTAACATGTTTTTGAAAATCTAAAGGTTTTGTAAAGATATCTGCCAACTGAGAATCTGTGGATATAAACTCTAGAGACACTATACCATCTTCAACAAGATCACGAATGAAATGATGTCGAATATATATATGTTTAATCCTAGAGTGTTGAACAAGATTTTTAGAAATATTTATTGCACTCGTGTTATCAAAGAACACAGTCATTGTACCTTGAGAAAAACCATAATCCTACAACATCTGACACATCCACAAAATTTGAGTACAACAATTACCAACTAATATATACTCAGCCTCAGCAGTGGAAAGAGAAACACAGTTTTGCTTCTTGTTATACCAAACAACTAAGAATTTTCCAACATAAAAACATCATCCGCTGGTACTTTTTCTATCATCAACATTACCGGCCCAATTAGCATCAGAAAAAAATGCGATATTAGTATTAGTACCTGATGAATACCACAATCCATAATTCACAGTCTCTTTAACATACTTGATAAACCTTTTCACATTAATAACATGAGACTCCTTAGGACTTGCCTGATAACGTGCACACAAACCAACACTAAAAGTTATGTCAGGTCAACTGGCAGTCAAGTACAACAAACTCCCAATCATACTCGTATAAAGTGTAGGATCAATATCTTTGCTTTTAGTGTCTATGCTAAGCTTGACACTAGTACTCATAGGAGTGCGAGCATCGTTAGCCTTTTCTAAACCAAAATTCTTTACTAATTCCAAGGCACAACAAGTTTGAGAAACAAAAATCCCATCATTTAATTGCTTAACTTGAAACCCTAGAAAGAAGTTCAATTCACCAATCATGCTCATTTCAAATTCATGTTTCATTTGATCTCCAAAATAATGAGCAAGCTGATCAGAAGTGGAAACAAACACAATATCATCAACATGGATTTGAGCAACAGCTGTATCACTCTCAATTTTGTAAATAAATAGTATTTTGTCCACTCCCCTCGAGCAAAACCTGTTCCCAACAGGTAATCATTCAACCTTTCATGCCAAGCTCTAGGAGCTTGAATTAGCCTATACAAAGCCTTTTTCAGCCTGTAAACATGACCCGGACAATGAGGATCTTCAAATCCTTTGGGATGCTCCACATATACTTCCTCATGAAGAACATCATTCAAAAATGCACTCTTCACATCCATTTGAGACAACTTGAATCCAAGATGACAAGTAATAGCAAATAAAATTCGAATAGATTTAAGCCTAGCAACCATAGCGAAAGTCTTATCAAAATCAATACCCTCTATCTAAGTATATCCTTGAGCAACAAGCCTAGCCTTATTCCTAACAACTGTACCATTTTCATCATTTTTATTCTTGAAAATCCACTTGGTACCAATCACGTTTATCTCTTTCGGTCTAGGCACAAGATACCACGCACCATTCTTAACAAACTGTTGAAGTTCTTCTTACATAGCATTTATCCACTCACTATCTTGAAGAGCTTCTTTGACATTTTTAGGTTCCAAGGAAGATGTATAACATGCATACGAAATCTCATTCCTAGCCTTTCTCCGTGTCACCATCATCTGATCAACAGATCCTATAACATTATCCAAATGATGGTACAACTTTACCCTTGCTAATGGTTCTTTAGAAGGAGTAGGCTGAACATCACCAATTTGATCATGTGATTCTGCAGGATTTGAAGTATCATCATTAACCACATTGTCCTTGTTATCAACCTCAGAAGAATTATTATCCAATATAAAGAACGGCTCACCATCTTCCTCCTCAGCAGACGTTAGAGACTCATCAACACATGAGTCATCAACCACTACATTGGCAGATTCCAACATAGTTTGAGTTATAAGGGTAAACACTCTATATGCTCGACTAGTCAATGAATAACCCAAAAATATTCATTCATCACTCTTAGACTCGAACTTCCTAATAGATTCACGATCTCTAAGAATATAACATTTTGCTCTAAAAACCTTGAAATATTTCACATTGGGTTTCTTTGTCATTCCATAGTTCATAAGGAGTTTTTAAGGTGACAGGCCTAATATAAACTCTGTTTGAGGTGTAACACGCTATGTTCACTGCCTCAGCCCAAAAATACCTAGGAAAATTCCTACCATGTAGCATAACATTGATCATTTCCTGAATAACCCTATTCTTCCTCTCAACTACTCCATTTTGTTGAGGAGTTTTAGGTGCTGAAAATTCATGTTTTATTCCTCTCTCATCACAAAACACTTCAACTCTAAATTTTCAAACTCCCTTCCATGATCACTCCTCATTTTAGAAATGGAGCAATTCTTCTCAGTTTGAATTCTTAAATAAATCTTCTTACAACTTTCAGAAGCTTCAAACTTTTCGCTTAGAAATCCAACTCATGCAAACCTTGAGTAATCATCCACCATGACAAAAATATATTTCTTTCCTCATTTTCCCATGGTCCTAGTGGGACCCATTAAATCAATATGCAACAGCTCTAAAGGTCTAGAAGTACCAATGACATTTATCTTTTTGTGCTGACATCTGATTTGTTTACCTTTCTGACAGGATCCACACACAATCCCTTTTGCATAACCAAGCTTAGGGACTCCCTTAACAATTTCACTCTTAGTAATTTTTGTTAATTCTCGAAAATTAACATGTCCGATCCGCTGATGCCAAATTTCAACTTTATCAAGTTTAACTCTATTGAATGATAATTCAGAACTAGGAACAATGCAATAACAGTTATCAGTTGAATGCATATCTTCCATCACACAATTCCCAGAAGAGTCAATGATCGAACACTTATTAGGAAAAAAAGTGACTTTATGATTGTTATCACATATTTGACTTATGCTCAAAAAAGTTACTATTTAACTTCCAGCACATCTTCTAGTTTAGGTAGACCAGAAGTCACAATCGTACATTTTCCTATAACCTCTAACTTATTTCCATCACTAAAAATGACTATCCCACCATGACATTCCTCGATAAATCCAAACAATGACTTATCTCTAGTCATATGCCTCGAACATCCACTATCCAGATACCAAGAAGTATACTTGCATGCTCTAAGAGTAATATGAACTACAAAAAAGTGTAGCTCGCCTTTGCGAATCTATGTCTTCTTCATCTTCGGAGCTCCATTTGCCAATCTTGACAAATTCTTCACTTCTTCATTCAACACTCGAATTTGTTCTTGAATACGATCTCCCTGTTGGATTCTTTATTCCTTCACTGACTTCAACACATTATCTCTTATCTTAAAACACCTAGGTCAAATGTGACCTCTGACACCACTGTGGTGACATACAGGAACGAACCTCTGAACTCTATAAGTTAACCTCCTATGATATCTAGTGGTAAGAAAGGGCTTGCTCTCAATAGGTCTTTTGACATAGACTTAAACACCAGGATTCCAATTTAAATTTCCTTATGAAGAACTAGATGTTACATGGGAAGCCTTTACAAAAGTGATTTTTGCAACAACATTTGAATTCAGCGTTACTCCAACAAAACCCAAACCCTTTGTATTTCCTGCAGGTTTTCCAACACTCAACATATGATTAAGTTTAAGAGTTTCACTAAACCATTTCTGAATAGTCAAGTTAACATCTTTCAGCTTTTTTTTTCAAACTATCAATCTTAGTAGATTTCTCAACCACTTCGTTATTGAGATCATCTACTAATTTCAAAATCTCAGTTCTCTCTAGTTCAGATTTCTTCAATTCCTCAACCAACTTGGCCTTTTTAGTCTATAGAATATTTTGAGCTTGAGAACTATTGGTTAATTCGTCTTTTAAAGAATGTAATTCTTTCTCCATGTTAAGACTCTTAGTCAATAGTTTCATGTGATTTTTATGAAGTTGTGCAGTCTTATCAAGTAATTTGTCATAAGACTCTTGAAGCGTTTCATCACAATCTTCATGACTCTCGAAACCTTCTTCTTCAAACATCGCCAAACTTGAAGCAACTTCTTTAACCTCCTTGCTCTGTGCAGCAAACACAATATGTGTATCTCTATAGAAGAAGATGAAGTTGTAGAAAACTTGCAGAGAATTCTTAAAGATTTGTCTTCTCTTGTTATAAACTTGGGTATTTATAGATAATGATGATCAAAACCCTAAGTTTGTCATTTCTCGTAATTTCACATCCAAACCCTATATTCTGATGAATATCATGTATTTATTACGCACTTTGATGTATATAAGTCATGGACAAATCAAAATACCAACCCATGCGTAAATCGGACATCGTAGCAAAATTCAGAAAAAATCTTACCGCAGCTACGCTTAAAGTGTACTGGGCCTACGCTTCAAGCGTAGGTCCAAGCATAAAAAGTGTTTTCCAACCACTTTTTTGAAATTGAAAGCGTAGGCATTTTTGTTACAACCACTTTTCTTTGCAACTGTGCCAAAATGACCCTCTTTAATCCACGATACTTTTTGCTTGAAGTGATGTCTTCGGAAAATGTCGTTTTCACCCTCCATGAGACATTTTTCCTCAATATGCTCACTTTCATGGTTCACTTGTATTCTTCATTACTTCAATACTTGGTTTTGCCTTTGACGAAACTTATCAATGTCATTGATACCAAACCAACCTATCTAACATTCGACATGGTTATTGTCCAGAATATGCCATAAATAAATAATACACAAAAGTGTTCTTACAAAGGTAATGAATTTAAATACTGAACTGTATTAAAATTGCAAGGAATTGAAAATACAGAATGTGTAGATTTTGTGTTGTGCTGCTGGAGAGATTCTACAGTTGTCCTAAACAAGCTATATATACTTTAGATACAAATAACGTAACATTTGAATTTCATTCCAAGAGAAAATGTCAAGTGTACTTCTTTGGTCGAAACTGTCATCTGCCACGTTTCCTTAACTGCCAAGACTCCATGTTCTTTGTAACTTCCTTGTCACCCACGTCTCCTTTATACACAACTCCCTTAACAGGTCTTTTGAACGTGTCCCTATCCATCAGTTACAATCCATACTCCTATTTTCTTGCTAACTAAATCTATCCATCAGTTAGAATTTGTGTTCTTAAGGGGAAGCTTTACTTCTCTTTACTTGCCATGTATCCCTTTTATTTTCAAAGATGGACCAATCAACATCTGTCACGTGGAATGACATTTTAGGGTGTCAACAATAACACTCCAAAATTAGTTTTTATTACTTTTTGACAAGCAAAATGACTATACTATCCTTTTTAACCTTAGTTAAATTAAAAACAACTTGTTTTAAACTAAATAAAATATCTCAAACAAGTATTAATATTTATCTAAGTTAACTTAATTTCATAAAATTTCTAATTTATTAACAGTCATGCTAAAAACTATAATAAATTAACCATAATTAAAATGTTTAATATTTATTATCACTAATTCAATATACGAAGCCAAATTTTTTATTTGGTTAAGCTGCGTAATTTATTAACACTAACTTCAAAAATTAACACAAGTTTTTTTCAATTGCATGAAAATTTTAAATTATTAAAAATAATTTAAAAAATTAGTAGACCAAGGTATGCAATAGAATTAATTTAGATAATTATAAAATATATAACAATAAATTAATTCTTTTTTTTATAAAATTAAGTTAATTTAAATAAACATTAATACTTCTTTGCGACATTTTATTTAATTTATACTATAAAGTATAAACAAGTTGCTTTTAATTTTACTAGAGTTAAAAAGGGTAGCACAAACATTTTTCTTATCAAAAAGTGATTTTGGGGTGTCACTGAAAGTTCGAATCAAAGATTGTATTCATGTGAAATATGACCAAACCTCAAGGGGTGTCACTGAAATTTACCATTTAACTTATCTTTTGCCACAAATTTTGCCAATTTAGTTTGCATTTTGCCACAAAATTAGAGTTTGTGCCAATTTAGTTTGTCTTTTGCCACAAAATCTAATGTTTATGGTAATTTAATTTAGCTTTTGCCACAAATTTAATTTTTGTACCAATATAATTTACCTTTTGCCACAAAATTTTTTGTTTATGCCCATTAGTATATTTTTTTGCCACAAAATGTAGCTGTGTACCAAAAAATTACTTTTAACTACAAATTTATTTTTGTGGCAAAAAAAATTGTGGGAAAATGTAATATTTCTTGTGGTGGGTTATAATCCAATATCAGAACAACTAGGGCCCGTTTGGGAACTTGGTTTTGGTCTTGGTCTTGTGATTTTGGTTTTGGTGGTCTTGGGTGGTTTTCGGTAAATCTAAAACCAAAATTGGTGTTTGGTAAGGGCCTGTTTTGTAAACAGGTTTGGTGCCAAAAATATGATTTTGGTGCCAAAAAATGGTACAAAACCATGTTTGGTAAAATGGTGCCAAAAAATGGTACCGTTACTGTAGCAAACCATGGTGCCAAATTTGTGAAGAATTTTGGAACCATCTTTTTGATGGTTTTCGATGGTGCGTGTACTGTAGCAAACCACTGTAGCACTCCACTGTAGCAACCCGAATCACTGTAGCACCAAATATAATATTTATATTTTAATATTATAAATTTTAATATTAATATATATATATATTAATATTAAAATTTATATTAATATTAATATTAAAATAATATTATTATAAATTTTAATATTGAAATAATATTAAAATTTATAAATTTTAATATTAATATTAATATAAATTTTAATATTAATATTAAAATTAAAATATATTTATATATTTATATATTAATATTAAAATATTAATATAATAAAAATATATTAATATATTTTAATATAATAAAAATATAATATATTTTAATATAATAAAAATATAATATATTTTAATATAATAAAAATATATTAATATATTTTAATATTATAAATTTTAATATTAATATATATATATTAATATTAAAATTTATATTAATATTAATATTAAAATAATATTATTATAAATTTTAATATTAATATTTTAATATTAAAATTTATAAATTTTAATATTAATATTAATATAAATTTTAATATTAATTTTAATATTAAAATTAAAATATATTAATATTAATATATTTTAATATAATAAAATATAATATATTTTAATTTTAATATTAATATTAATATATTTTAATTTTAATATTAATATTAATATATTTTAATCCATACCAACTCTACCAAACATGGTTTGGTTTTTCAGCATCACTTTTTCTCACACCAAAATCATCTGCACCAAACATGGTTTGAAACCAAAATAAAACCACATCAAACCAAATCCAACCTAACTCAAACCAAAACCAAAAACTAACACCGCACCAAACCGTTACCAAACGCAACCTAAGGAGTTGGTCTTGGTCTTGATCTTGGTATAATTATATATATATACTTATATGTATGAAAAATATATATATAAAATTGGAAAAAAAATATTAAAACGAAAATATATATATAATTAAAAGATATTTAAATTCCCGAAAACATTTGACATTTTTATTTTTTTTATTCCAAAAAATATATATATAATCGAAAAAAATATTTTAAAATCTGAAAATTATATATAAAATTCAAATAATATACCTTAAATTCGAAAATATATTTATAATTAAAAAAATATATAAAATTCTGAAAAAATATTTATTATATACTGAAAAAAATTAAAAATTTAGAAAAAAAAAAGATATAAAATGGGGAAAAATATATAGATTCGAAATAAATATATAAAATTCAAAAATCATATAAAATTATAATATATTTGAAATAAATATTTAAAATTAAAAAATATATATAAAAATCGGAAATAAAAAAAATTACTATTTGAAAATAAATAAAAAATGAAAAAATAATATATAAAATTTGAAAAAATATTTAAAATAATAAAAAAATATATAAAAAATTCGAGAAAACAATATTTAAATTTCTATTTTTTTTAAATTCAAAACAATATATATATAATTGATAAAAATATTTTAAAATGTGAAAATTATATATAAAATGCGAAATATTTATAATTTTTTCCAAATTGTTTTTCTCCAACTTAATTTTCCGAAAATATTGTTTTTCATAATATATTTTTTCAAAAAAATATATATTTTAAGAAAATTATATTTTGAAAAAATATTTCCAAAAAATTATTAAATTTTCGCATTGTTTTTTATATTTTTTGAAAAGTGCGAAATATTTATATTTTATTATAAAAGTTTCGCACTTTTTTTTATATTTTTTTAAAAGTGCGAAATATTCAAAATTCAAAAAAATATATATAATTCAAAAAATATATAAAATTTTGAAAAATTATATTAAAATATGATTTTTTTCCAAAAAATATTTTTTTTTCAAAATATAAAATTTGAAAAATACTTTTCCGAAAATTTATTATGTCCCAAAATCGAAAATTTATTATGTCCCAAGATTTAAAATTATGTCCTAAAATAATTTTTTTTAAATATTATATATTATGTTTTTCAAAATAATTCTTATTTTCGGCCATATATATATATATATATATATATGTATATAGAGAGAGAGAAAAAAGTCAAAATTGGTAGGCCAAAACCATGGTTTTAGTGGTTGGTTTTATAAAGCCTAAAACCAAGTTCAAAACTCACCAACCAAACATGGGTTGGTCTTGAAATCAAAGACCAAAACCAAAACCAGACCCAAAATCATGTTCCCAAACAGGCCCCTAATCTATCAGCACTTATATTTTGTTTTGCTGCATCTATTTCTCCCGTAATAATCTATCATCTCTGTGCGAAAACTGGTCATGGATTTTGAAACATTCAGTCCAAACCCCAGCAACCACTCCAACTACAACCCAATCCAATCCCACCAATCCAAGAGAGTATAATTTGGGTTTCTTGTATTTCATTAGCATCCCATTTATGTATGTCTTTTTCAAGGTTGACAGAATCTCGATTTTATCTAGTAAAATCTTACAATTCTATGATTATAAATTCGGTACAATTTTACGATTTTACTATATTTTAATAATGATTTGACGGTTCCGCCCTCCATATGAAATGCCCAAAAGCTTTATGATTTAATCCAATATCTCAATATATGGCATAAATTTATGAGAAAATATTTAAAGGGGCAATGTATTAGAAAATTTTGAAAATTCCAATATGATTTAAAATTTTAAATTAAATATTTCATTATTAATATATTTTTTAAAAAAATAATATGAGTTGCTAGAATATTACGATTGTACGTACGATTCTACGGACCCAAAACGATTCTACCTAGAATCCCGATTCTGTCAGTCTTGGTCTTTTTATAAATTATTTTTTTCAAGACAATCAGAATCGGGATTCTATGTAAAATCGCTTTGGATATCGTAGAATCGTAAGATTCTAGTAACTCATATTATTATTTTTTATAAAATATTAATAATTAAATATTTAATTTAAAAGTCTAAATCATATTAGAATTTTTAAAAATTTCTAATATATTGAGTCATTGATCATTTAAATATTTTCTCGTAAATTTAGGTCATATATTGGGATATTGAACTAAATCATAAAGTTTTTTGTCATATCATATGAAGGGCGAAATCGTCAAATTAATATAAAAACGTAATAGAATCGTAGCAGAATCGTAAGATTTTACCACGTAAAATCAGGATTCTGACTTCCTTGATTTTTTATTTTTTATTTTTTCTTGCTGGAACATAAACTATACTTGATAAGAATTAGGGCTTTATTTCTTGAGAGATAGGGTAGTTAGTTTTTTTAAAAGTAATGTTCAAATTGATCAATCCTAGAAGGTCTTCTTTTTTTTTTCTTTTTTTTTTTTGCATTGAAGAACCATAACATCAACTATGGTATGTTTACAAACTATACTAATTAAAATATATTTTGTTTTTGTGTTTACAAAAGCTAACATAAAAAAAATATTTGGGTGTTAGCTATCTAACTATATCTGTTGTTTATATTGAAGATGTGTAAAATGATCTATTCTTGATTTGGGTTTTAAGGTGTCTACGATCTTTCTTTCTCATTCACCAGTAGCTAAAAATGTTGTAAATCTAACCCCAGAATATACAAGCTTAATCAGTGCTAGATCTGGTATAATATGATTTTCTAAACCTTTAATTAGTCAGGGTTTTATGCTTATTCTTGTTTTTATTTTCCTTTTCTCATTTAAGCTATTTCTCTCTGTTTCGATTATTACTTCAAAGGATGTGAAATTAACCCTAGCACATGAAAGATCCATCATCAAAGCTATATGTTGTATAATTTTATTTAATTTTATGCCATGTAGATTAAGGTTTTATGCTTGTTTTTCTAGTTTTTTCATTTTTAGTCCGGCTTATAATTGACACCATAGTTTAGAAATATAGATGGATTATAGCATTAGAATACTTTGTATTTGTGATAAGATTTACTGTAGTAGAGTCTGGTGTACACAGATCTGGAAATGCAATGCTTAAATTTAATTGGCTTTTGTTTACTTGGATAATTTTTAACGAAAATGTTATGCAATTATTTACTTGTATTTTTGTAATATTTTCATTTTGTTGTTGAACTTACTTGCCAGAGTCTTTTATCTTTTATATGTTTGTGAGAATTTCTTTATTTTTAAAAAAATTTAAACATTATTTTCTAAATTAGAAACCAAGGAAGCAAGCTTCATATGTAACCCTTTAATCTTCAAGTTATATTTGAATTTTCATTTCTGAAGTTACCATTCATGCCATCTACCCCTTGGGTGGGTTGGTGCGCAATAAGCCATTGGTGATGCCAAAGTAAGTCCTTGTGTGGGTTGGTGCGCGCTTGTGCCCGTGCATGGGCCATAGTTAGGGCTGAAAATGAGTCGAGTCCAACCGAATAGTTTGTTCAAACTCGGCTTGAATATAAGGAAATTCGAGCTCGGCTCACGAGCTCAATTAACTTAACAAGCCGAGCTCAATCTCGAGCAAGCTTTGTTTGTGAAAATCATATCCACATAAATTATATGTAATAAGAAACAAAGGAATTTTCAGAAAAAGAATAACTGATTTAAGGTCAATTTCAGAAAAAATTGAAACTCTAAATTAGAAAAGTAAAAGAGATAAAAATTATTGAATAAGAGAATTTAGGATAATACTTTAAAAAGAAAGAAAGAACATGTGAAATTTCAAAAGAAATCATAACCCTAAATTAGAGGAGAAAAATTAAAAGATATAAGTGAAAGAGGTAGAAGTCTCCTCTCTTCCATAAAAATTTGAGAGTAATATTGTTGTGTAGTCTATGCTTGTTTGAGAGAGAGAGAAAGAAATGAAAAGTTTTACAAGGGTCTCTTGAGCTTCACACGAGAGAAATAATACTATGACTATTAACTAGGACTAAATGATTAGAGAGATAGAAGTCTCTAGTGGGTCTTTTCAAATTATGTCCTAAATTTAAAATTCAGAAACTAATTATTAAAATAATTTTAAAAGTTGTATTATATACAATATCCAATATATACATATATATAATCGAGCTTTTAGCGAGTTTTGTGTTCATGAACTACGGTTGCGAACACATTTGTGAACATGTTCACGAGCTTTGTTCGGGAATATTTTCGAGTCGAGCTCATACCTGTTTGAGATTGGTTCATTAACGAAGTGAGTATGAAAAAATTATTTGAGCTTGATTCACTTACTAAATAAACAAACACGAGCCGAGTAACTACGATCTGAGCTCGAGCTACTTATCGAGTGCTTGGTTCATTTGCAATCCTAGCCATGGATACCAAATGACCATTTTAGGTGGGTAGTGGCGAGCGTGCACACGCCCCAAGACGCTCGCATGGCTAGGTAAGCCATGCGCGTATGGGCCCTTAATGAGCCAAGTTGTCCTTGGGCAAGAGCATGACATGGAGGTAAGACACAAGTGCATGTGCATGGACGCAGACTAACTAAGACATGAGCGTGACACGGTATATGTCTATGGGCTAAGGCATTGACAGACCAAGACGCGGGCATGGTGCATTGAATGCTTACTAATGAAGGCATTTGGTTCAAACTTACTAATAAAGGTTCGGTGCACATCTACTATTAACTCTCCCTTGGCACCCAACCACCTAGCAAGTCTTGCAAGGGCACGTGTGGAGAAGTTTGCTAACATGCTTAGACATGATTTGACACCATTTTAAGTGGTGACACACAGTGGCGCAATAAAGATACACCTTGGGCAGGTAGTGTGTGTGCGCTCACGCCCCAAGACGCACGCATGGTTGTCAACTATGCGCATAATGGGGCATTGGTGATGCCAAAATAACCCCTTGGGTGGATTGGTACGCGCTTGCAAGAGAAAACGCCCCAAGTCGCGCGCATGGTTGGAGCGATGCACACATAGGCCCTTGGGGTTTGCCAAATGACCACTTTGGCTGAGCACTAGTATGCTTGCGCACGCCCCAAGCCATGTGTATGGATAGGCAAACCATGCGCGTATGGGCCTTTAGTAGAGCCAACTTGCCCTTGGGCAAGGGCGTGACACAAAAACAAAGCACATGTGTTATGTGCATGGGCGCGAACTTATTGATCGGAGCCGAATGTTGTACATTCTAGGCCCCTAACTCGGTATTTTTAAGTCTTATTATCACATTGTTTGGTATTTTTATCCGATTTGTGTGTTTAAGGTGTTTAATGTAAAAATCAAGCTAACTTTGGTGAATTAACCAAAGTTATGCATTGTGCCTAGTCAAAAGAGAAGAGAAAATAAGAGAAAATTTAATTTGGACCAAGAAATGCTAGGAATGGCAATGGGGCGGGGCGGAGATCGTCTCCCCATCCCCGAACCTAGATAAAAATTGGCCCTCCAAACCCGCCCCGTCCCCGGTTATTTTTTTTCCTCTCTGCCCCATACCTGCCCTGTCCCCGGCTCCCCTTGCCCCGTCCCTCGATTCTCAAGACTGTCACCCAACCTCATGCCCAAAGATCAACAAACATATATGGGAAAACAATTAACAAGCAAAAAAATTCAAAAACATCAAAATCAAAATCTAGTTTCATTAACAAAATTAAGTTTTTAATATCTAAGATAAAAAAAAAAAAAAAATCACTTGTAGATTTATACAGAGGGATGGAGAAGAGAGAGAAACAGTATTGATGGGGACCGACGAACAGAGGAAAGCGAAAGTGGATGAGGAGGTGGCGACTGGTAAAGTGGTTTATGAGCAAAGAAATGTGTCGTCTGGTACTTCCAAACCCATGCCTGTTGATTATAGCCTAAAAGAGAACATATTGTGGGTCGTGAATTACAGTGGGTGTCGGTGTGAGTTTGTGTTTATTTCTCTTAATTTATATATAATATAAAATGTATATAAAGATATATGTGAAGGTGTGAAGGAAAAAAAAAATAGAATTGAAAAAGTGGTGGAAACTTTGACTAACTACACATGGCCGACAATGTCCATGAAGTGGGTAATGTTTTTACCCAACAAAAACCCACATGTCTCCCTCTTTTATGTACATATACACACGCACAGATATATATATATATAATATTCTTTATCGGGGCATATTCGGGGCGGGGTGGGGCAAGGGTTCCCTATACCCGCCCCGAATATAATTGGGGATTTGTTTTTACCCCATACCTGCCCGAATTAGTTTAATCGGGACCCTAAATCCGAAATAAACGGGACGGGGTGGGGTGGGTTTTATTTCCCTCCCTAAGAAACGCATTCCGAAGGGTAAAACAAACATTATACATGTCTTTCATATCGATATATGTTCTAAAGGAACAAACGGCATTAAAAAATACGAAGAATTGCAAAAAGTCAGATTTTGGTATTTCGGTCCGAAGTTGGGTGCTTACAGTAGCAAAAAGTATATGGAAAGTGCATCTTTGTGCTTTCTAACGCTTATGGTTGTGCTCTAGGGTGCGCTTAAACCAGGTGCTTAAGCACAAGTCATGAGTGCCAACTGCAGACGTTTCTGGTATAGAATTTCAGTTTCAATGCAATTCAAACTCTTTTGTCCCAAACACACTCCAACACATCCAAACACGTGTATAAGGAATATTTACATTAGATTTGGATGAATTTACTCAGAAAAGTAAATTCCTAATTGAAGCAGGACAATTTCAATACAAGTGGGACTCTTCTGAACCTTTTCTATAAATACTAAGGTTTAGACCAGAATTAAGGGTACTCCCAATACATAATTTTCAGAGTTCTCATAGCATAAATTGATGAAGATTTTCATCATTCAAGGAATGATTCATTCAAGACCTAGAGATCCGAAAAAGAAGATCATAGATGGCGATTCTCCATCAACGGTGCAGTCTTCTTTTACTATGAGCAACTAAACCGGTATCTTGGATTTTTTAACAAAACCCTATCCAACTTATGTAGATTTATTTATTTATTTTAATTGTAAGAGAGAAAACTGAAGAACACATATGTGATGATTGTGTAGATAAGTGACCGAATTTATTCTTGTAAGAGATTTTATGTTTATTCTACTCTTGTCTTCAATATGGGTTAGAATTAGAATGCTTAAATCATGATTTTCTATACAATGGAACTTAACACATTAAAAATAGGTTTACACATGCCACGCTAAGGAGAGGTTATATAGACATTTTTAGTTTAATTTCACGCACTATATGAGTAGATTAGAGTAAAGTAGTTTGCATGCACTAATCACACTCAATCCAAAGATGGGTTATAACGAATCCGATTGATTATATCTCTTTGGGGATTAAAATTGAATATTTGTAGTTTTAATCTGAATCACATGTGATGTACCACCCTTTTATAGTTGAATGAATGATTAACTACATTATGAGGTTAGTGGTAGAGTTATGAAAAACCCTAAACTTTCTCTCCCTTGAATCATAAATATCTTAAGGTGCATTTGGAAAGCTGTTTTTTGTTCTGTTTTTTGTTTTTTGGGCTTGAAAAGAGAACAAAACATGTTTGACTAACTTTTCCTCCCAATCTATTCCCTTGCACAATGAAAAAAAAACTATATTTTTGTTCTTCTCCTCAAAAAAACAAAAAAAACCCAAACCACTCCGTCTTCAACCTCCAAACCCTAATCACCACCACCACTAGCCGCCATCCCACCACCACAAACCACTGCAAATCGATACCATCCACCACCAACCAACACCTCCGTGACCAAATCGACCACCCCACCTCCCGCCGTGGCCACCACCTCCACGACCAATAACCAATCGACCCCTCTACCACCACCAATCGACTCCTAAACCCTAACCACTACCAATTGACACCCCTTGGAGACGAGGAGAGAGAGAGAGAATGAGAGAGGAGACAGTTGCAGACGTGTGTGTGTGTGTGTGTGTTTGTGGGTGTATGGGTGTATGAAAATAAAAATAACATTTGGTTCCCAAACAAGTTTTGTTTCTTATTGTTTTGGGTGAGAAAACAATAATATGAATAAGAAATGTTCTTTTTTTTTGTTCCCAAAAAAAAAAAACAGGGGTCCCAAACGGACCCTTACTTTTCTTGCATTACTTTAGATTAATTTAGTTAAAGTAGAAAATTATCAAACTCTTTTAAACCATAATTCGACGGTTCTAATATACTAAAGTGAGTGAAATACAAGTCCATGTGGGTTCGGCATTCCCTTTCTCAAGCTATACTATATTACAATACGATTCGTACGTTTACGATAGGTAAAACTAAGTCACTATAAAGGTCTATTCTTTTCACTATAACCCCCTACGTCGTTTTGGAACAAGAATGGGAGTTTGTGAAAGATTTTTATAATGGAGGGGCAATATGGAACTTGAGGGGGTATTTGTTAAAATCTGAAATCATGAGATTTATGTTATTAGCCTAAAAAGTTTCCACTATAAAAAAAAATAAAATTGGATAAATTATATTTTGACGGTCTGGAAATATGATATATTACACCCTACCCCCTATTGGTTGGTAAATTATAATTTAATCCCCTCTAGTTGAATGACGTTGTGAAATTACTTATATTCACATGCTTATTTTTACAAATAAATTAGGGTATTATAGTCAATTCACCCATGGTTAACTGCTGACGTAAGTGTTGACCATACTGAAAATTCATCAAAAGGGACTTTTGTTATTACTTACAAACTATAGGAAGTCAAGCTTTAATTTACAAAACAATAAGGGGTGCGGGTATAATATATCATATTTTGAGGGGGTCATACTATAATTTACCCAAAAAAGTTTTATGTTAATAGCCCACTTACCATTCAACCGTTAACTACCATTCTTCTCCAAAGCGCGAGTTCCAAACAGAACCCAGTCATGGATCCCCAAAACCCCAAATTCTTCATCTCCCACCAATTTTCATGGAACTTCACCGACCCGTCAACTCAACTCGGACGATTCCACTCTATTCACTCGGTTGAACTCACCCATGATGCTCAAAGCCAAGCTCAAGCTCCCCGACAGAGCCCGCCGAGTATTTCCGGACCGCCTCGGAAGCCTCGTCGCCGGCTTCGATGACAAGGACGAAGAAAATGGAGGCTCCGACCAGGCGTTCGAGTCCGGTGAAGAACTCAGGACGTTTCAGCCAAATGGGTTCGGGTCGGATCGAGAAATCGGCGACTATATCGACGACGACGATGAGAAGTCCGACGAGGAAGTGGACCTCCGGGTCCGGCCCAAGCCCGATAAGGACGTATCGGTTTCTCCGTCGGAAATTATTGCCGTGGATGAGAAGAGATCGGACCTTGAGTATGAGGTGAGAGTTAATTAGGGTTTCATTTTCGTATTTGAAGATTGAAGATTTAACTTGAAATTAGTACATGAAAATCGTTACCCTGTGTTTGGTTACCTAGAAAGTTGAAGAAGAAAAAAAAAGAAATTAAGTGTCTGCTAGCTGTCAAACTCACTCTTGGATCAGCTTAGATAGAAGCAATTTTTGGGTATTCACTAATGAAGAGTTTTATGAGGAAAGGTTTGCTTTCTTTTTTTTTTCCTGCACTTTCTGAGCAACCAAACAGGCATTATTTTGGGTTTATGTGTGAGGGTTTATTTCTGCACATTTGTCATTGTAGTTTAATTTATTTGTGACTTTGTGTAATGGTGTATCGAATAGTTAACACAAAAGGAGATAAATTTGGAGAAGTTGCAACGAATCGCTAGTTCGGGGCTTCCTGACGGAGCAGGTTTACGGGCGACAGCTTGGAAGGTTAGGGTTCCATTGTTGAGTTAATTAGCATGTATATATTCTATAGCATCATTCCATTTTCTCCGATACAAATTGTTTGTATCAGATTGTGATAAACACCATGAGGTTCAAAGAGATGATAGTAATACTAATAGAGGTGTATGATTTTGTAACTTGTCATACAAATTACTGACTTTAGTTTTAAATTTCCCGTGAGTATAGATCTTTGTAACTACTGTTTTTTTGTGTCCTGGTTTGAATTTTAGAGTGAAGCTTTTGATGAGCATTATGGTTGTTTATATAGTTAATGCTACTTGTATAAATTGGCAAGCCCATAAATACTAGCTCCCTTGATGCATCGGAAGATGTTTGGAAGCTTGTTCTAAATAGGAATACCATCCAACGTCGGTGGTTGTTAGAACGGAAACTGTGTTGTGCTTTGGAAAATAAACTCTTTATTGAGATGCTGTTTCACTTCTGTAGCAACTAACATGAGTGTGTTGTGCTTTGGAAAATAAACTCTTTATTGAGATGCTGTTTCACTTCTGTAGCAACTAACATGAGTGTGTTGTTCGCCATATTTTATTGTTCTCTTAGATGTGAAAATATTGCAAAACCCTATGTTTGGGAAAACCGAGTTGGTGAATTTTCCCTGCCTAGAAATCCATAGCGTCAATTCGTGCTCCCAAACATAGTATGGGAGTAAATCAAAATTGGCACAAGGATTTGAGAGCTCTCTCTCAGCTGGTATGTGCCTTTATAAAACAATAACAGGGCAGCAGATTATGGAGGTGTCATACATAGGATACGTACAACAAAACCTGTTAACATTAAATTACTCTCGAACCAATATGCTGTGTTTAAGTATTAAAAATGCATCCTAGTTCTCGGTTTCCTGATTTTGAAATGTTATATTTGTCTCCTCAGAAAGGCAATTGTTTAGTGTAGAATGGACTTGGAACATTTGTTTACAAAGTCCTTTAAATATGTTTTTTATCCTTAGACCCACAACAGGGTATAGCCTAGTGACATCTCCTTGACCTATCAAATTGGAAGGTGAGCGTTAAAGTTCCCCTTGGCACAGATAGGTGTGTGAGTTTCCTGACGAGATTGAAAAAAGGAAAAAATAAAGAAAGACAAAAATGCAACGACCCTTTGAAGATCCATGATGAGGCTGATTAAAAAGCCTCACTAAGCAGGACTTCCTTTCACAGCAATAAGGGATCAAATCCCAGTGAAAACTATGCCAAAGAGAACGCGATAGACTATGTTCCCAAAGAGGTCAACCTAAGGCACTAGTAAAGTTGCAAGTCAACTCAATTAAATGCATTCTCAAACAGTGAATTCATCTAGGCTCTCCTTCCCATTCTAATTATTCAATTTCCACTCTTCAATTGGGTTGATGTAATTAAAAATAATGACTTATTTCATTGATTACATTCATTGAAAGTTAGAACCACATGCTGATATAGAATCATAAAGAAATTCTAGAATTCATATTCTCAGTGACTTCTTGGGGATTGGGAAATTAAAGGAGAAGGATACAAAAAGAACCTTTTATATTGGCCCTCGTTCAGGTATAAAAATGCCATTTTCTCTTTTATATTGTTGAAAGCTACTGATACTATCTTTTCTTTAATTCCCGAATATTCAATTTTAAGAACCATGACTTTGTGGGATATTGGCATTTCTGGATTTTATTTTACTTGAAGTAGGGATGCAGAAACTAGTCTACTTATTTCTAATTATATAACGCTCAAAATTTTATTGCTATGACTTATATATAATTATAAACTGTACACTAGCAGCTACTCTTGGGTTATTTACCTGCTTCTCGTGACTTGTGGGAAAAAGAGTTGGCCGAGAATCGGTTAAAGTACACTAAGCTAAAAGAGGAGCTTCTCTTGAGTCCTGTAAGATACTCTCAGGAACTTTTTTTTTTTTTTTGTAGTTATTGGATATGTAATTCTGTTGCTGTTGAATTGTTTTGCTCTACACCCTGACTAATATATTAGGGGCATTATACTGCTTAGTGATTATCATCCACTAATTAAAAGCTTTTATCTAGACAGTCAGAATTTTCGAGGAGAAAAGGTGAACCATTGAGTTCTAACGAGCAGTGTGGTGACAGCGATATTGATGGACCACTTGAGCGACAAGACATTTCTCAGGAAGATCACCCCCTGAACCTCGGTAAGGCGAGTGTTTGGCACCAGTACTTCCAGGTAAATGTTTTCTTCTCATTTAAGGTGTCTCTTGCATTCCTTGTGTTGTGTTACACTCAGACTGATGCTAATGACAATACACAATTTTTTCTAGTTCACTGAGATTGCAGAGCAGATTGATCGTGATTTGCAACGCACGCACCCAGATATGAAATTCTTTTCAGGGGACTCATCACTGAGTAGGAGAAATAAAGTATAATATTGTCCTTTGACTCACTGTTATCTCAGTAATCTGCTTTAATCCTTGTGAATTATGCCAAATATGCAGTTCATTTCGTGATAAACTACACTGTATTTTTGTCCCACTTTTTTTCTCAGTTACTGAATATATGATGTTGTTCTGTAATTCCATCCACAGGAAGCATTGAGAAACATTCTTCTCCTATTCGCAAAACTCAATCCTGAAATACGTTATGTGCAAGGCATGAATGAGGTCCTAGCACCAATATATTTTGTGTTTAGTACAGACACTAACAAACAAAATGCTGTAAGATCTTCTGAAAATTATTTGTTCTTCTATTTTTATTGTCACTAGGGTGAAACTGTTCATGGATTATTTCTATTTCTTATAATATGCATTTCGAGTGCAAACTCATGGCTAAGGGTCTACAAGCAGGTTTCAACAAAACAGACATCTTCACTTGCAAATGAAGCAAAGCCCATATATGTTGTGTTTATGTCACCTAATCTGCATAGTTTACCTTGTTGTATACTACCTCATCTGCATTTGTTTACCTCTACAGTCTGCTATTGCTTAATTCCATTTTCTTTTTGTTCATTACTAAAAACTCCTGTGACAGATTTTCCTAATACTGACTTACAGCAGTGGGCAAAAATGTATTAGAATTGGAATTTCTTGACCATTGAGCAAAACAATTTCCTGCATACAAGTCTTGGACTCAATTTAGATCACATCATACTCTCTTCTTTAGTCTGTTAAAAGAATGCAAACTATATATGCGAGTATGTGTGTAACAAGTATCTAGCTGCTTGTGTCATTTCCTGTTTGGATTTATTAACAAAGGGTCTTCACATTCACAAACACCAAATTCTGTTCCCCAAGTTAAGTTTTTCAGTAAGAAGTTAAGGGCCGACTCCGCTAAGCAAGAGGTCCCCCTTAGCTTAGGGATTAAACTAGTAGCTTCTCCATTTTTTTTACCCATTTCTTGGGCTCCAACAAACCATTTAAACAAAGCAATCTATCCTAGCACCAGTTGGCTCTTTGTGATTTATAATATCTTGGCGACTTCGGTCGCGTCCACTTTCTTGCCAAACATGGCCATCTGGAAGTGGAAGGATAGCTCCAGTCTTTTACAAAGGAAGCAGAATGGTAGATTGGATATTTCTTCTTTCATGGACAGATAATCAAACTTTCTGGGAGATCCCAGACTTGCATGATTTGGAGAATTTGTTTGTCATACTCCATATATAACTCCACTAGATCAGTCTAGTTGGTTCATTGCATAAATATTCTTAGCTGTCATCTTTTGCAGGATGATTTCTCTGTGCCAACAGGTTGAATTTGAATAGCTGATAAAAACGATTAGCGACATTGATGTGCATTATTATGCACGATATTTTTGTGTTTTATATCCATCTATATTGCTTATTTTGTTCGTTTATTTAGGCAAATGCAGAAGCAGATAGTTTTTCTTGTTTCGTTCGGCTCCTGAGTGACTCTGTGGATCACTTCTGTCAACAATTAGATAATTCTGCAGTGGGTATCCATTCTACTCTTTCCCGCTTATCAGAGTTGTTAAAAACCAATGATGAGGAATTGTGGAGGCATCTTGAATTCACAACCAAGGTAAATAAATCAAAAGGATTCATAACATTTCGTGAATGTCTAAATTCTTATGCTTTTCTCTCTTTTTTCCAAGTGTATTTTGTCGTCTCTAATCCGTTTTTCGCTTCTGTTTTCTCCATTGTTTCATGGCATCCTTTTCATTTCTTTTTCACCCACCCTTGTTCCGTGGTGTCTATGGAAGTTATAATGGTGTCTACTGCTTATGTTGCTCTACATGTGGGAAGCTTATGTTTGTGTCCTGACGAGCAGGTTAACCCGCAATTCTATGCATTCAGGTGGATCACTTTGCTACTTACTCAAGAGTTCAATTTCAGTTCCATCTTGAGGATTTGGGATTCTATTTTAAGCAACCCTTTTGGTATTCAGGTCTCTCTCTCTCTCTCTCTCTCTCTCACACACACACACACAACGCGCACACACACGCACACGCACGCACGCAGATGTGTGTTGATTCTTGAGACCGGCCTGAACAAATATGCTGATTATCTAAAAGAAAAAGTACATTATGTGCAGGACATGCTGTTGCGGGTATGTTGTGCAATGCTGGTATGTGTGAAGAGCAGGCTCTTGAGTGGCGACTTTATTGCCAACTTAAAACTTTTACAGCATTACCCAGAAATCAACCTCGATCACCTTCTCCGTGTAGCCCGGGACATCACTCCAGACACGTCCTCCTTTCATTTGCCTCTGTAAATCCCTCACATTATGGTTTTTTTTTTTTTTTATGTTACCCAAGAAAATCCCAAAAAGAAGATTACTAGTTTGGTGTTCAAATTCATATCTTATGTGAAAGAAGCACAAGAACTCAGTTAAATTTTGCATGGTCACCCAGAGGTCTTGCATCACATAGGTTGTATACACACTAAACGTGTTGTGATTGGTTGAAATATAACAACTTTAAAAACGAGAAGAAAAAGAAAATCACAACAGGAGAGTCTCAGTTGGATGTTAAAAGGTCTACGAGCGTTGTGATAACTGATAAATTTTTCAACAAATCACACCAAGGAATGTCCAATTAGTCACTTACAGATAATGAATGTATTTGTTGACAAAGTTTTCAGAGACTTGAGCTATATATATGATTCTTGTTTGTCGATAATTCTTTTAAGATTGATAATGTTGAAATCAGTTATCCCGACCGACCGAAATCGATACTGATACCGCAACTGAGATTTCGGAAATTGATACTGATACTGCAACCGAAATCGAAATCGATATTAATACTACAACCGAAATCGAAATCGATATTAATACTGCAACCGATATCGATTTACAGCCATCTCGTTGATAACCCGGGCAGACACGCTCTTAAGGATGAAAATCCAACCCGGGCAGACACGCTCTTAAGGATGAAAATTCATTGGATTATTCTTTAGGCTTCTCTGGTACGAAATGAGCCACTTCAAATAGGTTCATTGCTCCGGCCCAGAATACGATTAATCCGGCATGGGCTACATGAGCCCCTAGTAGTTTACCGGTTCGAATCCCTCTCTCTCCTTTTACTCGTTGAATAGATTTTTTTATTTATTCGTTTTGCCCGGCCCGATATCATATCAAAAATAAAGGGGAATGGCTCCGCTATTCCATCTAGCCAAGCCAGAAAAAAATAGACAAGCGAAATCGAAATCGATATTAATACTGCAATCGAAATCGATATTAATACGACAGCCAAATATGATATGAGTGGTTATGAAGGTGAGGATTGGTGCAAGTTAGCAATGAGAAAGGACAAAAAGACTTTAGTCACTTCTTGTTCTTGGAAATAGCCACTATTTGAAGTCACATAAATCATTTCTAGGTCAAGGCTAAGAATTGAAGTTCAATTCAGACCCAGTCTCTCTCTAGTTGGCTTTAGTTCTCTCATGTCTCTACATGTACTAGTCAAGTGGTCAATAATAGATGGCCCTAATGTTTTGGCCACAAGATTACAGATCATGTGATGCATGAACCCCTATTTATTTCTTCCATTAGTTGGGGTCAAAAAGCTTCAGCTTCAATGCTCAACTTGGCCACTGCCCTCACTCATTTTCCTATCTCACCAACACAGTTAAGGAAAATTTTGTTTTAGCTTGTTATTCATCAAATTTCACAAATAACAATAAAATGTATGTTATTTTAGTAAGCAGACACTTTATTTCCAAAATATAATTTTCATATTTTTTAAATATTTAGTTCGAAATTATTGTGTTGCTATGTTAAAAATAAAAGTGGCCAAATTCTTTTCAAGCAATTGACTGTGACGTAAATGAATCACAAAAAAATTAAAAAAAAATAAAAGATTAATAAGAATAAGAATAGATTAAACTTGCTTTTTCAGATATTTGAACATATTTCACACAAGATAGAGCCTTTGAAGTTTTTTATAATTACTTTCCATCAATTTTGACTTGTGAGCTCAACACACCCCTACCGTGATATTTTTGTTGAAACTGAACAAATTTTTTATACGATAAAAAAGAAATTCCCTAGTAAGATGAAAAGATAATAAAATTATAAAAATAAAAGAATAAGCTTTCAAATTTACAAATATATGAAGCAAATATATATATATATATATAAATAGAATTATGTATAATTCTGAGATTTATTATAACTAAAAATCATAATAGGGGTTTTACATTAGTTCTTAATATTTGTCATCAATTAATAGGCCATACTAAACCTCAAAAGCTCAACCTATACTTTAATATTGCCCGTGTGTGTTCACTTTTCATCGTTTTAAAATAAATGTTTTATTTAAAAAAATAAATATTTTATGATATTATTTACTAATTTATAAATTATTTACATAATAAATTATTACATCATTATTTCATCCATTACAATACAATATTTTAAAATAATTGAATTTTCAAAAGATCCTTATAAATTGTGACAGCTTGTCTGGTATGGGAACATGGATTTTACGCGGAAGCTTCCACACGGGTTGGTCTCGACACTGGAAAAGTTAGCGGAGAAAAAGACATACAAATTGGAGCAACATATATATGCTTACGTAATTATTCAATATTTTAAAATCAAAATATAATGGTAACCCGTTTTATAATCCAAATATAAATAAATACATTTCCACAGCAACATAAAAAGGACTATTTATGTTCTTCAGGTCATCTCATTTATTCCTAGCTAGTTCATTTCTCTCTGTTGTGTGTTCTCTCTCTTTGCTATTGTAATATTATTTCCATATATATATATATATATATGGCATGTTCAATGTTGAGGGGGTCACAAGGTGTAGTGTTGGCGACAGCCATGGCGGTTTCTGGGACGGTGATTCTGCTTGCTTTTGGGATTCAGAAGTCCACCCAAGTCTTAATTCCCCACTCATCCTCTCAAGTACTCACTCTTCGCTCCTGCATCAGCTCCTCAGGTTCTTACAATTTATATGTGTTTGTATGTGTAAGTATATATATATATATAATATTGATATATTTAATTATGTCTTATATAATTATATTATTGCTGGGATTTGTATATGTGGGTGTGTAGATGGAAAGAAGAAGAAGAAGAAGAAGAGGGTGCAGTTTGCGGAGGATGTGGCAGAGCCAAGTGGGAACAGCGAGGAGTTTAGGAGGAGGAGGCAACATGGTAGTAGTAGCGCCAATTCTTCGTCGGCACCGCCCAATAGGGTGGCCCTGTACGACGGAATTCTCAGGGACCGGGTGGTTCACCGCTGCTCTTTGTCCTCCTATTGACCCATTCCCTCTGTCCCTTTCTGTATTTCTTGTGAATTCTCTAACTTACCCTCCATCTTTTTTTGTACAGTTCCTCTTCTTTTCCTTCTCAATTTCAATCTTTAATTTCTTCGTTTCCCTTTTTCATTTTATCTATTTTTTATTTTTATTTTTAGGCGTGGGAAGGGGAGGTAGATGATAATTTATTTTTATTAAAAGAGAATCTGATTTTCACATATATGTCAAAAGCCCTTTTTATTTCACTATTCTGTACCCCCTCTCTCTCTCTACAGTTTTGGCAAAACAGAGGCTAAGGGCATTGGATGAGATTAAATAATAAAAACAAGTAGGGAGAGGAAAAAAGAATAAAAGAAAAGCAATGTTTACCTTGAATATGCGATAAGTAATGAAATATTTTAGAGTTTTAATTTTAGGTATCGAAATAATAAGGGAGTACGAGTACTTAAAAATATGTATCTGTTTGGATATTTTTTTGAAATTTTAGTGTCCAAACAAACTATTGTTAAAATTTTATTTTAACTTAAAAGATACAGATATCTTATTCAATGATATTACATTGAACTGTTCCAAGGTAATTAATTGGATAATGCTGACTTTATTTAAAATTTAAGAATTTCAACTTTGTTTTTTTTATTGTTTTTAGATTGTCCTAGGCCAATTCGGAGAAGGGGGAGTATGAGTAGACCTGTCAATGGATCGGATTCGGATCGGATCAGTTAAATCCAAATCCAATTTGTTAAGAAATCGGATTATCGGATTCGGATCCTAATCGGGTTATCGGATTTTATTTTCAATCCATATCCGGTTAATATCGGATTCGGATCGGATTCGGATCATAATCGGATTATTGATAAGTCTATTGATAAGGATGACAAAAACTCCCGATCTGCGATCCGAATCCGATAATTCGACAGATTTTCACTTAATTAATTCATATTCGAATTTCTTCATTATAGAATATCTAATCCGAATATCTAATTAAAAAAATACAAAAATCAATAAATACTGAAACACTAAAATTATTCACACTTTTAATAATTGTATTTATGATCAATCATTATTAATAAATAATAAAATAATTAACAACTAATATTTATATACATGTACAGTATTAAATATATACACATATATATAAATATATATATGTATATTTTATCGGATCAGATTATTATCGGATCGGATTAGGCTAATCCAAATCCAATTTGTTAAGGAATCGGATTATCGGATTCGGATCATATTCGGGTTATCGGATTTTTTTTGCAATCCAAATCCGACTAATCGGATCGGATTCGGATCAAAATCCAATCCATTGACAGGTCTAAGTATGAGTGAGGAGATCAATTACTTTGACTATAGGAATTATTTTTCTCGTTTTTTTCTGGATTATGACCTTTGGGAACAAAACAGTTGACTGGGGGCAAACGTGTCAATCTGTAGGCTTTGAACAATCCAACATTTGTCAAAGAAAAAACTTAAAAAATGAAAAGAAAAATTAAATAAAACAGCCCACTAGGTCAATAATGGAACACAAGACATGGTGTAGCGTTGGACTGAAATTTGAAGCAGTCCTATTTACTGCCAAAAAAAACAAAGAAGAAAATTCTAAGGGTGTGCTTGATTTTAATTTCTAAGCCGGTATAATTTTCTAATTTTCAGTTTTACTTGAAACTAACAAATATTTTTTTTGAATACAAACTAAAAATGCCCTAAAAATTACCCTAAAAATTTTGCAAACTTTTTCCCCCTTGTATGGCTCACATGAAGCAACATTACATAACTTTAACTTTATCGAGAGGAAAAAATCAGTAACACAACTTTAACTATATTAGTTAATTATTTTTAATACCAAGAATCTTAAATTTTAATTTGAAATAGAATTCTAGTGAGTTCTAACTAGTTTCCCAAAATAGTTTAAAACATAATTCATTTAAAAGATAAAAGTTATGTTATTTACAAAGAATTAAGATTGAAAACAATTATGATAGAGGAAATTTATATTATGAAAAAATACATGTAAAATTAAATTATTAATTAGTATTATAGGCTATGAAATTAAAGATGCCATACAACTCAAGCATATATAATCAGAACTTTTTTTTTATTTTCCTAACAACTAACAAAGGAACTAAGAAACATCTTTAAGGTTTACGGAATAGACAAGCCAAGAGGACCAAGAAGACCACTAGAGATCATATTGCTTGGAGTGACGAGCCCAATTGCCGATGTCGTGAGCCACCTTGTTACAATTTCTGGAAACCTAATGAAGAGAAAAATTCTTTTTGGCAGATAATAGAGCATTGATATCCTCGATCAAAATAGTAGACAAAGGCGAGGTTGGTCTAAGCTTGATGGCGTTGAGACAATCGCCTTCAATGTCTACCTCATCGTAGCCCCAGTGAGAAAGGAGAGCAAGACTTTCTCTAAGAGTAAATGTTTCAGCAACCTCTGAATTGTGGATGTTTTCCATGAACAAGGACGCAACTCGAACTGCTTTTCCTTTGAAGTCACAAAGAATAAGGCCTCCACCAGCACAAGATGATGATTTGGAGAACGAAACATCAAAGTTAAGCTTGAAACGACCTTCCTGAAGAGGAGTCCAGTGAGCGGGAGAAGGAGCAGGAGGAGGAAGATGATAAGTAAGAGGGCGTTCGAGAACGGACATGTCCATGAACTCATTGAACTTTTGAAGTGCTTTGTCAAGAATGTCTTTCGCATCCCAAATTATGAAATTGAAGTTCAAATCGGTCCGGCATTTTCAGATTTGGTAACATATAAATGATCCAAGGCTTATGAGGTCTTTAGAGTTGGGATGATGGTTCCACAAATCAAGAAGATTTTGCCACTATTTTGCCCATGGAAGATAATGAAGAGTGGTAAAATCAAGTCTTAAAGGGCTACTCTGCCAAACCAATTGGGAAGATTGACATTTACATAAGAGATGAAAGATGGTTTCGGATTCAATCCCGCAAATTCTACAAGTGTCATCTTCAATAATGCCTCTAGTTTTGAGGTTGGAGAGAACGGGGAGTCTTTCATGAGTGTACTGCCAAAGAAAGAATTGAATCTTTCTTTTGGTTTGGATATTCCAAAAGTTCTTCCATTGAGATTTAAATTCTTGAGTATAGCTACTAGAGACATAAGATGAAGGAATAAAGCAATATGAGTGTTGTGTCGCAAAGAGTAGGCAATTTTGTAGGCACTTCGACACGCTAATTTTAGATTAATTTTGGTCTTGCAACCTTGTTTTAAGCGACATATTCCCCAATGCACTCAAATCGTAGATCCTACACTACATCGAAGCTCACGTGGATATGACACATTCATTCTAATAAATTGAATTATATAAGGGTTAATTTCATTTACACCTCTTGAGTTTTGCTTTTATTTTAATCAGACCCCTCATATTTGAGAATCTTCATTTACATCCCCTATCACCTTTTGTTGGTCAAATTTAGTGTGAAATGTCTAAACTACCTTCGAACCAAACACTACTGAAATTGATTTTATCCTAGGATAGTATAACCCTGTGTCCAAATACAAACATTTCATTTACACTAACCCTATTAGCCGTTTCTCTCAAAATGATAAATTAAAGTAAAATTTTAGGGTTAATTCGACATGTAGAACTACTTCTCCTCCATAGCCCAACCCATCCTCCCCCGAATCACCACCACCATCAACCTCAAATTCGGCTCCATCCTTACCCAAAACTCCAAAAAACTCCAAACTTAATCCAAATCACAATCTCCAAGAAGAAAAAAATCACCAATTTCACAAAAATCACACAAGTCCACTGAAAACCCTTGTTCACCATGATTGTCAAATGTGTAAACCCCCAAAACTTCTATATATATATATATGCCGCTGGATGTGGTCTTCTCTTCTTCAAATCCAAATTTCTTGCTGGCCTTGAATAAATCTGTGGTGTGACTTGTTAAAAACTGAAACGAAAGCCAACCGAATCAAAGAAAACCTAGAGAGAGAAAAAGCTTTGTAGATATATACATATATATGTATATAAAGAGATGTTTGAGGTACCAAAGGCCTTATAGTCTGATGGTATCACCTTTCCTCCCCATAGGGGAGGTTAGGGGTTCGAGCCCTGATGTGCGTCTAGGGGTGATAAAAATAATAGTTAAGAACGACCCCTTATGACGACAAGGTTTTACTTATCGCAAGTAGAACTAGCAAAATTGAACACGACACGGTAACCCAACACGAACACGACCCTATATAAAAAGGTTAGGGTCGAGCATAAAAGGGTCGAGGCGTTAAAAGGGTCAACCCGAACACGACACGAAAATTTTTGGGTCGTGTTCGGGTCAAACCCGTATAACCCGAACACGACCCGTATAATTAATCGGGTCAAACGGGTCGGGTTGACCTATTTACTTGAATGTGGCCCATTAATTATTTAGGCTTAGGGTAAAGTTTCAATATCAAATATATATATATATATATATATATATGACTAGTCTTTATTTTGACTCTTTGAAGTTTGTTCCAGCTCTAACCTTTAATACCTAACTCTTTAAATTGATGATTTACTGAATTTCACTCAATTGAAGTCAAAATCACTACTTTGAATTGGAGATTTACTCAATTAATTACACTACTTTGAATGTAGAATTTATCAATTCCATTCAATTGAACTCAATTGGGAATTTACTTAATTTACTCGATTAAAGTCATTTGAACTAATTTGAATTGGGAATTTTATCAATTTCACTTAATTTAATTCAATTAAACTACTTTGAATTGAGAATTTACTCAATTGAACTCAATTTCACTACCTTGAATTGAGGATTTTATCAATTCTACTCAATTGAATTACTTTGAATTGGGAATTTTCTAAATTTCACTCAATTGAAGTCAATTTCATTATTTTGAATTGGGAATTTACTAAATTTCACTCAATTGAAGTCAATTTCATTATTTTGAATTGAGGATTTTGTCAATTAAACACAATTTTACTCAATTTTCACTACTTTAAATTGGAAATTTTATCAATTTAATTCAATTAAACTATTTTGAATTGGGAATTTACTCAATTGAACTCAATTTCACTATCTTGAATTGAGAATTTTATCAATTTCACTTAATTGAATTAAATTAAATTACTTTGAATTGGGAATTTACTGAATTTCACTCAATTAAAATCAAAATCACTGTTTTGAATTGGAGATTTACTCAATTAATTACACTACTTTGAATTGAGAATTTACTCAATTAATTACACTACTTTGAATTGAGAAATATATCAATTTCACTCAATTTTACTCAATTAAAGTCAATTAAACTAATATTATTTTGTTGTAAATTTGTAATGTAACAAAAAAGAAAGTATAATTGAATTATATGAATTTTTTATAATATTATTCAATAAAGTTTTATTATCCTTTTTCAAACAAAAAAATGAAGATAAATTAATCATTCTTTTTAAAATAATAATTTATTTAATACTTTAAAATATAATAAAAATAAATGAATATATATATATATATATATATATATAATAGATATTCATATAATTTAAAACAAAAAAATAAAAATAAAATCAATTAACTACATTATCTCTAAGGACACTTGTCAACTATATACTAAACATTATCTCAATGTAATCTAGCTCTGGGACACTTGTCAACTATATACCAAACCTTATCCTCACAGGCTCACACATAGTCTGATAGTCTGATACACACTAAGTTACTAACACACGTTACACACATATGACATTAACATATACAGTATACACTCTCAGACTCTCAAATTAGACTCATCACTCATGCGCCGTTCTCAGATTCTCTCAACCTCACTCATTCTCAAACCCTAGATCTCCTTCTCAAACCCTAGATTTTGCGCCGTTCTTTCAACCTCGCTCCTTCTCAAACCCTAGACTTACGTCATTCTCTCAACCTCGCTCCTTCTCAAACCCTAGATCTCCTTCTCAAACCCTGGATCGTGCGCCGTTCTCTCAACCTCGCTCTTAAACCCTAGATCTAAACATCATTCTCGCGTCATTCTCTCAACATCGCTCATAGATTTGAAGTCGTTCACTATTGGTTTTGTTCGCAACACTTGAAGCTCTAGGTGGAAGCGTCTTGTCTCCTTCATCAGGGTTCGCTCTTCTTTATTTATGGTTTAATGTTTAATGTTTATTTATTTATGTTAATTATTTAGGTTCTTTGTTTTGTTTGTAAAGTTTAATGTTTATTTATTTATGTTACTTATTTGATCAAATATAAGGGTCCCTGATTACGTTCAATGATTTTTATTCATCGATGTTTCAACTCGATATCAATTTTAATATGGCAGTGTCAATGGATAACTTATATTAAAATTAAAATAATGATGTTTGGTAAGCGGACCTTAGAAATAAGTTAAATAACACGCATTGGACAGACTATATAGTCTGCTTGTTTTTCAAAAATAAAAATCCCAAATGTAGATATTGATTTAGAGGTGTGATTATATAAAATGAGAGTTTACAATGAAAAAATATATATACTGAAGAACATATGTAAACAAGTATATTATAATAAAAAAATGAAAAATAATAATAAACATTTACATATAACAGAAGAGTGTTTTTAATGCAATAAGCATAATTTGAAGAAGGTAAAATTTATATGATATTGATTTTTGAAACCACAACCAAAAGTGATAAAATAAACTATTGGTAGAGGGCGAATAAAATATTATTTAAGAAATTAAATATAAAGTACTAGTTATATTAATGTTTTTCCTGGACTTTTTCTCAAATGATTGTTTTGAGAAATAAGTGTCAAAAATTGGAATGGAAATTATTATGCTTTGGGTAGCCAAAATTAAATAGCTATATAATTAAATATTACTATAAAACTAGAATAAATACCACTTAACTTGCAAGTAAAATTTAAATTAAAATATCACAATTATTTGGATCATGTGGTTAGTTTAAGCACTTTGCCTATATTGATGCACTTATTACGGTTGGATATTTTTATGTTGTGTTTTGGAAGTTATCTTCACATTTTAAAGTCTGATAGAATTTATAACTTTCTGAACTGCAATCTTCTTCCATGTAGGATTTGGAAGTTGTACCGTTGTCAATTGAAATCATACTAGTCAATAATGTAGTTTCAGTTATTTAATTGCCTCTATATGACAGAGGACAATTTATTTAAAAGTTTAAATTAAAAAATCTTGGAAATAAAATTAGAGTACAGATTGTCTCAATTTGACAGCAGATGATGGCTTACAATTTTGGATTAGAAGCTCTAGGAAATAAAATTAGGATGCAGACTCTCGAAAACTGAAGAAAGGTGGTTCCTTACATACAAAAGTTTTTTAATATAAATGAATCTCAAGGAAGAAATGTTGATGTATGGATTGAGATGACCTATTTAGTGGCATTCTTTAGTTTATCTTGCCACATTTTTACCCTAAAATCATATATCTGAAACTTTCCTCTTGAATTACATTTAGATAATTTCACATATTAAGTATAGAAAACAGATCATCGTGTTCTAGTTATCTCTCTGTAGATAATTAGCAGAACTATAATTCAGATAAGCTGTGAGAATGTTTAGTCGCTTCGAAATCATACCAGTCACATATTTAATAACGTATATATTAGTGTCTACAAATGCACATCTCATTAGAATTAAAAGTTGGTTTGCAATTTACATTAGCGATTTCTTCTTTAATTCTGAATTTATTTATCTTTCTTCTGCTTCAATGCTTGTCATGTGTGCCACACAAAAGGTAGTCATCCTTGTGAGTAATATATATAAAAAATTGTCATGTGCATGAATGTGGTTAATGCTTCCTATCAGAGAAAAAGAGATTTGATTGTAACACTACTTTAGAATTTAGATCTCTAATTTGTTTTTCTAGATAATTCGGTGTTCGTTTTCCTATAGCATAAGATTCTGTCTGGTGGAAGTGAGGTAGCATTTGGCTTGGAATACCCCTGTATAAAAGCAGTCAATACTTTAACTGGGCTTGTTGGAGCTAGCAGAAGTATCATTGCTTAGATCATCACTTGTGCACTCCAAACGGTACTTAAATTAAATATGGGCACTTCAAATCCTTTGTTGTATTTTTTTGTGTTCAACCTTATGTAGTTCTTGGGATGTATTTGTACATGATTGTTAGGTACGTGAAGTCTTTAAGTCTGTTTTTAGTAATAAAAACGTGTTCAATAGATATTTTCTTCAACTAACTCCGGTATGCTCTATTAACTTTGAATGAGACAAATTATATGTTTAGTTAATTCTTTTTATAATTTTTATAATTTTTTTGTTTAAGTTAATGACTGAAAGCATTTATCTTTTTTTTATCTAGGTTTCAGGTGTAAAAAGTACGAAGCAGTGCCAGTTGATTTTGTCGGGTGATAAGCTTGGAGAAGGAAACTGATTTATAATCAGTTTTTTGTATAATCAAAAGAATGGAACATTGTAAACTTGATTTATATTTTATTGAAGTAATTTTTAATGTTACATTTATATTTATATTTTAAGTTTATCTAAATTGTGGATTGTATTGTGTTAAAGCTGATCAAATCCAAATTGACGTTGAAGATATTGATGTATAAATTAGGAAACTAATTTCTACTTTTCTATTTTACTTAAAGTTAATTAGTTTTTTTTTAAACAGATCAAAAATTTCGTGTCGGGTTGAACCCTATATGACCCAATTTTTTAAACGGGTTATACGGGTCGTGTCGTGTTACCTGTTATTTAAACAGGTCGTGTTAGTGTTTAATAATTTCGACACGATTATTAATCATGTCGTGTTCGTGTCTAGCCATTTCGTGTTCGTGTCATTTCGGGTTCGACCCGAACATGACCCATTGACACGAATTGCCACCCCTAATCGCAAGTGCAAGAGTCATATTGTAGTATAGTTCGGCTTGAGAAAGGTTATCCATCCCACAGAGACTAAGCCGTATTCTTAATTCTCGTAAAGTAATACTCTTAAATTGCTATGAAAGTTTGATTTGTTGTTTTGTGATTAATTAACTAATTAACTAATAAAGCAAATAAAGATAGATTAAGAAAAAAATAATAGATAAAAACTAGGGTTTTCATACTTCACCACTAACTGCATAATATAGCTATCTACTTGTTCATTTACAAGAGGGTGATCCATCACTGTGAATCAGGTCGTATCGCAAATAGTCGAATACGACCCCAAAAAGGATATTATCCATCAGATTCGCTATAACCCATCTCCGGACATAGTGTGACTAGTACATGCAAATTACTTTACTCTAATCTACTCTTATATCATGAAATTTAACTAAAACATGTCTATATTACCTCGCTGAGGCATTACCTGTGTAAACCTAGGGTTTCAAGTATTAATCACCATTATTATAGAAAATCACGCTATGTTTATACAACAATCATCACCGTATGGTCACTGTTTTCCCTCGTTACAATTAAAACAAATATAAAAACTACATTACATGGCTAGGGCTTTATTAGAAAATCCTAGATACTGAATTAGTTGATCATGGCGGTGGGAGACCACATCGTTGATATAGAATCGCCCTCCATGGTCGTCTTCTCCGGATCTCTAGGTCTTAAATGACTCTCTTATTTGAAAGATGTAAATATCCAGAAATAGTGCTTTGAAAATTATGGAATTGAAAGCTTCCTAGGTCTGGTCTAGACCTTGGTATTTATAGACAAATCTGAAGGAAATCCTAGTTGCATTAGACTTGTCCCGCTTGGAGTAAGATTCCCCTTTTATGTATTTTTATTTAAAAACTGAGCCAAACTCTTAAATCTGATGTATAATATGTTTAAAACGTGTGCTTAGGGGTGGTGGGTAGAATACAAAGTCATCCAAGTTAAAACGGATCAATTCGGGTCAAACTAGGATTTCTGCCCGAATATGAATTTTTCAACTTTTTCTACACACACGTCTCACTTTTTTTATCATAACTGAAGCTATACATATTGGATGGAGGCGTGCTATAACTTATTGGAAAGCTGACTTCAAGATATTTTGTTAAGACTCAAGAATAACTCTATTCGGACCTGTTTTGACCGAGATATGGCCATTTGAAGTTGACTAAAAATTTGGCCTACTCTATACGACCAACTTCGGCCCGAAATATCAAAATCCGACTTTTTGCAATTCTTCATATTTTCGGACGCCGTTTGTTCCTATGGCATGTAAATCAATATATAAAACATGTTTAATGTCCTTTTTGCCCTTCAAAATACGTCTCTTGGATCAAAACTCAGTTTATCTTCTCTTTTTAAGTGGTAACAAACACAACATTGGTTAATTCACTAAAGTTAACTTGTTTTCTTCATTAAGCTCCTGAAACATACTTAAACATGCAAACCGGATAAAAATACAAAATAATGGAATGTAAAAACGTAACAATAGCAAGATAGGGCCTAAAATGATCAACATTCGGCACCTATCAAACCCCTGAGGCTCATGTGGGGGTGTGTGCATTTCTTGTCATTCAAAAAAAAAGGTATGAGGAATTAGTATTGGAGTGGTTCACGTTTTGGTTCTTTGTCTATTTGATATGCAAAATGAATTTAATTTTCAATAGGTAAAAATTGGTACGGCCATGATCATCTGCAAGAAGAATACACACAAAAAAATATATAGATATAGATATGTATATATATTTTCTCTAAGAATACATACAAATATATATATATATATATAGATATAGATATAGATATTTCTAGGTTAGGGTTTTAGATTAAAATAGCTTAGGGGTATTTTGGGCATACCAAAAGGGTAATTTCAGATTTTTATATTGTTTTTAATTTTTTTCCGGCCATGCTGCCCGGTGATAGGTGGGGGTAAGTTGCAATATTTTTTAAACTAAGTGGATTTATATACACATTTTCAAATAATTGGGAGTAACGTGCATATAGTATTAAACTGCAGGGGTTTTTTCACAAAGAATTAAAAATTAAATAATAAAATTATTGGAGAGGTCAAATTGATAAATTGGCTATCCTTGTTTCCAAACATAATCAGGTTACCATATTGAGGGTAGTTTAGGTATTTTAAAAAAAATCAGAATGATGTCGTCAAGAAAGTGACATCAGGGGTGTAAATGATGACAATTTCAAACTTCAGAGAGTATAAATAAAAATTCTTAAACCTGAAAGGATTTAATTAAAATAAAAACAAACATCTTACCTCATAAGATGGAAATGAAATTACCCCATTATATAACCATCGCTATATTAACAATTTAAACGTGACATAGGCAAATCTTATGGTCAAGTGTTTCCTAGATTTTATTTGTCACCAACCCACCAGCCATATTTCATGTTACAAAACAAAATTAAGTTGTTTTACAAAACATAGATTTCTATTGAAGTGACTTATGGCCCTTCCATTTGGTCAGCAAAAGAACTAATGCGTTTTAATTTATATAAAGCTACGAAGCTCAAAAGTAATACCACCAATAACCCCTAGTTTTAAACCATTACCGTATGACACGATTAGGATATAAGAGTTTCACTTAAGGCTAGTACGAGTCGCACACCACGGATTATTAGTTCAGTGGTAAATCGTTCCTGATAATTACGTCGTTGTATTCAGGCTTTGAGGGCTTTGAGTCATGTAAGAACATTTATAGTATTATTTGTATTTGATATGTTCTAAATAATAATCATGTTGAGTAAATTGTCATATTGAGAGTTTTGTATATTTGAAATTGAGTTGTTAGTATGTTCGTTTCTATCTCGAGAAAGAAGTCAAGGAGTATGTCAAAGCAAAGAAAGCTACCAGAGGGCAAAATCGTCATTTCCAGACATCATGACTTCAACCAAAAGCATCGGGAGTTCGAGATGACCAGTCTAGCTCATATATGAAAAAACTGCAAAAGATGTAACATACCTACGTTGTCAGAGGTTGAAACAGGACAAATTGGCTCTGACCTACGCTGTGTTTTAGAGCTGGGAGGGGACCCTATGCCCTAGACCTACGCCCAAGCGTAGGTCCAAATGCTTGGCCACGTGATCACTTGTTATGCAGGATTTGTTTCGGGGTACTTTCGGATTTTTTCAGTTTGGTCCCTACTCTATATATTGGCGTATACACATATTTACATAAGATTTTAAAGGATTTATCAAGGTATTGTGAAATTATGTAAAAGGGCAAGGTTAGGGTTTTCTATAACTTGGTTTATAAATACCAAGGTTCTACAAGAGAAGAGGTTACGGGTTTTTACAACGATTTTTCAAGAGGGTTTTTGGTGAGAGCTCTGCAATATTCTATAGTTTATATTTTTCTACAGAGTGATACACACAGAGAGGTGATTATGGAGTGATCATACATATTGGTGTTCTCTCTTGTGTTGAGGTTCTCCAATCGTGTTTCTACACCGAAGTTCTTTATGCACGATTTGATGAGTGATTGCTGAAAAATCATCACACCGTCCATTGCAATGAGGTTGTTTTGATCCATCCAAGTACAGAGCGATTCGAGGATTTCAGAGCGCGAGTAGAGAAAGGCAAATCAGGCGTGATTTGTGAGTCTCTCATAGTGTCTGGCGGAGCAAGCGTGCTTCATGAAATACGAGTGATTTAAGGGTTTCAGACCGCGAGTAGAGTAAGGCATATCAGGAGTGATTGTAAGTCTAAAACTCTCATAGAATCTGTACTTGTTGATTCATAGTGCATCGGTACCTGAGTGTACCCGTGATTTTTTCCTTGGAACGTTTCCTTAGTTTTTCCACGTATAATTCTCTGTGTTGTCTCTTGCTTTATTTTCTGCACTACATTGATGTTTGTTTGATATTGTTTGAATGATGTGGTTTGAGAATTAGGGTTTTGTGATTGGATTAAAATTGACTTTTCCACAATTAAATTTTAATTTGTCAATAAATCTACAAAAAACTTATTCACCCCCCCTCTCTAGGCTATTTTCACTATCGTCTAGGTAATTTCAAGTCACATAAATAGTTCAATGTACTCATCAGCGCTTGACTCAGAGATGTGGATCATCCAAGAGAACTCCTCATGTTGGAACCGGAGTATTAATAGTATTATGTTTTTCACAATTGGCCAATTCAAGCAGGTAATATAATAGTGAGTGGATTTCGACCGCTTATATTATTTTTAGGGTCGGGAGCGTTTAACCCCCTGCAACATCAATATAGTGCGTATAACACCCTCCTTGTTCTCTGAGACCCCAATAGTTTTAATAAGGTGCATCTTGACCCCAATTGACATTTCTCGGTCACCGGACTTGCGAAATGTCAAAAATACCCTCATTATAGTTCTCTTAATAAATCAGGGTTTCATCGCCTTTTGTGTAATGTCAAAAATATCCTTGTAATGACTTGTGTTAGAAACCCTAATCTATCTCACTTCACTTCACTTCAACTCCTCTCATTTCTCTCTCTCCCTGCCATGAAACCCTAGTCTCTCTCCACATGTTAATCCCCTAATATCTCTCTTCTGTTGCGATCAAAGCTTGGTTTTTGTAATATCGAAGGTTGTATGTGATATTGTGAATAAACCCTTAGCGGAGAAAGCTTGGAAAATGGATGCAGCGATCGGGTGAGTGAAAAATACAAGCTTATCTTTAATTTTTGTTACGTTTTCAGATATTATAGTTATATATGTTGTCGTTCTCAGGAATATGTTTCAATTTCGACAGTTAATGGTTCACTCATGCATGTGGGCCTTCATTTATATGTTAATGGTAGGGTTTTTGGTATGAACTGTGAAGATTTTGTTGGATCTGATATAGATGTTTTATGGGTCTTTGATGTTATACAAATTAAGGTTTTTTTGTCCATTCTAAATAAATAAACCATTATTGGGACAATTATTCTTCATTAAAAATTAGGGATTTTGTTTTAGTATGTTTAATTAGTATATTGGAACCACCAATGTATATAAAAAAATAGGGTTTTTGTACTTTTAATGTTAATTCCTCCATTTAGGACTTTGATAGGTGCTCAAAAGTATCCATTTTAAGCTCATATCTTACTGTTGTTACGTCTTTACAATCCATTATTTGGTATTTTTATGTCGTTTGTGTGTTTAAGCGTGTTTCAGGAGCTTTATGAAGATTACGAGCTAACTTTGGTGAATAAACTAGAGAAATTATTGTGTCTATCCAAAAGAGAGAGCAAAAGAGGTGTTTTCAAGAGAAAAGTGTCTCCCAGAAGGCAAAAACGTCATTTTTTGGAGCCGCAACTTCAAGAATCATACCGAGGGAGTTAAGGGGGTTCAAACGAAGCAACTATCAAGAAAAGTGCTTTCCGGGGATTTTACTACGCTTGACCTACGCTTTTAGTTGCAAAAAGTGGCCAGAAAGTGAGTTTCTACGCTTGTCCCTACGCTTGAACCATAGGTGCGGAATGCTACAGTGTTTTCAGCACAAAATTTCAGTCAACTTCGGGAGCTCATATCTCAGTCAAAAGGTCTAAATTGGGTGATTCTTGAGCCTATCATCAAGATCTTGAAGTCAGCTTTCCAACTATATATTACATGCCATCCAATATGTGTAGCTCTAGATATGATCAAAAGAGTGAGATGTGTCCTGCAGAAAAAACTGGAAATTTCATATTCGGGCTGAAATCCTATTTTGACCCGAATTGATCCGTTTTGACCCGGATGACTTTAAGTTCGACCCCAACACCTCTATATATCTAATATACATATATTATGCATCAGATATTAGAGTTTTGCTTGGTGGGGTGTGAAATTACCAAAAAGGGTAATCATATTCTCTAAGTTATGGTTTCCCTCAACTTTGCCTATAAATACCAAGCTTTGCTACAGAATTTTGGGGACTCCTCTTCACCCAATTTTGGGACTCCTCTAAACATTAGTTTTCAGAATATTTTCTGGAGATTCATCTATCATTCCAAGGAGGAGTCATTCAAGACCTAGAGATCTGAAGAAGACGACCATGGAGGGCGATTTTACATCAACGAAGCAGTCTCCTTCTATCATGAGCAACTAATTCAGTATCTAGGGTTTTATAGCAAAACCCTAGCCAAATAATGTAGTTCTTTCATTGTTTTCAATTGTCAAGAGGGGAAACTGTTGACCATACTGTGATGATTGTAGTATTTAAGATACCGTACTAATTTGCAATATAAAATTCTATGTTTGTTCTAAATTCTTGTCTTAGATGGAATGAATATATTATTTTGCACAACTATGATTATTCAATATGAGCAGGAACTCAGATGCTTAATTATGGTTTTCTACACAATGGTGGTAATGAAACTTGAAATCCTAGGTTGACACAGGCCGTGCCTTGGAGATTTAATATAGAAATGTTTTAGTTTATTTTCATGCATTAGGAGTATATTAAAGTAATAGAATTGGCATGTACTAGTTAGGTCAGTCACGAGACGGGTTGTCGTAATTCGGTTGATGGTACTCCTTTTTGGGGTCGTATTTAGCTATTTGCGGTATGACCTGATTCACAGTTATGGATCGCCCTCTTGCAATTGTTACATTGGTAGAATTATATTATGCGGTTAGTGGTGGAGTGATGAAAACCCTAGTTTTCTCTCTCATTTGAATCACAACCAATTTACTTTACTTTTTAGATAATTATTAGTTAAAATAAATAATTTGGTCTTTGACCACCTAAACAAATAATTTTCAGAAAATATAATTCAGTGTTTTTGAATTTCTAAAGTGAACAATCTTAGTCTCTGTGGGATCGATATCCCTTACTCAAGCCATTTTCTATTCTATAATTGATACGTGCGCTTGCATAGGGTAAAACCTAGAGTCGTTAAGGTGTTGTTACTAACGACATATTTTTATATACCTGATGTCCCATCAGTTTTTTGGTGTCGTTGCCGGGGACTAAGCATTGTTCAATTGCTTTAGTAGTTTATTTACATTGCGTTATTCTATTGTATTTAAAGTTGAAATTTTTGTGTTTTTGCAATGTACTCTGAGAAGCACAAAAGGATTTGGCGGAGCAGTGAAAGTTGCGTCGTTGGACCTCTTGTGAGTTTTAGTTTATCTTAATTTTGCACATAATTTTAGCTTTATTTTTGTTAATAGTTAGAAGAGTTTAGAAGTAGTTAGTTTTATTTTCTGAAAAAAAAAATAATCTGTTGTTTTCGTGTAAACTGACAGAAACTCCGATTTTCGCAAACGAGGTGAGGTTTTTGAGTGGAAAAGGGCCATTGAATAAAACTCACTGCTTTTCATTGAGCCTAGTTGATTTTAGGCCAAAATTCATCGTTTAGGACCTCAAAACTGCGACTTTGTGATTATCAGGAAAAAAAAATTGGATTTCGAGAAGATGGGTGACTAAAGAGCCAATCTACCAATGACACCAACCACATATTTGAAAGGATACTACGCACCAGATACGTATGATTCTTATGCTAATTTCCCAGAAGAAGAAGGCGCAAAGCACTTCGAGATCAAAACGAGCGTTATCAATATGCTTCCAAAAATTTTCGGCCTTAGGATAGAGGACTCATACCAGTATATTAATGATTTCTTAGAGGTTGCCTCGATTGTTAGGTATGATAATCTGTCTAAGACTGATTTGCGAGTGCGTCTATTTCCTTGGTCGTTGAGAGAAAAAGCTAAAAGATGGTACGTCAAATTGGATAAGGCAATTAAAATTGATTGGGAAGCCCTTCAAAGAGAATTCATAGAAAAACATTATCCCATAGGAAAGACCTCGGAAGCCTAAGATGCGATCAAAAGTTTTAGAGAGTTACCTGGTGAGAAGTTTCATGATGTTTAGGAGAGATATAGTGAAATCTTGTATAAGTGTTCCCACCATAGGTTTTCTGAACAGGATATTGCTAAAAAAATTTACATGGTACTTGGAGAGACTCATAAGATTTTGATAGATGCTTCAACATAAGGTCAATTTATCTTGAAGCCAGCAAAAAAACTCTTAGATTTGTTTAATAATATTAGTGAGAATACAATTTAATATGAATCTGAGTTGTGGGATATAAAGGGACATGAGAGAGGATCCAGTAAAGCATTTATCATAAAAGGAAGGCCAGATGAGGATGTTAGAAAGTTAGTGGCGTTGATAGGAGATAAATTATAAAGAATTGACAACTCTCTTCAGCAAAGTCATTCTCCTACGAGAGAGAGGTTAGAACTAGAAGCTGAGTATTCTCAAACTGAGTGTTAGGACATAATGAATAATGCTCATTTCACTAATTCATACACCTCAAATGTCAAAAATCACCCACTTATATCCTATGGATCTACAAATGTGGAAAATCCACATCCAAGGTTCCAACAGAGTCAACAATCATTCGACTCACAACCAACAATCATGGTTAGAAATCCTCAGTCAAATTACCAACCCAGACAACCATCCAATAGTTCTCAAATTCTCCAGTCATCTAATAATTCTCAGGTTCTCCAACCATTCAATACTAATCAGGTTGTCCAACCATATAATTACCAAATTCAGCCTCAAGGAAACCAAATCCAAGGATTCAATCCAAATCCAGCTTACCCTCAAAATCATTTCCAACATCAAAATCCAACTCAAAATCCACCACCAAGACCACATGGCTTTGAAGAAGAGGTAATGAGCGCTTTGAAGGAGTTAAAAAATCAATCTAATCATTTTCAGGCAGCTATCCAATTGATGAACTCTAAATCCCAATCCACTGCTCAGATAGAAACCCAAATGGGGAAACTAGCTAATGTGGTGAATAGGTTTGAAGAGGAAAGATTGTTTAGACAACCAGTGATTAATCCAAAGAGTCAACAAGTAGTGGATCGTGGTTAATTTGCTGAGCATAATTATGAAATGGTCCAAGCCATTACAACTCTAAAAAGTGTAAGGGAAGTGGATAGTAAATTTGAGGAGGAACATGAAGAAATGTTGCAGAGAATAAAGGAGGCGAAACGAGCGCAAAGAAAGGAAGCTAAAGAAGAGAGAAGAAATGAAGCTGATAGAGTCTAGAAAGATCAATCTCAAGTGGAGGAAAATGAAAACTCAACAAGGGCATCATTTGAAAAAGAAGCACCATTCCCTCAACGTCTTAGAGAGCCAACCAGAAATGGTAAGAATAAAGAGTCAGACATGTTGGAGATATTCCGATAAGTCAAGATTAATCTGCCTCTCATTATAGGCCAAATACCACCTTATGCTAAATTCTTTAATGACCTTTGTACGCAAAAGCGGAAAAACAAAGCAAAGACTCCAAAAAATATCATGATGACTGAACAAGTGAGTTCATTACTTCTAAGTAACATACCATCTAAGAAGAAAGATCCTTGTGCTCCCATTATTCCATGTGTTATTGGTGACTAGGAAATTGGTAGAGCTCTTCTTGATCTGGTTGTGAGTGTTAACTTATTACCATATTCAGTTTATCAACAACTAGGGTTAGGAGAGCTTAGTCTTATTTCTGTGGAGCTCCAATTTGTAGACATGTCGATTAAGCAAGCGATGGGAGTTTTGGAAGATGTCATCATTCAAGTGGACAAGTTCTACTTTCCAGTGGATTTCATAATTATCGATACAGAACATGTTCAAGACTTGAAGAAACATATCCCAGTAATATTAAGAAGACCATTCTTGGCTACAGCTAATGCGCATATCGATTGTAGGACAAGAGCGATGGATCTATCTTTCAGAAATATAAAGGTGAGGATGAATGTTTTTGACACAGGTCATCAAATCAATACACCGATTGAGTACTTTAATGTAGAAGAAGTCAGTAAGGCTTGTGAAGATCATAGTCGAGTAAGAAATGACCTGGATGTTGTGATGGAAAGATCGAATGCATTTGAAAGAGCTATAGGTTTACAACCAGGGGATGAGCCAAGAGATTCGCCTAAATCTCCATTTGTGTCACTAGCAGCATCAGTGCCCGATAACTCACTTTATGAGATTGAGTTGTATGACGGCACTGAAGGTCGAGAGAAAACCTTAATGATGAAAAGATCGGAGGTGAATTTTGAAAATTAGGAGGACTAACAACGATCTAATTTGAAAGTTATTGCTACGTTAGGAGTTGCATTGTACTTGCCATCACAGAGATTATCAAGAGAGTCGTTTGAACCTCAGTTTATTCCTCTACAGAAGTTGGTGTCTGAAAGTACGCTTCCTGAGATGGTGTTGCATAAGGAGGATGATGTATTGAAAGATAAAAAGGATGTAAATAATGTTAGAGCTGAGCCTTTGCCACAAACTGTCATAGAGCCTACCAAGGATGACACCCCTCTTATGGACCCCTTTCCAGATGAGTGAGTACTAGGTATAAACATGGTAGACAAGTTATATGCCTGGGAAGATCCGCGATTAAGAAATAAGTGTGAAGGGATACGGAATTATGCATATAAGGATGTTCGAATTTACATAGCTCGGATAAGAGTACATCATGCTAAGCATGTTTGACTTAAGTTCCTTGAGCTCGGCTAGAAGGGGCGACGGCGTAATTCGAAACTGAAATTGTTTCCAGGTTAGATCCGGTTAAGAAAGGACGGACCATTTAGAGTTAAATCGGTTTACTCCCACGGAGAGGTAGGTTTGGAAAGTGAGAGGTTAAAGAGGCGTGGTCATCGACTAAATATTTATGAGGAGATTGATCCGGGACCGGAATTTATGGCATCTGTTAGTTTAATGGAGAATGATGAATTGGTGAAGGGAATATTACATAAAGTGTTAAAGGAGGATCCGTTGGAAACATTGCATGTACATGGGGTACAGTTAGAACGTGACAAATGATGTACTTTATATGGTGATTATTGTTTTATATTTGATGTCATGGATAATACTAATTGTCTACAGGTAAGAGCACTGAGAGAGTTACTTCTTATATTTTGTCCTATGAGTAGGAGAAGTGTTGCAGAGAAGAAGAGCGTTGGATAACCCTTTAAGGACCTGTCGTGCCGACGACGTTAAACATTGGTCCTAGGTTGTGAAAGTAAGTTTCTAGCCTAGGTTTGTAGAATAGGATATCATTTAATTTATGTAACTTTAATTCTTAGGGACTGTAGTCCTTTAAGGACAAGTCATTGCAATTTCAATTCTTAGAGACGGTAGACCCTTAAGGCCACGTCTTTGTCTTTGTTTTTATTTTTACTTTTCTTTTATTTTTATAGGATTGTAGGCCATTAAGGCCAAATCATAAAAAAAATCAATAAAAAAAGAGGAGAATTTTTAATTCCTTGAATACATGTGTGAATTTTTGGATATTTTTGAAATTTATTTTTCCCTTTCTATGATTGTGGGTATTTGTACTTTGTTGCGTATATTTACAGGTGATCCAAATCAAGTTTGGGGGAAGGGGATTCATGCTCTACTTTGGAATCCAGAATTCAGCTTTAAGGGTAACTGTATATGTTCTCCTATATTATTTTTTACCATGAGGACAAGGTTTCATTTAAGTTTGGGGGTGAGAGTATAGAATTACAAGGAATGAAATTTTCAGAAAAATTTGAAAATTTAAAATTTTGGACCAGTTCTTTGTTTTCACGCATGATTGATTTGCATTACAATTTGATTGAGTTCATGTTTATGATGTATGAGTAGTATGTAATGTGATATTCCCATTCATGAGAGTAATGATTAGATTAAGTTAGTGAAGTAATGTGATTTTACATGGGTGAGTGAATGAGTGAAATTGAAAATAAGAAAGACGACTTTGACCTATAAGCATAAGCACACATTCACTATGAGAAATATGTTGATTTTTGACTATGTAGTTGAAAATTAATTTTGCCACAATAAAAGGAGAGAAGGGGAAATGTTATGGTTGAAATGGAGAAAATTGCAAAAAAAAAAATTTTGAAAAAATAAAATGCGAAAAGTAGTTCTTCGATTTGAGTAACCGGGCCTTAGTATTACCAATATCATTGTTCACGTAAAAAAAGGAGAAAACTAATGAGCATAAATCCCATGGAAGAAGCTCGGGTCCAGTTGGTCAGGACTAAAAATCCTTGCTAGAAAGTCCGGAGACTTAGAAAGACAAAAAGGGAGGAAAAATGGAAAGATGGAAAGATGTGTTTTTATTAAAAATGACAAAGTTTGATCAATGAAATAGGAGAAGAGAAACTTAAATATCATAGTCGAATGTTCACAAGATCAAGGAAGGTTGTGTAGATTTAGAGTAGAAAGTAGTGAAATCGTTCACTTAAGTGGGAACCATTCATGACACGAAGTTCGATATCATTATTGTTCGGTAGTGAGTGAGAGTATTTGCATCCATGCTGTTTTTTGTATTATATCATGACTTAAGTGAACTTGTGTGTGAACTCATGACTGCGTGATTAATAAATAACTAAGATGTTTGTAGGTACCATTATTGCAAACCTTCACGAGACTTCACTTGTCCACTCAGTGTTGCTGAGGGGTTTAAAAGGCTTGTTACACATGCTAAGTGTAATCGTCGACCCTCACGAAAATAAGGGAGTAGTGTAGATTTGTATATGTTAGTTATGATAAAAATCATCACAAGGTAGTTTTCCTGAGTTAATTGTTAAGGGACTAACAATATGTAAGTTTGGGGGTGTGATAGGTGCTCAAAAGTATCCATTTTAAGCCTCTTTCTTACTGTTGTTATGTTTTTACAATTTATTATTTGGTATTTTTATGTCGTTTGTGTGTTTAAGCATGTTTCAAGAGCTTAATGAAGATTATGACCTAACTTTGGTGAATTAACTAGAGAAGTGTTTGTGTCTATCCAAAAGAGAGCGCAAAAGAGGTATTTTCAAGAGAAAAGTGTCTCCCGGAGGGTGAAAATGTTATTTTCGGAGTCGTAACTTCAAGAATCATACCGAGGGAGTCGAGGGGTTCAAACGGAGCAATTATCAAGAAAAGTGGTTTTCCGGGGGTTTTGCTACGCCTTCAGTTGCAAAAAGTGGCCAGAAAGTGAGTTTCTACGCTTGTCCCTATGCTTGAAGCATAGGCGCGGAATGCTACTGTGTTTTCAGCACAAAATTTTAGTTAAATTCGAGAGCTCATATATCAGTAAAGAAAGGTCTAAATTAGGTGATTCTTGAGCCTATCATCAAGATCTTGAAGTCATATTTCCAAATATATATTACATGTCTCCATCCAATATGTGTAGCTCCAGATATGATCAAAAGAGTGAGATGTGTCCTGCAGAAAAAACTGGAAATTTCATATTCGGGCTGAAATCCTATTTTGACCCGAATTGATCCGGATGACTTTAAGTTCGACCCCAACACCTCTATACATGTAATATACACATATTATACATCAGATATTAGAGTTTTGCTTGCTTGTGTGTGAAATTACCAAAAAAGGTAATCATATTCTCCAAGTTGGGGTTTCCCTCAGCTTTGTCTATAAATACCAAGCTTTGCTACAGAATTTTGGGGACTCCTCTTCACCCAATTTTGGGACTTATCTACACATTAGTTTTCATAATATTTTCTGGAGATTCATCTATATATCTAAGGAGGAGTCATTCAAGACCTAGAGATCCGGAGAAGACGACCATAAAGGGCGATTTTACATCAACGATGCAGTCTCCTTCTGCCATGAACAACTAATTCGGTATCTAGGGTTTTCTAGCAAAACCCTAGCCAAGTAATGTAGTTCTTTCATTGTTTTCAATTTTAAAGAGGGGAAATTTGTTGACCATACTGTGATGATTGTAGTAGTTAAGAGACCGTACTGATTTGCAATATAAAATTATATGTTTGTTCTAAATTATTGTCTTAGATGGAATGAATATATTATTTTGCACAACTATGATTATTCAATATGAGCACGAACTCGGATGCTTAATTATAATTTTCTACATAATGGTGGTAATGAAACTTGAAACCCTAGGTTGACACAGGCCGTGCCTTGGCAATTTAATATAGACATACTTTAGTTTATTTTCATGCATTAGGAGTAGATTAAAGTAATATAATTGACATGTACTATTTAGGTCAGTCATGAGATGGGTTGTCGCAATCCGGTTGATGGTACTCCTTTTTGGGGTTGTATTTAGCTATTTGCGGTACGACCTGATTCACAGTTATGGATCACCCTCTTGCAATTGTTACATTGATATAACTATATTATGTGGTTAGTGGTGGAGTGATGAAAATCCTAGTTTTCTCTCTTATCTGAATCACAACCAATTTACTTTATTTTTTTGATAATTATTAGTTAAAATAGATAATTTGGTCTTTGACCATCTAAACAAATATTTTTCAAAAAATATAATTCAATGTTTTTGAATTGCTAAAGTGAACAATCTTAATCTTTGTGGGATCGATATCCCTTACTCAAGCCGTTTGTTATCCTATAATTAATTCGTGCGCTTGCGTAGGGTAAAACCTAGAGTCGTTAAGGTGTTGTTTTTAATGACATATTTTTATACACTTGACGTCTCATATGACTTTTGTATTTAAAGTGTTCAAATCATTATTGGGACCACATATTGTATTTTTTAGGGTTTATTCTTCAATTGGGACCACAATTTGTATTTACTACACATGCATGCAATTGTCTGTTCTTTAACTCTTATGGTTGTTTAATCTGTTCTTCTCTTACTTAGGTCCATATTGATGGACAAAGAATATACATTTGAAGTCCACAATTCTGGAATATTTGATGAAAAATGAAACTTTCTTTATGGTATTGCCGTTCAATATCCTGATATACAACCTGATAAAATATCTTACCTAGAGATTGAGGATATTCTAGAACGGTTAGGTATAGACACTAAGTCACTAATGTACTATAAAAATCTTGACCTTGGCACTACAACTTGTTTGAAGGGGGACAAGGGTGTCTTTGATTTATTTGAGTTGTATAATAGGCATTCTCTAATCAAGTTATATGTAGTTCATTATGTGGGTCCTGTGCCTAAGGGTGTTGTTTCTATGAATGAGAAATTACTTATTGAGAATAGTTGTAGTGTGGTTGGGCAAGGTCAGTTAATTGTGACTGAGGATAATGTTGAAAGACATAATTAAAGTAATGATATGAATGTTGAAGAGGATAATGTGGAGGTGTTATCTTCTAACAATGATGGTGAGGAAAATATGAGTGTTGATAATAGTGGTGAGGCTCAATATGATGTTGAAGTTGAGGATAGGATATTAGAAGCAAATTGGGGTGTACTAGAGGATATAGGGGGAGATTCCGAATATTGCCCTAATGATGAACTCTAGAGTGTGAATAGTTAATCTGAGTCTGATGATGTTGTTGAGAGCAGACCTGATGAATTCATTATTGAGAGAGATTTGGGCATAAAGCCATTGATAGTTGGTATGAGGTTTGTCTGTGCAAATGACTTTAGAAGAGAAAGCAATAGGGGTGGAAGGAGGGGTAGTGGTGAAGCTGGTAGAATTGAGGTATGCAAGTTAATTTAAACTTCATATTTTTTCTTTAACTTAGTGTTAATGTAAGTTATATTAACACATTTAATAATCTCTTGTGTTAGGCACCAATGGGTTCAGAAACTGGAGTTGAAATGTCAGACTTTATTCCCACACAACAATCTGTCAACAGATCTGACCTAATTCAGTGAAGCAATGGAATTGCAGTGACTTGATGTTTGAACTTGTAATGTTTTGGCAGACTTTAAGCCATGTTTTGAATATGTAACTTGGCAGACTTTAAGCTATGTTTTGAATATGTAACTTAACAGGCTTTAAGCCATGTTTAAACTTGTAATGTTTTGAAATGGATGTAATATTTTCAAACAGTTGATGTTTTGAACTGACAGTGTATTGTGTTATGATACCTATGTTCAAGTAATATTTTCAAGCACTTGTAATATGTTGTCCATGTCAATGCATACAAGGATACCAAAAAATCATTTTCATTTCATTTGATCATAAGAATATAAGGAAACATTGGTGCATTCTTTTCTTTAACTAACAGTGAGATTACAATGGTTGCCAATACAAAAAAAAAAAACCAATAGACCATGTTTGATACACAAATATTGCCTCATTGCTTTCTCATGTACAAACATCTTCAGTGCCGGAATCTCGGCTTTGTTCTCTTCCACTTGCAATTCCATTGCTTCAACCTTATCCACCATTGCCTGGAAATTAGACCTCTCATCTGCTGTGGATCTTGGTGTGCCTCTCAACATACCATTAATGAAATTCTTGTAGTATTCTGAAAGCTCCTCATCTTCCCAAACATAACAATTACATTTTGGCTTTCGACAGAAATTGTGCGCACCCATAAAACCTTCTTCCTGGGTTACTTTTAGTGTTAGATGTTGTTAATCTTGTTCTCAATCCACAATGACAATGCATGACTTTCTGAATTTGATTTCTGGATGTAGATGAAGACCTGGATGAGGAAGCCATTGCAAACCTACTCCAAAAAAAATTGCCACAGTACTATAAAAATACAGACAATAATTTATGGGAAAAATGGCAGAAAAAAAATTCAATTTAAAACCCTTAAAAGCTACAAGAAAACAAATTTGGCAAAAAATTTACTTCAAACTATACATATATAGACATATACACATAAATATATATACAGAAATATACATAAATATACACATATGAGAGATGCCGGTTGAGAGTGAAAGAGACCTAAGATGGAGCCATTGGGAGAGATCAATTAAGAGAGAGAGGTAGAAGACGTGTTTTGGGGAATGGGAGTTGGAGATGGAGCCGTTGAGAGAGAGAGGTAGATCTGAGGAATTTAAGCAAAATAAGATAAGGGCATTTTTAGTATATAAAATGGTATTTTGGGGTTTTAAGGTCTCAAAGAAGACATGTGCAACGCACGTGACCAATTAATGGCGAGAAGTTGACGTCCGGTGAGAGGTAGGGGGCTAAATGCAATATTTTTACAAACGGTTGGACTTATATAAACAAAATGAAACTTTTGGAGTTTAAGTGCACATATTTACAAACCAGGGGGGCTTTTTCGCAAAAAGCCCTTATTTTTATTTATTTTGACTCATCCCTTATTTTGATTATTTTGGTCTTTTTTTTTTTCCGTTAATTTTGTTTTCTACAAGTGGGCCTTATTTTCGAAGCCACATTCATATGAAATAAGGAGGCCTTATATCTATGGTCCTATTCTCAAGAAATTATATATATATATATATATATATATTGGCCCATTGCTCGCTGTATTCAACACTAGTGGCCACTCGGCTTCTGAAATTTCTGCGTCACACCTCAGTCGTCAACAGCTCCCAAATCAAACAGGTGTTTCTTCCTCGATATAATTTTATTTACACGTATATCTACGTATATATCAGTATTAATTCTATATGTTCGTGATCCGTTATATTACTGGATATATACATATATATATATATACATATATATATATGTACTCGTGAGTTTGCAAACATCCAGAACTGTGGATATTTACATTTCTGTTCTTGTTGTGTTATTAAAGTTATTCTAGGGTTTGTAATTGTATTATGTTTTCCCAAACAGGGTTTATAACTGATCCATAAAATAATCACCGTTCCAGTGAATATAAGTTGTTAGAGCTTTTGGATTGCCTAGGGTTTTGGACTTTTGGAAGTAGAGATGAGTTTATTTCATTTCAAGCTCTTGTACAATTCCTTTATTTTAAATTTTGTTTTTAATTTTTTAATTATGTATATATATAGGTATATATTTTCAGTGTGTTGAAATGCACTCTGCGACATAGGAGACTTAAGTTTCAACTAATGTTAAATCTAATTTCGCATTGTGGTAGTTGCCTCAAGGCGATGAACTTTACCACATTAGGTAGATATTAACTTGATTTGAAGCATGAGGGCATATTCATAAAAGATGGGATTAAGTTAATAATGATGCTATGATGATGATGTTCGAAACAGAACAATTTACTGGAAAATTTCATGGATGATTATTAGGAACTAACGGGAAGAATCTTTCTATTGCTGAGAACTAAATTGTGGTTGAGTTACCGACTTTTCTGATACTAGACAAAAATAAAACCGCAAGCCTATTTTTGTTGAGTAGAATGCAGTTTGGAAAAAAGAGAGAGAAGGAAACTAGGTATATAGAATTGTGAAACACGTATTTAAGGTGCATTTTGATGCCTTCCTGAATTTGAATGTCCTTGTTGCATTATTCAATAAGAAAAATGGAAAGGGGTTCACTTAGGTGTATCATAAAGGATTTTTTTCCTATTGATTCCCACAGCTTGGATCAGAAAAAAATGTTGAATTCATTGAGCATTCTCATTTGTGCCAAAAATGCCAAAAGATTTGGTCTAAAACTTTAGTTGTGAACTACTCAGGGTTATAATAGCCCTTTATACTTTATGTCAGCATAAAAGAATAGACATGAAAACCCTCATGCACTGGCATCCATATTTTACTCGTTGTTATGGTAACAAGCCAATCAATCAAAACAGTACAAAAAATACCAACTATGTCCCCCGACCTATTTAGTTGCTCCTCTATTAGTTTATACCGTGTTGTAAAAACACAGGGAAATTGTCCAAAGAATTTAGGAAGTAGTGTCATCTGTTAGCTAAGCATGGCTGATATCTTTTAGGGGAAGGTTCAGGTTCAAGTTTTGGCTAAGAAGCACGGAAATGATACAACACAGACAACGCCGACACGTCAAACTCTAAAAAAGTAGGACATGGACGCAGCATTGACATGGCTGATGAGAATGTGTATTTTTATTTGTATATCTGTTGACTAAGACAATTATAGAGCATTATTTACGGTTTCAATACTAAAGTTGCATTAGTCAAAATGTTGAGCTATTTGAATATGAAGAGAATATACTATCTTATATACGGTATTACTATTCTATCTTGTCACTGTCGTTGTTAGTTTATTTTTTTATTGTTTCTTAATGACATACTTTGACATGTGTTTAATGTCAATTTCTTAAAGGAAAAGAAGGCGAATTTGGTTTATGTGCATAATGTTGTTTCTAAGATTGTCATGTCTTTGTTTTATGAAGACAAAGTGTTGGCAAGTGTTCGGAAGGTATTGCCAACTATGCAGGATTTGTAGACTAAGTATCCAAGATGTGTCAGTCAAATGTCTATAATGGTGAAAATTAGTTTTAAGTTATGGGCATGACAATGAAGCGTCAAATATGTGTATGACAGACACTATGCTGGACACGGACATGGCATTTCATAAGTGTCCGTGCTTCATAACATCTTAGTAGGGGGTTTTACGAAATAATGTTTGTATTGATAATTACAACTGGCAAAATGAGACTCGACACGGATAACACGTGAATTAAAATGGTTAAGGTTGAACATTAATGGGTTCAAGTTGTATAAAAGGTTGGCAAGAACATGACACAAAAATATAGTGTCGTGTTTGGCTTAAATTCGAGAAACTCGAACAACTTGTTTGATCCGATTATATTTATTTATTTTTATTTTTTTTCTCTTCTCGAACAGGTCATGAGTTGAAATATATCAAAAAGTTGTAATTGAATCGTGTCAAAGTTAATTTAATTTTGCTGATAAACAGGTTAAACAATTCATTTCTTGTTGAGTAGTGTTAAATTCGATTTAATATTTATGATAAATAGGTTAAACGGGTTACATGGGTTGGGTCGGGTCTTGTTTAAATAATGAGTTGGTTTAGTATTGAATATATTTGACTCGTATATTAAACATGTATTTTTCGATCTGACCCATTTAATAGGCACTATAGCCTCAACCCGACACGAACACGACCTACAATCACTAATTGTCTCCCCTATTGATAACACAACAGAAAAAATATATATATAGATTTCCCTCAAATGGTCCGCCAAGATGAAAACTTTTCTTTTTAGCAAATTTTAATTTCTTTCCTTCCTTTTTATTATTTTTGAAAAAAAGGAAAAATGAATTGGATGTCTTCTTAATAGAAAGGACAAAATGACTGTGGCCTTGGCTCCAATCTGCTGAAGATGGGAAATTCTTAATTGCGTGATATACTTCGTTCCATAATTGCAGGACATCTGGCATATGACTTGCGATTGAATATTTATTCCCCGTGTGTGATGGTTTTTGCTTACTACAGTTTATTGAATTTTGTTTGTTGATGTTTTGACTAATTTCCCACGTTGTATCTCTATAATAATTACTGCCTTTGTTGGTTCACACTGGGCTATTATAAAATTGTTGATTGGTTTTGTCTTCTCATAAAGGGAGCCATGAAGGTGCGATCATCAGTGAAGAAGATGTGCTCGTTTTGTCAGACTGTCAAACGTCGTGGGCGAGTTTTCATCATATGTCCATCTAACCCCAAGCACAAGCAAAGACAAGGAGTGTCAACAGTTGCATATGAAGGCCTACCACCTGCCCTGTATGTATTATTAAGCAATTTCTTTTCCAGCCTAAAATAGTTTCCTAAATTAAAAATGTGTATCTTGAAAGTTCAAAGGGAGGAATGCATATAGTGTATGCTCCTCTCAAAAAGTTGGATAAGAAAAAAAAATGAATAAAAATAAAGAAGAGAACAAAAAAAAAAAGAGGAAAAGAAGAGGGGGGAAAAATGGAAAAACATTTTTTGAGACTATACTTCAAGCATCTCGAGGTGACCATTTTTAGGTAATGAAAAGCTTTCTAAATGGTTATTAACAGCTTTACAGATGAATGCTAAATCATTGTAAAGCAACAACTTGATGTGAGATGTAAGACAGAAAAATAAAACTAGTTGAAGTATAAAATAGTAAAACCAAAAAAAAAGAAGTTGAATAAGAAGGGGAAGAAAATACAGGTGGATGCGAGATCTACCTTCAGATATCTTGGTGTTGAGCAGAAGAAAAGATAAATAGGGGATTCTTTTAGGATGATACAGTAGTGATACCGGCAGCCGCCTCTTAGGATGCAAGTTTTTTGACAGAATAGAATGGGGTAGAGCTTTGGTTCTGTGAGCATGTTACACTCACAGAGATTGGAGCAGCTGAGTTGGTATCTCCTGTGGCTCTGATTGCAACAGGAGTATTTGATCATCACTCCTCTGATCTGTGGTCTAAAGCATTTTTTACTACGAAAAGATTAGAATAGGCATCTTTTTTATTACATGTTTTTTTGGCTCAAGTGTCTGATTCAATCGATTCAACTGGCCTGCTGGCCTGGTCAATTAGTTCTTACTGGTATATTGACATTGGCAATATTGTAAGATAGTCGATAATGGTCAGTAAGCTTGGTTTCGTTGTGGGAAAGGATTCAATATTTTCATGTTAGGATCTGCTTGTGACCCCCAACCCCAATCACTCTCGCACAGACGAACACATTTAAAGATGGACCGATAAATTCATGATGCCATTGAGATGAAGCTGCTCATCACCTGATATATTCTTCTTGATGAGCAATAAAGCTGAAATCTCTGGTACAAGCAATAGACTGTGAATATAATTATTTGTTCATATTGATCTATTCTAGGTCGACGGAGGGAAGTGAAAAGCAGGAGAAATCATTCAATGTCAAGTTCCATGCTGTTGCTCTTCCTTCTCTTTTACCGAGCAAGAATGAACCCTCCATGATATATGGGTGGATGTCAAGTTTGGCATCTTTGCTATTCAAACAGGACATTAAACAGTAGGAGATACAACAGGTGAAGTTTCAGTTGATGATCAAGAGGGAGTTCCTATTTTATGCTTCCTTGGAGAGCATTTTGGTTGTTGCTAGCGATTTTGTATTTATACTTCTATTTTCTTTTTAAAACACAAACTACCGGAAACAAGTTGGGCATCCCGCAGGTTCTTAAAAGCAATGTTTTCCGTTCAATTGCTGAGAAATTGAATCTGAAGAGTGGTTTCTATCCCGTCTTGGTCCACATCATGGTTTCGGTAACGGTGAAATTTATTCAGTTAATTCAGATATCAATTTTGAGTATCATTTCCACAGTTCAGTTCACTTAATGATATCGACACTTTTTAAAGACGGATTATATGTAAGTTTTGGTTTTGGAGCCATGAATGTATGGATATGGGGAGATACAGAAGGGATATTTTTTCCCAAGTTCCGACTCATTCAAGTATTTTGGCAATAATGCAACTAACTTGCCATTCATTCCATGGCACATCAAGTGTATGGTGATTATTTCCTTTGATACAGATCAGATATTTCCATTGATTACTTGTCCCAATTATTTATTGGTTAACACAGTGATGTTATGTTTGGTACGGTGGAATGTAATGTCCATTCCATTCATTTCTTGATTTGGTATGACATATTGGATGAGAATGATCATTCCGGATGAATGAATTTTCATTCCATTAGGAAATATATGGAATGGTCATTGCCATCAACTTCTACCGCCACCCCCATTGTACGTCATTATTATTTTTGTTACCTTTCATCCTTTTTTGGTAAAAAATTTATGGAATAATATTATTTAATTAAAATTAAATATTTATCACTAAGTGCATGTTTGGCAACCGATGCGGTACGGTGTTGGTTTTTTATTTTGGTTTGGATTGGGTTGAGTTGGGTTTGATGTGATTTTATTTTGAACTGAAATCATGTTTGGTGCAGAAGGTTTTAGTGTGAGAAAAAATAAAACTGAAAAATCAAATCATATTTGGTAGAATTGGTATGGAATGAAAATTTATAGAGTTGGTATTATTTTTATTAATTATTTATTTATAATATTTTTGTTTATTATTTACTTGATTTTATTTTATTTATTATTTTTAAATATTTATTATTAATTAATTAATTATAATATTTTTATTTATTATTTATTTGGTATTAATTAATTTATTATTTTTAAATATTTATTAATTTATTATTTATTATTTATTATAATATTTTTGTTTATTATTAAATATTTATTTATAATATTTTTGTTTATTATTTATTTGGTTTTAATTAATTTATTATTTTAAAATATTTATTATATTTTTATTAATTATTTATTATAATATTTTTGTTTATTACTTATTTGGTTTTACTTTATTTATTATTTTTAAATATTTATTTATTTATTATTAATTAATAATTATAATATTTTTGTTTGTTATTTATTTGGTTTTACTTTATTTATTATTTTTAAATATTTATTTATTTATTATTGATTAATAATTAATTTTTATTCTTTGATAACTTTTATTTAGTTATTTAATTTAATTAAATGATATTTTTAATTAAATAAATATATATGTAATATGGTTGTGTGTGTGTGTGTGTATATATAACACAACACACTCACACACACCATGGTTTAACATTTTGGCACCAAACGATATAAATCATGTCAAGAGACGATGTAGAAAATTAACCATTTGGTACACTATGGTTTCACATTTTGGCTTCAAAACCAAGCCACAAAACAAGGGTTGGGCTAAACTTTCCACACCAAAACCATAAATTTGACACTAAAACCATTTGTCAAACAGCACTTAAGAGGGGTATTTTTGAGAAATGGTGTTTTAAGTTCATTCAATTCCTAAAATGTTTTATATTTACAAGCAAACAATAAAATGAAAATGATTATTCCATTCTCATTCTCATTTCATTTCATTCATGCGTACCAAACATTGACAACATTTGCCAACCTAATCGTATTATTAACTTAAATCAGCCCCACTTAGAACTTAACCCTCGAGACTTTAACATTACCCTTTTTTCTTAAACTGATTAATCTTATTTATACTTCCCTTAATCTGACTTGGGATTATGCACGTTATGAAATCATACGTACAAAGGAACAATTCTCTATAAATTTTAGGGCATGTAATTGTAATTTCAGGTTATTCTAATTTATTCACTAGATTTGAATAAATTATACTTATACACGTTAATAGCGTATTACTCTTCTTTTAATAATTTGTGCATTTACTCGACAATACTTGTAGCATACTTTTTTTTATGGGTAAAACAATTATATATTTTTATATGTAAAAATATTGTATTACATTATTAGAAAATAAAAACTACTATTGCTTTCATACTTAAAATCAACTTTCGGCAGCCGCCGGTAGTATGTCAAAGTAAGAAACACTTGACCATGTCCTTGTGGAATTTTGGTCGAGTTCGGAGAGAGATCATTTAATTAAAATTTTAATATGTAGAAAATGTTTTTAGGTATGCCAAAAGATTAATTAATAAAAGACTCCGCTCTAATATAAAATATGAGATTGACCTCCATTTTATTTAAATATGATTCCTATGAGTGAGACTAACCACAACACCAATTAAATCTAAGGACGATTATCATAAAACCCCATACACTTTGACATTTGTATCAAATAATCCCCACCGCTATTATATTGCTTCATGTATTATTAATTTGTCTCAAATTACCCCTCTACTATTTGACTATATTAAATTATTATATTAACCTTACTTTTTTAATTACTTATCTTAATTTATCTATTTCAAAGACAATAACAAACCAACAATAGAAAAAAAAAACACATATACTAACAAATATTTTCATCACATTCAACATAAAATTATTCGATAATTTAATTAATATTTTTTTGTCATAAAAATTATTAATAGTAATGTAGACCCATTTCCTTTTAAATAAAAAATTGGATTATGTAATTTAGAAAAAAATAATAATATTACTTTAATTTCGGATTGAGGTTAAATATGAGCTTATTATGAAGCTAAATATACCCATTTTTGTTAGTGCATGGTATTAAAGCAATATTATTATTTTTTCCAAAATTACACAATCCCAATTTTTATTTAAAAAGAAATGGGTTTACATTACTATTAATATTTTTGATAAAAAAAATTATGAATTAAATTATCGAATAATTTTATATTAAAACTGATGAAAATATTTGTTAGTGCATTTTTTATTTTATTTATTTATTGTTACTTTGTTATTGTCCTTGAAATAGATAAATTAAGATAAGTAATTAAAAAAATAAGATTAATATAATCATTTAACATAGTTAAATAGTGCATGAATGGTGCAATTTGAGACAAGTTAACACTGGCAATATGATAATGATAGGAATTGTTTGATACAAATGTCAAAGTGCATGGAGTTTTATGATAATAACACTAAATATAACACTCATTATATTCATACTTCGTGTCATCTTAATATTTGTTTAAATTTAAAAAATGCTCCTAGAAAACTTGAAAGCCCTAATTTTATCTCATTAGTGGATGATTCAAAGTACCACGATTCTAATAGTAATTTATGTCTTAAAATAAAGGTTTTTTAGATAATAAATTTTGTAAATATCGTTATATAGAGAGATTTAAGAGCATGTCTGAGAAAGACATGAACAGCTTATCCATATTAATAGTGTCATAATTATGACTCACAACTGCTTCCAAAGGGTAGACGAAAGAAGGTAACGGCGGCGGCGGTTAGTTTTCTGTCCTCTTTTTAACATAGCAGAGCTTCATTTTATATTCATGTATCTAATTATCTACATGTATATGTGTATATATATATATATATATAATCATGTTTATATACACTCATGAAACCCTAGAAATATTGGTCCATTATTGGAGCTCAAAATAATTGTCTTCTCTTCCAATTGACAGGTTCTCAGATCCTTGATATACTGTGTTCTCTACAGACTCTATGCTTCGACCGATCTGAGTTAGATTGGACTACAAAGACAAGGATGATTCTGTACCGGTCTTTTACTGCTTGGATCAGCCACTTCCTCGCTTGCATGGGGTAAGTATTCGATTTCTTTGCATTAATTTTTACATTTTCTTTGGATTTTTTCGTTTAGATTTTGCTTGATTGATCCGAAAAATTAACTCTGATTATTTATTTATTTATTTTTAAGAAAAAGTTCTGAATGGATGATTACAAGTTTACAATTACACCAGTTAGGCATAGTTAGTTCGATGACTGAAATTGCACATACTATATACTTGTTTATTAAGATATATATATATATATACATATATATATGATATTCCCTAACATGAATCATAAAATGCTTAGCAATCCTTGTTTTGGGGTTTAATGTTGCATTTGTAATGCCATTTATGGATTTGAGGGGGAACAAAAAGAAGAAGAAAAAGTTACTATTTTCTATCTGATGGGCTTTATGGAGCTTAGTGTCCTGTTATTGTGCTTCGGATAATACATTAAATTTTTACACAAATTTTCACATGGGTGAAGGAAATATGGTGTACCTGCAGATTCATGCTATTGTGTTTGGGTTCAATATTTGTATCATATGCCAGATTTCTACATTATACAGATGAAGTAGGTGTTATTTCATCAGGTTTAAGTTGGAATTTATACTACTTGTTCAAAGAATTTCTTTTGTGGTTTAGTTTTTTATTGCTAATAATTACTTCAATTAAATTGTTTATTAGTGGGACAAAAACAACATTGAAAGTCTCATTACAGGTTTTCATAACTTTGTTGAGTGATTGGAAATCTCAGGCCCAGTTTGGTTTCATAGAAACAGAAGGAAAATAAAAGACATGTCGTGGAGAGAGATGTAGAGATTTTGGAGGAATAGAGATTAGAAATGATGAATATGTTTTCTGTTATCCTCCCAAAACTGGATGGCGATGAAAGGGAAGGGCTACAAAGTTTAATAGGACTTTTCTAATGTTACCAATGCCCTTATTTTTAATAAATTAGCCGGACCTCTCCTGGAGTTTTGCGGATGAAACTATTTGGAAACTCTTCCCAAAACCCCGCCCCTATCGTGACCTAATATCAACTGTGAAATTACATTTTTGCCTCGACTTAAATTTCTTTATTAAGGACATATTAGATGATTTCATCAACAAAAAGACACCAAAAATGTCCGAAGTCATTTTGCTCCCTAAGCTAATTAGCCACCGTCACCACACCCCACAGTTTAGCTATCATTGATCCAATTTATTCTCTCTCTCCACCGGTCCATCTCTTATTCTTATTTGTATGCGTGTGTGTCTATATGTACACACTGCAATGAAACACCAGACCTTCTCCTCCGTGGAAGGCTCAACTTCATTTTTTCCCATTTGCTTTGATGAAGTTTCTCGTTCATCAACACTTCTTTTCTCAACTCCTCAACAATACACAACTTCTAATCATTTCCACATATTTGTTTAGACACAGTATTGATCTCATTTTCACCGAAATTTGATTCCCTCAACACAACCACGACCTTCTGTGAAGTCGCCAATAACCAGTATACCTAGGTAGATAACATATATGTTAAATTATTATTTCCATATGGTCTTATTAATATACTACCTGAAATGCATGACCACCATGAAAATCAATGGAAGCATGGAAAATCACATAGTGCAAAAGTGCAAACCGTATCAAAGATTAGCCTTGGTCGATCTGTACAGTACATAGTCACTGGCAATTAACTCTTTCATCGCAGCTCTCAATCAAGGTTTTCTTCTCATCATTGTCGTAGTTTATTCCAAGTGGTATCTTCTGTAACTCGGTCATAGAATACTATTTCGGGTGGTAGCACGGATGGGAAAATTTTGTGGTTGACTAATTGAAGCAAAAACCATAACGAATTTGGTGAGGGATTTGTCAAGGGTGGATGGTGGTGGTCGACTTGTGTGTGTGTGTGTGTGAGAGAGAGAGAGACTATTTGATCGGACGAAAAGGGGGCAACTGTATCAGGAAAGGAACAAAAGGTTGGGGGAAAGGAGGGAAAGAGTTGGCGGTGGAGGTGGGGCCATTGGAGAGTGTGGGCTCGCGCACACAGACAAATATATTTATATATATAGATATCTATATATATATGTGCAAAATCCTTGTTATATTTTTAATCCTATTTATAACAGAATCTATAATTAAAGAAATTTATAAATTAATTTTGCAAGTTTTGTAGGTTGAATAATTCTTTTGAAGTTTGGGGTCCTTTATTGTTTCAGTATGTTTAGTTTTGCCATTTCTAGAAAATCTACTTGGCAGATTTATTATCCAACTAACGCCAGGGTTGTTTGGACTGATTATTCCAAACTTCAAGGGATGCTTTTTCAAAGAGTTTTGTCCTTGGGTAACAACACAATAGCCTGAGGAGATTTCAGGAAACTTCACCCTTCTATAAGAGACAAAATGAAAAATAACATACGGGTCCCAGGGCTTGTTTTTATTCTCTTTGACTTATGGTCGGAAAATGAAGAGACAAAGCCACTAAGACTAAGGCAGACTAGTACCTCCCCACCCTTGCACTTGACCTCCACCAATGTCTCATAATCCATTTTATACATTGAACTAAAAATTACTAGTGTATTCTTGGTAGCTTAAAAGCCCAAGTTCACATTAGAATTTAGAGTATGGATCTTGTTCGGTGCTAGAAAATGCCTTGTACTGAACTCCACCAAGGATGTCATTAGATATTGAGAGTGGTCGCCATATCACCTATAACTTGTGAAGCACAACTAAAATGAAAGATAAGTAATTAATTCACCTTGACAATCATCTTATAACTTAAAAAGAACTGGAATTTGTAGAGTATTAAAAAATCATGAAGAGGAGAGAAGAGAGAAATGAAAACATAGTAATAAATAATGAGAGCGATACCTATCAAAAAATAAATATGAGAGCAATAAGACCTAGTTTGGTTGGAGAGAAACGGAAGGGAAAATTAGAGAGGTGATGTATTTAATGTGTTTGATATATCGTTTTTATTGGAAAATACAGGAAATAGAGGGATTTGGATGGGGACAAGATAGGCATAGGCATGATTTGTATGTTTTGTAATCATCCTAAAAATAGAAGGATATAGAAAGAAAGGTGGGGAAAGGGTTACAAAGTTTAGTGGAACTTTTCTAATATTAATTTTACACTTATTTTATAAAGAGTAAAGTACAAAACCGCCCTCACTACACCCAAAATGGGCACGGAACACCCCTGCTATTTGGTTTGTGCATTTTAAATCTAAGTTGCCCTCTTTTCAAAAATAAAAATAAAAATCTAACTGCCCCCTAGGTCAATTCTGACAATAAAACAGATATCAGAAAACCCCAAAATTCCCTATGGAAATGACCAGAATACCCTCACAGCCTTCTCTATACTGTAACATCCTTGTGCCATGTTTTGATGCTTTTTCTTTTTGTATTCTATCTCTACAACATCTTGCTCTCTCACTATCTCTCTCCCTCTCCTTCCCACCCTCCAGCAACAACTCATTCTCTTTCTACATCTCTCTCCACACACTGTCTAACAATACCTCTTTCTCTCCCTACGACATCTCTCCCATTAAGAATCTAACATAGAAGAGAAAAACAACTTGGTAAATCGAAGTGTAACAATACCAAGTCAAACATAAAATCAGAAATTTCATTTTTGGTAAGCAGAATTAAGAAACTCGATTCTGTGGATTTCGTGGAATTAAAAAGATCAAACAATCAATCTATGGAACTATTGAAATTCATAAAACATTTAATATGATAAACTTTTAGCCCACTTGCTATTTTGCGAAGTTCCCAATCAAATCAACTTAAAAGCACTAGAAAGAATAAAAATGAACGAAAACCATCACAAGGCAAAGTAAGTCCTTAAGCCAAACTCCTTTCAACATAACTAATCAAGTTAACATGGCATTTCCCTTTCACTGAATTATCTCAGCATCTAACACCGAACCAAAAGGAAAAAATGAAAACTGAAGCGACCCATCTGAACAAGTGCTAAACAAATCCGATTCAAACTTATGCCAAAGCCCTTGGGAGATCTCATGGGTACGATAGACCAAGTGAGGTAGGACGAGGCTGCATTATAGGGGAGAAAATACCACACACATGATCAGACCGAATATGAGAGCTGAGAAGGAAGTAGTGGAGGCTTCACCAACAGGAATGTTAGTGGGTTTTCTGAATCGCTGGCAGGGATTGATTTCGAAGTCATGTCATCATCTCCACTGCTTCCCATCTTTCCCTCCACTTTAAAACCTTGATCAAAATTAATCTTATACATGGAGATACAGATACAAAGAATATTGATTCGTACATAGGTTGGGCTTGGAAGCATCATGGTTAGTGGTATAGTGTGGATGGAGATGCACTTGGACAATGTTGCAGTTGAGAGGGATCGAACGAGAATGGATGAAGGGAGTTTCGAAATTATTGGGCATCTGCGTCATGGTGTTGTTTAGGGAACTGTCCTTTTTGCACAGTGTGCTTCTTCTAATGATTTTTAATTTTATTTATTTATTTTGTTGTAAGGGTATTTTAAATGTACAAAAATGTCCTTATTTTCACAATTTTGAAAACATAGGGGTGTTAATTTCATAATGTTTACGACAATCTGATATTTGTCTACCACTTCTTACCTACTTTCTTTTCCCGGACACGATGAAGAGCTAAGACTATCATATCCTCTTTTGTCTTTCAGAATCAATCAAACATGGTGGAGGTTAAAACATCCTTTGTCTGTTTATTTATTTCCCCTCTCGTAACTGATGTTATCCTTTCTTTTTTATTCTCTCTTGTTATACCAAACTTAGACAAAGAGTCAGTTAGATTGATGGAAAGGTAAGGAAGGATTCGTGAAGATTTGGAGGTAAACCTGATTTCATGTTTCTGTGAAAGAAGCCAAGGAAAATGGTAGAATTTTGAGGCAGATTTATTTTATATGTATAAAAAAAAGGTGGAAAATGGAAGGATTTGTAGGGAGACTGAAATTAACCCTTGCACAATGTTTTTCTTACACTTTAAGAGGTGAATAGAAATGGACGAAATGTATGAGAGGTAATAATTACCAACTTCCCCCCTTTTATAACATGTAAATTTCAGTTTCAACTTTACCACGCAAAAAATAAATCAATAATTTCCTTTCTCTTCTCTAGATGGTATTTCCCAAACATAATTACAGGTGTGAGTGGTTAAAAAGATCCTCTTTTTTCCTTTCTTTTCTTTTTCCTCCTCTTATTCTCAACTGAGATAGAATAGAATGACTGAACATCATATATGGTGTCTGGTTGACATGTCATTTGTGTTTTTTTGTTGGGTGGGATTTATTGTACATGTGGATAAATCCGAATTGTAACAGAGCAGAGGTTGTCTTGGAAGCTGCACCAGACCTTCACCAATTATTGCTGTGGATGAGCCCTCACAGGGACTGCGAATTCAAGGGCAGACGGTGAAGAAACCAAGTGTATCAGAAGATTTCTGGAGCACCAGTACATGTGATATGGACAACAGTGCATTTCAATCTCAAAGGAGCATCTCATCTATAGGCATATCAAACCAGAGCCTCAGTAACTGCAGTGGCACTGGCAGTAGTAGCAATCATTCTGAATTTATTAATAATGGCAAGTTTTACTTTGTTTAATATTTTGTTCCTCTGATGAAAATTCTGCAGAAAAAAATGAGTCCATGCAGCTATTATTGCATACCAAGTGTGGTACTTCATGTGATATAACCTGGACAGTATGTTGGTTTCAGGCCTCCTTCTATGGAATCAGATGAGGCTTCAGTGGGTTGAAACCAATAGAAAATCCGAGAACAAGGAACAAGTTCATGAACCCAGATTAAGGTCTCTACGTTGCTCTCATCGTGTTTCTGATGTAATGGTTCCGTGTCATGCTGGTTGCCAGTGTCTTTTGTCTCTTTCCCGTCACTTTTATCTTTACAATATTCTTTTTATCAACCCATAGGCTGTACGAGACAGAATCCATAGTTCTTCTTTTTACACAAAATGAAAATCTTTAAGCCCCGAGTGTTTTCCGTCCAACTGCTTACCATTCCTTGTCTCATACTTGTTTTCGCATTTCCTCTTTATCTTTTTCTTTCCTTTTTGTAGATAGCTGCTATTTTTTCGCCCTACAACTAATATATTTTGTTGTTGTAGCTGCAACGCGTCTTATGATAACTTGCTGGGGACTAACAAACGCTTCTTCAAGCCAATCCCTCTCTCTGTAAGTCAGCTATTCTTCTTAGTGTCTTACTGCAGTTCCGTTGTTGTTGTATTCGTTTCTATTGTTAAATTGTTAATTGGTCTCCAACTGACAGGAAATGGTAGATTTTCTAGTGGACATATGGGAGCAGGAAGGTTTGTATGATTGAGTAGTGTTGTATTAAATTTTCTTGTTTTTTGTTTTTGTTTTTGTTTTGTTTTCAACTTGTACATATTGAATCCTATCTGTTGCGAGTTCTAACTTTAAAATGGCTTGTTGTATCTGGGTGGAAGAGCAAAAGATTAAAGGAAGCTTCTGTGTTACTTAGCATTTTCACTTGCTTTTGTCATCCAATCCTTTTTTTTTTTTTTTTTAATTTTCTTCTTCTTCTCAACTGTAAATGCCTATTGAGATGATAATTAAACATGGCCTGATAATTTAATATGGCCTCCTTTTGTGGGTTTGCATCACTTATTCCCTTGGGCTGATGGTTGGCTAATCAGTATGAAAGAGTACCCAAGAAAATAGATATAATATGGCCTCTTTTGAGTTTGGCAATTTGATTCTTTTTAAATCTTGATAGATGTTGCTCAAGTATTTTTCATACAGGCTCCTCTTCGGCTCATCAAACTCGTCATTTGTTTTTTAAATTAGAAATGTTGCGATCACAATCCCGGGGACAATACACAGTGATGACATGAGAAACAGAAGCAAGTCCGTTGAGTGAAAACGGTTTAGATTCGTAGTACTAAAACTAGTTGAAAACTGTGAAAATTATTTTCATTTCATAATTGAGTTTTCAGAAAACTCCATCAAGTAGAATTGTTGTACTATATTTTAATTTTCAGTTTTTAGAAAACAGAAAATTAATCTCATAAATGCTCGGTTTTTGATAAACAATGAGCATGAATAAGTTTTGGAAACCAGACTTTTGGGAATCAACCTCGTCCCATAACCAATCTCGAATTTGGGTCATGACATCGCAATTATTAGTATTACCATAACTAGGAGTAAAACACAAACAATCACGATTGCTTTGTATTTCCAACTTTTATTAACAAAAAATATATAGAGAGATGTCACTAATTTCATTTGAATATATACGAAAAAAGAGCTGAGCCAACACATATATCTATATCTATATATATATATCTATGAGCTGGAATTACATATAGGCACACGGCACACGGCACGCCCTACCAAACTATTGGTGCTTGTGGCCAGCTTTTCCACAAAAACCAATGCTATCCCACTTGCAAAGAATTTGGTTGAGCTAACCTTCAGTACAAAAAAATACACTTGTTTATGTGCAATTTGGCTGTTTGGAACAGAGAGGAACATGTTTGGTTTAAGCTTCTTCATACCATGTCTGCCTTGTTTTGAATCATTGAACCGAAATATTAACTAAGTTTGTGGTCTTTATCCATTTGCTGCGATTGAGGTGTCGCGGTAAGATCTGGGGTTACTAAATGGTTCACCATATATACATAGTTTTTGGAAGGTGTCATTATTATTATATATGCATCATTAATATTCATTTGATAATCATTTTTAAGATTGATATTGATCAAATTCGTTATATCGTTATTGCGATCATAACCGAAATCGATACCCGCCATGGCAAACCTAGAACCAGAAAGAACACAACACATGGTTAAACCATTACTATCAATATGTTTGTAAAGGGTTTTTGCTATTTCACGTTAGTACCATTTACGTAAGCAAGTGAGGCTTTTCCTTTCTTTTGTTATATTATATATTGTGAGTTATTTCTCATTTCTCAAAAAAGACAACAATAAAATAAAATAAAAGTTGTTATTGTTGTATCACCTAAGCCAAATTTAACACCATAAACTACCTAAAAAAAAAAAAATTAACACCATAACACTGCACTAATGTTGTGGTCGAACATTGCTTAGAAGTTAGTATTGGTAGTTGTTAGAAACTTATATACCTTCGTATAAACGCCTTTTGAAAACTGTAAAATAAATAGTGTGCAAAGAAATAAAATTTACATAAGAAATAATATAAGAGCATAATTAATTATGATATAAGATGGTAAAAAAAAAAAAAGAGAGATGGACTCGTCACCTTGATGCACAAGTAAATCTTATAATCATATTGATTTGATTATGAGTGATTTGAGTAGAACTGGTCAATGCATAACCACAGAAATATGAATAGAATATCAATTATTTTTTTACTACTTGCAGATTTTTTCTTCTCCTTCAAACATATCATCTTTTTACCTTTCGTTAATTTCAGGGTCCGGAAATTAGTCGAGGTGTGCGTAAGTTGGTCCGGATCATTCCGATTACCAAAAAAAAAAAAAAAACATAACATGTTTGATTTTCGAAGATGATTAACCATAAAACAATGAGATCTTCCTTTATTTAATTTATTTATCCAATAAGGTAAAAGTTAAAACAATGAGATCTTCTGAGATACTGGTATATCAAAGAGAAGATAGTTTATAATCATGAATTTTTTTAATATTCCAGGCCCTCCAAAATGCAAATCCTTGACGATACTCCGAATATACAAGAACATGCATCTCAACTAGTGCAGACGGTAAAAAAACACAGTTGCATGGACAATTATACTATTATAATCTATCTATATATATATTATATATATGCGTATAATATATGTATCTACCATTGCAATAAAAAATTGATTCAGAGATTATAAAAACCCTTTCCAAGAAGATCCTTTGATGAGTAAATATATAAAAGCACTAAATGGAGAAACAACTTGATCATTCAAATTTGAAGACTACAATGAATCTGGACTTCATTTATCCTTAATCCAACAAAAACATTTGACCCTTGTATGTATAATATTCCACGGTTTGTCATCAATTTATTGTTTTCTCTATGTAGTTTCCAAGATGCTTTTAAATGTACTAAGATCGATTAGTTAAATTGTTGAATAGTATACTACAGATAAAGATTGCTTACGCATATACAAGTTTTTTTTCTTTCAATTTGCTTACGCGTACTAACAATGTGTAACCTTGTGCAATTTCACAACTATAATATGTGCTACTTGAATAGTAATGCATCATCCATGAGGTGAGAAATACTAGTTGGGTCAGGTACCCATTCAGCAAAAATGTAAGAGATATATATATACATATATATATTTTCCGGATAACTGTAGTATCCGAGTCAGCTTACACATACCATATATATATATATATTGTACACGTAAATTGGTTTTGTTTTTCAACTAGATGCAGATTAAATGACTTTAATCTATATTTGTTGTGTAACTAATTTATGAAATTTGTCATGCATACGTATAAAAAAATACATATACCAAAATGATAGATTGCATGGTTCGAGTCGAGTAATGAGATATGCTTTTTGTTGTAGTCGTGTTAGCAGTATAATCGGACTCAAACAATATCCGTCATAAAAACGAATATAGGAGAAATATCAGTATTGCGTAACAATAACAGCACATTTCAAAAATATCTGAATCGAGCCATACATAACACAACCTATAACCAACCCTATATATATAATTGTATTATCATTTAGTCAACATACAATGGGGGCACTAAATTAACATCTACCATAGTTGTGGAATGCCATGTGAGCAAAAAACATATGTAGCTTGTTTTTGAGCTCCGAGTCTTTAGTGCATTCAAGTAAATTAGTAATTAATGTTCTCTATATATATGTTTATGTGGAGAGAGAGATAGAGAGATTTGTTAATGGCAAGTTTCTTCACAATTGTTGTCAAGGGAAGGTATAACCACTAATTAAGGGGCACCTTGCACATCACTTGGTGTGTGAATGAAAGTACACATTCACGTTTAAGGGCACTAGTTTGAAACATTATTTTTCAAGCATTTAAGAAAAGCTATTTGTAGATTATTTAGTCATAGATTAGTGTTAATTAATTTTGTAAATCATCTCGATAGGTGCACTTCATCATCAAAATGAACTGGCATATATGGTTTCTTTTCCACATTGAGATCAACAAATATGTGTGTTTGACAGCAAATTGCTTTGTTAAAGGCAAAAAGTGGATCAATTTGTTATAAAAATTGACTTAATTATAAGTTATAACATCTCAATTACAACTTGATCATATGGTGTTAGGAGGGAAAGGTTATTAAATTGAAATACACGATTACTATTTGAGGAAAAAGTAGCTTGATGGTGGTGGTGGTGTTTCAAATGAATAAGATACATTTCATCTTTGTTAAAATGCCATGATATTCATGAACGAGTACAGCTGTAGACACAATTTGCAAAAGTCTGAAATATTCGGAATTTTCAACTTGCATGCAGTGGGACTCATCGTCTAAGTTTAGTGGCTATATGTGTGTGTATATATATATATATATATATATATATATAATATGTATTTATATATGGATGCGCGAGATTCTTATTTAGTTTGTTATTTTACTTTGCACAAGAAGATTGTTGTTATATACTCCCTCAATCCCAAAATAAGTGTTTATATTTGACTTTTTAAGATTTTTTTGGGATATTTTGTGTTTCCAAATTTGTCATTTAAAAATATAGTATAATTTTAGTTTTTAGTGAGCCCATTATTTTTTGAAGTTAATGAAAAGGGATAAGTTGAGAAAATATAAGATTATATTGTATTGAGATTCGAAATTGGACACTTATTTTGGGACGGATAAAGTTATGAAAGTGGACACTTATTTTGAGACGGATGGAGTATATTTTTATCATGTAAGAACATTTGTAGGATTGTTCATTGTTGGCATGTTGTCGACAATAACTATGTTGAGTGACTTGTAAAGTCGGGTATGTTTAGAAAAATTGAAGTGGTCAAGTAAATGCATCAACAAGATTCGTCAAATTCAAATTAAGCTTTAAATAGTGAAGAGGAAATAAATTTGAGCAAAAAATATATTACGGAGGGCATAAACGATATTTTTCGGAGTCAAAACTTCTAGAAATATATTAATGGAGTCGAGGGAGTTCAAATAGAAGAAAAGTTGGGAAATGTAGTTCCCATGGATTTAACTATGCTTACAGTAGCTAAAAGTGGTTAGAAATAGTCAAAACTACGCTTGACCTACGCTTTTTAATTTTTGGGCTACGCATGACCTACGCTTGAAGCGTAGCAATCCCTACGCTTTAAGCGTAAGGGCCAAGCGTAGGTAAAATCGTGTGTTGGCTGAAATTGCAAGTTTTGATCCATTTCAACTTATATCCTACCACGTGTATCCAAAATACAAGAGGATTATACAAAGAAGGAATCCAAGTCCAAAAATGATACAAGTTTACTCAAAATAGGATTCTCCTCTCTATAAATAAGAAGAGTCTCTACAGAATTTTGGTGTGACTTTTTGTGAGATCTCTGCAATACTTTCATATATCAAATCCGTCTGTAGAGAGAGGAAAAAAAATATTGCTTGATCATTCTATATCAAGGGTTTCTCTAGTTTTTGGTGATTATCCAATTATGCTTTTATATCGAGGATCTTTATGCATAATTTGATGATTCGTTGCTGAAAAATAATCACACCACCTATTGTAACGTGGTTGCATCGATCCATTGAGAAGCGAAGCCGTCTGAGTACGGAGATTGAAGCAGGAGGCTTCGTGGAGCGCGAGTGATTCAAGGTTGTCAGACGTTGATTGCTTAAAGGCAGATCATGAGTGATTTGTAAGTCTAAAACTTCATAGTATGTGTACTTCTTGATTCATAGTGTATTGATACCCGAGTGTATCCGTGGTTTTTACTTTGAACGTTTTCAAGGTTTTCCACGTAAAAATATCGTGTGTCGTCTCTTACTTTATTTTCTGCATTTAGATTAATTTTTGCATGATTTATTTTGTTAAGAGAATTGAATTAAAATTTACTTTTTCGTAATTAAATTTTAATTTATCAATAAATTCACAAAAAATCTATTAACCCCTCATGACTATTTTCCTTAGTTGCCTAAGTAATTTCATATCCTAGTAATTTGATCTCAAAGGGAAAAAAAATTCCCCCATACCAACAATTGTAATTTGTTTCTTGCTTAATTATTCGAAAAAATAAAATATATATGCTTTTGTACTAATTTTCTTCTGAACATTATTAAATGTAGAAAAAATGTTGCTTATGTTTTCATTTGATAAGAAAGATGATATTTTCCTTTTTTTTTCAGGATTGCTCGTCACCTCCTCCCTTCTAAAACAATAAAAAAGACTATAATGCAATTTGTGATACTGTTGTCTTCTTTTATTTTTGTTTGAACTTTTCCAATATATAAAATTAAACCTAAGTATTGAGTACGTGCCAAAAGTTTAACGCGTGACCAAAGAAAGACGTAACATTTTTGAATTATTATTCACAACATGTCATACTCTTCAATCCTAACTTTCATTATAAATTGATCTCAATGTATAAATGTATAAGTCCACACACACACACACACACATAGGGCTGTTCAAACCGGTTCCGGTTCCAGACCGGAACCGGAACCGAAAGGGGAAGGAACCGAACCGGAAAATCGGTTCGGTTCCGGTTCCTTCTATATTTATTTATTTTTTAAAAAAATCTCAATTTTATAAAATAATATAATTATAAACTACAGTATTTGAATTAAAGTAAACCCAAAACCAAATATATAATTAGTGGAATAAAAAAGTAGCTTGAACTTGTATTGTTATTGAAATTAGTGGAGGTTTATTGCTAGTCTTTTTACTTAATAATAAAAAATATATATATAAAAAAAAAAAAAAACCGGTTCCGGTTCCGGTTCGGTTCCGCGGGGACGGAACCGGAACCAAACCTAAAATTTCGGTTCTTGGAATTTTGGAACCGGAACCGGAACCGAACCCCTATGGAACCGAACCGAACCGCCAGTTCCGGTTCGGTTCCAATTCCGGTTCGGTTCCTGAACACCCCTACACACACATATATATATATATATATATATATATATATATATATATATATATGTATTTTTCAATATACATAATGGAATGTAAGCAGAGCCTTGAAAGAGAGATCCAATGATTCTAGTCCTCTTATTTGTCTCTCTCTCATTCACTTTTTCTGAATCACATTTTATTATTGCTGCGCGCACCTAGCTAGGAATATATAGGACCTACATATATATCATCCTCTCATTCCCATGATGGGAACACCTATACATATTCATTGCACATATATATAACATAATTATCTTCACCAATATTTTACCATTTAAAGGACGTGCATGCACCTCAATACGTATGCATCTTTTCCAATCAACCCCCATAAGTAATAAATAATTTATCATCATAAGATCATATAACTATCACTCTAATATAAATAATAATTCCTTAATTAGATTACATACTTTTTGTTAAAAAATTAATACAACCACTTGTTAGGTTTGCCGGTTTTTGATAACGTCTCGGATAAAATGATAATTTATAATTGATCTTACAATAGCACCTAGGAATTTGTGTAAACAATGTGTGTGCAATTTTTTTTCTTTTTTTTTTTGTTAATTTGAATTATTATTATTTTTTAATTCTTTTTTTTTTTAACTAAGTTACGCAAGGGCTGGCTAGAAATTTAAACCTTCCAATAAAAAAAGTAGAAAAATACTACTTTGTGTTAAGTTTTTCTAATTCGTATAAACCTGCTGATTTAATTTATTTTGCTATTTAATATCATTTAATTCATGCGTTACATGTGTAGGCCTAATGTTGGAGGGTTGTTATTTAACGTCTAATTCAAATAAAAAAATGATTGAGAATAAATAGGTCGGATGTCAATTTCAATTATATTTAATTTTTTTATTCGAAACGTGAAACATTTAATTTATTACGGCCATTTTTTAATGTCGTGTCACCATCAATTACAATAATAACGTTAGGAGTTCAACTTTTAACACTATTATTGTTCATCGTAGCTCAATTACTTTATTTGGAAGTAAGATTCATAATCCTAGGCTATTAGGCATTTGGTTATTCGCAAGTTTGCAGTGACATTGATCTATAGTCCTGACCTTTCATTAATCAACTAGTTTTACTTTAGAGTACACAAATTGTCAATGGAAGAATGACGCAAAACATTTCTATAATTTAAAAAATGTACAGAAAATTTCCCTCTAATTTATTTTGTGCAAATAAGTCTCACTATTATTCAAAAAGTATGTACTTTGACCCCTATAACACTGTTCTGGTCATTTTTTTTGTCAGAATTCAATCACGTGACAGACGCAAAATACCCCTATGATTTTAAAAATATGCTGAAAATCCTCTCTCAGTCATCGAAAAAAGGCTTGGAATGGGCTATTTGCACTTTTTGAAAAGTGTAATAGTGTTTAAAAACCAATAAGAGAGTTTTCTGTATATTTCTGAAATCATATGAATGTTTTGCGTCATTCACCCTATATGAATAGGGTAGGTATACATTCATATCCCTAGCTCAATTACTTTGTTTGGAAGTAAGACTCTGATAATCCTAGGCCATTAGGCCTTTGGTTATTCACAAGTTTGCAGCTACATTAATCTATAATCCTAAACTCTTATTAATCAACTAGTTAAATAATTTTATTTTGTTTTCACATATATATAAAATAATATGTCAGCATTTAAAGTGATAGGATAATCATGTGGACAATTAGTTGAAGCATTTTATTGTAAAAAGTATAGGTGCCAGATTCAAGGGCACATACAGTTTGTATATATATATATATATTTATATATATCAAGTTGGATATATGTGTGAGAGAGCAAGACGTACAAAGGATGTTTTTGTGAATTTAATTTTCATTAAAAAGCAGTGGATACAATGGCTTAACAAGTAGCTGTCCTCTTGGTGTATGCGCTTTGGCTGTAGCAGTGGTCCATGATTATGAACAATGAACAATGGACGATGAAGGTTTATTGTTGTTACTATTATTGTAATTTGAAGATAAAATAATTTTTTTACATTTTTTTATAAATCGTACAACTTTTTACTAGTATAAAAATTGCTTGTAATCCCTAATTTGCTCCATGTTGTATAATAATAATGATGACAATACTTATGTCCGATCTCATAATAATCAAGTTCATCATTTTCAATGATGTGGTCTAATATAAATTTGACACGTGTCTAAAATTTTTTTAAAAAGGAAATTCAACATAAAATTTATAAATACATAAATTAAGGTCAATTCATTTTGAAAAAGATTTTGACAACGTATTCAACTTGTATTTGATCACATCAGCGGGAAGGACGAACTTGGTTTTCATTGGATATGACCTAAGTATTGTCCTAATAATTATGTTAATATTAATATCAATAATAATAATAATAGTTGATTGAAATAAATAAATTGAAAAGAGAGAAACCGAGAAAGAGAACATTTTTTATTCTTTTATATAAATAAAGAAATATTTATATAAATATATATATACATATAATCTTGAATTTTGATCCTTGTTGACAATGCCATAAAATATGAGATTGGAGATGGTGATAGACAATCCGTTTTTTTATTGGTATACTGTCATGATTGCCATAAATTATGACAATCCGTTTGGTTTGTTGGTTTGTACTGCTTTTGAAAAAATACTACGTCCTTACCTAGTATTGATATTCATTATATATCCACTTTTAAAGGATAAATTACACAAACCATCCCTCAACTTTGACCTAATAACAGACACTATCCCTAATATTTCATTAATATCAATTACCCCTGAACTGAATCGGAATAGTGATTCAGTTGTTAGAAGTAGGGAAATGACTGATATACCCTCATATATGTGGAAATATTTCAAGACTTTTCTAGAGCCACGTGAATTTACACAATTACCCTCAAATTATAAAACAAAAATAATGTATAAAAATATATATTTATAATTCGGGAAAAAAACTTTTTATATACTTTTTATAAAAATATATAATTTCTGAAAAAAAATATAAAAATATAAAAGTATTTTTATATATTCAGAAAAAAATATTCCGAATATTTCCGAATATTTTTTTTTTCCAAATATATAAATTCCGGAAATTTCCGAATAATTTTTTCTGAATATATAAAAATATATAATTTCGGAAAAAATATAAAAATATATATAAATTCGGAAAAAAATATTCGGAAAATATATAATTTTGGAAAATATATATAAATTCGAAAAAAAATATAAAATTATAAAAAGTATATAAAATTCGGAAAAATATATAAATTCAAAAAATACTTTTATATTTTTATAATTTTATATTTTTTTCCGGAATTTATATATTTTTATATATTTGGCAAAAAATATTCGGAAATTTCTGGAATTTATATATTCAGAAAAAAAAATATTCGGAAATATTCCGAATATTTTTTTCCGAATATATAAAAATATTATTTTCCAAAATTATATATTTTTATAAAAAGTATATAAAAAATATTTTTTCCGAATTATAAATATATAATTTTATACATTATTTTTGTTTTATCAAATTAACAAATTAAGTAGGGGTATTCTAGTAATTATCATTACAAAGGTAATGGTTAAAATGTAAATGTATGAGTAGTAAGGGTAAAATAGAGTTTTCAGTTCCAAAATATTCAACTTTGACCAATATTTGAATTTTCTGGCGTTGACTTCTACCGGAGGGGGGAAATGTTACAACGGAGTAAAAGTTAAGGGTGATAACTGATATTAATGAAACATTAGAGGTAATGCCTATTATTAGGTCAAAGTTGAGGAATAATTTATGTAATTTACCCACTTTTAAAATACTCATTAAATACGTATTTTTAAAATTATTATTATGCGGACAGCGAACTATGATACTGTGATGGTATGATAAACTTTGAAATTACTATTAGATCATATTTTCATACAAAAAGTTGATCATGGTTGCAGTGTGATATATTCAGATAATATCGAATTTAAAAATAAGTATCAAATGAATATCGATAATAATATCGCCACATTCAAAAAATATTACAAACCTACTTATTTTCATACAAAAAGCCGATTGCGGTTGCAGTGTGACATATTCGGATAATATCAGATTTAAAAATAAATATCGATAATGATATCGCCACCTTCAAAAAATATTACCAACCTACGTATTAGATGATATGACAAATCATAATCACATTAAACTAAGTAGTTAGATTAGGAAAGTAAAGGATTTTCAAAATTGAAAAAAGTAAACAAAGTAGTTAAATGGTGACATGTTTTGATATGGTCTAAAGCTCTGTTTGACATAACTTCTGTTTCTGGCTTCCCGCATAAGAAAAAGAGAAGCAGAAACTGTTTTGAGATGCTGGTACCCCCAGCTTCTCTAAAACGTTCTTCTAAGGCCCAAAAACTCTTCTAAATTTTTTGTCAAATATCGTTCAAAACAGTTTTTACCTTCAAGAAGCCAAAAATAACATTTAAAAAGTGAATCCAAAAATAACATTTAAAAAGTGAATCCAAACATAACGTATGATATCACACAAACTTAAATCCAAAATTGGATGTTTGAAGAAGCTTCAGATCCATTGATTCTAACCCCCTGTATGGTATAGATAGACCATATGTATTCTCACTTCAATCTTTTGGCTATATATGCCTTGGACTTGTATTACAAAGTATCAACCTCATCATACTCTCATCAGAAATCAAGGTCCATTGCATATATATTACAAATACCAACTTGTCTAAGAGATAGGAACCAAAAAGGTCATGTATAGACCTCATCTGACATGGGCCCCTCTGCTATCTTTTTCTGATACAATTTTCATAGATTTATGTTCAAGTCAATCTGTGTGTGTGAATGCACATAGCACATGTTGACCATTGCTGCTAAATAAGTCAATATATCAACCTTTTATTAATTAAGCTTATTGAATAAAAATTGTGCTGAATGCAATGCGGAGGAGTTCTAAATGTATTCATAAAAGCCAATATCGATAAAGATATTATTATTTTTAAAAAATATTATGAACCTACTTACTAGATAATACGGCAAATCATAATTATATTAAACAAAGTAGTTAGATTAGGAAAGAAAAGAATTTTCAAAAATTGAAAAAAGTAAACAAAGTAGTTAGATGGTGGCATGTTTTGACAAGGTCTAAGTAGGATATCACACAAACTTAAATCTAAAATTGGATGTTTGAAGAAGCTTCAGATCCATTTGATTCTGCCCCCCTGTATGGCATAGATAGACCATATATAGTGGATATAAAAGTCATTGAAATTATTTATTTTTTGTTTTTTTGAAATAAAGAATCAACTCACTCTTAGTTATATGTTTTTAGACTTTTGTGGGAATCGAAATTATCAATTTAAGTCATTTTTATTTACTTCTTTTAATAAATTTAATTGGCTAGCTTCATCTTTAACAAAAAAGAAAAAAAATGAAAAAAAAACCCTGTAATACCAATTCTATTATAATTTGAATTTCGATAATAATATCTCTTTGAATATCTCATAATATGAGAGCCTAGTACATCCAAATTTCCCATCTCTAGTCAAATAACTCCAATTTTTATTTTTTTATTTTTATTTTTATCATAATGAGATCCAAAAAAAAATTAAAAAATGGATCATTGATAGGTGAATGAACTTTATCTATGAAAAATAGGTGAAACTTTAACAGGAATCCTCTTTTTTACTTTATTTTGAGCAAGTTTCTGGGTCCTTAATATAACAAGCAGAAATAGGATGTTTTAAAATTTCTAGCATGAAATATATTATGAATTATATTTCTTTCAATTATTTGTCATATTGGAATATGAATTATCCAATTGCAATTTTTGAAATAAGGACTTCTAGAGTGCATAGCAATTTGTTACTTTTGTATAATCAGTTTTGCTTACAACTTGGATCAACAATTTGATTTTTACTATTCATTTAACTTTATAATTAATACCACTATCCTTTAATTTGGATCTTAGCAAATTTAAAAATAAAATAGTTTGTGGATGTCTATTATGTGTGGGGGATTGGGGGGTGGGGAGAGGTGGGTTACAATGTATCTACAACAAAGAAATAGCGACTTTTTTTTGTGTCTCTTTCCCTAGCTCTTTTGATGTTGCCATTGTTAATAAATGAATTCTAAATATACTAATAACAATTAAAATAATTCTTTTTTCTTTTTGTGGAAGAATAATGTACCAATTCAACTCTTATAATTAGTTGGATGGGAATGAATAAAGTTTGTTAAGTCTTAAATGACGGGATGTGTCACGATTCGTTTAATCTACAAAAAATCTTGTTTGTTTTGCATATTATTTTTTTGGTGTTTATGGTCTTGTTCTTTCTATATAATTTCAATAAATTTATTAAAAATAAATAAACTTATACTAGTTTATAGGTAACATAATAAAATTACTCATGAAATTACTAAAAAAATCTTTTATATTGCCCCGACCATACAATATTGTTGTTAAAAATTGTCTATCACATTAATTTCTGAATCCGTCCAGTTCATATATAAAAATATCAACAAGTTCTCCCTTACACTCGAGGCAATTTGGATGACATATGATGTTTTACATAAAAAAAAAATGTATACGATTTTTTTTTATTTCATTAAATATTTAAGAAGATGATTAGATTTGCTGAAAATATTTTTAAAATATAAGAAGGGTGTAAAAAAAAGTATAAGAAAAAATATTTATTTCATTAAATAATTAAGAAGATAATTAGATTCACTCAAAATATTTTTTAAATATAAGAATGGTGTATCTAAACTTCAAGTTTTCGTAAAAATATTATGAAACTGTGATTGTGTTTCTTGTCAATGAAAGACTAAAATGCCCGTGCATTTATTGTGTCGAAGCAGAAATCAGGCACATCTGAAGTTGGCCTGAAAGGAAAAAAAGAGATATCGAAAGGGCACCGGTGTGGTACCGACCTTAAAGGCTCTGACGGTCAAATCAGTACTCGGTGACCAAAGGAGGAATAACTTAGAATGTTGATAGTCTCGTTTATTTATAGGCATCTCGGGATAGTGTCGTACCCCTTCCCATCCATCACCTAATAAACTTTGGTTTTATTCTCATTTTTGTTTTTGTTCTTGGACTTCTCCCAAAAGATCTTATACTAATTGGAGATAACACTCAGCATATAAATAATTCACTATTAGTATACTCGGATGATGTGGGACATTATAATCATCCCCTCTTGGCAGTGACAAATCTAAAATTTTACATGAGTGGGGGAGGATTTGAATTTTTTTTTTTCCAAGTGATATTCTAAATTTTAGTAGGGGCATTATAAAAAAAAATCTATTTTAGTGGGGGCATAAGCATAAATATGACAATTTTTCAAAAAATAAAATAAAATTCAGTGGGGGGCGGTGGTCCTCGGTCCTATAGTAAATCCATAACTGCCTCTTGGGACCTATCCCGAGTGATGTGAGATAACACAATCATCCCTTTTTTTTGGGACCTAGGGTCCTCGCTGACGTGACCCGTATGGGCTTGTTCATTGCTCCCACACTTCCGGTCGGGTTCCACTCTGATACCAATTGTAATAACTCGCTCCAATACTTTATATGATATTGTCCGCTTTAGGTACATGCTGCAAGATTTTGTTATGAGCTTCTCCAAAATATCTCATACAAATTGAAAACAACACTCAACATATAAACACTTCACCATCATTATATCTGAACAATGTGAGACATCAATGAATAAACCATCATCATCATCTTCTATTAGGATAGAATAATCCTAATCTTCATCTTCTGTTAGGATAAAAATAATGGGTAAAATAATTTAAACTACGGTAAAAACTCTATCACCTTGTATACTGACTTACAAATAAATTGATACATAAGCAATGCATGAAGTGAATACTGATTTCAAATGCATGTATCAATCCATAAGTATATATTACTCATATATACTAACTCTGTGCTATATTAGTTGTTGTAACTTTACTTGTTCTAAAATAATTGTCCAGTTCGAATTCCAACTATATTTTTTCATTAATTTTAAACAAATACCGGACTCCACCATAATACTATATTATTAAGGGCAAAAATGAAAATTGCATACTAGTTAATCAAAAATAATAAAATATTAAAAAATTCAAATTGAATAATTATTGTGGAATGAAGGGAGTAATATACTCCTAATGAATATATATAAAGTGATTAACAAATATAGAATCACATACTGAATTTTAACCTAGAACCTAGATTTAGAAAGTAGTTATGGAAACCCCTTTCGTATATGTCTTTTTCATTTTTTTAAAATTGTTTCATAGAGTTGGCTGACCCATTCATAGAGGGGCAACTTTTTTTCACAAAAATAAAATATAAAAATGTGACATTCACATCTCATTTTCACAGTGCACCTCAAATGGTATCATTGTTCTTAATCTAAGAGACAAGTGCATTTACATTATATATATATATATATATATACTGAATTTATCCTTTTATTTATTATTATTCACCTTCGCAGCTTATTGTCAAAAAAGTAAATGTAGAAAACACAAATATTCCAAATAATAAGAAAAAGTATATATATATATATATATATAAGGAAAACTGGGAGCACCAGGTTTCAGTAAGAAAATGGTATTGGTGAATTGCAGTGTGTAGTGTTGATACAAGTGGCAAGGCCTGAGAAATTACCGGGAAATCCGGTTATATAGGAAAGATTCATTGAACGGTATTAGAGGAAGGTGGTCTTTAATGTATCTGAAATCTGAATGAAGACTGACACCTCACCAAATTATTTATATATTATACATACAATATATGTATATGTATATGTATATATATCAATTGTTGTGTACCAAACATAAACAAAACACAATCATTCCTTCTCCTTCACCCCTCTTTTTTTTCCCTACTCGTTAGGGTTTCAAATCATCCTGAGATTTCATACTTCTAATGCAATCAGTAATCCAAGCTCAATTATACACATATATCACATATTTGGTCTGCTTTGTATCGTTTTTGGTGATCCATCTGGTCGTTTTTGCTGCCAATTTGAGGTTTTTAGCTGATAAACAATCATGCCTGCGCTCATCAATTACAGTGGTGAGTTTCCAAATCTTGTTTTTGGCGATTGAATTTCAGTTTTTGTTTGTGAGTTTAGCTTAAATTTTGGGTTTTTTTAGGTGATTGATTTAATTTGTTTGATATGAACCAATTGTTTTATCCCTGAATTTTTCGTATGTGGGTTGAGCTTAGAATTTGACTTTTTTTAGGTGAATTAACTTGTTTGATATAAAGTATGCTTAGAATATAGTGTTGATATAGGGATCTGTGAAAACAACTGTTGATTGAGTTATATATAGCAAAAGTTGATTTACTGCAAGTTAGATAAAAATTAAAGTCATAAATTCTAGGACTGAGATACTTTATCTGGAAAAAATTTGCAAATGATTCAGTTTTAGGAAATGATGAACCCAAGAAAAAAATTGGTGAACCTTTTGGTAGATTCTGCTGGTTCCCACACCATCTCAGCTAGGTGAAGAGGAATTAGTCTTTGAAGTGAATAATCAAATAAACACCATTTCAGCTAGGTGAAGAGGAATTAGTCTTTGAAGTGAATAATCAAATAAACACCATTTCAGCTAGGTAAAGAGGAATTAGTCTTTGAAGTGAATAATCAAATATGTTCTTTAGAGATAAGTATGTGAGTGGTTATAGTTAGCAATGGGAGGGAATTGTTTTGGAATTTTCTAGGTTTGGGCATTTTTATCCCATAGAAAATTTGCGGTCTGTCAGATTATTTCATCTAGCTGATCTGTATATGGTTCTGGTTATTGTGTTTTCAGGAGAGGATGAAATTTATTCTGGAGGGTATTCGATGGATTCAAGCCTCCGGTTATCTCTTGGTTCCCATGTGGATGTCTATTGCCCTCCACGCAAGAGGTCTCGCATCAGCGGACCTTACATCTTCAGAGAAAACAGGTTTGAGGAGGAGAGGAGACCATCCATTGAAGTTCTTCCCGATGAATGCCTCTTTGAGATCTTCAGACGCCTGCCTGGAGGTAAAGAGAGGAGTGCCAGTGCTTGCGTATCCATGCGTTGGCTTACGCTCCTAAGTAGTGTGCGCAATTCGGAAATTTGCAGGAGCGAGAGTGTTCAGGGAGGAACATGTGAAAACAATGGTGATCAGTCTTCGAATGACGTTGAAATGATATGTGGCGATGAAGATGAGGAACTTCAAGGTGATGGGTACCTTACAAGGTGCTTGGAAGGGAAGAAAGCAACTGACATTAGACTTGCTGCTATTGCAGTTGGAACAGCCAGCCGTGGAGGGCTTGGCAAGCTTTCAATCCGGGGAAGCAACTCTATCCGTGGAGTTACCGACCTTGGTCTCTCAGCAATTGCCCACGGTTGCCCTTCTCTAAAGGTTCTTTCTTTGTGGAAGGTTCCCTCTATTGGGGATGAGGGTCTTGTAGAGATAGCTAGGGAATGCCACTTGCTAGAGAAACTTGACCTATGCCAGTGCCCTTCAATCTCCGACAAGGGATTGATCGCAATTGCTGAGAGTTGCCCTAATTTGACAGCTTTAATGATTGAATCTTGCCCAAACATTGGGAATGAGAGCTTGCAGACTATTGGAAGGTGCTGTCCCAAGCTACAGGCCATATCTATTAAAGACTGCCCTCTTGTTGGAGATCAGGGGGTTGCTAGGCTCTTGTCATCGGTTTCTTCCGTCTTGACAAAGGTAAAGCTTCAGGGCTTGAACATCACAGATTTCTCTCTTGCTGTGATTGGGCACTGTGGCAAGGCCATTACTAATCTTGTACTCAGTGGGCTTCAAAATGTGAGCGAGAAGGGCTTCTGGGTGATGGGTAATGCTCAGGGTCTCCAGTCACTTGTATCTTTGACAATTACATCCTGCCGAGGACCAACTGATGTGAGTCTTGAAGCCGTAGGTAAAGGGTGCCCGAACTTGAAGCAGATGTGCCTTCGCAAGTGTTGCTTCGTATCTGACTGTGGGCTGGTAGCATTTGCCAAGGCTGCTGGATCTCTTGAGAGCCTACAATTGGAGGAGTGCAACAGAATCACCCAGTCAGGGATTCTGGGCGCACTCTCAAACTGTGGAACAAAGCTTAAGTCTCTTTCCCTGGTGAAATGCATGGGAATTAAGGATCTAGCTCTGGAAACACCTACACTGTCTCCTTGTGAATCTCTCCGATCCTTGTCTATCCGAAGTTGCCCAGGGTTTGGCAGTGCTAGCTTGGCTATGGTGGGGAAATTGTGTCCTCAGCTACATCACATCGACCTGAGTGGTCTTTATGGAATAACTGATGCCGGGCTTCTCCCACTTCTGGAGAGCTGCAAGGCAGGGCTTGTTAAGGTGAATCTTAGTGGCTGCTTGAATTTGACAGATGAAGTGATTTTAGCCATGGTTAGACTACATGGTTGCACCCTCGAATTGCTTAATCTTGATGGTTGTATGAAGATCACCGATGCAAGCTTGGTAGCTATTGCAGAAAATTGCCTGTTACTCGATGATCTTGATGTGTCAAACTGTTCGATCACTGATTCTGGCATCGCTGCTCTGTCTCATGGGGAGCAATTAAATTTGCAGATCCTTTCTCTGTCCGGTTGCTCCAAGGTATCCAACAAGAGCTTGCCTTCCCTTAAAAAATTGGGCAAGAGCCTCTTGGGTTTGAATATCCAGCACTGCAATTCAATCAGCAGCAGCACGGTTGAACGGCTTGTGGACAACTTGTGGAAATGTGATATTCTTTCCTAGATATGGTAAATCAAACAGGCAATGTAAAGGTGTCAAACTAGCTAGATATATAAGAACTCTATAGGTAGCAGAAGCTTAGCTTTATGTGGTTCATGCAGTCGGTTACGCGGATGGCAGCATCACAATACATGGTAGTTTTCCAGCCCATTAGCAGTGGATCTCCTTGTAGCTCAGCAGCTTGGTTGTTTTCCCGGGCACTATGGTAGATACACTTTTCATCCCTTTTTGCAGGTTTCCTCATTACAGAGAGCCTGTTAGACCTTGTTTAGTCTCTCATCGACGGGAGGCTGCCTCTTCCATGGCCATGGTTCCCTGAAAATACAGTGACCCTGTCCTAGTTCTAGGATTTCCACTGGTGGGTATTCCACTTCTTGTTATGTGGCGGTTCGTCTTCGAGTTTCCGGGTGTTCTAGTGTCTGGTAATAGTTTGTGTTAGCTTTTATGTTCTTTTTAGTCTTGCAAGTGTTTGAAAGTCTTGTTTAGGTTTGTGTGTGTCCTTGTTTTGTGTTATTTTGGTCCTTCCCATGTGGTTGCTCCGGGCAGTTGTGAGTATGGTTGGCTCTGATTCATGGACTTTGGCCATGGCAGCTTTTGTTCATTTAGTTGCTATGACAACCGTTGTGTTGTTTTTTCCCCCTTACCAAGTCCTAGTTTTTGATGGAATCACTCAGTCCTATTTCTTCATGTGTCTACTGCTTGTAAATTGTACTATGCAACTACTTTCTATGTAATAAAATGGGAATTTGAGAATAATGCTTGATATCAAAGTCCTTCTATACATTTCTGAGCACTGAATGGCGGAAGTTTTGATTTAGAACATCCAGTATGGCAATTGGTAAGGTAAATTTGATATATATATATATATATTCAAATTTTAGTTGTCCCTTTTCTTGTTTTTTTTGGTCCAAGGAGATATAATTATTTCCCCTTAGTATTTACTCCAGTACTGGAGTCATTAAGATGGCATGTCAAAGCACATGTGTGACGCTTGCGAAATCATTAGGCTGATATGGTATCACCATCAATAAAATTAAATCTTTTTGCATATGTATTATCGGAAAAATTATTGATTACTCCAGGGATAATGATGACATGGTATTCCAAACCAATTAAAATAAGTGGTGATATACACGCGCAAGTGATAAAATCCCTGCGTGTATTACACTCTTCCTATTATTGGTTTGGGATACCACGTGTATTTATCTCCGGGGTACCCAATACCTATTCGTATTATCGAGCTCAGCACTATGACATATATGGAAGCACAAAATAAGAAGGAAAAAAGAAAAAATAACTCATTCATGTCTCTCTCTGCATATACATATACATTAGTATTTAATATATATATATAGTATAATTCTTATATATCTGATATTTTCGTTTTCAATCTAATTATCTCCCTCCCTCAATACACAAATTTCTTTATATATATATATATATATATATATATATATATAGATATATGTTGGCACAGTTTATATATATTTTATATATATGCTGCGAATCTTTTATATAACTTATTATCCAGAGAAACTAATAAAAAAGTAAAAAATAAAATATAAAATAAAGAATAAGGTGGAGGATTTTTGTTTGGGGAACGAAAAGAAAGGAAAATTTTTAAAATGAAATTAAAATACATATGAAAAATTGAAAGAGAAGAAGTGAGAATAGTTAATTTGTTCTTCTAATTAAATAAAAAAAAAAACTCAATTAAATTTTGGACAATCCATATTAAATTTTATGATTGTGATAAACATTGGATTGCATTTTTTTTCCCCTTATATATTGACAACTCATATGATACATATGTAAAAATATTTAATTTTATTGGATAGTGATACCATGTCAGCCTAATGACTTGGTATCACCGTTGTAACCAATAATTTCTCGTGACGCTAACTGTGTGACATCTCGTGTCACTACCATGATTCTCCGTCTCATGTATTGCTTGTCGTATCATTTGTCACTACTATGATTTCCCCGTATTGTGTATTGTTGGTCGTATCATTTGTCGTATTGGGTAATGACATCCCGTATTGTGTATTGTTTATCGTATCGTGTATTGCTCGTTGTATTATTTGTCAATATTGTATTACGGTTTTTTGCCGTATCATATTGGTCGCAACTCCATGTTAGTGCCATGATTTTCCGTATTGTCTATTGTGTGGTTCTTGTTGTATCATTGGCCGCAACTGTCAAATCGTGTATGACAAAGGCGTCTATGGTCGCAACTGTGAGATGTATAGTGTCACTACTAGGCTTCATTGCCTGTTCTCACTGTATCATTTGTCCTAGTGTTGTCCGGTTCTCGCTATATCGCAATATCATTTAAATACTCGTTACATATTATTTTTTAGATTGTTCCATATTCATTTTTAAGACTGAAATCACATTAGTTCGTTATACCATTATGCCATGATAAAATTCGATATTGTCACTCACTACATATCTTATATCAAGGTTGTCAATATCGGGAGTAGGTAGAATCGTTTTGGATCTATAGAATCGGAATCGTACCTAAACGTATTAATCATTTTTAAAAAATATTAATAATTAAATATCTAATTTAAAAGTCTAAATAATATTAGAATTTTCAAAATTTTCTAATAGATTGACACTTTAAATTTTTTATCATAAATTTATGCAATATATTAGGGTATTAGACTAAATCATAAAGGTTTTGGGCATTTCATATGGATGGCTTAACCGTCTAATTATTATTTCAACGTAGTAGAATCGTAAAATTTTACCAGTTAGAATCGGATTCGGACAACTATGTCTTATATACATCGATTATATTGGAACGTGCATCTCTACATAGCTTATACAATAATAAATCAATTATATTGAAATCTGTATTGGTTATGTAACAATTAAATTGAAATATCTATACAATCGCATATCTGTTGCATCTTGGATATTGCGAGTATCACTGGATTTCTGTAAGCAGCACAGGATTCTTCCTTGATATGGTAAGCTGTATCAGATCTCCTGCCCAGTCTGAATGCTTAAACTATGGTTTGTTGCCGACAATAAATTGGTTCAATGTATTGTATATATAAGGTCACTGCGAGGGAAATCTTGGTGATTTGTCTAAACTAATATTCAACAAACTTTCTCCTTTCTCACCTATCTTCCTCTTCCCCACAAGTCAAAAAAGAAAATGCAAATTTACAATTAGGCCCTTCCTCTTTTACCCCTTCCATCTCATCCCCGTTTAATTTTGCCGCCCCCAAACCCGGTTATTAAACAAGATGGGGTAAGGCTAGGCAGGAGGCGGGGCGGGACAGTTTTTCACACTTAAAAAAAAATTATACAAATAAAGGTAATATGTAATTTCTTAATTTATACTTTGGATATATTACTATTATACGAGAAACAAAGTAAATCATGTAATTTTTAATATAATTGATATGAAATTAAGACTAAAAGAATGAAATGATAAGGGGACTAGTATTGAGTGAAATATACAAAAAATGAAGGAATTATTTTATATAAAGGGTATATATTAATAAAATATAATAACATTGAAAATATATTAGTAAAAGAAGTAGTATAATCGGGGCGGGGCGACCTCTCCCCATACCCGCCCCGATTACCAACCAGGGATTTACTCCTACCCTATTTATTTAATTGGGTCCCCAAACTCGCTTAAATCAGGACGAGACGGGTTTTTTGTCATCCCAGTGTGCAAAAGATGGTCATACATACAATTAATTTATACAGTACCGGCTGTAATTAATTTATTACAATTCTCTTAACTTGATATTGTTTGCTAACTTACAATTATTATTTTGTTTACACTACCATCATTCTTCAAGTGTTATAGTTCATATTCTTCGTTGTATCGTTCGATTCGTAATGTTTTTGGAATGTATCAAACAACATTATGCAACTTTTAATACCGATATTGTCCAAATCCGTTACACCGTTACCATCTTAGTGCAACCAAGGCAATACCAAATATATCACAACTTATAAAGGAGTTGATTATTATGTTACTTGAATTTAGTTACATTATTACATCTCCAATTAACTCTTTGTAATGCCATAAATCTTATGTATATCCAATTAAACATGTATGCAAATGAATCAAGAAAAAACAAAAGTGTATTCTGATAAGAGAGAAGAGGGATGGTACTTGAATTATTTGAAAACCTGCAAATATTGGCTATTTGTGAAGTCATTTCACATGGAGTCTGAAACCCTGAAGAGACTGCAGCTGTTCTCCGAGGAGACATGAAAAAAAATAGTTCTTCACTAGGGACCCCCATATACTCAGATACATATCAATGGGAGATGAGCAACCCCTTAATGAATATGCAATATAATATATATATATATATATATATATATATATATATATATATATATATATATATTTGTTATAATATAAAGGACAGCTACAAGAATCATCCCCTCCACAAACACACAGTCCCCACATACTTTACCGTCCTTTTTCTTCATTATTTATAGTCAGAGACATGTCTCATGGCTTCCTCAAATAATTACCCCCAAAAAACCAAACATTGCATTCACTGTGATGATCCAAATTCCATCCCCACATAAAAAATAATTACATGAAACGAGCTAGAGATGATGAGATTGACAAGTATTATCTGCTCTCTTGGAAATGCAGATGTTGGAGACTACTACTTTCAACCTTGAAAACTACCAGTGCAATACAAATTATTGACCTAATTTTACAATTTTCTATGTATGTAACAAAAAGTCTGGTGCACTGAACAAGAAATAATTCAAATTCGTTAAGCAATAAGCTGACAAGTAGTAGGGGCAACCTCACAGCTCATGTGCTTATAATGAGTCTCTCATAGGATGTTTACTCTAATTAAGCTTTGACTGTAACAGGAAATATATATATATATATATATATATATATATATATATATATATTATATATGAAATAATCCCAGTCTAGGCAAGAATGACGTGGCTTGCCGTGAGACAATTTATCACAAGGCACTTCAGATCAGACAAATGCACTAAACATTCTGAACAACTTATTTGAAACTTAAAGATAAAGAGTAGAGGTGTCCAACACCATCTATTCCGTTGAAGTTTCCTCAAAATTTCTAAAACAAATTAGGTGCATATTCAGGAATCAGAAGGAACCCCTCTTGACCTCTTAACATGAAACAGTATATGTGCATGCACCTCTATGCGTACGTGGGAGAGATTGTACCTTAGTAACAATGTCCATTCTTTCAGTTCCTGGCCGAAATTCGTATAGGACCACACTGAACCATACTTCTACAAGTTAAAGAGCACTATGAAGACCAAGAAAAGTCCATAACCAAGTTGCTGTGTGTAATTATATATCTACTCTTTTTATGGAGAAATTCAAGCAAGTACATGCAAAGCTGCCAATTCGTGTCAACAAATCGACCCACGTGTCAACATGGCAATCTGATACTAGTCAACACGAAAATCAAACATTTTAAATATGACACAATCCAATAATGAAAAATAAAAAATAAAAATGAAATTGAAATTGAATTTGACACGATTCAGTAATAATTTATTAATATATTTCAATCCATGATCAATTAGAGAACAACAAAAATCAACAAATAAATATAACAATAAATATTATCGTGTCAAACGTGTCAGAAATTGCCAGGCTCTAAGTACATATATCGATATGGCTAATATTTACATAAAAGTGGACCTGTAGAGAACAAAACAATCCATGAAGGCAAAACAAATTTAAATTTGGCATACCCAAGCCCAATGCTCAAAGGAAGGCAATTCAAATTGCATACACTTCTTCCTTGTTTCCATCTCTTTTCTTCCCACAAATCAATATTGTGTATCAGTCTATGTATAGAATGCCAAATTAGAATGACGAAGGATAATTATACCATGTGAAACGAATATGAATCATGTTTATAATCATATCAAGGATAGTGAGCAAGCAGCATGGTTGTCCATATAGATTTCATGAAACTAAATGACATGTATAATTATAGATATTTTACAATGTGTACTCTTTATACAACCCAAGACAAGAACGATTTTCTGGTGGCTTACAACCTCTAGGCACTAAATTCAAGGATTTTTGGTCAACCTAGAGGCTTGGAAGGATCAACTAAACCTCATGAAAATCGGTTTTATACTTGAACGACGCACAGTAAAACCTAAACAGTGGACTGCAACTTTCAAATTACATAATTATTTTGCGCCTATCGATGTCAAACACATGTATACTTTTATGTTAAATCAAGTATTCGTGACCAACATATAGCTTTCCTCTGCTTACTGATTTGCTTCACACCCGTAGAACTGGATCAGCAAGTCATTGATTTAAGCAGAGCGGGATCTGTTGGTTTCCATATGAGATGCTCAAGTTTAGCACAGAAATTCTTGTAGAACTGCAGCAGATACAGAAGAAGACATTAGTTCTCTTATCAAAGCAGCATCAGTCATCTTTCTCATGCAAAAAAAAAAAGAAATTATTAATGCTGACTTCTTACAACATCAACTATCTGCACACACCACCACACAGTCTAGCGTTGGCAAAATTAGGGGGTCACAAAACCATGCAGATGGATCCATAATTGAAGTTACTCTAGTTCAAGCATGTATATCTAATTGAGGGGAAATTTTATTAGGTGGTGAAAAGTGGATGGACAGGCATGAAGAGAAGGTGATACCGCCAAAAGTAGCAAGGAACACAATAGGCTCATATTAAAGCTCTCCATGGAGAAAAGACTAAAAAGGAATTGGGGTTTATGGTGGTGATTTGTGAAAAGAGAAAAATAAGAAAACAAACAACAAAAAAAAGACAACCTGTGGGTGATAAAAGACTTAATACCAATAGGCACTACAGCAAAAGATAAATCATGCTGCAAAGCCAGTCATCGGAATGAGATATAATTGAGTTAAAATTGGCTATTGATTTATGAAGTCTACTAGCTAAATTGTAGGTGTAAATGGGTATGTGCATGGATAAACATGGCAGTTACAGTAATTTGAGTTAATTCAACAAGACATTGTGAAGCTAAATGCAATTCAAAAACTGGTACAAGCTAAGTTAGCTAACCTTGTGATATTCAAGAGTATCCCCGGCAGCCTTTCGAACATCCACCATGAAAAGCGATGGTGCAACTTCAAAAACCTAATACCATATAATGCATGATGGGAATATAACCAACTGGAGGTTCTTTATGAAGAAAGGAAGGAGAATTTAATCAATAAATTCTAGTTTAGATATACCTCCAATACGACAGCAAATTGGCCAGTCCTATAGGCAGATATCCCTTCAAGTCTGGTCTGCTAGAAATAATTGTGATAGTAATTAAAGCATATTGAGACTAGAAACAAGGTTATCTGAAACTTGACACTTACAGTTAACAGAACATTTTGGCAAAAAAATTCAAGGTAAATCATTGGGGAAAAATCATCTTATATTAAATAGTTTACCTTGTACTGACTTGTGTGGACCTTGAGACACATTGATTCGGCAACAGCTTCAATAGTAGAAATTATATCTTTAGCTGGCTGGCGAGAAACAAAACGGGTTTGCCGCTTTATATAATCCTGCCATAGATATAGATAGTCAATTGTCTCACTTACCAAATAGAAAAACCCGCTCACAAACTAACAATGTGAAAACTTGAATGAGAAATGAAAACCACTCCTTTAAAAGCATGAAATCAAATGAGAGACCATATTCATGGCATGCAAATTTTAATAATAAGTGAGTTTGATTTACTTGCATAATCCCTTTCCACCTTAATAAGCTAGAAATCTTCAGTCTCTGGAATTTAAACGGTGGGGAAGTAGCAAGAAGAGTAAGGCCAGATTCAGTAGTAGAGAGAATCATTGGAGTTTCATTTTCGGCCTTTTCGGCATTCATTGAGTGATGCTGGCTTCGATTCGTGAGGTCCTTGAGATTTGGAGGGGTGGCTTAGTGGGGTCTCATGCACGTTCTTTTTGGAGGGTGGCTCCCCTTTGCCTATGGTGGAGTTTATGGCTCGAACGCAATCGACGTTCATTTGAGGGTATCGAGTCTCCCTTGGGGGTGATTAAAGATTTTCTTATCACTAATTTGTTTTGTTGGGTGGAGGGTCGCAATTGTAAATCTATAGATGAGAAGTTATAATTTTTGGGTTCTCTTGGCCTTTAGGGTTTTGTTCTAAGGGATGCACTCCCCATTTGAGAACTTTTTATACAATTACTTATCAAAAAATAAATAAAAAATCATTGGAGTTCAGAACATATCTGACACCAAATCGGAAAAAATGTAGTTTTACCTGTCCTCTGTCAAACAAGGCCGAGAGGTTCAAGCCTTGAGATAGGGTGATCATCTCAAATGCATTCATTATCAGAGGGCCAGTTTCCATATCCTTGGATTGCTCAGTTACATATTGGTCCTGCAAGATACAAAAGACAATCAGATGCTACCTCCAAAGACAATTCAATGCAAAGGTTTATGCAAGAGGCGAAAACCCTAAAAGAGCATCAAATGATAGTTCCTGAAGTAAACCTGCTGATATTATATTATTCAATGAGGAAAAATGAAAATCATTCTCAGTAGCAGATGATATTTATGATAAGCACGAAAGAAACAAGGATCAACCTCTATGTCATCAAAAACAGCACGAACATCATCCAAATTCACTTCTTCATCTTTACTAATTCTGACAGCCATGTAGTTCTTCTGGAACCATGGATCATTTTTTATACCTTCAACCTGAATACGCTGCATCATCAAAAAATCAGATTAAGGGAGAGGGAGAGGGAGAGAGAGAGAGAGAGAGAGGGAGAGAGAGAGAGAGAGAGTACATCATCTTAACTGTTGCAGTGTCATGTCAGGATCAAGTATCTTCCCCCAGCAAATATACAATTGAGAGTCAAGTCTTTTTATTTTTTATTTTTAATTCTCAAACAAAAACAGAATGCTTTTTGCAGCTATAAACCAGAAGCTGCATAGACACTGACATTCTCTTTGGACCTAGAGCACGATCGTTATTGTTTCAAATTATTGATTACCCACGGACAAGGTATTCCACACACACACGCAGATATATATGGGGAAACAAACTAGGATATGGATGACTAACCTTCTGAGGTTTGGCATAATTAATATCGATTTAAAGTTTTTAAAAGATTAAATCAGCCTCAACTAAGGTTTTTTTCTTGCTCCTTGCATAACTCCAACCTCCCTTGCCATTAATCGATCATGTACTATTATTAAATCACAAAAAACAATTCCTTTTTACAACCTCATTTCCATTAATCGAAGTTGCATTTGGCAGCTGCAGTTGCCGCAACAGTAAGGTTCCTCCATTGTGTGATCTGAAGTTATGTCCCATGAATTTGGGTACGGGTATGTATCAATGCGACGGACATGTCAAATCTCTGAAAAATGATGCACAGACACGACTAAATAGTAAGTTGATTTAATTTTTTTTAGAGTAATGTAATGTTGGTATCTAATATAGTGTTCAAAATAGGCTTTTAACTCATTTAAACTAGATATGCTTTTTAAGTAGGTGTCCAATCAAAGATGTTGGAGACACATCCCATACCCATGTCCGAACAATATGCATCCAGCATGAGTAGTTCATGTCATGTAGATCTAAAGCCCTGGAGGTCAAGCATTTGAAGTACTAAAACATCCTCTCTACATACGGAGATAAGATTGCATACATCAAACCCCCCCCCCCCCCCAAAAAAAAAGGAACAAAAACTAAAAAATAAAATTGTTGAAAGATATAAAATATTTAAGTTACATCCTCTCTAACAGCTTAAGCTTTTAGAGTTAAACATCGCCGCCACCCTTTGTTGAAATTGTTGTTCCACGTGTTGGACTTGAAGGCCACACATGAGAGACCGTGTTGAAGGATATAAAATATTTAAGTTACACCCTCTCTAACAGCTTAAGCTTTTAGAGTAGTTGGTTGTTAACAAAAATAAAATAAAATGAGTCTACAATTGCAAGAGTATCCTGCACTAGGCCAGCCTTTATCAAATATATTGTTTTCTCTTTGGCCTTTCCACCTAGTGCATGGATCTCCAAGGAGGGTTTCCCAACCAAGTCAACTGCGGCCCCGCTTTTTCTTCCGTATTAAGTGGGATGCTTCTGTGTAATATCAAATTTCTTATTGCGTCCAGCACAGTAAAACATATATTCCTCTAAAACACATAAATGCAGGTCTTGGAGCTTCCTTAAGTTAAAGGTTGCAGTTGTTCAATTCTCACTTCTATATTTGAATGCAAGACAAAGGAAATCACATGATGGTTTTCATTTATCTAATATCTTAATGTTCAGATTATTTTCCTTCTGCTGATAATTGTGTCAGGCCTCTTAGATCACCCCACAGTCCTTAACTGGGTACATGTAGTCCCCTCATCCCACATGATCAGGCATTTAACCATACACACTTGGGGATGGACACAAGTGATTCGAACTCCCAACCTCCAAGATCTAATGAGATTTCATGTAATAGGAATGCAGATCAGTAAATTTTCATTTCCTAGTTTTCTTTTGTTTTCCTCACATTCTTGGTATATATCTTCTAGTAATTGTAAATAGTATTTTGCTCTTGTAAATTCAAACACGACTATGTAACAAAAGAAGTTCCTCTTAAGGGAAAATAGGGAAAACAGCTAAATTTGTCTCAAGTGTCCCATTTCAAGGCTACATGAGTAGTTACACTGGAAAAGGTTATTCAAGTACCTTCTAAAGAGCCTCCAGACCAAACTGTTACCCCTTAGAGCTTATTTGCTAAAACTATGTTGTCATTTAATAGTTTGTCTTGTTATATATTCTTCTCATTATATGCGATATCTATTTATATATCTTGTGTATATTATTACTGTTTTCTTTTTAAGTTGCAGATAACGAAACTAAACTCAAGGTACACAAAATGTGGAATATCACTATTTCAACATTCCTGCAAAATTGTGGTCATAAATCTACATGGAAGACATATATGAATTTGTTTTCTTCATTGTCGATAACTCTGTGCGCTAAAACAATTGTCAATGGAAACATCACATGCATGCTTATTCCATCTCATCATCATCTAAAATGGAGTATATGAAAGTTAAAAGCTTTAAAAAAGCAATTCACTCCTAATGTTGTTTCAGAACAATGCCTAGGAGAACATATATAAAGGGTTAAATTGTAGAGAGTATTTCAATATGGTAATAAGCAACGACCTAATACTCACACTTTCGGGTTTAGGATCAAGTATCTTATGTATCAAGGATCTTGCACCAGGAGAGAACCAAAATGGGCACGAAAATTCTGCAGCACTGACCTACACACCAGTCAGAAGAATAATTAGATAACCCACATATAGTAACACGGCTTATTGGATCCTTGCATGACTTAGCTTCTAAACAAATGAAAAGGCTCCTCTTAGTTTGTAAACCACATAAAAGTTGAAACAAGTCATTGTAGGAGCCAATACCAAACCCGCATGCAATCGACATGGGCCAAAGTTACAAAATGCCCGATTAATAAACATAAAATGTATCTTGGACATGGACAGGCACCTGCAACTGACAAAGAAACAACGTATTTGGACACGGGCACAGTTGCTGGTTTTTAACATGGAAAGAAGGTGTCTAACACCTTTGGACAAAAGGGACAACAATATGACTGACCTTGCTGAATACACCTAAATTGCAAATTATTTAGCAGTGGAATATAGTACTGCATTAGAAAGGATGTAGCATGACGTAGGAGCCAATACCAACCCGCATGCAATCAACATGGGGCAAAGTTACAAAATGCCTGATTAATAAACATAAAAGGTATCTTGGACATGGACAGGCACCTGGCACTGACAAAGAAACAACGTATTTGGACATGGGAACAATTCTGGTTTTTAACATGGAAAGAAGGTGTCTCACATCGTTGGACGAAAGGGACAACAATATGACTGTCCTTGCCGAATACACCTAAATTGCAAATTATTTAGCAGTGGAATATAGTACTGCATTAGAAAGGATGTAGCATACAAGGGCAAACAGAAGGAATTCAGCAAATATCCGCCACATTAAAATATATGTTAGATATATGTTATAAGAACGAACAACAAGCTGACCTTTTTGTACAAGGTTGGAAGGTCCGTCTCATCAAATGGGAGATATCCTGCCATTAATACATAGAGGATGACTCCACATGACCAGACATCTGCAGCGGCACCATCATAACCATGGTGGCCCAACACCTAAATGCATTGAATTGGGGTAGTCAAACATGATAGTTTTAAAGAGGGGGGGGGGGGGGGGGGGGGTTACAAAAAGAAAAAGAAAAGAAACCAGCACAAGCTTCTTTGAAAAATAATTAGTAAATATCCAAATAGAATAAGAGAGAGATGGTGACATGAATATTCTTTTTCTTCTCTTGGAAAAATTTCCACTCTAACTGGAAATTTCATCCAACTCAAGGAGTTGCTAGAAATCGCACATATATACCACAAGCCCTGCTCAAGTTATTACAGTATTGCTGGAAAAAAAATTGAGGAACTCAATGATTGTCACAGATTATTGACTTCCAAGGAATGATACACCCTACAATATGGGGTAAAAACCCCAAAATAAGTGATTTTAGCCCTTATAAAAAGTAAACTGATTTTTGAACCCCCTTCACGCCCATGTACAAGACGCATTAGGCCATATATAGCAATCAAGAATCTAAGAACAAGAGACAAAAGTAATAAATTACAACAGTTATATTAGGTACGATCAACCAAGGGAGAGGATTATATATCCTCAAAAGTAAAAAGATAAGACTAAACATGGGGTATTCAAGTAAGTGAACAAAGTGATAATCATCAATTACTGACAGGAATAAACTCCTTTCACCCACCCACTCAAAAGACAGACTCAAGGAGGGTAGACAACCAGCCCCTCTTGCTGGTTTCCCCCCAGACAGCCAGCACGGTACCACCAAGATTTATTTGTACCCCTGGAGTTTGGGAAGACCCCCAATGAAGTCCATTGATACGCTTCTCCACAGGTGTTCTGGAATCGGTAAAGGCTGCAGCAATCCCGCTTCCTTCTTCCTTTCAGTCTTGTCTTGTTGGCACACAAGACAAGTTTTAACATAGGCTTCCACATCCTGTTCCATTTTCGGCCAATAGTAACTCTAAGCCAGCAATGCATGAGTCATCTCTACCCTTGGATGACCTGCCCACTGAGCATCATGGGTTTCCTTTAACAACTCTCTACGAAGTATTCTGCTACTTGGAACAAAGAGCTTCCCGCCTCTGGCGTAGAGAAGGTCATCTTCTAACTAGTACTTCCGGTTATGCCATCCTACACTTGCTGTCTGAGTTTCTGGTATGTCAAGTCTGAGACACATTTTTGCTTGATACGAGCCAAGAAGTCTGTCTTTATGCGAGTCAGGGCCGCTACCATCTCCTGCACGTTTTTTTGACTGAGAGCACCTGCAACCCGGTTGTGCCTGCCAACGTGCCTGCTTTGAGGTCAATTTCTTTTGGGTCTTGAAGTAAGTGTTAGCAACATTGTCAGTCACCACTGCTGGAGTCTCATTTTTTGTCTTTTTGGCATCCAGTGGGTAATGCCAGCCTCGGTTCGCGATGTGTTGGCCTCTTGGAGAGGTGTGCCGATTGGTCGTCAGGTTCAGCTTTTTTGGAGGGCAGCTCCCCTATGTCTCTGGTGGAGTATTTGGTTAGAACGCAATAGGCGATGCTTTGAGAGTGTGGAGTCTCCCCTGGGAGGAATAAAAAACGTGTTCATATCGAGTTTGTTTTGTTGGGTGGAGGGGCGAAATTGTAAATCTTTGGAGGAAAAGATAGACTTTTTAGGTTCCCTCGGCCCCTAAGATTTCGTGTATATGGGATGCACTCCCCGATTGAGTGTTTTTTCTTTTATAAAAATCTTACTTATCAAAAAAAAAAAAAAAAACATTGTCAGTCACCACTATAACTCTGGTTCCCAACAAATAATGCTTCCACGTGACTCCTTTTAACCTTCTATTGGTGGCTCAAGAGCAGCTACCCATTCTCCTCTATATGGTTATCTGCTTTTCGGTCTTAGTTCTTGATTTCCGGGCTATCCTCTATAGGATTAGCAATCTCCTTCCTAAAGGTTATATCAAGCTAGGATGAATTAGAACCCTTATATCTAGCCATCTCTTTCCAGTAGTATGTAGCTTTACTTCCTTCCTGTGCTGGTAGTTCTCTAAGGCCGATGAAAGCAACCTTTTTTTTTTTTGATAATCATGATGTCCGGGCCAACTTACGCGCACCTCAACTAATCCACGGAACCCGTGCAAGCCTGCAAGGCAACCCCCCAACACGAATCGGATAAGGCTCGGACTATTTCCGCGGTTATGGCCCTAACGAATTGTTTACACCTAATAGGAATCGAACATGAGACCCCATGCTTCTTGAGGCACTAAGTCCCAAATCTTTTTCAACTAGGCCAAATCGCTCGCATTAGTGAAAGCATTCTTATACTAGTATATAAATAAATATTTTGAAGTATGACAAATATGAGGAAGAATTGTAGTTCCTGCCATATTGTGGATTCTATAACACAGATAAAGTCGAAATTTCACTAATTATTGGGTGTCATGGGGGCAAAAAAGTTCCAAAATATCTATGCATACAATATTTTAACACAACTTGGTGAGTTATAATAACTCAAATGCTTGAAAGACTTGTAAACAACATTTCTTTTCAAAAATTCCAAGCATAGCTCCAATAACCCAACGATCCTTGTAACGTTTGAAGACACTAATGCAGTGGTAATGATAATGGAAGTGGTAAGTGCATAGTTGGACAATGTTACCCTAATGATTCTAAAGCATAATTTCACCAAGAGCCTCAAAGTGGCTATATTTTATTATACACCATCCATTTCCCAAATATGTCCACTAAATATCCTTGTGTTGTCATCCCAAAAATAAATTAGTTTTTACACTGTATATCGCTATCTATATATATTGACTTAAAATCAATAGTCTACAGGAACCCGAAAACAACAATAGAAAGGAGAAAGGATCTATGATGGGATTTCAATCTTTCCTACTAGGTAATCTAATTTCCTTATGCATGAAGACAATACACTGCAACGACTTTGAAGGGAATGGAGGAAGTGTGTTAATGTGGTGTAATAATACTTGTAGTGGGCATGAGGCAGTGGCTCCATTGCCAGTTTCAGTCTGACTTATTGAATTTATCAACGGCGATGCAAACACAAAATCAAAAGTGAATCCCAAATGATTCTATCTCTCCCATTTTTTCTGGTGTGATAAAAAAGCAAAGTAATTTTATACACCTAATATATTATTATATAGTCATCCACGCTTCAAAGCCATGAACTACTTACTATAAGGTTTTATTATGCCCAACCTTCTAGCTTTTAGCTTTATATAACAACATGTTAATTATTTTTATATTTAGTTATATAGAAGTAGAAAACAGTACCCAAATTTGAAGCTATGCAAAACATCAAAAGAATGCCTAAAAGTGACAAAATAAAAACAGACAACTCGATGTTTGAACAGACGAAAAAAGATATGGAAGCAGTGGTATGTGAGACCAGAACAAATTAGTATTTATACAGATTGATGTGTCTTTTAAGGGGGTACCTCAGGTGCAACATAATTGGGGGTCCCACAAGTGGTACGAAGAAGTTCAACTCCCTGCACACACAAGAAAGTGCATATATATTTAAAAGAAGTAATCTCTTCTTTTCAATCCAAACAGAAGGTGATCGCTCTTACTTGCTGTTGCAATGCACTCAGCCCAAAATCGGAAACTTTTAAGTTTCCATTGGAATCAAGAAGAAGATTTTCAGGCTATAACCAACAAAGAAAACCAAAAACATTTTAATTAGGATCAACATAATATTGTAGATGTACAATGCTCAATTAAAGGAGTCAAATGTCAACAAGCATTTTGCACCTTCAAATCTCTGTGGTACACACCCTTACTGTGACAATGAGCAACTGCATCTATAAGCTGTTGAAAGTACCGTCTGGATTCATTCTCAGAAAGTCTGCCTTGATGAACCTGTACGCCCAGGGTAAGTGTAAGAGAAAAAAGTTTCCAACATCAGTGATGCGGTGTAATTAAGCAGCAATGTTTCACACCAGTAACATGGAAAATTATAAAAATGTTTTTAAGAAATTCTGCGAGGAAAAATTATACAAAATTACAACCCTGTGAGTGAAACAATAATTTGACTCCTACAATATCCAAACAAAGAGAAAATGTAGAAGAATGTTAACATTCAGTATTTGCATCTAAGCAGAAGTTAGAGAGCCTTACAATTCTGTCAAAAAGTTCCCCTCCGGTGACAAACTCTAAAACAATGTAAATCTTTGTGCGGCTAGCCAAAACCTAACAAAGATAAAGGGAAAAACAAAACTCATATCAAGCAAAGCTCCACAAAGATAAGCCCCTCAACGCCCAATATTGTGATATGAAGAAAACTTAACATTGATCCAAGGAATTTTAATAAAGACATACCTCATGCAGCCTAACTATATTGGGATGCCTGACAATCTTCATTATGGATATCTCCCTTTTTATCTGCAGTTCAAAACAAGAAGTTAGGAAATACTTATAAAGAGAAGGAATAATCTTGAACCGAAGTAAGAAGTATCATACTTTTACCGAATACCAAATTAGCATATAGATATATCAAGAAGCAAATTAGATCTCCTTTTGCATCAGTCAATCTGAAGTTAAAATCTAATGTTCCAAGGACTTATAAATGAACATTTATTTTTATTACTTTTTGTTTTAAAGAAGTACCTAATTCTTGATGGATAATACATACTAAGTCCTCTCAGCTACCTTGCCTAACCACTTCTCCTTAAGTTTTACCATTCTCGCCAAGAAAGGAGAAAGATGGTTGAGTATATTGCAACAGAGAGCCTATGTTTAAGACTTTTTCAAAAAACCTTCGCCCTCCTATTCAACGGGGCTAATCAGAGTAGTCTGTTCCCCCATAGGCATCAACGCCTCTCAAAGATTTCACTCAGTAAAGCTGATCAGGTGTTTATATGGCTTTGCAACCCCTCCCTTCCTCAATGGGAAACTAGCTGTACAGATAGCTCACTGAACCTAAACCTAGTTGTAAGTATGACTCCTTGCCATGAATCACGGATAAGGATACTGGATACAACTATGGCGATACATCAAGTCTCAAAAAAAACAAGTAGGAGTATGGGAAGATACAACAATAGAAATCTAGTTTCTATTAGTTTTCATTACATTTTTTGAGTGTGACATGTAATCACTGCTACCTTCCAAAAAAGGAGGCAATTAGATGGAAAAGAAAAAAAGTCACCCTAGAACATAATCACTGTCAATTTAGAACTTCAAGTCCTTTTTATTTTACTTCCCTTCAGATAATGAACTGTTTATTATGAATTGCTCTCTCGTTTATATAGAAGAATTATGATTTTCTCCAGCCGCATCCTACACGTATCCTTAGTCCTAGAAGTATCCTGATGTATCTGATTCGTAGCCATATCCTGCTGTATTGACACGGTCACGGCGACCCTGGTGAAGTATCCGTACTTCCTAGCTTCCTCCTTGATGATTTAGCAACTTGAGAGATACATCAAGCTCCTTGATCAGGATGAACATTTCTACTATAATTTAGCTATCAGAGCAGGCTATGAAACAAAATCTGAAGAAAATTACAAAGATTTTTTCTCCTTTAGATTTTTTCACCCTCTATACTATTGTCTCTCCACCCCTACTTATCATCAAGAACCCCACACTACCATCCAGACTAAGTTCTAGTTCCAGTTTCAGTTTTGAGAAATCATAATAATTGAAACCCCCAATAGGTAAATTTTCTGAACAAACCAAATAGGGGTTATTTTTCTCACATCTTTGGAACTCTATGGATGAGCCACTTGAGCATATAGTTTATTTAACATCGAATAATCACAAGGGAACATAATTCTCTGGAAAGTTCTGAATCTATATAAACTTTTGTGACTAACACATAAACACAGAAATTTCAATTAATATAGACCCAACCCAAGCAAATTTAAGCAGACATATAACCGCAAACATGAACTTTCAATATGTAAAAGAACTACAGGCACTTTCTTCATAAAATGCAAGGTCCCATACACAATCACATACATTCATATATATATATATATATATATATATAATTTGTAAGATGAATGGGGAGGAAGAGAAATTATATTACCTGATCAACCATTTTGTGCTTGAGTATGGTGGATTTGGCCATAACTTTCATGGCCACACTCTCACCAGTCTCTGTGTTCTGGGCAAACTTGACCTTGGCGAAAGTCCCTTCTCCAATTGTGCGTCCCACCTCATACCTCCCCACCTTTCTCGTCACTTTTTTCATACCCGTTCCACACTCGCTTCCTTCTAGATCGCCACAATTCAATCTAATTCTCTATCAAACGATAGAGAAATACACAACACTCTGAAATAAACACCAATCAATCACTCAATCAAAAAACCTGAATGACAATTATACGAAATTAGGATGAGAAAACCCTAATTTTGATCATGCAAACATATATAGTGTATATATATATATATATTATCAGATAGAGAAACAATGATGAAGATGCGAAAGAAAGAGATTGCAGTGAGGGAATACAAGCGAATTGAGGAATACTCCGACGTAATACTCACCGGAAAAGGACAATTGTTTGACCGCGCGAGGCCCCACGGACAATAACGGTGTGAGATGGGATCGCCGGAGCTCCGATGGCGATCTTGGGGCTGACTCGACTCAGCCGAAGAACAAGAGGAGAAACAGCGAAGATACTGTTGGAAACTTGGGCGGCTAAATTAATTTAACCGCTCAAAACCTGGAGCTATCTAATAGCGTATGTTGAGTTAGATATGTGCGTGTGTATGTGTCAATTTGTCATATCCAATATATATATATATATATATATATATGTATTTTATTCAAATAAACACATTAACATTGTGTTTAAAATCCTAACTCTTAACTAAAGATTAAGACCGAATAATTATCCACTCCACCTACAGAAATATATATATTTTTAAGTTAGACTTCTTCGATCGTCTCTTTTTACAATAATAGTTAAAAACAGAAAGTAAAATACTTCAGATTCATGTAAACATTTGTGGTAATACAATAAGATGAATTCTATTTTTATACAGTACATTCCAACTACTTGCATGTTTGGACTCTGGTAAAAACATGAATAAATATTTAAAGGATTTACTTCAAGAAAATTACTATGCTATTCAATTTAATTAATTAATCCCTATTATGTTCATTTTGTCCCATATAATATTTAATTTCATCATTATGCCCCCTCTTTCTCATATTTTGAGTCAAAATGTCTAAACTACCCTTCCTTAATAGAATAAGGGGGTTTAGTGAAATCAACTCTTAAAAAAATTATTTTTCAAAAATAAATTATATTTTTTGTAAAAACTATAAATTTCAAAAAATATATATATATTTCGGAAAATATGATTTTTTTATGAATTTTTTTTTCTTCTGAAAAATATATATTATATTCCAAAATATAATTTTTTTTTCGAAAAATATATTTTTTTTGCGAAAAAGTATATATTATGTTCCAAAATATGATTTTTTTGCGAAAAATATATATTATGTTCCAAATTTTGATTTTTTTTTGCGAAAAAGTATATATTACGTTCCAAAATATGAATTTTTTCCGAAAAATATTTTTTTTGCGAAAAATATATATTATGTTCCAAAATATGATTTTTTTTTTCCGAAAAATATTTTTTTTGTAAAAAAGTATATATTATGTTTCAAAATATGAATGTTTTCCGAAAAATAAATTTTTTTGTGAAAAATATATATTATTTTTTCCGAAATAATTCATATTTTGGAAAATAATATATTCTCTCCGAAAAATATTTTTTTGCCAAAAATATATATCAATTTTTTTGAATTTATAATTTTTGTGAAAAATATAATTGATTTTTGAAAAATAATTTTTTTAAATGGTTGATTTCACTAAAATCCCTTATATTATTGAGGGTAGTTTAGGCATTTTGACTCAAAATGTGAGGTGAGGGGGCATAATGATGAAATTAAATAATATATGGGGCAAAGTGGACACAATGTGGGTTAGTTGATTACACTGAATAGTATATGAGGTTTCTTGAAATTAACCCATATTTAAATGGAGAATGTTATTATTTTTGTTAGGCCAATTATCAAAAAAAACCCTATAGTTTTAAAATTGTTCAAAAAATTCCCTTGTGATTTCAAAAAACCCCCTATGATTTTCAATTTGATCAAATATCTCCATCCGCTGTAAGATTACAAAAATACTCTTAAAATCTATGAAATTGCCAAATTACCCTCACTTAAAAATTATAAAAAACAATTATACATATACGTATATATAACTGTATATATATGTATGTATAGAGAGAAAGTGGGTTGAAATTGAAATTGAGTTTGTTCAAAATAGAAGGAATTAGAGTTTTAGAATAAATGGGTGTGAGAAAGTTGAATTCAAAGGGTTTTATGGTGTGGATTTGGGAAAATAAAAGTATAATTTAGGGTTTATTTTTTGGGGTATGGAATGATGATAGATCTAAGAGACAAGGGCATTTTGGTCTTTTGAATTTTTTAGGTGAGGGTAATTTGGGGGTATTTGATCAAGTTTAAAATTATATGGGGATTTTTGAAATCACATGAATTTTTTTGAATAATTTTAAAATCACAAGAGGATTTTCTAATAATTGTCCTTTTTGTGTTATAAAGGGCAATGCAATTCACTATCTAATTTACCTGATCTAGGCTCAGACTCCTTTCAAATGGGCAAACCCGACTCCTTTCAAATGGGCAAATCCAACGGACTCGATATTTTTTGAATCCGACAAAAAAATTTAACGTATAAATAAGATTAATATTTTTTTAATTAATTCGATGTGAAATAAGTCATTAACCATTTAAGTGCACAACCAAATTTGCAAATTTGGTTAAATTGGAAAGGGATGTATTACTAACAAGTCAAGACATTATTGGTGCTTGATTTTGATGTATTTTGCAAGGCAAGTGTAATTAGGTCATTAAACATTTAAGTGCACAAACAAATTTGCAAATTTGGTTGAATTGAAAAGGGATGTATTACTAACAAGTCAAGACATTATTGGTGCTTGATTTGATGTATTTTGCAAGTAAACTGTAATTAGGTTAGGGAATTAGTCAAAGGACAGGGAATTAATATCATACATTCAAAGATTTGGGCTGTATTGCATTAAAATAAAAATTGTCCTTATTATTAGTACGTAGGCCAACAAGTGGATTAATGACATAATAGGAATATTTAAATGGCATTAAAATTGGTGGAGTCTCAATTTGTCTTGGATAGTACCTGGAAATTATAAAGAGATGCCATAAAAATATAAAATGGTGTTGGCTGAGCCTGAAATTGTCTCAGATAATACCTGGATAATATAGGGATATATTAATAGAATAAGACTACAAATCACTTAAAAGTCTCACTAGTTGACTGTACCTCAGAGTCCTAGCCGCCCGGTTTTGGTTTTGGTTTTGAGTTTTGATTTCAAGATCAAATCATGTTTGATTGGTAGATTTTGGACTTTTTAAAACCAATCACTAAAATCATAATTTTAGCCTACCAATTTTGACTTTTTTTTTTTCTCTCTCTCTCTATATATATATATATATAGTGCCGAAAATAGGAATTATTTTGAAAAACATAATATATAATATTTGAAAAAAAATTATTTTAGGACATAATTTTATATTTTGGGACATAATAAATTTTCGTTTTTGGGACATAATAAATTTTCGGAAAAGTATTTTTCAAATTTTATATTTTGAAAAAAATATTTTTTGGAAAAAAAAATCATATTTTAATATAATTTTTCAAAATTTATATATTTTTTGAATTATATATATTTTTTTGAATTTTAAATATTTTGCACTTTTAAAAAAATATAAAAAAGTGCGAAAATTTTGTTATAAAATATAAATATTTTGCACTTTTTCAAAAAATATAAAAAAAAATTGCAAATATTTTATAATTTTCTGGAAATATTTTTTTCAAAATATAATTTCCATAAAATATATATTTTTTGAAAAACTATATTATGAAAAACAATATTTTCAGAAAATTAAGTTGGAGAAAAAAAATTTGGAAAAAATTATAAATATTTTGCATTTTGTATAGGGAAAATTACACAAACTATCCCTGAACTATGACCTAATTGCACGCGGTACTCCTTACGTTTCAATAATATCATAAACTACCCTAAAAACCACCTCCGTTGTAACACTTAGCCCCTTCTGTTCAAAGTCAACGTCAGAATTGGTCAATAAAGGCTGTTTTTGTAGTGAACTTCCATTTTTGCTCTCATATCATTGCATGTTCCAATTTTGCATACAAAATTACTTAAATACCCTATTTTTTTTTTTGAATTTATATATAATGTTCCAAAATATGAAAAATAATTTCAAAAAATAATTTTTTTGCGAAAAAGTATATATTATGTTCCAAAATATGAATTTTTTCCGAAAAATATATATTATGTTCCAAAATATGATTTTTTTGCAAAAAAGTACTTATTATGTTCCAAAATATGAATTTTGTTTTCGAAAAATAATTTTTTTGCGAAAAAGTATATATTATGTTTCAAAATATGAATTTTTTCCGAAAAATATATATTATGTTTCAAAATATGATTTTTTTGCAAAAAAGTACTTATTATGTTCCAAAATATGAATTTTTTTCCGAAAAATATATATTATATTCCAAAATATGATTTTTTTTTGCAAAAAAGTACTTATTATGTTCCAAAATATGAATTTTTTTGCGAAAAATATATATTATGTTCCAAAATATGATCTTTTCCGAAAAATATTTGTTTTGCAAAAAACATATACTATTATGTTCCAAAATATGATCTTTTCTAAAAAATATTTTTTTTTGCGAAAAATATATACTATATTCCAAAATATGATTTTTTTTCTGAAAATAATTTTTTTTTCAAAAAATATATATTATTTTTTCCGAAATAATTCATATTTTGGAAAATAATATTCTCCCTCCGAAAAATAATTTTTTTGCGAAAAATATATATATATTTTTGAATTTATAATTTTTGGGGCAAAGTGGACACTGTGGGGGTTAGTTGATAAAACTGGATAGTATAGGAGGTTTCTTGAAATCAACCCTAAAATATAATATAAAAGAAGGGCTTTTAAGTAAATTCACGCACAAATCTGACTGGGGCTGTTCTAAGGGGTAGTAACTGATATTATTCAAACGTTAGGGGTACTCTCTACAATTAGGTCATAGTTCAGGGGTAGTTTGTGTAATTTTCCCTTTTATATATAATTTTCACATTTTAAAATATATTTATCAATTATATATATATTCTTTTGAATTTAAAAAAAATAGAAATTTAAATATTGTTTTCTCGAATTTTTTATATATTTTTTTCTTATTTTAAATATTGTTTTCAAATTTTATATATTATTTTTTCATTTTTTATTTATTTTCAAATTTGATATATTTTATTTTCAAATAGTAATTTTTTTTCTTTTCCGATTTTTATATAATTGTTTTTAATTTTAAATATTTCTTTCAAATATATTATAATTTTATATGATTTTTGAATTTTATATATATATTTCGAATCTATATATGTTTCCCCATTTTATATCCTTTTTTAACTAAATGTTTTTAAACAAATTCAGTATATAATAAAACTTTTCAGAATTTTATATTTGTTTTTGAATTATAAATATTTTTTCGAATTTAAGATATATTATTTAAATTTTATATATAATTTTCACATTTTAAAATATATTTTTCGATTATATATATATTTTTTGGAATAAAAAAAAGTAAAAATGTCAAATGTTTTCTGGAATTTTAAATATTTTTTAATAATATATATTTTTTCATTTTAATATTTTTTTCCAATTATATATATATATTTTTCATATTTATATATTTTTAATACATATTAGTATATATATATAATTATATCAAGACCAACTCCTTACCAAACACCAATTTTGGTTTTAGATTTACCTAAAACCACCCAAGACCACCAAAACCAAAATCACAAGACCAAGACCAAAACCAAGTTCCCAAACGGGCCCTAGAGCTCAGCTGTTGTCCTGTTGATTCCCAACCCTCTAACTATAATTAGGTTGGGTGTAAACAGGAACAATTCGCGAAATAACATAACGGCAAAATGACTCATTGGGATCATGGCCAAATGATTAAATTATCTGAGATATGGCTCAAGCTTTAATTATCTGGGATATGACCCAGGATTGGTATATTTGGGGAAATCGGCCCAAGTAAAAGATTTTTGGGAGATTGACCCAAATAATTGATTACTTGGGGAAATAACCCAAATATGTTTTTTCACGCAAGAGCTTGCATTATACAGACGGAGATATGAGAAACTGATGTGTTTTATAGCTCACATCAAGAACTCATAACCCTATATGCTGCTCGCGTAGCGAGTACTACGCGGAATCTAAGGGAAATGTTGGGGATGAGTAAATAGTGGGTCGCGACCTTATTTACACCGTCCTAAGTAGAGTACCTTAGAGAGACCGCTAGTATTCAGGGACATGACCAAGGCATGCATGATTGGTCATGACCCAGCAAAGCTATAACAACATCTTTGGCTAAGGATAAATCAGATCCGCGATGCAACAGACACGGATCATATGGCATAACGCACATTATAAACCGCGAATTCGTTTCGCGGATGATATTGTGCAAGGTATTTATAGTGCGCAATATTATACTCGCATAAGATTACGCGAATCCGTTTTGCGTAGTCAAGTGCGTGAAATAATATTGTGCATGGTATTTATATAATGGATTGGTACGCAGGAACTATGTCGCGAGACAGGTGCTGACGTGGCAATAAGAATCCGCGAGGACTAAACAGGTGCGGACGTGGCAACACAATCCGCGAAGACTACTGGGCATCCATGTCTATAAATAGATGCGAGAGCTCATTTCAAAAGGGGGACTTTTCTGCAGGCTAAGAGAGAGAAATTCTTAGAAAGAGAAAGAACTTCTCGATCATCTGTACTTGTATTTCCCTTCCATTTCTCTGAAAAGCAAATCAAAAGCAATAAAAACATCAATACTGTTACTTGGCTGACGAACTTGCGCATAAACTATTTTCACATCAACTAATTCATTCAAACCCCCCTACATTAAAGGCGACTCTGCTGGGGAGAAGATGTCTTCTGCACAAGTAGAGCCTCGTCAGACTCGGCGGAGAGGTCGTCCACCAACCCGGCGTACCGAACAAGTTGAAGAAGAAACATTGGCGCAAACACAAGGAGGTGAGCCAGTCCACCAGCGCGAAGACAACGTCGTCACGCAAATACTGGTGTGGATCAAGCAGAAACCCCTCCGTTCGCGGAACCAGTGCAAAATTCAACAGAATTACCATCGGTTTTACTACAAACTCTTCTCAACATCCAAGAAACGCAAAAGGCCATACTTCACTTCATGGAAGCCTCGCGCATTTCAGTACCAAACATTGAATCACCAAGGATGGACAATCAGACTTTTCCTGAAGATGCAACACAAGAATTTTTTCGCAATTCAAAAGGAACTGAGCCCCTAAAGAAAGAGTCATATATCACCAAGGAACAGTTGCGAGCTTTCCTGAATGAAAAATCTGAAGCAGAGGGAGTTGAAATTGCTCCACCATATCATCTTAGTATCATGGCTCTGTCCTATCCGGAAAACTATGGGGCACCAGCCTTCCATCAATTTGATGGCAAAAAGGGGAATGCGAAAGAGCACATAGCCAGGTTCGCGGATGCTTCGGGAATTCACAGAAACAATGAGTACTTGAAACTTAGAGAGTTCTCCAAGTCTTTAACTGGAACAGCATATACTTGGTATACTAGCCTCGCTCCGGCTTCAATGACAAGTTGGACAGATATGGTACTCAAGTTCTACACTAAATTCTTTCAAGCTAATGAAGAGGTCTCAATGATTTCACTTACAAGGCAAAGACAACACTTTGGAGAGGAGGCGGCAGCTTATGTCAGGAGATTTCGCGAAGCTACTTTACAATGTCATGAACCAATTTCCGAGCTACAATTGATCAAAATTTGTATAGAAGGAATGCTGCGAGAATACATAGTGCATTTGGTCAATCACGAGGTTAAAACTTTCTCTGCACTTGTTGATAATGCCCGAAGATTGGGAAAAGTTTTGGCTCCCCCGACATGACCAAATATCAGTACTAGGCGTGTGCCAATGGTAGCAGCGACACATAAAGAAAGGCCCAGGGAAGAGCGCGTCGGGAGATCAGAACCACCCATTTTACCTTTTAGTGAAAAAGAGGCAGTTGCTTTGCTGAATCAATGGATCGCAGACCATGTCATATCGCTACCCCCAGTGCAAAAGGTGTTGTCAAAAGAGGAAAGGATGAGGAACAACTACTGTCCCTATCACAGGAGTATTCGTCACTCTCTGATGGACTGTTGGGCGTTTCGCGGATTAGTGCACCGGAAAATAGTATCGGGAGAATTAGAAGTGGTGAATAATGTAGTTCATGAGCCCTTCCCTGCACATGTAGCTGTGGTGACTGCCCGAGACATAACTAAGGATACCGTCTAGTATGAGTGCCCACCAGTACGTGAAACAAAGGAGAATGATAAGATAGACGTTTTCTTTAATGAGCTCCCATTACAGGAACATGTGAAGGAATTCTTGAAAGAGCAAACAGTAGCTACTCTTAATCATACTATTGCGATTCCTCAGCATGAAAAGACCTCCAGTAAGATTACATTTTCTGAAGAAGACAAACAAGTGCTATTTTCCCATAACCGACCTCTGTATGTACCAGCTATAGTGAACGGTCGGGAGATGAAACGAGCTTTCTTGGACGGAGGAGCGTCAGTTAACTTAATCCCACTAGCCACTTTGCGGATGATTAAATTTCCTGAAAGCAAGATAGTAAACCATACCATCGCAATTACTGGTTTCAATGGAGACCAGCAGGCCACTACGGGATTCGCGACATTGGATCTCAAAATTGGGAAAATAAGAGGACCCACCAAGTTTCATGTCATTCAAGGGGAACCTTCATATCAGTTGTTGCTAGGTAGACTGTGGATACATGCGCATGGCGTAGTACCGTCATCTTATCATCAAGTGATGAAGGCCAATTGGGGAGAAGGGATTATGACTGTAAAAGCATCTAAGAATCCATTTTGCGCATCAGAAACTCATTTTGCAGATGCAGTCTATTTTTCGGAATACAGTGAAGAGGATGGGCCCAGTGTTTTTGCTACACCGTTACTAAAATGGAAAGGAGCGGATAATGGAAATTCAACTAAGCGAAGGCTCAAGGAGGTGAGCTGGTCGCGGGTCAAAATGCCCGATGGGCGAGTGGTGTACAAATTATGACGGTGTTGGGGGTCAGAAACTTGCACAGTTGGCACTAACCCCAGGAAAGAAGAGATTGAACAAAGAAAACTGAACACAGACCCTGAAGTGATGAAAGTGAATCCGCGACCAGAGCACGGTTTATGTGAAGTGAACATAGGCAATGGTACAGATCCGCTACCAACCTTCATAAACAATACATTGCCAGACGAAACTAAGAATGCTTTGATAGATTTGATCAAAGAGTTTCGGGATGTATTCGCTTGGGATTATAGTCAAATGCCGGGACTCAATGTTGGATTGGTTAGTCATCATCTTCATGTACGACCAACATCGGAACCGAAGAAGCAGAAACAATGAATATTTCATCCAGAACTTGAAATACAGATTAAGGCAGAGGTTGAAAAATTGTTGAAAGCAGGGTTCATTAAGCCAACTCAACATCCAACGTGGCTCGCTAATATTGTGCCTGTGAAAAAGAAGAATGGACAGATCCGCGTATGCGTAGACTATCGTGATCTCAATAAAGCTTGCCCAAATGATGATTTCCCCTTGCCCAACATTGACACTATGGTGGATGTAACCTCAGGACATGAAATCTTTTCACTTATGGATGGATTCAGCGGATACAACCAAATTAAGATGGTACCAGAAGATGCTGAGAAAATTGCTTTTCGCACCCCAATGGGGAATTTCCATTATACAATCATGCTATTTGGTCTTAAAAATGCCGGAGCTACATATCAACGTGCCATGACAGCCATATTCCATGACTTGATGCATAAAACTGTGGAGGACTATGTAGATGATTTAGTGGTGAAGTTCAAGGTTGTGCAGGACCATTTGGGCGATTTGAGAAAAGTGTTGCAAAGATGTCACGAATATAACTTGAAAATGAATCCTCTAAAATGCGCCTTTGAAGTACCAGAAGGAAAGTTCTTGGGATGTGTAGTACATCGGCAGGGGATTGATATGAACCCGACAAAAGCTAAAGCAGTATTGGAAATGGCACCACCCACAACCCAAAAAATGTTGAAAACTTTTATGGGAAAGATATCTTATTAAAGAAGGTTTATCCCAGAACTGACAGAAGTAACTCATCCATTAATGTCGTTGGTAAAATAAAAATCTATATATAGCTGGGGAGAAGAGCAACAAGAGGCTTTTGAGAAAATCAATAGGATTTTGGCATCATCAAAAACGATGATAGCGCTAGAAACAGGGAAACCATTGATCATGTACCTTACTTCCACAAAAAAGTCTGTAGGGGCTCTCCTGGCCCAGGAACGTGAAGGGGAAGAAAAGTTTGTTTACTATATCAGTAGGGTATTGAAGGGACTAGAGTCGCGATACACCTCATTGGAAAAACATTGCCTTGCTCTAGTATTCGCGACCCAGAAATTCAGACATTATTTACTGGCATATCCGTTGGAGCTAATCACAAAAAGTGACCCTATACGGTATCTGCTCACAAAGCCCATACTCAGTGGAAGAACTGCTCGATGGTTGTTAGCATTATCTGAATATGATATCACATGCTCCAAACCAAAAGTAGTAAAGAGTCAGTCCTTGTCAGATTTGCTAGCCTTATTTCCTGGGGAAGCCGAACCTAAAACAGAGGAAGTAGGAGTAGTAAGTATGACGCAAGAAGCAGAATATACTTTAGAATTTGATGGATCATTCATGGAAAAAGGAGGTGGGGCCGGTTTTGTATTAAGAAATGAAGAAACAAAGGAGGAATTAATGATGTCTTACAAACTTGATTTTCCTTGTACTAACAACGTTGCGGAATATGAGGGGCTGGCGCTGGGATTAATGATGGCCCAAAAGCTGAAGGTAAAAATACTTCATGTAAGGGGTGATTCCATGTTGGTCATTAAGCAAGTAAAAGGGGAGTATGTTGTCAAAGAACCCCATCTCGTGTCTTATAGAACTCTCGTCCGTTAGATAATTGAAAGCTTTGAGAAAGTGGATTTCTAGCACGAACTGCGAGAGAGCAATCGACGATCCGATGCGTTGGCAACATTGGGTTCGCGTCTACAATTCCAGGGGTTAGAGGCTTTTGTACAGATAGTACAAAGAACCAGCTTTGTGGTCAATAATAAGAAGGAACTGGAGGAGTATGAAGAATACGATTGGAGAACACATATAATGCAAGCTATACTAAATAATGACAACAATGCCTTGAGACGAGAATATCAGATTATAAAAGGCATATTGTATTACAGAGCGATTGGATGAATTCTAGCCAGATGCGTAGCAATGAACGAAATAGACGAACTACTACAGAAAACTCACAAGAAAAGATGTGGTCGGGCAGACGTCAGTCTCTATCGAGTTTTGCAACGAGAAGGTTTCTTTTGGCCATGTATGAAAAGTGATGCGGTCAAATTATAAGATAACTGTCAGAACTGCAACGCATATCCCTCCGCGAACGAAGGTAATGTGGCAGACACGATAGACTGGCGAAACAAATATGTGCATTATCTAAAAGAAAGAATTTTGCCTGAAAAAGATCACCCGCGGTTCAGAAAATTGGCTTCGCGATTTGTTCTACAAGAAGGTAAATTGTTCCGTAAAAGTTTTGAAGGAAAAATTATGAAATGCGTAAGTGAAGAAGAGGCAGGGGAGGTATTAAAACAGGTCCACGTGTTTGGTCACCAAGGTCCGAGAAAAATGTTCCAACAACTCCTATCATCCGGATATTACTGACCGATAATGGAAATGGACTGCAGTGATTTTGTCAGAAAATGTCATTTATGTCAGGTACACGGGGATCTTATTCATGCTCCGGGAACTGAATTACACAGTTTGGCAACCCCATGCCCTTTTCACACTTGGGCGCTGGACATAATTGGACCAATCACGCCGCAGGCTCAGGGACATACGTGGGTTTTAGTGGCAACAAAATTATTCACAAAATGGGTAGAAGCTATCCCGCTGCGACGGACGACAACAGACAATGTGGTTCGATTCATAAAGGAAAACATCATCTGTCGATTTGGGATTCCAAAGGTGATACTGTCAGACAATGGAACTCCTTTTGTCAATAGTAAGGTCGCGAAATTGTTGGGGAGATACTCAATAATTCATCACAAGTCCACACCTTACTATCCAAAAGGAAATTGACAGGCTGAAGCTTCTAATAAAGCGCTAATTCGAATCTTGTCTAGATTGGTGCATGATAATCAGAAGAAATGGGCAGAAGAGCTTCCAATAGCATTGTGGGCACATCGAACCGCATATCGAAGTGCAACAAACATGACCCCTTATGCACTAGTATACGGAGCAGAGGTTGTACTACCTACGGAGCTTGAGTTGGCTGCTAGAAGGCTGGCATGCAAAAGCAGTTTGGAGGACAAGCTATTGGAGATATAAGGATTGGAAAAAATTAGGGCTAAGGCTTTTACGAATCAGAAAGAGTAAAATCAGAGACAAGCAAAAGGCTACAACAAAAAGGTACGGTACAGATGGTTTAAGGTGGGGGACAAAATGTTGAAAGTAGTACTAGTAATCATGAGGGGACAAAGGGTGAGAAAATTTGAAGCCAAATGGGAAGGTCCGTATGTGATTGTAAGTGAATGTAGCAGCGGGTATTACAGAATGGAGCATGAAATCACCCGCGAGAGAGCAGGACCCCTTAATGGAAAATGGATCAAGTTGTACCAATCTTAGATAAAAAAAAAATGAATGGTGATAAATGAGAACAATATCAACACAATGTATATATATATAAAATATATATATGGCATATATAAGTGTGTGGAGTACATCAAAATGTATATATAGTCACTAGTACAAATCGCCGCTAGTACAAGTTGCGGCTAACAGGAGAGGAGATGTGGAGATTTTCATGCTCCTCTTGTAACTCGCGGGAACGCATAGAATGTTCCGCGGAATCTTTAAGCCTCAAGGCATCTTGCTCTACAACAACTAATAAAGCACGGACTTCTTCCACTCTTGACATACTGGCTTGGTACTCAGTAAGAGCTTTTACCTCAGCACAATGTTTTGCATATAAGCGCTCAATCTTTTCAAGATGAACCTCCCACCAAGTCACGTTCATTTTCATATTCTTCCAATCATTGATACGGGCATGACAAAGTGGCAAGGTTGAAAAGGTGAGGTCGCGGATACAAGTAGTAGTCAAGGAGGCAAAGGTATCCGCAATAATATGCAGAAATGAAGGTTGGAGAAGGGGATCATAGAGCTCCATGGTAGCAAAAGTCTCCGGATGACTACTAAAAACGTGATCCAAAATGGCCATATCGCCTTAATAACATAAAAAGTTATGCCAGTAGACTTGATCCGGCTGAGGGTTTTAAGCTAAAAGCGCGGGAATGGCTTGAGGAGGAGGTTGATGAGTTTGAACTTGTCACGCGGATGTGGTGGTAGGAATGGATGTATGGGTAAGCGAAGGTTGATGAGATGGTATATGTGGCGCGGATGTGGTAGCAGGAATGGATGGAGGTGTTTGAAAGGGTTGATGAGACTGCATTTGTGGCGCGGATGAAAGGTTAGGTAAAGAAGGCTGAGGAGGATGAATGAGAAGGAAAAAGGAATCAGAGCTAGGGAATGTCAGGTTTTGTAAAGTATTTGGGGGCGAGGGGAATTCATTGAGTAGCGTTTCCGGATCCTCAAATGCAGAATCAGGAAATAAGGATTCAGGACTCTTGTTTGACTTATCTTCAGAAAAAGATAGAATTATCAACAAGTCAATATTATACAGAGAATTATATTTGCGGATAAAAATCGGATAAAAAAAAATATTACCATCATTGCAGATTGAATTTGATTCGCGCCAAGAGAAGATTCAGCAATAGTCTCCATATCAGTCTCAAGACCCCCGAAAAGTGAGTTTTGAATTTGAGACCCATCCTGCAAAGTGGATGCAAGCTCAACAGCAATGTCATAAATGAGAGGTTCCATATACCGAACATCTGTGTCAGAACTGGAGGCTTGAGGATCAGTCGCTGCTGCGACATCTATTTCTAAGACAAGACTGGTATCCTCTGCTTCAGGTATCTTCGAAATATTCGCGGTTTCATTTTGATCTACGGCATCAAGATTCGTCAGGACCGCGTATTGATCATGAGGGGATGAATTCGCGTTAGATGGAGCATCCTTACGGATAATGGTAGAAATAGGAAGATCATCCCCATTAATAGAATGGTCAACTTCCTCGCGGTTTTAGATATAGTCGGTGCATTTTCTTTTCCCTGAGCCGGAAAGTCTGAGAGTATGTCAGCCACCTCGTGGTCAGAATCATCAATAGAATGGTCAACTTCCTGATTTGCATCCGTTCCAGTCCTGCGAGCTAAAATGGGTAAATAAAACACTAAGTATAACGAAAGCACAAAAGGATAAAAGATAAAGAAATATTTAAACAAGTCAGACAGTACATGAGAATAAATGATCTGAAACATGAATGTCATCCACAACCTTTGCAACTGTATCCAGTAAGGGGTTTGTTTTTTATCGCGGAGAGGATGTTTTCAAACGAGGTAATTCTTCTATCCGCGAGGATGATTCAGCCTGACCTTGAGTAAAATCTGCGGTTTCATCCTCGGCTTGATGTGACTGAAAAACAAGAGGTTCAACTCCAAATCTGTCAGGAGAGATCAAGGCAGAGGGATTCGACCTTCTGCGAATAAAGGAATAGTATCTACCTCATCATCTTCAGAAATATGAGTAACAGTTTCTATAATATGTGCTCTTTGATCTCTTCTCCGCTGAGACAACGGAATATAATCCAAGGGATCACCCGTAGAATTAACCGCTACAGAGGGATCTATTGAAAAAGTAACTCGCGATGGTGATATAACAACAACACTCGCGGATCTCTGAAAAAATTCAAGCAGGTTAAATGGTGGTTGAGAGCAGTGTTTAAGAATAAGAGTAAAGTACAAAGTTATAAAATCATTGCCAAGCGTTTTGATATAGGTTCCTCGCGAACCGGAATGACAGTGGGAACCTCGACACGTTCGGAACGCTTTCGTTTAGGCGCGGGAGGAACTTTGGATTTACCTTTTTTCTCTTTCAAAATTTTCTCCTTCTTAGTAAACAGATTTTAAGTGCTTGGGCTCTCATGATCATCAGAAATAGGAAGAGAAAGCTTGCTATAAAATCCGCGGGAGCCATGAGGCTTGTGTAATTTCAAAGATGAGTCTCCCACGAATACTTTTACTGGAGCAATTGGTCTAGGAGGACCCATCATAAATGTTTGGAAGTTCGTTGTCACTTGAAACCAGAAATCAACATAAGCCGCAGTTCGGCCACCTGCTCGAGATCTCGCGGGAATAAAAATGGAAATGGAGAACTCTTGGTGTTTCTTCTCATATTCCTCGCGGTACCTCACCAGGGCCGTATCATAGTTGTCTGGGGAATCGCTTGAGGGAGGTGCAACATAAACTAGAATTGCTTGCTCAAAACCCAGTTGACGAGCCACCCGCGAAGGATTGTAAGGTGTGGTCCGAGAGAAAGAGTCATCAAAAATAGGCAAGCAGCGCTCAAAGGAAAAAATAACGAAGATAAGCTCTTCATGGTGCTGATAACCATAAGCGGTCTGCTCCTCCATGGGATAGAAAGAGGGAAAATAAATACCATCTAAAGGCATTGTGTAAGGTCTCCATGAGAAATTACGACTGAAGTCAATAAAATCTTCAAGTCGCTTGGTGGAAAGAAAGCCAGACCAGTGAGTAGCTCGCGATCTGGGACCAAGGGTGTCAATACTTGAAGATGAAAAACTAAGGGGTTTAGGGGCATATTTTGGGAATCTTTCAAAAATAAAAAGCATAAGGAAAAGGCAAGGGACATGAGTGCTTATGTCATACCTACTGTGATACCCCCTAATTTTCATGCATAGGTTGGCCAGGCCTATACCGAAAACTAAGGCGCATCAACACTCAATAATAAACAAGCACGGAAGCAAAATACATATTTAAGAAATAACAGAGTCTCAAAAGTTTAATTCTCATGAATAAATAAATTCAGAAATAAAAAAAAAAATTCAAAGGGTACAACTCGGGAATCCATATCTATGGACCCCTAAACCTTAATGAAAACAAGAGTCTAAAAAAAAAATATAACTAAATTGAGTCCCTACACTGAACTGAAGTCAAAATGGAAGAACTTGCGAATGAATGATAAAAGACCTCAACCCTGTGGCTGAAACTGCCAAGAACCTGAAACAACATTGGTGGGTCAGACCCACGAGCAGAGTAGACTATACATGATCCCAAACAGAGTACCAATAATCCCATCATCTACCCATTATAAATATAAGATTAATATTATACTTCCTATAAGTACCACACTTAAATATATATCTTCCAGAAAATAGGCATAATAAATAGGGTACAATCATAATTAAATAACAAGTCCATAATCAAAACAAATAAAACACAACTAAAATCAAATCACAAGTCAATAGGTAAAGCAAATAAAGTGCAACCATAATTAATTCACATGTCAATTGGCAACTTAACCATGCCTAACCATAACCACGTACCTGACAACTTATCACTGTCGTGACTAGTCGACTATGGTACAGATGAGACTGACTTAGTAGTCAGCTCATCGTGATTTCCTCCATTCCGCAAACACACACACACACACACACATATATATATATATATATATATAATTATCAATTACTAATTTATCACCAATTAAAGAATTAATTAATTCTTTTGCAATAATATTATTTCCGACACATGCATTCCTTAAAGGAGACTGGTGGTATTCTCAAATTTAAATACTCTATATATGTGTAACCCTAGCAATGGATATTATTCAAGTACTGATATTACATAAAAATTATACTATTTCTACCTCCAGTCGTCACCTACATCGTACCCAAAACCCATTAGTTTCATATGACAAGTTGTGTGTACTAAATTTGTCACAAATCTAATTATTTATGTAACTGAAACATATACAATGGCACTTATTCTCCATTCACAGAAGTATTAAAGGAACCCAAATTCCATGGCCTAATGGTGGACCACCACCATGTGACTAATGCATTAATTTATACTTTTATATATACCTATAAATATATATGTGTGTGCCAATCCAAATTCACCAGCTCTTAAATCCAAATAAGGAGTCAACTTCACAAGCATGCAATACGAAACTGTTATATATATATATATATACATATACATAAAACACTAAAACAACTCAACTATCCACGTATACATCTACACAAATAATTGAATTCCTTGTACCCCGTTAGCTACTGTCCTTTTAATTTATAACTTGACTACAATTGAGATTTCCCACCACTACTCACTTCGTCATAGCAACCAATTCTCTGAATTGATATAAGAAAATTAATAATAGTATACGAAACGTTAAATTAAACAAAGCCCCATGATTAGTAGTCTATAAATTTAACCAATTATATACCAATCTATATAGATATTATAGCCCAAACTAAAAATAATCAAGTAATATACAGCTATACAAAACACGTAATCAGGCAGAACCAAAGTTCATAAGTGCTAGGATTATGGGTCCAAAGGGGAAAAGAAGAACATTCTACTTGCCTGATCGTTGGGCTAAATTACGCACGAACTGTAGGTTGATCGATGCTCTCTCCTCTCTCTTCTATGCGGCTGCGATTCTGTTATCTCCTCTATTTGTCTGACAGAACGTAGGACTAACTTAGGGTTTTCTTTATATATATATATATATTTATTTATTTTACATAATTCCCATGGGCCCAAAAATAATTTATATATATATGTAATAACCCAAAAGTAATTAAATAGTGATTCATTGGGCTTATAAGCCCAACTTATATTATTTAATTAAATAAATATAATTTATCCAACTTAATTTATATAAATATATATATATATATATATATTTTTTTTTTTTAATTTCTTTGTCTCAAAAATCACGGGGTATTACATTACCAACTGACCTTAGAAAATCATTGGATAAAGTATCCAACTGGGAATAAAGGGTACCCAAGAAGAGGGGAGCTAAGGGAAGCCTGATGCCCCGCGAGGCTATAGAAGCCATCAAAAACACCAGTTTATTGGGCCCATCTTTAGAACGTCCCTGAAAAATATAGCGGTCCAACCAATAGGCTAAAAAGCCTGCCAGTTCAAAGTCGCCACTGAATTCAAGGCCAGGCACCGATTCGTGGTCTTGACCGCGGAGGAGAGGCAGTTTTGGTTCATACTCCCTGAAGAAGTGATGACACCAGTTTGAATATTTTAACTTTACACTTTTTATAAAAAGGTGTCTCGTCAAGTATGGCACCATCCTTAAAGCGGCTACCTCTTTTCGCAGCATAAGATGCGCAAGACTGGATGTGAGAGTGAATCACCTGGTCTGCCTCACTGAAAGCTGGGCATCAAGGGACCGCGAGTCAAAAACCGGGAGTCAGAACAACACGTACACGTCTTCCAGGGTTGGGGTAAATTCTCCCCAAGAGGTTACAAAAGTGTGCGAGAAAGAACTCCATCGCGACACCAAAAGATTGAGAGCATCCACGTCTCGACGAACAGACAAGTCCGAAAATAGTTCTATGGAGTCTAGTAAACCTACCTGTTTGAGAGTCTCGCGGTGCCTATCCTGGCTGAGTATGTGGCTGAACCACATCCTCCAATGGGTAATGGGTGACACATGCCCTTCATATTCTATAAAATAATATGGGACATCACCTCTTTCAATGAGTAGGCGAAGAAGTGAGGTAGGTGGGATATTGGCTAAAGGGGCTTCGCCATCAGAATGAATAAGCATGGGTTCATCAGTAATATCTCCCACAGGAGGAAGGTTCTCAATAGAACTCCAGAAATGATCATGAGAAATCTCGAAAAATGGAGCCTTTCTCCATTCTGTTGGTTGGGGAACAGATGAGACACTCCCAGATGGAGGAACTAAAAGTTTGGGGGTTGAGGACTTGGCCATTGAAAATAGGGGAATAAGGGTTTAAATTACAGAGCGCGAAGGAAATGGAGGTTTGAGAATAAAAAAGCGAAGACAAGAATAACACAAGAAGTTTGGAAGCAGCGAAGCTGAAAAATGGAGGCAAGAGGAAAAAGTGAAATGAAATGGACAAGGGAAACTTTTATAGAGAGGAGGCATGGAAACCTAGGGGGTGTCATTAATAACTGCGGAAGCCGAACCGACGCCAAGGTTGCCGCAAATTCAAAAGACGCGGATCAAAGGATAAAAAGAGTTTGTGAAAAATAAGAAAGGTTTGGGGAAAAACAAAATAAGCACATGCACAAAAGTTGTTGAAAAACAGAAAAACTAAGAAGGAACATTCGCGGATCGATAGACACGAAACATGGGAGATAAATTTCATCCGCAAGAGAAAGGCAAAAGTGGCACGGGGAAAAACAGCCTTGAAGCAAAGGTTTGATTCGCGAAACCACAGGTTATTGCACTTTTAATACTTGGTCAAGTATCAAAAGTGCAACGGGGAAAAATGTAAAGAGGAACGATTCGCGAAATAACATAACGACAAAATGACTCATTGGGATAATGGCCCAATGATTAAATTATCTGGGATATGGCCCAAGCTTTAATTATCTGGGATATGGCCCAAGATTGGTATATTTGGGGAAACCGGCCCAATTAAAAGAGTTTTGGGAGATTGACCCAAATAATTGATTACTTGGGGAAATAACCCAAATATGATTTTCACGCGAGAGCTTGCATTATACAGAGGGAGTTATGAGAAACTGATGTGTTTTATAGCTCGTATCAGGAACTCATAACCTTATATGCTGCTCGCGTAGCGAGTACTACGCGGAATCTAAGGGAAATGCTGGGGATGAGTAAATAGTGGGTCGCGACCTTATTTACACCGTCCTAAATAGAATATCTTAGAGATGCCGCTAGTATTCAGGGACATGACCAAGGCATGCATGATTGGTCATGACCCAGCAAAGCTATAACAACATCCTTGGCTAAGGATAAATCAGATCCGTGATGCAACAGGCGCGGATCATATGGCATAACGCACATTATAAACCGCAAATTCGTTTCGCGGATGATATTGTGCAAGGTATTTATAGTGCGCAGTATTATCCTCGCATAAGATTACGAGAATCCGTTTTGCGTAGTCAAGTGCGTGAAATAGTATTGTGCATGGTATTTATATAATGGATTGGTTCGCAGGAACTATGTCCCGAGACAGGTGCTGACGTGGCAATAAGAATCCGCGAGACAGGTGCTGATGTGACAATAAGAATCCGTAAGGACGAAACAGGTGCCGACGTGGAAACACAATCCGCAAGGACGAAACAGGTGTCGACGTGGCAACACAATCCACGAAGACTACTGGGCATCCATGTCTATAAATAGATGCAAGAGCTCACTTCAAAAGGGGAACTTTTCTGGAGGCTAAGAGAGAGAAATTTTTAGAAAGAAAAAGAACCTCTCGATCATCTGTACTTGTATTTCCCTTCCATTTCTCTTTCATTTCTCTGAAAAGCAAATCAAAAACAATAAAAACATCAATACTGTTACTTGGCTGACGAACTTGCGCAGAAACTATCTTCACATCAACTAATTCATTCGAACCCCCTATATTGGGATGGAATATATTTGTCCAAAATAAGAATTTAAGACTAGGAATGCAATCTCGAGTCAAATGCACGGTATGATATTGTCGGTTTTGAATATAGTCGGCATGATTTTATTTTTCATTTTTCGAAAAAAAGAAGCATGCCATTGGAGACTATCTCATACATAAGACTGAAAATCTGGTCTACAAACATACTCATAAATTTTGTCAAAAAATGTTAAAATATGACCTATATGACCTAAATGTATCAAGATGATATAAAGAATATCTGAAAAATTCTTTCTGGAATTTTTAATACCACCACTAACATCCATATCTAAATTTAAAGGTGTTTATTCATATGACAAAAAATATCAAGAATCATAAATATAACAACTATAATTATAGAGTTTTATTTTGAATAATTAAAAAATAGTACAAACAATATAGAGATAATTCAATTAGTTAAATACTTAGAAGATTTAAATCTCATGTTTCTTTTAATCGCATTACTAACAACCCTAATTACATTTAGAGGCCTTCTCATTTGACAAAAATATAAGAATATTAAAATAAAAAAAATTACATATATGATGATAGAATGTCTTTTTCATTTATACGATTCTAATTCTAATATTTTCAACTGTTAATTTTTAATTTAAGAACTTCCAATACTATTAGAAACAACCTTAATTAAAATTAAGGGACTGATTTATATGATGAAATATATTAAAAATACAAAAATAGCATAGACCACCTATAATGAAAGATAATAATGTGATTGTATTGAAAAATTGAAAGATACAAAAATAAAGAGTTGCAACACGAGAAAAATAAATAAAAGAGTATAAAATGTATAATCTTTCATAATTTGAGATTCTAATATTTTCAAACCTAATGTTTTTACTTTGTAATTTTTTTATGTTATTATCATATTACATATAACATACAAAAATATAAAAATACAATTAGTGAAAGGGAATTTTTTTATGTATTTAACAAATGATGAAAATGTATAGAGATAATCATAGAGTTTCATAATTTTATAAGAAGTATAAATAAATGGATATGGATATAGATAGATAGATAGATATATAAACATAAATAAAGTGATTCGTATAATGAATATAAACAATGTACGTTAAAAATAAAAAGAGTAAGTAGATTTACAATTAAACATGTATCATTTTATACAAATAAGAATAAAGCGTGTGAGTAAAAATATAAAAAAATTATTTGATAGCTCATCAAATCTTGTATGGAGCTCAATAAAATTCATGTGAATCCTTATAGAGACAATAAAAATAATAAAAAAAGAATAAATACACATGATTAACAATAATTTTTGGAATCTTTACTTTTTAGTAAAGGTGTTACAGAATAATGAAAGAAAAAAGTATGTAGAAATTGATTTTAAAATATAACATGAAAATTAATGTAAAAACTGATAAGATAAATACCAAAAATCCTCACATCTAGTGTCCCTAAGAGACACTCTTTTTAAAAAATATTACCAAAATTCAAATGCAAATCTCTCTCAAAATATTATATCACCCACGAATATTAAAGTTAATAATATTAAATTATTAATTTGATCTAATGAAAGAAATTGTTAATTTAAAATTTGGAAAGCTATATGGATAAAAAATTTAAAAATACACTAACCATATATAATACAAGGAAATAAAATAAAATATTAAAAAGTAAATTACACAGAGATGTAAAAGAAAAACACATAAAACAATAAAACTAACAAAGAGACAAATGAAGTTTGTACCTTGCATTACAATCTAATAAATAACTCATGATTAACACGTGCATTTGCACGTGTTGTGATTAAATAATTATATTAAATCTTAAATTATTAACTTGATTAAATGAAAGGAATTGTAAATTTAAAATTTGGAAAACTATATATATATGGATTTCAAAAAATACATTAGTCATATATATAATACAAGGAAAGAAAAAATATATATTAAAAAGCAAATTACACAAAGATGTAAATAAAAAAAACATAAAACAATAAAACTAACAAAGAGAGAAATGATTTTTTTTCCTTGCATTACAATCTAATAAATAACTCATGATTAACACAATCCAAATTTTAACAACTCATGATTATTCATTTCAAAGATGGAATCTCCCTATTAAAATAAACTTAAATCAATACAAAAATACAATCATTAAACAAATTTCTCAACGGGAGATAAAACTAATTCCTTCAACTCACATTGCTAAAGCTAATGTGGAGTATTTCTTTTTAGCTGAAACCAAAATGATATCTACTTTGTATCAAGCTTCACACATTCATCATAACCAAAATACAAGTATGTCTATGGAGACCCATAATTAGGGCCGACCCTGACCTGAGGCCGGCAAGGCAGCCTCCTTGGGCCTCAGATTGGAAGGGGGCTTCAAAATATATTTATTTATTTTAAGTATTAATATATCCAAAATTAAATAAACAGTTATGGCTCAACAAAAATTAAATATTCAATCCACAAACACAATTTTAAATTCAGAGCTCAACCTAATAACATAAATTTAATAAAATCAGGCCCAAAACTAATTTAATTTTTGTATTTTAAGCTTTAAAAAAAAACACATCTATTGAAGGCGACCCGAGATTTCAGAAACTTCTGCTCTTGAGAGGAAGAGAAAAACAAATGGAAAAAACACATTTGTTTTGTACCAAGACTCATCTATTTTTTCTTTTGATGTAAATGGGATCGTGTTTTTTATAAAGCACCACAACTCTATTTATTTTCTTTGTTTTTCATATTAAAACATTTTATGTTTTTAAATGAAATTTTTTATTATGGTATTTTTTTTTATTATGTTCATATAATCTATATTTATTATTTTTAAAATGTTTTAAAAAGAATTTGATAACGGTTAATTAGACAATTATTATTTAATTATTACAAAGTTAAATAATTGATAATTTTTTAATTTAACATATTTAAAAAATATATACAACTATTACAAGTCTATGTAGATTTATAACAATAATAAATATGGTAATTATATCATAATGGGAAGCTCAAAGGTATTACTCATTAAACAACAACATGCATTTAATATTTAAAACAATATTTTTATTTTTATTTTTAAAAAAATAATGTTTGGAGATATTTATTTTTAAAATATATACAACTATTACAAGTCTATGTAGATTTATAACAATAAAAAATATGGTAGTTATATCATAATGGAACATTATTTTAATATTTGAAATAATATTTTTATTTTTAAAAAATAAAAGAATGTTTGGAAATATTCCAAGGCCCTCACACTTTTAGAATAATTATAGACTATAGATATAGATAGATTATAGATTATAGATTATAGATATAAATGATAGTTTTTTTGGTCCACAAACTTTGAATTTTACGTAAACAAACAAGTGTACATAGATATCCATTGACAATAATGATTAAATTGCGATTTTTGCAAAAAGGTTTTTATTTACTTATTGTATTCTTGTTATATTTTTTCTTGAAATAAGTAATATATAAACTAGGAAAAATAATACATTGGTAGATTCGGTGTGTGTGAGTTTAAAAGATAAAATAAAATACAGTCATTCATAATATCTAACAATACATGGCCAATCATTCCCAGCCTCTCACTCAAAATCACATATTTAATAGGGAGTACCCCTCAAAACTGCATTTCCTTGAATAATGGAGCAACTGAAAGCTACATTTGCAGCAAAAAAAACCCTTATCACAAATAATGGCATCACAAAAACTTGAAGAAATTAGCCGCGTAATATATAACATGAAAATGATCAATAAACATGAAAATGAGTGATAACAGCTATGACCCTCATTAAATAGGCATATAGACATATATTTAAGTAGAAACAGACACGAACGAATATTTGTACTAATACAACTTAATGTGCCCAACGGCCTGAAAACAACAAACCTAGATTAAAGAAAAGGAGCTGAATTTTATTTTTTTTCCCCGGTAAGTAAAACAAATTTAATTTTAGTATAAAATTTCTTCATCTATTGCAATTAACAGTAAATGCAAATCTATATCTTGTCATAACGATCAAGTCTCAAATAAGACCCTATCGAATTGTCTCTCTAAAATTGTTTGTTTAGTATTAAAAATGTTAAAACACATACCAATTGTTTATAACGTTACATCTTGTGTTGAAAACCATTTCTTTTTACACGACCGAGCAAGCATTGCCTGTGGAAGAAAACTATTAACAAAGTTCTAAATGACAAATTACAAAATAGTCCATAAACATGGAGAAAAGTACAAGAACACTCCAGACATAGGCCCTAATTTTTGTATTACTCATGGAAGCACGTTGTTGGGAAAAGTGTATCTTTAGAAACCAACCAATGACATGAAAACATATTTTTCCCACAATCTCATTTTACACTCATTTCCTAATAACTACCCATAAAAAATTGAAAAATTAAAAGTATCCAAGAATATAAATTGTTAAAAAGACCAATCAATCAATGACATGAAAAAACATTTTCCATGCAATCTCATTTCACACTCAACTTCCTATTAGGAAATCTGAACTACCCATAAAATATAGTGTTGCTTCTTACAATCCCTCGCGTGTGTCTCGCCAATTGGGCTTCGATCAGGCCATTCATCCCCCTCCTCCTTTATCACGCGAGGACAACTTTGATATATCCCTTATTCAGTATCGTAAGTCATTAGAGAGAATCATTCGCATTTTCTCTACAGTTATATTTATTCAACCAGGAATTCGCAGGGGTGGTGTAACTGTGGGTTATAGTGAATTTTGGAAGGAACAGTTGGTCAGATTTCAAAGCTTTTTGAATGAAACTCATTCTACTCCCATCCTCGTTCCTGTTTATGCTTTAGATCCCTCATTGAAGCTTCAAAAGGTTAGAGGTACTAAAAGGTCATAATAGCAAGCTCGCACTTAAATCTCATGTCGAGTCCTCTCAAGCTATCAAAGTTCCATTACCTCAAAAGTCCAAGAAAATAACTCACAAGCAATCACTTCGCGAGGAAGTTCCTCCTGCGAGATCACCTATCCGTGAGGAGCCTATTGCGAGATGCCTTGTAATTTTTTCTATCTCTTATTTCCTTTATTATTTCATGTGTGTATCCATATTGTGTTAATACTAACTTAGATATTTCCCATCTTTTTGTAGTGTTCCAGTGCCCAGGCCATATGTAACATCAGTGTTCCTCATTCACATGCTTCTCCTGAGTTGGACCATGTCCCCTTGTCCCTTAGGCTTAAAGATCTTTCTTTCGCAGAGTCTTTAGATCAAGTTCCTCTTGCAAAAAGGAAAAAGACTCTCTTTTCTCCCTCAAAGACCCATGTAGCAGGAGAGACTCCAAGCTCGGATGAAGTTCCATTGATGCGAAAGCATAAACCAACAAATGATATTTCTCATGGAGGTGTTTCAGACTCAGACCTAGATGAGGCATCCTTAGCTGAAAGATGCAAACTTGCTTTAGCTAAATTGAAGAGCATGTGAAAAGTTGATGCAACCTCCTCTCTGCTGAATACCGTGGCCCGCGTGGTAGAGGATATTAGAGTTGTTGATTTAGCACATGTACTTGATCCTGTGAGCTCTCATGAAGCTTCTCGCGATTTTGCCTATACTGGTACTTGTTTCTCCTCTTCACTATTTTTTTTCCTTTCTTTCTTTATTCCTCTTTTAATTTATTCTACCTGTTACTCTTACTAGATGATACAGAAGAGACAGAGGTCGCCAACATCCTTTTTGCTCTTCCGGATAAAGTTTTTTCTCTGAGTGGGTTTCCAACTACTTAACTCCATTCCTCTTCTAAAGTTTATGCTCCTAACACCCCCTCCTTTTTTTTAGGCTCTCGCAAGACAGTCTCTCCTCGCATTCCTACTTCTACTGGGGGTGGTTTTCATTCTAACCCTTCTCTTGAAGATTCTTCTGAGGACGATGATGACCACCTCCCTATCAACTTTTTGTTTAATAGGTCCTCTCAGCTGACCTTTAAAGAGGATGAGGATGATGGTGAGTCCTTTTCATCTCACGACACTGTAATTTCCATGACTTCCACTCCTGAAGTAGACCATAAGGAATCAATAGATTGTGAGCCTGAGGAAACCACATTAGATCGCGAGATACCAACGTCTATGGAGTCGCCTTCTCTTCCATTCGCACATGAGGTTACTGCTACTGATAGTCAAGCAGAAGATCGTAATGTAGATGACAGTCATTTGCATCCTCTTGTTGATGATGTTGCGACTGAAATAGCTGCAACAATAGAAGATTGCCCTAGCATTGAGAGATCCCTCTTCGGTAGTACTATTCCAGAAGTTGAGGAAGGCAATTTTTTTACTTCTTCTCTTCATTTGATTCTGAGCATCCTCATCATACTATCATACTTAATACGCATATTTTTTTACTTAGGGCTAAACTCTGAAGATCAAAAAATGATTAACGAGCTTCTTCTCAACGCTTAGAGAATTTTTCAAGGTCAAACAATGATTCTCTCAGATACCTTTATTGAGCCAAATACAGAGGTGCATCTATCTCCATCTCAGGCATCCGCCTTAGATCCTTGTGAGCCTACATCTATTTATTGCGACCATACCTCAACTTCCCGTGAGCCGGATTCTTCTACTCGCGACCTTTCCATTATTCCTGCTTATCAAGTTGTTACCTCAATGCCGGTACCTTGGCATCATTGGCTTTGTTATCCTCGCGATATTCCAGTGCTAAATGAGATAGCGGCTACTCATCCAGAGACATTTGCTCAAATGGAGATTCATGAGCCACTCCTACAAGCCTTTCATCTCTAGCTCATCGCATATATATTTAGGACTCTTTCTGAGACCTCTATTCAGGACCTTGTCCCTGATACACTTCCAAGATGTCATACTCAAATAAAATATAGGAAAAAGGTAGGGATGGATGTGTCCTGGTGGGAGACACGGTTGGATGTCATTCAAAGACTTTACGACCACTATCTTGTTGTGCTCAAGGATCGCGTTGTTCGATAAGGGAAATAGGTTGAGATTGCAGAGGCTCACAAATAAATAGCACTACTTGAGGAGGAGGATAAGAAGCTTCAAGATACAGCTGAGAATTCTAAGCGGGCTCGTATGTATTTGGAGGAGCATGAGGGTTTTAAACTGTCAGATCCCATCACCCAGAACCTTTTCTAGTCTTTGTGTATTTTATATCTTCATGATGTATGCATTCTTGATGCTTTCACTATAACCATATTTTGTTGGATAACATCATACCATGATTGTAACCCAAAAATGATGTATACATTCTTGATGCTTTGTTTGATACTATTTTATTTTTATTTTTTTCACATTTTTATTATAACACCATAATCCATAATGATTTCATGCTTGATACAATTTAATCCACTTCACATTAAGAGGTCCAGCCTTTTCGCGAGTAACTTCATGCTCCATCCTGTAATACCCACTGTTGCATTCACTTATAATTACATATGGACCTTCCCACTTGGCTTCAAATTTCTTTACCCTTTATCCCCTCATAATTGCTAGTACTATTTTTAGCACTCTGTCTCCCTCTTTGAACCATCTATACCGTACCTTCTTATTGTAACTCCTTGCTTGTCACTTATTATATTGTTTTTGATTTATGAAGGCTTCTGCCCTTGTTTCCTCTAATTCTTCTATTTCCAATAGTCTTTCTTCTAAACTGCTTTTAGATGCCAGTATTTTAACAACAACCTCTAACTCCGCAGGTAGTACAGGCTCTGTTCCATAGACTAGTGCATAAAGGGTCATATTTGTCGCACACCGGTATGCAGTTCAATGTGCCCATAGTGTTATGGGAAGTTCTTCCACCCATTTCTTTTGATTATCATGTACCAACCTGAACAAGATTCGAATTAACGCTTTATTAGAGACTTCATCCTGTCCATTTCCTTTTGGATAGTAAGGAGTGTACTTGTGATGAATTACTGAGTATCTCCCCAGCAAATCCGCGACTTTACTATTAACAAAAGGAGTCCCATTATCTGACAGTATCACCTTTAGTATCCCAAATCGATAGATGATGTTTTCTTTTATGAATTGAACCACATTATCTGTCGTTGTCCTTCGTAGGGGGATAACTTTCACCCACTTTGTGAATAATTCAGTTCTTGGCTTTTACGTCACCACTTAGGTGATTCGAGTTGTTCCCCATGTTATGGGCATGGATACCGAGTGGATTGGGTTCCTTGTCCAGGTGTTCTCCTTAAACACTTGTGGTGTCTTAACCTTGACATTGTTGTCTCGGTTATCTGTTGGTTTAGCATTGGGAAGTCTTTTCCTTTGCTTTGTTTCGGTGACCATTGGGTGGTCGTTCTTGTGAGTTGAGTTCGTGTACTCTTAGTGATTTGATTGGTGGTTTTTCCTCGCCTACAGTGAGAGCGTTAGTGATGTGATTGACCCTATTGATGATAGTATTATGAGGTTGATATGATTTATGGTATGGTGATATGATTGAGGTGATCTAGCCTTTGAGAGGTAGATTTTCCTTAAGGAATGGGATGAGGTTTGTATTATATATATATATATATATATATATATATTGTACATTTACAATATATATATATATAGACGATGATTGTGTTAGTACGCAAGGACGTGAGTGTTTTTCCTCCCGTGTTCTCGGGGAGTGAGTTATGAGTATTCCTCGGTACTAGTGATGGATTAATCCTTGTTGATATTAGAGGTGAGTGTGTTTCCCTCTGTTTGATTTGGTGGTTAGCGTGGTGAGCATTTGATGATTGTTAGATTTGACTTGGGCGGTTGTGTACTTAGAGTACGTCGGTGAGAGTAGTGTAGACTACCTGAGTTGGTACTTGGAGTACGAGTCTTAGTCATATCCTATAGGCTCATGTTGTGTATTTATATATATATATATATATGTATATATATATATGTCCCCTATATACTTACGTACGATAGTATATTAGCGCGTACCTTGGGTTTTCGTGGTTGGGTTATGTTGTGGGCTATGTATCTCACTGGGTGGTTTAGCATTACCTAAACTATTAGAGGATGTGGTAGTTAAAGTATCCTTTCCCACTGAGCTTATTTGCTCACAGGGGTATTTCATTTGCCCCCTGGTATTCCCACGCCAGGTTACAGGAAATATACGGCTATGAGCAGGATGCAGTGCAACGACAGCTTTCTTTTGTTTCCTTGTTACAGGTTTTGGAGTTGCGTTGGGTGATGCGGTTACGGTTGCGGCACGACTGGGTTTGGGGACGATAGGTATCTGCTTTCAGTTTTCCTTACCCATTTGTTATGGGTTTGCCATGTATTTCTTTTGGGAGCCAGTCTGTTGGCCTATCCCTATTGATGTATCTTTATTTCCTGTATTTATTCTTTCAGGATGTATTGTATCTATTCTGTACAGCTAGACACTTTTCTGTATTCTTATTCGAGCATTTGTGGCTCTGTTGATGTTAGAGGGTTTGGAGGGGTTTTGGTTTCTTCCCACTACCTCGGCCCTAGTAGGATTTATGAATGTGGGGCTTGGAAGCCATTGTGATTATTGAATTGCTTTGGGTAGGTTATTGTGTTGTGTTTGGTTGTCCGGATGTTCCATTTACAAACGGAACTCTGCCGGATTTTCGTTAGATTCCGCTGCTTAGTTTTATTAGTCATTTGGGTATGGAATATACCATTTCTATCATTAACCCATGTGTTTTCTTGGTTAATGTTGTCTTAGTTGGTCATTCGTATTAAGGATCACATCTTGGATTCCTTGGATGTCCCAGTTCGAGAGTCTTAGGGATTTAGGAGCGTGTCTGTTGGTATCTGAGGATACTCTTGTGTTTTTAGTATTCGTGTTGGCATGGAGTATATTCTTATTGTTATTCCATGTACTTCTTTGCTATTGTTGACTCTAGTAGTTGTTTGGTTTGCGTCACCCTTTAGGGGCGTGACAACATGGTATCTGGGCATTCATTGCAACCCTTTGTGGGTGTTTGATGACTGAATGTCTTTTGGTTTTCGTTTCTTTTTATTTCCGCAATCACTCCCTTAGCTCTTAGGCTTGGGTTTCAGAGTCCTAGGAATTTGGGGCGTGACACGAACCTAGGTAGCAATCGATCGGACCACTAGTGATCGATCGGAACAATACGCGATCGAACGGTGGCACAAGTGATCGATCGGTGGTACTGTGATCAATCGATGGAGTAAATGAGAAATAAATACGAACCCTAATTGCCACATTAATGATCGATTGGTGGTAATACATGATCAATCGGTGAGTTAACTCTGCGTTTTATTATATCTTGCAATAATATTTTGACTCCACACTTTTGGGTAACTATCATATCCTACGTATGATAATATTGATTCTAGGATATAAATAATGTGTTTTTTTCCTAGAAAAATCTTTTTAATAAAAATTAATTATTTTTATTAAAAGAAAAATATCTTTAATAAAAATTAAATATTTTAATTCATTATTCATTATTTTTATTAAAGATATATTTTTAATTAAAAACTATTTTATCTCTGATAAATATTATTAGTATAAGAAAAGTTTTTTAATGACCCATCTATTCTGATTAAAATTAAATATTCCGCAAATAATTTTAATTGGTCATTGAATTTATAAAAAACCTATTCACCCCCCCCCCCCCCTCCCCCCTCCCCTCCCCTCCCTCTAGGCTTAGTTCACCATCTTCTAGGTATTTTCATATATTTCCACCATTAAGTCTTCCAAATATAGATTAATATATTAATGATAGTCCAATATACCAATAATAACTCCTAATCATGTCCTTAAGTGAATAGGAGTCATTATGACATCAAAATAAGCCTTAATTAAAAACTGAAGTCGGCAACTTCGAGTTCGAAAACCCAATCTCGAGTATGTAGGGGTTCGATTTAAATTAGATTTAGAGATAGTTTCCACACAAGATCGTCAGGAAAATAATGGTGCTTGTACCTTTATTGTTTTTGATGTTTAACAGAAAAATGGAGAAGTAGGAAAAATGGAAGAGAAAACAACAGCTATAAATGATGCAAAATACTCTCTCTCTAGAAATTTCTCTCCCTTAGTCTCCGAAAAGTCCCCTCCAAGTGAGCTCTAGCTTCTCTATTTATAGACGTACACGTCCGTCGGGTATTTTAACTCATGACTAGTTCACTTCTTTGAGCTTTCGCTTAGTCGAACCTCCATCCTTCAGTTCCTCCCATTTTGGTAATGGTGTAGCATAAACACCGGGTCCATCTTCTTCACCATATTCTAAAACATAGACTGCATCTGCAAAATGGGCCTCGGATGCACAAAAGGGGCTCTTAGAATCTTTTACAGTCTTTATTCCTTTTCCCTAATTAGCCTTCATTACTTGATGATTGGATGATGGTACCACACCATAGGCATGTAACCATGGTCTTCCCAGTAACAATTGATATGAGGGTTCCCTTTTAATGACATGAAACTTGGTTGGGCCCCTGATTTTCCCAACTTTAAGATCCAATGTAGCAAAACCCATGGTGGCCTGCTGATCTCCATTGAAATCAGTAACTGCAATGGTATGATTTACAATCTTGTTTTCAATAAAATTAATCATCTGCAAAGTAGCCAGCGGGATTAAGTTGACCGACGCTCCTTCATCTAAAAAGGCTCGCTTCATCTCTCGACCATTCACAATAGCTGGTACATATAAGGGCTGATTGTGGAAGAATGACACTTGTTTATCTCCTTCAGAGAATGTGATTTTTCTTGAGGTTTTTTCATGCTGTGGAATAACGATAGTATGGTTAAGAGCAGCAATTGTTTGCTCTTTTAGGAACTCCTTCACATGCTCTTGTATTGGGAGCTCGTTAAAGTAAACTTCTATATTAGCATCCTCTTTTGCTTCACATGCTGGCGGGCATTCATACTTGACGACATTTATCATATCTTCATTATTGTCTTTGGTGGCTACTACTTCCATATGTGCAGGGAAAGGTTCATGAACTACATTATTTGCAACTTCTAAATCACCGAATACTATTTTTCTGTGTACTAATCCGTGAAATGCCCAACATCCAATCAAGGAGTGTCGAACATACCTGTGATAGGGGCAGTGATTGTTTTTCATCTTTTCCTCTCTTGTCGGCACCCTTTGTACTGAATGTAGCGATATGAAATTATCAGCAATCCACTGATTTAGCAAGGCAACTGCTTCCTTTTCACCGAAAGGTAAAGGATGTGGTTCAGATCTTCTAGCGTGCTCTTCCCTGGGCCTTTCATTTTGTGTTGTTGCTATCATTGCCACTCGCCTAACAATGATATTTGGCGGTGTTGGAGAAGCCAAAACCTCTCCCAATCTTTGTGCATTATCAACGAGTGCAGAAAAATTTCTGAACTCGTGATTGACCAAATGTACTATATATTCTCGTAGCATTCCTTCTATACAAATTTTGATTAATTGAAGCTCGGAAATCGACTCATGGCACTGTAAAGCAACCTCACAAAATCTTCTGACATAAGTTGCCACCTCCTCTCCGAAACGTTGCCTTTGTCTTATAAGTGAAATCATTGAGACCTCTTCGTCTGCCTGGAAGAACTTAGTGTAGAATTTGATCACCATATCTGTCCAACTGGATACTGAAGTCGGAGCGAGACAGGTGTACCATGTGTATGTAGTACCTGTTAGAGACTTGGAGAATTCCCTAAGTTTCAAATACTCATCATTTCTATATGGCCCCAGAGCATCCACGAACCTAGATATGCGTTCTCTTGCATTTCCTTTTTTGCCATCGAATTGATGGAAGCTTAGTACTCCATAGTCTTCAAGATAAGGTAAAGCCATAATACTGGGATGGTACGGTGTGGTGACTTCCACTTCTTCTATCTCAGATTTCGCATTTAAGATAGCCCGAAGCTACTCCTTGGTGATATAGACCTCTTTTTATAGTGGCTCTGTTCACACTCGTGGTGCCTCCCGAGAAAGCTCTTATGCTGATCTTTTTGAAAAGGTTTGATTATTCATCTGTGGTGATTACAGGTTTGGTATTGAAGCATGCGAGGCCTCCATAAAGTAAACTATGGCCTTTTGCGTTTCTCGAATGCTAAGAAGAGTTTGCAGCAAAAATGATGGCAATTCTGGTGAATTATGTGTTAGCTCCACCATCGGAGGAGTCTCTACCCGAGTCATACCAGCGTTTGTGTGATGATGTTATTTTCGGACTGGTGGAACTGGTTCAACCCCTTAAGTCTATGTTGCTGCTTCTTCTTCTTCAACTTGCTCGGTGTGCCGAGTCGGTGGATGACCTCTCCGACGAGTTTGACGAGGCTCAACTTGTGCAGAAGACATCTCTTCCCTAGCAGAGTCGCCTTTAATGCAGGGGTTTGATTTTAATGAAATTTAGAGATAGTTTCCACACAAGATTGACAAATAGATAATGATGCTTGTACCTTTATTGATTTTGATGTTTTACAGAAATACGGAGAAGAGAAAATGGAAGAGAAAACAAAAGCTAAAAATGATGTAAAATACTTTCTCTATCTAGAAATTTCTCTCTCTTGATCTCCGAAAAGTCCCTCTCAAGTGAGCTCTAGCTTCTCTATTTATAGACGTCAGCGTCAAGTTGGTTTTCCCGAATCATCTTTGCCACGTCAGCATTACCTCGCGACATGGACTATGCGATATCAATCCGTGTAATAATTACCATGTTAGTATCACCTCGCGAACTAGATTACGCGATACCGATTAGCATGATCTCCTGCGAGGATCATACTATAATTCTCGACCCATGATCCGCGTCGTTTCCTCGCGGATCTGATTTTTCCTTAGCCAAGCAACCATGATGCTATAGCTTTTTCCTGGGTCATGACCTTTTTGCATGCATACCTTTTTCATGACCCTGAGTACTATCGACCTTTCTAAGGTACTTTTACTTTGAATGGTGCAAATAGGGTCGCGACCCACTATTTGCATATTCCAAACATTTCCTTAGATTTCCGAATAGTACTCCCTACGTGAGCAAGATATAGGGCTATGAGTTTAGATGTTAGCAATACCCACATCAGTTCCCTCATAATTCCCTCTGTATAATGCTAATTCTCGCGTACAAACCTTATTTTAGCCATTATCCCAAATAATCCTTTACTTGGGTCAGTTCCTAAATAATCCATTTTTTAAACCCATGTTTTTGCTCATATATTTTTAGGTGCGAGCCACCTCCCTTTACAAATCCGTACCTTTTAAATGTAGTTTTAAAAACAAAAATCCTACTGGGGTGAATTTTGTGTTAAATTTGTCTCGAACATGACCGTTTCTAATCAATTAATTACGTGTATATTTAAAATTACATATATTTATCAAGGGTTTCTCTAGTTTTTGGTGATAGGAGAATTCTCTCTATAAATAGGAGGATTCTCTACAGATTTTGATGTGACTTTTGTAAGATTTCTGCAATACTTTCATAAATAAGATACATTTGCAGAGAGAAAAAAAGATCGTTTGATCCTTCTATATCAAAGGTTTCTCTAGTTTTTGGTGATTGTTCAATTGTGCTCCTACATGTGAGATCTTTATGCACAATTGAATGATCCGGTTGTTGTAAAACCATCACACCCCTTTCTGTAACGTAATTGGTGACTATATTTGGATGCATAATTTATAATAACCAACCAGTGAGAAATAAAAAAAAAATTCAGATTTGAAAGTTATATATCCTTCTTTTGAGTGCCTTCCTACAAAAATTTACTACGAGATGATAACTATAAAAATTTCTATCCCGAGAAAATAATTTTGCGTAGTTCGATGCAAGTATTATACATATTCATTGTTGGATGGATAACTATAGATATCTTTGAGTCCCATAATACTTTATCCAATAATAGATAGAGGGACTTGAAACCCTTATCCTATTAAAGATACTTTATTCACTGTATCAGTGTGCAAGTATCATTGCTCTTTCAGTAAATATAAAATTTGCAATACATAATGGACTTGAAACCCTTATCCTATTAGAAACCTCACTGTATTACTAGACACAGGGACGAAGCCACATACACCCCAATAAGATTTTATTTTTATACAAATTTTTATTAACCTTAATGAAAAAAAACTAATATATAAGGAAAATTCTCTATGCTCCCCTCGAATTATTTTCTGGCTCCGTCTCTGACTAGATGATATGCATTAACAAAGTAGACCCTCAAAATAGAAACTTAACATTGAAGTTTGCATTTGGTGCACGCATGGTTCATCGTATAGTCTGATACGTTTGTTATATATAAAGGGTGACTATTTTGTATTGAAAGTTGTCCCACATCGACTAAAAGGCAAAATCACCTCTATATCTTTTTCCTATAAATATAGGGTTTTCCTATTATATTGTGTGCACAAATCGAGAGAGAGATAATAGAAGAGATACATGTTAGTATTCTTCTTAGTGAGAGTTAGGAATAATATAGGCTTATATTATTCCGCTGATACAGACGTGAGTATACACTGTGTGTGTGCGTGTGTTTGATCTGTTGATCAACCCCTTATAATCCTCTCTTTGATTGTGTTTTTTGATTTGTAGGCACACGCGGCTTCTAACAATGTTCTTGGGAGGGTGTAAAAACCCTAACAAGAGGTATCAGAGCATGTTCAGATCCTAACAAGTGGTATCAGAGCTTCAGGTTGAAGCAAAGAAGAAGCTCGTACGTTCTAATCCATATTCGAAGATAGACTTGCCCGAAATCAGAAACCAACCATACCAGGAGCTTTGTATCGACGAGACATAGCCATCAGTGTCAAGCTCGTCGTCGGAAAGTGATGCATGCGCCCCACGCACCGCCTGAAGTTCCGGCTAGATTTTTGGCTCCAACGCGCAGTAGTTTCGGTTCGGGGTTCTTTCGTGGAGCATCGTTGATCTATAAAAGAGGAATAATATCTCAATGGAAACCTCTTTCAAAGAAAAACATTTCAGCGTAAAAATTAGCTCGATCATATCAGGCATGCGCCTGCACGTGCCCAGATAAGGTACTGACGTCGTCAACAATTTTCTGTCTTTTGTGCAGATTTATTTTTGCCCGTTTAGAGTCATTCTTGACTCATTTTTGACGCAGTCAGAGGCGTTATTAAGGTTTTGGACCATTCTGGACGCAACTGTATGATTGATTTTATGTAATTTGACTCCAAACATCTTGAATAGGCTCAGTGGGAGCTATAGGTGAAGAAAAAACAGCGATGATCAACAAGTTTGACGGTGTAAACTTTGCCTATTGGAAGATGCAATTTAAGGATGTGTTATTCCAGAAAAATTTGTTCTTTCCATTAGAAGGGAAGAAGCCAGAATCGATAAAAGACGAGGATTGGACAATCCTAGATCAAAAGGCTCTTGGTACGATTAGACTGACGTTGTCAAAGTCCGTCGCCTTCAACATCAAAAGTCTCTCATGGATGCTCTTTCGAGCATGTACGAACAACTGTCTGGAATGAATGCAGTACATCTCATCACTATATTGGCAAATCTAAAGAAATCCGAGAATTGGAAGGTTAGTGAACACATCAGTGTACTTAATGAAATTGTCAAGCAGTTGGAATCAGTTGAGATACCAATCACTAGCAAAATGAAAGTGGCTTTTCTTATAAGCCAATTGTTAGAGAGTTGGAGCGTTACAAAGGCTGCAATCAATAACTGTTCAAGGGTGGAACCATTACAGTATGATTCTGTAGTGAGTATGGTACTCACAAAAAAGATCAGAAGACAGGCGTCAGACTCTTCTAACAGTGGCTTAGCATTGAATGTCGACATCAAAGGCAAATGTTTGAATAGAAGAAAAGGCGGAAGTAATGGACGTGGCTATTCGAAGTCAAGACAGGAGTCTCGAAATTCCATTGAGTGTTCAAATTGTGGCAAACTTGGTCATTACAGAGGCCAGTGCAGATCCCCGCAGAGTTTAGCGGATGACAAGACTGAAGTGAATTTTATCTCAAAAGTTGATGCATTAATATGCTCTTTGGAGAGCAAGACAGAGTTTTGAGTCTTGGACTCTGAAGCATCATTTCATGACACCTCAAGTCGAGAGCTCTTCAAGAGCTATACACCTGGAAACCTTGGCAAGGTTTATTTAGGTGATGATCAGCCCTGCAGTGTTGTTGGCAACGGTGAAGTACGTATCAGACTTAGTGGATCGATATGGAAGTTGAGGGATGTCAGACACATTCCAGACTTGAGGAAGAACCTGATCTCAGTAGGCTAGTTGGTGAGTGAAGGTTATATGACCACTTTCAGTGAAGATAAATGGAAGATTTCCAGAGGGGCTATGACTATAACACGAGGGAAGAAAGAAGGTACGCTCTACATAACCGCCAATTTTAGCACAGTGATTGTAGTTGTAGAAGGAAAAGATGATCACAACTTGTGGCACCAGAGGCCTGGTCACATGAGTGAATAAGAGCTCACAGTTATGTTCTCGAAGGGAAAACTACCAGTGAAATCGATTGACATCGACTTCTGTGAGTGTAAGAAAAAATGGTTAATTTCAAGAGCAACAACAAAAGTCTCACAGTGGAGAAGCTTGAGGTAGTTCACATGGGTATTTGGGGGCCAACAATTGTCTCATCTCTTGGCGGAAAGTCTTACTTCATGACTTTCATTGATGACCGTTCCAGGAGGATATGGGTTTACTTCTTGAAACATAAAAGTGAAGTGTACGATGTGTTCAAGAAATGGAGAGCTATGGTAGAGAAGGAGATATGGTTGAAGGTAAAGAAACTGAGATCCGACTTTGGTAGAGAAAATGAAGACTCCGAGTTCAAGATTTTTTGCTATGAGAACAATATCATATTAGAGAAGATTGTTCCAAGTACACTACAATAGAATGGCATAGAAGAATGTATGAACCGGAAAGTGACTGAGATAGCCTAAAGCATGCACATTCAGGCAGGGTTGCCAGAACAGTTCTGGGCAGAAGCAGTCAATACAACAACGTATCTTATGAATCATGGTCCATCAATACCATTGGAGCACAAAATACCATAAGAGGTATGGAGCGGTAAGGCACAGAGTGATCCTGTGTATATTGAGATAGAAGATGTTCTAGACAATGAGAGTCCTTAGTCAGAAGAACATGTTACAGATAATAAGACTCAACAGATTGATACACCACATAATTTGTTGCTTACAGATGGAGATGAACCAGATGATGATGAAACATGTAGTGCAATAGATGCGAGCCAGTGGGAGCTTGCGATGGAAGATGAGATGAAGTCCCTTATCCTCATCAAGACATGGAAGCTAACCGAGTTTCCTGTAGAGAAGAAAGCTCTCAATTCTTCGGTTGTGAAACTGAATACCATTCATTCAAGCATTGTTGAAGCAGAAGTTTTGCATCTAGAGCTGTTAGATGACAAATCTGCTTTCCTCCAAGGTGACCTAAAGGAGGAGTGTTATATGCAGCAACCGGAAAGTTTACTTGTGAAAGGGAGAAAGAAGACAGATGCGACAAAATTTGTAAAGAGAAGTCAGAAACGACAGTGGTTACTAGACAGAATGGCCAAACGCAATAGAGGTCACAGGTTCTGTAGAAATGTAGATATTGCTCATGTAGTGGGAGCTATCAGCATGGTCATGTTGACTAAAGTGGTGATAAGAGAAAAACTGAAGTTGTGCGCAACTTCAATGGGTTTTCAAGCTTGAAGACATGAATGAGAGCATCGTACTGCACTAATCATTGATGGTGGCAAATTCGTCAAGTGGGAGATTGTTATATATAAAGGGTGACTACTTTGTATTGAAAGTTGTCCCACATCAACTAAAAGACAAAACCACATCTATATCATTTCCTATAAATATAGGATTTCTCCCATTATATTGTGTGCACAAATAGAGAGAGAGAATAGAAGAGATACATGTAAATTTTCTTCTTGGTGAGAGTTAGGAATAATATAGGCTTATATTATTCCGGTGATACAGGCGTGAGTATACACTGTGTGTGTGCGTGTGTTTGATCTACTGATTAACCCCTTGTAATCCTCTCTTTGAGTATAGTGAAACGGTGCTCTCAGTGGACGTAGGCTTATTTTGGCCGAACCACTATAAATCTTTGTGTCCATTGTTTGGTATGGGTTTGTGTGCGTTTTCTGATTTGCAGGTACACGCGGCTTCTAACAGTGTTCTTGGGCGGATGTAAAAACCCTAACAACGTTACATATGTTTCGTTTCGTAACGCTTTTGGAAGATGTCAATATTGTTATTTAACACCGATACTCATTTTTAAGGCTAATATTGGGCAAGTCTGTTACACCGATACCGCGACCGAAACCGATACTGCAACGGCGAACCATGCATGAGTGCAGGTTAATCTTCATCAAGTTCAAGTACTGCCGTCAGTCTATGGAGGTTGCCACTGCTTGAAGGCTCCCAAGTTCAGTCGTGGAAAGCAGTGTATAGCTTTTGCGTTTAGCTTCTGTCTCTAGCTTGTTTTAGGTGATGCTTCTGGTTTTAGTTACCATGACTTTTCTCTTTTGTTGTGCTGCTTGATGCATCTTTGTTCCTTTGTTTTTGAGCTTTGCTGTTAGCTCCTCTCGGGCCTTGTGGGTTTGTTGCTTGGACTTAGACTTGTTTTTTTTTTTTTTGGTTTAATAAATTTGACTTATTGGAAAAAAAATTAAATTGAAGAGTTATACATAAAAGTCACACCTACAAAAGTTACATATTAATTAGCCAGCAATAAATTGATATCAAAGGTGGCATATAAGTACCCTTGCATGTCACGATATTTAATCATCTCCCACCAAAAGTACAACTGAAAAACAAAAAATCATTAAATGGAACCCTAATTCAGTTAAAACCCGTAATCATTAAAAGAATATAAGTTGTGCAACCAACAAATCCAAGTGGACCAATAAATGATTGCTATTTGGCATGGTATGGTTACAGTGAGATAAGAACGTGATGACATTCTCACGGGGGTAGTGTGTGTGGTGGTAGGCATGATACAGGATCTATCATAGGACCATCACCCCACAGATTATTTTTTTTCTCTTTTTTACTTTAATCCCCTAGAATTTTAAAAATTTGCGATTCTGCTCCCAATAAAAAAAAAAATTCGATATTGTGATTCTGCCCCCTCACTTCCAAAAAACTACCACTAAAGCTTCCGCGGTCTCTACATTTTTACTAATAAATTATCCTATGTGCATTCAATTAGCATACACCATTTAATATTAATTTTGAAACTATGCAATAATTTTTACTTAATAAACTATAACTATGTATTTTGATCGAGTGGAAATACCAATAACTTTTAGTATGTATGAGTCTGACTCAAGTAATAGTTTTAACTAGAGGTGATAAAAATGATTAACCCATCAACCCGCCCGTTTAAATTGGGTAATGGGTGAGTAGTTTAACATGTGGATTGTTAACGAGTTAAGTAATGGATGAATAGTTTAATATGTGGATTGCTAACGAATCAAGTGAGAGTACCCGTGTCAACACGTCTGACAAATACCCCAAGTCAACTGCTCAACCTTCTCTTTCTCTCTCGTTCTCGTACGGCATGTTCCTCTATCTGTGTTACTGTTAGCGCTTGTGCAGTTGTTAACGTTTCTAACTTTTTTATGTATATTATAAAGAGAAGACTTTATTTATATATATATATATATATAGATAGATAGATAGATCTATGTTGAGGGGAAGGATTATATATATATATATATATATATATATATATATATGCGCACATGGAAGCTATATTCAGTGATTTTTTTTTGTTAATCTCAAAAGTTTAAATCAAAATCTAATTGGGTCCATTTTTTTCGAAGGGTATAGCTTTTTGGTAGTGTATACATGTATATATATGTTTCAAATATACTTAAAGTGTTGATTTTTTTGTTTGTTTGAAGTATTTGGATGTTTTTGTTTTATGATTTTTTGTTCAATTGTATTGATTTTTCCGAATTAAGTTTTAACTAGGGTTTGCGATGATTTTCCCTCTTTAATCAAAATTATGTTTCACCACTTTTAATTTAGGAGTTTAAAAGTTCTATATTTTTTTATTTTATTCTTTATTTTTTTGTTTCTTTTCTATCTAGTGATCCAGATTAAATGTAATTTATAAATTTTTGGTTTATTGACTTGATAGATGGAAAATAAATGACTATTTACCTTTTTTTGGGTTTTGCCTATTTTTTTTTTCTTTTCCCTTTTCTCTCTTTCTTTTGCAATTTTACAACAAAAGTAATAAAAAAATTATATATAAATTTCTATTAAAAACCTATTTATTTTGTGTTTGGAGCATGTTATTTAATTATGTATATATATATATATAATTATGGTTTATGACAATCTATAAAATTTTGGTATAAATTATATTATTATTTTTATATAAAAAATAGTTATGGGTCGGGTCAACCCCCGTTTACAACCCAACCCGTTCTCGACCAGACCTAGCGGGTCTAGTATGGGTCACTGACCCACCCATTTATTACCCAACCAAAACCCACCCTAATCCGCCCATTTGTCACCTCTAGTTTTAACATATTATAATAAAAATTATTGTTTTTTCATGTAAAAAATTTGACCTATAGTGGCGGATTTGACTGCCACTTTTAAACTTTAGGTAACGACTTGGATGTTTGTCGGTAAACTGCCACTATAAGTTATAATGACAGTTTTTACTTATTTTAGTGGCAAACACTAAAATCCTTATTTCTTGTAACTGGACCTGTAAAAAAATTTGTAAGGTTGGTCCTCCTATGTCTTAACCAACTTTGGCATCATACAATTAATAAACATGAAAATGAGTGATAACAGCTATAAACCTCATTAAATGGGCATAATAGACCTAAGGCTTCGTTTGGTAGGAGTGATTTGAAAAGAAAATAAAAGAAAGGATAATAGTATATGTGTTTGGGTTGACATTTTGAAAAGAAAAAAAAGAAAGAATTTGGAGGGATAAACCTATAACTACAAAATCCTTGGTTGTTATCCCTCTTTAAATGAGAAGATTTGGAGAGAAATGATAAAAACTTAAATAATAATTTTAAAACGATAAAACTACCATCTATACTTAAATGAACAACTTTATTAATTAAAGGATATAATAGTAATTAAAGGATAACAACTTTATTACAAATCAATATTGTTCAATGAGGTGAAATCAACACTAGGTTGTTTAAGAATCAATCAACTGGATGGTCAAATTGCTGATATGATTATCCAAATAAATCAATCACCATGGGTGTATTTTGGATTCTGGACATGAATTATTTGGATTCATTTTCAGTAAGTAGAGAATCGGCTATCCAAATACTAGTGCTTTGGTGGAGAAGTATGATGGTGTAATGTGGGATTCAATCCCTCTAAAGGTTCCTTGCAATATGACATGGATTGCTATAAAAAACAGGCAAAAACATTTGCTTGGAAATGAAATCAAATACAACTCTGCCTCTAAATTTACAAAAGCCAAAGGTTGTATGTATGTATGTATGTATCTCAATTAATGACACAATTTATAATGACTATTATCCAGTCAGGAAATTCCATATTTTATCTATTATATTCTGGTATATTTGCTTGAAGATTGAGGGATTGTCTGCAAGATAAGATATATGGATATATACTATACCATAATAAGTAAACTTGTTTATTTATTTAGTTGTTATTCCATTATCATAGGATGGATATGGATTAGAGGACAGTAATTAAAGCAATTAATTACCTAACAAGCCCTAAGTTGAGGATGCCCCAACCATTGTTTGGCCATGACTTTTCCTTTGCCTTCATCACCAAAACCCTAGCCCAAGCAATCCAACCTTCCCATGACATTCTCTTGTCCCAAGGACTCCCCCACTCCAGCAAAAGGGTCAAGCCTTTCTGTGCCTCTCTCTCAGCCTCCTCAAACCTCCCTTTGCTCAAATAAATCTGACCCAACACCACATGTGGCTCTCCAACAAAAGGGTTCTTCTCAACACACCTCACCAACATCTCCTCAGCTCTCTCCAACCCTTTCGTAGCACCACCACAAACTGCCTCCCAATACAAGTCCCTTGCAACAATCTGCTCCCCTGCATCCAAAACCCTAGTGCAATTCTCGAAAACCGGTGGAATCACTAGCTCCAAGTCTTCATCATCTCTGTCCACATTCTTTGATCTCTGTTCCATCATGAGAATCTCTTCCTCTCTCACTATCAGTGTATATAAGGCACCCATCCTGGATATAGAATTCATCCAGAGCCCGGGCTTTCCGTCCCCTGGCCATAACCCGGCGGCGTAGTTGTTGCCTGAAAACTCAAGCCGGCCATTCGAGTTGTCAAAGAGGACGTCCTGAAAACCGAAGAGCTGGTCGCTGAAATCCGCCATTGTCATCATCAGAAAAGTAGCAACCACCCTTCTCGAAACCCGGACATCTTCGCCGGTCTTGATGTGCTTCACTGTGATCCCCTCAGCAGGGAGAATCCCCTGCAGCTTCTTCCTCCAATTTTCAATTTCAAAAAATTGTTGCTTTTCTTTCTGTTTTTCCCTTCTAGCATTCACCAAGGAAGTCTCTGAGATGGCTAGGTGTTCCACTAGTTCTGAATCGGTGTAGTGAAACAAGAGATCGTCGTGAATGATAGGCTGTCTGGGGACGACGCAGAAGAGGTGAATGAGACGTTCGGCCGCTTCCCCGACGTGTCCACGGACGGTGTGGCGGCCGGTGGAAGGATCGAAGATGGCGAGATTGACGTAGGAATTGGAGTAAGCGGAGTGGAAGAGGCCGCAGAGGCAGACGGCGTCCGGAGCTCCCCAGAGCTTGAGAATGCGGTAGATGTCGACGAGGTGGTCGAGGAAGCTGCCGTGTTTGTGCCAGCACTCGCCCGCGCCAACCGAACGGAGGACAGCCACCAGGGAAGGGAGCTTCTTGTCAATGGATTCCAGCTCCCCGCGCAGAAAAGGACGGGCTGCTGCTACAAGTTTTTGCAGTTTCTGATCATCATCATCTGATGATGCTGGTAGTGGTGGAGATGATAGAGACACTGAAGATGAAGATGGCATCTTGAGGTAGAAGAAGAAGATGTGGACTGCTGATATAATGGTGGGGTTGTTATATAATGGTGTGTTAGTGCCAAAGTTTGATTTTATCTCCTAGCTACAAACACATGGGTCGGAGGAGATAAGGTTAGTTGCTGAATCACTCTCATATTTCCACATCACGTTGCAAAATTTTTGTTACAATCATTAGTATCCTGTTACAATCATTTGTAATGTGATTTGTTTTGCATTTTCTTACTTGCATCTTATTTAATTTCAATATATCTTTCTTTTGTTGTGCGGGTATTTTGGATAATCAGGAAGGATGGTTTTTATTTTTTTTGCAATCATTGAAGTCTTAATATAGATATATGAGAATCCGATTAGGTTATTTAACTTTTTTATACTTTTAAAACTTAATGCATTCATTTATTATGTATAGTTATCACTTTTTACTGAAATTGTTCTCTTGCCATGGTTGATTATATGGTTTAATATTGGTATTTTGATTGTACTTGGTGTGACGGTCCCAAACATGCATGATAAATGAGAAAAAATTAAGGCAAAATTTTTTTAGTGAACTTGATCTATTCTACATTTGAAAATTTTCAAATAACAGTAGTTTACTCTACATTTCTTTTCCATTTTGCTAAACTACTGCAGTTTTTCCCCACATATGCTGCAAAACAAAAATTTGTAGCAAAGGGAGATGTTGCTTGGATGGTGTGATAGGAAATAGTGTTGGATATTTGCAAAACATTTTAGGGGTTGTTTGATAATCCTGAAAATTTTTAAATCTGAATTTGAAATATTGAAGGTTTTAAGCGGTGCTTTAAAAAAATTATATTTTGATATTTTGGCTAATTTTGAAAAATTATATGGAGGGGCAACTATCCTCCATGCTTTTTTTTTTTTTTTGGGCTCATTAAATTTTGAAAAAAATCTGCTTATGGCCCCTAATTGCCCTTAATGTCATAGATTGTCCCCCATTGCAAATTTTTCTGGCTCCATGCCTGCTTATTAGTATGATTCCAACCATCATATAGAACTGATCTACAGTATAATGCCATAAAATCATCAACGAAAGAAACTAAGAAAAAGAAAAATCCATGCCATGCAGCAAAGCAATGGGCACAGTTTTTACCAGATAAAGCACAGAATAACACGAACTGAATTTAACCCAAGATTCTCTTTAACAATAGTTAAAATTAAGTTGCTGCAAGGAGAATCTGTATAGTTCACCACTGATGCAACTAATTCCATATCAAACACTAGCCTATGAGTAAATTATAATAGCTGTTAGTATAATTCAACCTTTGATCCTAAGAGTAAATGAATTATTCTCAATGGCAAAGGAACAAAAAAATTGCGATAAAACATGCTAGCATAAAAATTCAGGTTTCTAAAAGTAAATGACATCCTAAAAAAATTGTTTACATCAACAATGTTCACTACAAGAAATAAGGGTTTAAAAACTGCTATTATAGCCTATAATGACAACTTAGCGACAGGACGGACATACAAGTTGTCATGTAATGTCCCGTCGCTAAAAGTTTTAAGGCTTTGGTGGCGGATTCGAACGCCACTACATCTCAAATTTTTCAAATGAAAAAATATTTTTTTCTCAATTATAATAACAACTTTGTCTGTCACCTAAAGGTTGAAAAATAAAAAATAAAACAGTATATAGTGACAATCCATGAAATATTTTTTTGCAAATAATATAAAATAATGTTTTACAATAAATTTAAGCTGAACTTCCAATAAGAAATCTAAAATATTTTATATAATACCACTAAACTCCATTACAATAAACGAATAAATCTTTGTAAATTCATTACAATTATCGAATAAATCTTTCTACAGAAACGCTGTTATAAACAGCTGCTTCTGACAGTAATTGTTCCATAAAACAAACAGAAAAGAACAATAATTTAGACTTTTGATTTTAAGTCGAATTTGCATAATAATTGAATATTATATACAATAAGAATTTCAGGGCAGCAAAGGGCAACGTTCTATAAAAAAAAATCCATAAAGAAAAAAGTAAAAGTCAACTTTAACACCTTGCCCTATTATACAGAAGAATTGAGGAATAAGGCAGCCTAAGAGTACACTGAAAACATTTGAAAAAAATAACAAATTTTCCCTAAAATTAGGGTAGACCCTTTATTAAGAAGAACAATAATTGCATAACAAGAAATAAAGTTAAAATGACAATTTCATAGTGATGCTCTCAAGCTATCTGTTCACACTAAGAAAAGAAAACTACAACAATGCTGATTCAAAAAATTGACAGAACTGCTTCAGAATGGACTAATCAACAAAGATTGTTGCACATTAGTCCAAAATACATGCCTTGTAATGAAAAAGAATTGAGAAGGTTTATTCATTTGTAACAATAACTGCTAAATAAATTTTAACTTAATAATGTGTTAAAAGCAGATGGGGCAGGATGGAAGAACTTATTTGAAGAACCAGACGAAGTCCATACAGAAAGCATAAATATAATTAAGAAGCTCATTAAGTCTAGTTTCAGACAACTCAAATTTGTCAAGTAAACCCGAATAAATAGTTTCAGAAACCGAAGGAGGACGGGAAGGTCAGTTTTGATGGTAAGCATTCAGTGCTGAAAATAAAATTATAATACCTAATAATTAGAAAATGTGAAAAACTACTTTTCTTAAGCTTATAAAAGGTAACAATAATGATAACAACAACAGAATAATCATACATGTTAGAAAGATATTTCTGGGTTTTGGCTCATACTGGAAAATCCTATTTCGACAAACAATGAAATTTCATGCCCCAATCCACCTAAGAAAGAAGATTGATATAATTGAAGTGTAGGCATAACTGAGTCAAACTCAAAATCAAAAGAAATTTGACCGCATAGGAAAAAACAATTATTTTTGGACTACTGCAGGTAAACTTACCTCAGTGACTCCCAAGATGGATAGGATGCCTCCAAAGAGAGGCACAACATCAGCTAAGTAGTCATCAAATGCATCAGGCTTAAGGAAGAAGCCACTCATCAATGCAATTGAGCCAAAAGTTGTAACACATAAAGCTACTGCACTAACATAACCCCAAGTAGTGCTAAGCTTTGTTGATTCAAACTGAAGATCCATCTCTGATTTGGGTTGCACCATACAGATCTTAAATGATCGAAAGTAGAAAAGATAGTGTCTGTAAGACCATTGTAAGATATTAAGAAAGAAGCTATTCCAAACGCAAGAAAAGTATGCATGTCTTCCTCAGCACATAGATGAAGCTCAACTACTTTAAGCAAAAGAGTGAACCTTGAGACTTTAGTGACATGTGAATTGTAGTTGTTGGAAACATGGACTATAAGAAAATTGACCTGACCCCTTATGTTATGTTTGGTATGCATGAATGGAATGGAATGTAAGTGAGAATGAGAATGAGAATGGAATGGAATAACCATTCTCATTTCATTGTTTGGTTGTAAATATGAAACACTTTAGGAATGGAATAAACTTGAAAAAACATTTTTCAAAAATACTCCTCTTAGTGATAAATATATAATTTTAATTAAATAAGATTATTTCGTAATTCTTTTACCAAAAAATGATGAAAGGGAACGAAAATAATAGTGGCGTACAATGGAGGTGGTGGCAGCGGTGGTATGTGAAAGGGTTATTTTAGTAATTTTATGCTTTAAAAGCATTCCTTTAAGGAATGGAATGACCATTCCATAGGTTTACTAATGGAATGAAAATCCATTCCTTGGAATAAAATTTCATTCCTTGGGAATGATCATTCTCATTCAATGTATCATACCAAATCAAGGAATGGATCAAACGGACATTCCATTCCACCATACCAAACATAACATAGTTACTCTTTCCAATTACTAGTTATATGTCATAATTCCCTTTAATTTTATTAAATTGCCTCATCAAACGCGAATTGTAGTTTTTGGAAACATGTCATTACTTCACTAATGAGTAAATATCACAGTTTATAATGTTTTTTACACCATCCAATAAACATGCAATATTCTTGTCCCTTATGTAGTCCTCTTAGCACATTCTCCATACACGATTTTCTAAATGAGTGTCTACGTAGTTAAGAGACATCCATATACATGACCATGAAGTTCTCCCTCATGGTCGTGGGACACCGGGTCATAATGAACAAGTTATGGAGAGACAAGGATGGTCTAAAGGAATAGTAACATTAATTTTTGATGACTAAATTGTGGACAAAACTTAAGCACATATACCACTACACTGCTTTCTGAAAGACTTAATAATCAAATTCAAAATAAATGTAATCTAGTACCTGTTTTGTAATGTCATTAATTTTTTCTTCCATGAACCACAGAACAACCTCTCTCCCTGCTGCTTCAGTTAGCTTCTGCTCCAGTTTGGGCATGACTTCCTCAATGGGCCTCCTCAAATTTCCAATAAATATTCCCCCATCACTAAATCTCCTGACATCGGTTGTGGAAAACGTATCAAACCCAAAACAGTTCTTTAACAACACAATGAATGGGTACATGTTGATCATGTCTTAAGTCTTATCCTTTTGCTGATTATCATTATATAAGGGAGCTAATCAGCAAAAAAAAAAATGCATAACTAAGAATTTAAAGGAACATTGCAGCCAACAAATTCAGCCATAAATAGAGAACAATCAGTGTATTAGCTAAACACGAACACGTGTAAAACAAATCAAGTGTTTCTTCTAATTTTTTGAAAAACGACACATCAACGTAGATATAGCAATACACACATGTACCTATTTAGCTTGCTTATGCTCAATAGTTTAGTTAATTCTAACAGGTAATTGTACCAGAGCTGTGTCAGAGTGTGTTAAGAAATATCATCAAAGAGACGCAAGTATTAGAAGAAGAAAGCATTTCCTAAATCTTATGCATTGCACTAAGTCAGAGTTTACTTACTCATAAATAATAGATATACATTAAATATATGTATTGCAAAGTGACATACACATTGTATGTCTGATTATACAAATCCAAATGATATAAATCAAACCCATTGGTATGGCGTGGAGGCCTTTACTCTGGATATCATTCTGCACTGCATTGTCCACGTATAGAAAAATGGATCAGTGCACATATACATGGATTAGTGCACATATAAAGTGTTGCAAAAGAACAAATACAATTGTACAATCGGAATTAGCATAACAGTTGCACTTTCTTCCATAAATTAGTTAAAGAACTAATCTCTGTCAAAAATAAGCATATCAGTTGTGTTTCTTCAAAAGATAAGTAAAAGAACAAATTAACGATACCTTGTTGAAGAAACTTTAATTTGTAGGAGAAGTTTACGCAGAGAGAAAAGAACCTAATTGGAGTCCAAGAGCAGCATGGACAAGAAAGAGTGTCCCAAATGATTCTCTCTCCCCCCTTTTTTCTGGGGTAACAAAAAAACTAAGTTATTTTATAGTCATCCGCAACTTCGAAGCTATGAACTACTTACAATAAGGTTTTATTTTACACAACCTCCTAGTTTTTAGCTTTATATAACTACATCTTAATTATTTTTATATATAGTTGTATAGAAGTAGAAAACAGTGCCCAAATTTTGAGTTATTCAAAACATCAAAAGAATTGCCTAGAAGTGACAAAATATAAACAGACGAGGTGAAAAACATTGAGCATGGAACTAAAACAAATATGATCAATCAAAATTTCAACAGAGGAAAAAAGATAAGGAAGCAGTGGTATGTGAGACCAGATCAAATTAGTACTATAGATTGATGCGTTTTTTAAGGGTGTACCTCAGGTGCAACATAATTGGGGGGGAACAAAGAATTTCAACTCGCTGCAGACAAAAGAAAGTATATATATATATATATAGTTAAAAGAAGTACTCTCTTCTTTCCAATACAAACAGACGGTGATCACTCTTACTTGCTGTGGCAAGGCACTCAGCCCAAAATCAGAAACTGTTAAGTTTCCATTGGAATCAAGAAGAAGATTTTCAGGCTATAAATAACAAAGAAAACCAAAAGTGTCTTTAATTAGGATCAACATAATATTGTAGAAGTACAATGCTCAATTAAAGGAGTCAAATGTCAACAATCATTTTGCACCTTCAAATCTCTGTGGTACACACCCTTACTGTGACAATGAGCAACCACATCTATAAGCTGTTGAAAGTATCGCCAAGGTTCGTTCTCAGAAAGTCTGGCCTTGATGAAGATGAACCTGTACACCCAGGGTAAGTGTGAAGTGAACGAAAAAGGTTCCCAATGTCAGCAATACAGTGTAATTGAGCAGCAATGTTTCACACCAGCAAAATCGAAATTAACAAAATGTTTTAAGAAATTCTGAGAAGCACCTATGGAAATTATACAAAATTACAACCCTGTGAGTGGAACAATAATTTGACTTCTAGATGATCCAAACAAAGAGAAAATGTTAACATTCAGTATTTGCATCTAAGCAGAAGTTGGAGAACCTTCCAATTCTATCAAAAAGTTCCCCTCTGGTGACAAACTCTAGAACAATGTAAATCTTTGTCCGGCTAGCCAAAACCTAACAAAAAGATACAAGGAAAAGCAAAACTCATATCAAGCAAAGCTCCATGAAGATAAGTCACACACCCAATGGTGTGATATGAAGAAAAGTTAAAATTGATCCAAGGAAATGTTAATAAAGAGATACCTCATGCAGCCTAACAATATTGGGATTCCTGACAATCTTCATTATGGATATCTCTCTTTTTATCTGGAATTACGCTCCAAGAAGTTAGAAAATATGTATACAGAGAAGGAATAATCTTGAACCGAAGTTAAAAGTATCATATTGTTACCAAATATCAAATTGAGATTTTTTAGTATTAGAATATAGATACATCAAGACGTAAAATTATTATCTCCTTTTGCATTAGTCAATCTGAAGTTAACATATAATGTTCCAAGGAATTATAAATGAGCCTCTTTTTTTTATATTTTGATTACTTTTTGTCTAATGAGGTAACTGATTCTTGATGGATAATACATAGAAATCCCCTCAACCAACTTTGCCTAACTACTGCTCCATAGAGCTTTACCATACTCGCAAAGAAAGGAGAAAGATAGTTGAGTAGATTGCAACAGAGAGCATATGATTAAGAATTACAGTTGACCAGGTGTTTACATGACTTAGCGACAACAATCCCCCTGCTTTTCTTCAATGGGAAATTAGCTGTACTAATAGCTCACTGAACCTAAACCTGGTTGCAAGTATGACTCTTTCCCATGAAACATCGATAGGATACAAGATACAGGATACAGTATACTGGACAGAGCTATGGCAATACATTAAGTCTCAAAAAACAAATAGGATTATTTCAGATCCTTTAATGCATCCTCGAGTTTTATCTGTAGGAGAGAAGCTCCTCAAACCCTCAGCCCTAGGGAAACATCCATGAGGATGAAGCTCCTTGTGGTCTATATGCAAGGGAGGAGTTTCTTGAGGTCTTTAACAAGTTTAATTTATACCATTCAAAAAAAAAAGATATAACAAAAGAATAGCAAAATATAATTTCTTATTAGTGTTCATTATGTTTATGAGTGTGACATATACTCATACTGTGATCCTAGAACATAAATAAAGCCAAATCAGATCCCACTTCTTCCTCTCCTTTTTTTTTCTCTCTCTCTTGCTGTCAATTTAGAACTTCCAAGTCATTTTTGTTTAATTTTTGTCTAGATAATCAACTTTTTTAGTTTTCCAATTGGACTCTTATTCATTATAGAAGAATTATGATATTGTTCACTTGCATCCCAATTGTATCCTTCTGTCCTAGAAGTATCCTGCTGTATCCGATTTGTAGCCATATCCTGCCTTATTGGCATGGCCACAATGACCCTAGAGAAGTATCCGTACTTCCTAGCAGGGCCGGCCCTGGGGCAAGGCGACTTAGGCGGTCGCCTAGGGCCCCGCCCAAGGGAGGGCCCCAAATTTTGGTTTTTTTTTTCTATATTTATTTTGTAAACAACTTGATAATGTCATAGGCCCTAAAAAATTAATTAGCTTTTCAATCAAATTCAAAACAATACCTAATGTAATTACACAATTTAAGACCTCAAATTTTTTTAAATAGAAAAAAATTATTTTACTATAGGTCCAAAAAAACTAATTTATTTAAAAACCCAATTAGTACTAAATTGTAAACCAATTTCACAATTCAGGACCCCAAAATTTATATTTCACTTGCTATTATTATACACGAAAAATATAAATTGAAATTTTCAACCAAATGAAACTAAAGTCTAATCTAAATCAAACCATTATTCTGATTAGGGCTAGAATATTCTTGCCGCACTTACACAACTTTTAGAGGCTACACTTAAGGCTCTAGCGCCTACCGCACTCGCACAATGACAACAATAATTTTTCACAAGACTATACTTGGGGGTCTCGTGACTGCTGCACTCATATTACAGTAATTTTTCACGACAACACCAAGATGGATGTTATTTTTTTATTAATATATATTTGATTTATTTTTTAATAATTTTGAAGTGAGTGAAACCACATATTGAGGGGGCTCACATTTGATCTCGCCTTGGGCCTCTACATATTTTCGGGATTTCAGGGCCCGCCCTGCTTCCTAGCTTCAACCTTGATAGTGTAGAAACTTGAGAGATACATCAAGCTCCTTGATCAAAAGATGACCATTTCTTCTATAAATTAAGTATCAGAGCAGCTTATGAAACAAAATATGAAGAAACTTACAAATATGTTTATCCTTTATAATGTTTTCCCTCTATTGTATTGTCTCTCCACCCATACTTATCATCAAGAACCTCACACTACTACACACACTAGTCTAGTTTCAGTTTTAAGAACTCATAAAAAATTGAAATCCCCGAAAGTTAAATCTTCTGAACATACCAAATATGGGTAATTTTTCTCACAATTTCGGAACTCTAAGGTTGAGCCACTTGGGCATATAGTTCATTTAATACTCACACGCGAACAAATTTCTCTAGAAAACTCTGAATATATATAAACTTTTGTGACTAACAGATAAACAGAGAAATTTCAATTAATATAGACCCAACCCAAGCAAATTTAAGCAGACATATAATAGTAACCATGAACTTTCAATATGTAAAAGAACTACAGGCACTTTCTTCATAAAATGAAAGGTCCCATACACAATCACATACATTCATACATACATATATACATATATATATATATATATATGTGTGTATAGAGAATTCGTATGATGAATGGGAAGGAAGAGAAATTATATTACCTGATCAACCATTTTGTGCTTCGGTATAGTGGATTTGGCCATAACTTTCATGGCCACACTCTCACCAGTGTCTGTGTTCTGGGCGAACCTGAACTTGGCGAAAGTCCCTTCTCCAATTGTGCGTCCCACCTCATACCTCCCCACCTTTCTCGTCACCTTTTTCATACCCGTTCCGAACTCGCTTCCTTCTAGATCGCCACAATTCAATCTAATTCTCTATCAAACGATAGAGATATACACAAAGTCTCTGAAACAAACACCAATCAATCAAAAACCTGAATCGAAAGGGTATATATAAATCGATCACTAATACGAAATTAGGATAAGGAAACCCTAATTTTGATAATGCAAACAAATACAGTATATATATAGATATGTATCATCAGAGAGAGAGACGTTGATGAAAATGCGATAAAAAGAGATTGCGATGAGGGAATACAAGCGAATTGAGGAATACTTTGGCGTTATTCTTACCGGAAAAGGACAATTGCTTGACCGCGAAGTCTCCGAAGAATAATGGTGTGAGATGGGATCGCCGAAGCTCCGATGGCGATCTTGGGGCTGAGTAAGAACAAGAGGAGAAACAACAAAGAGATTGTTGAATTGCTTAATTTTAAGGGCTTATCAGTAAAAAAAAATGGCTTAATTGTTGAAGGACTAATATTATTTTTTTATTTATGTTGAAAAAAATACTAATGTCAAAATATTATTTTTTTCCAACTAGCAATTAGGATAAAATATAAAAAGAATATGTCAGAAATATAAATTTTATTTTGAACTACAAATAAGATTTGTTTTTCGTTTATAATTTTATTTTTTATATTTTACTATAAACAAAATTTTTTTAATTTATTCAGAAAAAAAAAATAATGTATCAATATTTTTTTAAAACTACCCATTAGAATGAAATATAAAAAATTTAAGTATGAAATATAAAAATTTATTTTGAACTACAAATTAGATATTTTTTTCTTTTTTAAAATTTATTTTTTATATTTTACTATAAACGAATAAAATATTAATTTATGCCGAAATAAAAAAGTATTGCCAAAATATTTTATTTTTAAACTACCAATCAAGATAAAATATAAAACAATTTAAATCTGAAATATAAAAAAATATTTTGAGCTTACCAATTAAATTTTTTTTTGTCATAAATTAATTTTTTTTCGTTTATAGTAAAATATATATATAATTAAAAACGTAAAAAAATCTCATTTTTAGTTCAAAATATTTTTTTTATTTCGAACTTAAACTTTATATATATATATATATATTACCCTAATTGGTAGTTTGAAAAAATATATATATATTTTGGCCTTATGTTTTTTTTCGGCATAAATAAATAAAATTATTTATCGGTAAATCTCTTTCTAGTTTTAGGGATAGTTTTGTCTGAAATTGAAGAAAATGGAATAATTTTGTCTAAAATTAAAGAAAATGAGATAAGTTAATACAATTTGATAATCATAGAAAAATTTTCTAAAATAAAAAAAATTAATTAATCCATTTTAAAATCGCACGAGATTTACTGATAATAACCCTAATTTTAATTAACCGCTAAAAACCTGAAGCTATCTAATAGCATATGTGCGTGTCAGTGTGTCATATATATCTATATATATATATATATTATTATATTATATATATACACATATTTTATTCAAATAAACGCATTAACATTGTGCTTAATAAGAATAATATCCTAACTCTAACTAAAGATTTTCTCTCTCTTTCATGAGATGAATAAGAACGAATAATTATCCACTCCACCTACAAAAATATAATTCTTTAGTTAGACTTCTTGCATCGTCTCTTTTGACAGGTAAAAATAGAAAGTGAAATACTGTAGATTCATGTAAATATATATTTGTCTCAACACAATAGCTAAGTGTTAAGGATAAGGAGTGCTGAATTAGAGGTTATAAATTCTTATTTTATTTTTCGAATTCTGTTAAAACAAATGCCAGTTTCTAGATTGCTGAAAATATATTTTCAAATATCTCAAGTTTACTGGACAAGAATTATTTGGCATTCTTATCTATTTTTTTACTCAAACCTTATCTTCCGACCTAAATTCGGACTCCCCCTGATGAATAACACCCCACGGACCAGATGTTAATTTCTCATTTGAATTGTGTGACAGAGTCAACAATTGTGCATTTAAGTGCACAAACACAATTGCAAATTTGGTTAAATTAAAATGGGATGTATTATTAAGAAGTCGAGACATTATTGGCCCTTGATTTTGATGTATTTTGCAAGTAAGTGTAATTAGGTTACGCAATTCCAAACTAGGAATCACCATGCTTTATATATATATATATATATATATATATATATATATATATGTTATGAATTTGTATGGGTTTGATTGTCATAATTAGGATTGTAAACCACTCGAGCTCGTCTCAATAAAAATTCGGTTCACGTTTGTTTATTTAATAAGTGAACCGAACTCAAATAAGTATGAGTTCGGTTCGAAAATGTTCGCGAACAAAGCTCGTGAACGTGTTCATGAACAAGACTCGTTAAAAGTTCATTTATATATTTATATATATATGTATTATAAATTATTATATTATGTAATATATAATATAAAATTTTAACATATTTAAAACCTATTTTACTTTACACAAATTTAATCTAAGATAGGACAAAGTCCTCACCCAACAAATATATTAAACATAATATTATTATTACATTAAAATTTATCAAAGACTATAATCTCTAACAAATAACCCAATTTAGGTGATTATTGGTAAGAGTAATATATGGTACAACTGAATCGAGTCGTTCGTGAACAAGCTCGAGCTCGATTTGCTAAAACTAACACTTAGCTAGGGCTCATTCTTTTAACAAATGAACCAAGTTTGAACACAATTTTTAGATTTGTTTAATAAATAAACTAGCTTGAACATTGCAAAAATTGGCTCGACTCGGTTCATTTATAACCCTAGTTGTCACAAGGGTCAATTTTCACTCCTAAATTTTGGCTTATGATGGCACTTGGACACACACCAAGTTAGTCAATCCACACACTTAGTGTTCTTGAAATACACTAAGTCTTGCACCACACACATACATTGTATATATGAATGTGATAAGTGCATAATTCATACACGATTAACCTCCAAAAATATATTTTTTAGTCATTTATTTTAATTAATATTTGTGTTTTTATATTTTTATAGGTTATTGGTGATTTCTGGTACAAATGGGTTAAATCCATCTAAACAAACCCAAAATCTGTTTAGACCACGTCTTAGTATTTGGGTCATATATTTCAGCCCGTTCTTCGGATTTGTGTGAGCCCAGTGTTCCTAGAAAGCTGATTCAATTTAAAGAATATTGGTATTTCACATAGAAACCCTAATTTTGAAGTTTAGAGGGCGAAAAAGATATTTTAAATCTGGTATACTATTTTGTGCGAAAATCAGCATCAGCTTGGTAACATAATCACAGATTTTGAAGGAACGATCAGAATGGAATGAAATCAAGGGCTGTGGGAAGAAGACTTGATTAACAAGAAAAGAGTATTTCACCAATATCTTCCAAATTTACTCTCCAAATTGGTCAAAAGTGGGCTGCAAGATATCACCAATTAGGAAAAGAAATATGAGAATATTGTATTCTATTATTCTCTTTCCTAGATGAAACCTTGAGGACCCCTATAAATAGGGCATATATGGATGCACAAAGGATAATCAAGAGCCAAGGAAAATAAGAAAAGACTGGTGCAATCCACGGAGAAAGCAAAGGCGTTCTTCCATCTTCAATTTCGGTTTGGTTGTTGTTTTATTATTTTTTTCTTCATGTGTAACTAATTCTCTCGGCCAGGGCTGAGAGGAAACCCTTTTCATTTACAATTCTATTATTTCAATTGAAATAAGTAGTTGAATCTTTCATTTAAATTCTTCTTCTTATTATTTTAATGTTTTCCTATACTTTCAATTTTATGTGCTTTAATCAAGACTTTAATTGAATTTATTGGAACTTTAGTATATAGGTTACTTGTGTCTGACCATGAACATGTAATCTTATTTGGCGATTTAAGAAGAAGAAAGTAAATCATAATTATTTATGCCTGACCATGGATAGTTAGTTGTGATTTATGTTATTCTTTCAATTATTTGTTTATTATTCATGATCAAGATAATAAATATTTAATTGAACTTATGCCCTAACCCGGATAGGCCATCCATATGTTTGATTATAATTATTTTTTATTGGATGTGTGAAGATTATTTGGCTATTTAATAACTTCAATTGAAAATTGGAGTTGTATTGATTAGTGGTGGAATCAAAGCCTTGGTATTTTCTTTATCATTGTTCTTTCATCTCTTTTACAATTATTCTTTTATCAAAATCATCAATATTTGGTTGAATTAGTTAGATAGTAATTTTTAGATTTAATTTGTCTAATCAATCCTCGTGGGAATGACCTCGCAATACTTGTACTCTTTACTACTATGATTCGTATACTTACGAGTAAAATTTGGTTTTGGTTAATCTATCTTTTGAGTTACTCTAAATTTCACATCAGAATGCAATATAAAACAAATACCCACAATTTACAGGCAACCACAATCAATGGTTCCCCAACCTTTTACTATAAACACGAAATACTACAAGGATTTCTCTCATTCATAGGTCACACTACAACACTTAAAACATATTCATTCACTCACTCTCTGAATATTCTGTCATATACAATGCTATACATGTGCCTATATAGGCATACAGAAAAAACTGTCTATCTATGTGGATGATAGCCCCATCCACCTAGGCCAAATGTTGGCACCATTCAGAGGCTGTCAACAGTAACAATGCAGTTGCACTCTCAACTGCTGGATGTCTTGGCATTATCCTGCAATGCCACATTGAGTGTCCAAAACTGCATCAACTGCCTTATCTGAACCAACCTTTGTCTTTACCAACCTTGTATTGCCCAAGTGTTTGAGCCAAGTAGAATGAAAATGAGCCATCTCTATGTTAAACATGTGCCATCAGTGCATAATGCTTGCATTTGTTGAGCCAATGTCAATGTCTCAACTTTCTCATGCCTTCGCACACATGAGCACCTAAACTTGCCTAGTTTGACCCAAGTGTCTTCACTAGATAGCATGCATCACGCCATGCTATATCTTGGTCTTGTCAATGCCTTGGCATATAGGCATGTCGCGTCATGGCTATGTCTTGAACCTGTCAGCACTAACCTCTACTTGTCTTAGTGTCACAGCCTTGCCACAATGGCAAATTGGCTTAGCTAAAGCTTGGTGTGTATATGGCTTGCCAAGCTAAGTGCATTGCATGCACACCAATGCATGCCAAGCTGAGGCATCATCTTACCAAATGCAAGTTGGCACACTCGGGGGCATACACGCATAGCTTGCCAAGCCATGTGTGCTCCAGCACATCCCACCGTGTTAGCACCAAGCATCCTCACCAACCGTGCCACCGAACCATGTCAAAATATGTCAACAAGCTTCCCCATACTTGCCTTAGTCAAAGCTTGCCACAGTCTTGCTAAATGGTTGAATGTCCACCAAAGTGAGGGATATTCCCCTTCCTATATATGTAGAAAACACAATCAACCCTGCATCCAGAACAAATATCAGTCATTCTCGAGGAGTCATAATGACCTTTATTTATGAAACTGCCACTGTGTCATTCCCCATGTTACACTAGCATGCCACGACACACTTAGGGACTTCATCGAGTAACACTAGCCATAATCAGTCTCTTAATTTTACAAGGCTATTATAGTGAATAAGCCTCGTGATAGCTTTTTTACTACTTGTGTTTTTGTTTTGCCTAGTAAGGTACCTCAATTGAATCATGGTTCGTCGTTGCGGTATCAGTGTAACGGACTTGGATAATATCGGTTTCTAAAATAAGTATCGGTGCTAAATAACGGTATCGTCACTTTCCTAAAGCGTTACGAACCGGACGATAGGTAACGGTTTCGGACAATACCCGCGAATGATCATGAATATATAAGCTATTTTGATATTAAGTTTATTTAAACTAGTGTACAGGGATATCCATTGATTATAACCTTAATTTGCGTTTCATTGCAAAAAGATCTTATTTATTTATTTTAGTATGTTTTTTTATCAAATTAAAATTTAAAAATTTATAATAATAATAAAACCAACCTGGCACTTCTAATCACATGTTTATTATGGATTACCGCTCAAAATTGCATTCCTTTGGATAACATGGTTGGTCCTCCTAAGTCCTATCCAACACCATACAATCAATAAACATGGAAATGAGAGATAACAGCTATGATTCTATGAACCTCATTAAATGGTAATATAGACATATATTTAAGTAGAAACAAACTCGCCATACAATCAATAAACATGGAAATGAGAGATAACAGCTATGATTCTATGAACCTCATTAAATGGTAATATAGAGATATATTTAAGTAGAAACAAACTCGTTACTCTCTCTCTCTCTCTCTCTCTCTCTCTCTCTCTACATGCACCTCGACTAATCCACGCAAAGGCGATTCCCCTCACACGAATTGAATAAGGCTCGGACTATGTCGGTGGTCGGTGGTCGTGACTCTAACAAATTATTTACACCTAAAAAGAATCGAACATGACACATTATTAATATTTGTAAGAATACAAGTTAATGTGCCCAACTATGTCCAGTGCCCAACTGTAGACCTGTCAATGGATTGGATTTTGATCCGAATCCGATCCAAATTCGATCTGATTAGCTGGATATGGATTGAAAATAAAATCCGATAACCCGATTAGGATCCGAATCCGACTATCCGATTTCTTAACAAATTGGATTTGGATATATGTTAATCTGATCCGATAAATTTTATATATACACATATATATTATGTTATTAATATGTAAATATTAAATAGTATACTTAATTATGTTTCAATTTTTTTTTTGCCTTTTCATTTTTATGTTTTTATAGTCATGTATTATAAGTATTAATTGTAAAATATATAATTTAGTGTTTAATATTCTTAAAAAATAACATAAAAATAAAAAAAAATTAATACTTTTTTGTAATTTTTTTTACCTAATCGGATCGGATATCCGAAAATAAAAAAATTCTAATTTGGATCAATTAAGTAAAAATTCATCAGGTTATCGGATCGGATATAAGTTTATCGGATTCGGATTGAATCATGACAGATCTGATCCGAATCCGACCTGTTTACAAGTCTACCCAACGGTACATATGGATCAAGTATCAAGTGAGACCCTAATCAAAGAGTGTCATCTTTTTCTCTAAAATTGTTTGAAATATTAAAACAGTGTCAAATTATATATAAAACCACATTACGTGTTCCAAAAAATTAATTTTACATGAACGGAAGCAAACATTGTTGGTGGAATAAAACCATGAACAATGTTCTAAATCTCCATAAACATGGAGAAAACTACAACCGTATACAAAACAGTCCACTCATTGGACTTTATTTTTGTATTACTCATGGAAGCACATTGTTGGAAAAGGGTAGATGTATTTTAGAAACCAATCAATGACATAAAAACACATTTTTCCCACCATCAGATCTCACACTCATCTTCTTATTAGGAAATCTGAACTACCCATAAAAATTTGTGAGAGTAAAAAGTACCCATAAAAATAAACTGTTAAAAAGACCATCCAATCAATGAAATGAAAACACATTTTTCCCATCTCATTTCACACTCATCTTCCAATTAGGAAATCTGAACTGCCCATAAAAAATTGGAAAAATAAAAAAAATACCCATAAAAATAAACTGTTAAAAAAGACCATCCAATCAATTTGAAATTTGAACTTCCATTCCATCACATAATATGATCACTCTATTGAATGTCAATATCTGTATATAGCCACGCATACATCAGTACTAAACAATGTTGATGGAAATGAGAACTCATAATTTAATAAACTGACCAAGTGATACACAGTGTTCAAGTCTAAACAAGAAGAACCAAAAGCAATTAATCAATCTATATTAGTACTGATAATTTATATTCCATGATGATCAGGACATGTTTCCAGGGGTAAAACCAGCTGATCTCAGAGGCACCACAACAACAGATACGTTATCGGCGCTGCCAAACCTCATTGCAGTAAAGTAGAGGCAGTCAGACTCCCTCTTGAGCAAGAAACAGTACTGGTGTTCCGAGATTGGAAAAACATCGCAGATAACCTGCGGCGTCACTCTCTGGAATAAGCCTGTTGCAACCACCAAGAACATGTCATTGGCCGTTAAAGGATGCCACTCTGACACTTCGTGTTCACCTATAAAACCACGACTGACAATAACGAAAGAACACAGAAATGAGAACCTGAATCAGTGAAAAAGTAGAACATAATTGTGGGATCAAATACTATTGTAACTAATAGTTGAAAACCAAACCTCTTTATGTTTGTAAGGGGCCTATCCCTCCAAGAATAATCAAAACCATCTGGTGGTAAGAGGTGCGCTAGAAGCCTAGCTCCTTCATCTTCTTTGGAAATAGGGAGAGCTCTAGTCAATTCTCTAGGAAAAATGAAAGATCTCACGTGACCTGTCATGTTTGGAAGACCGATTAAATCATTCATCTAAAAACTGGGCTGAAAATCAATACATTTTTTGGGCTAAAGCATGTTTGGCCTAATCTGTTTTGTATTGCACATGAATAGTGGAAAAAGTTTCAGGAAAAAATGGGGAACACCAATGCAAAAAAATATTTTTGGGTCAAACTTTAAAAAGATCCAAATCTAAGTTACCAAATATTTTCGATATCAACTTAAAATACAAAACGTCTGATTTATTTCTGAGAAAAAATATATAAAAATAAAACACCTTCCAAAGGGGCATGCTCATGTAGTACGGTGGAGTTGATTTACATATAAGTATCGCATGAAGTGTAGTATCACATGAAACACCAAATATAACAATTATTCGACAGGTGATGCGTACATTTGAAACTCAACTAATGAACGACTAAAATTAAAAAGAATAAGTTACTTTTCCTATCTTCAAGAGATCGATCTATTTCAGAGCAAATCACAGCCTTGGGGTGACCAATACTGGCAACTAAGGTATGACCATGGACCAGAACAACAACAGTTGCTGTAGAAGCTGAAGTGACAGCTTCCTGAGAAGGACAGTTCGACATGAAGAGTTAGAAAGTATAATACTCAACTAGAATAAAAAAGTGAAGAACTGGGAATAAGGACTGGAAGTGATTTACTTGCCTCAGAGAATGCTATTTCAATATCACGAATTGTTCTCAACAATGCTTCTTTCAGAATTCTCATATGTCTTGATTCAAAGGAAAAAACAGGCACGCTTCCATTAGAACTGCAATAATATAAAATATATAAGTTGAACAAATTAAATCTGGATCTACGTATATATGAGCAGACTTTTTTAACATCACAACTGTTGTTTACGTTCCATATTAAGTTAACTTTCAAAACAACCATGCATGATATGGTTTACGAAATTTTTCTTGCAACATGAGAATTGCAACATTTATCGACCATGAAGGTTAATACTAACAATAGTTGACTCATGTCAATAACCATCCAACCTAAAAGTTTAAAGTGTGATATATCATATAACTGTAGTAATTAGATCCTTCAGCACAATCCCTCACGTGTGGCCTTCTTTTTGGTCATACACGTGTTTGTTTTTATTTACCGAGTCACTGTGAGGTTTGATTCGAGACCTTTGACTTTGGTAACAAACGTGCATAATAATCACATAATGATTTTCAGTAATTATGATATCTACATGACCAAAACAAAGGTCAAAGAAATATGTTGGAAATAAGTGAACAGAGGGTCTACAAGAGAGCATAACATGATTCTGAACACTAACATCTAAGTCAACAATATGCTTCTAAGCATAATCTTTAAAATGCACGGAATGATGCAAGTACAAAAGGATGACAAAAAAATCAGCAAATATATGCCTAGCAATGTGAAAATCTAGGATGAAATGGCAGAACAGCGGTCTAGAGTAGCGTATGGTCTCTAATACCATTTTAATAACCATCTACTCTAAAAGTTTAAAATAAGTGCAACTTCAAAAGTTAAATCCTTCAACAACACAATACAATCCCAACGCATATGCTGGAGGATTTTAGATTTCACAAGAATTAACCAAAACATCTACAGATTAGTCATTCCTCACTATGATATCTAATGTAACACCTTATGCAATGTACTCGACAAAAGTTGATATTCACTTGTTAGTTTTCACAGTCGCAACAATATAAAGGTATAAGTAAAGGGGTAAACAAATCTAAACAATTTTTAACCTCTAGAATTGTACATTGCATAAAGGGGCATAAAATAAACTTGAACTTTTTTCATTAAAAACTGTGGTGACAATTCATGTTGATGGCTTATTCTCTTGTAGTGTCAAGTTAATACAATATTGTTACATAGGTAATTCTATCACTACTTGTCAAATAGACAGGGAACTTTATGATGACCACTCATCTAATAATTGGGCCGCGTAATCCATATCACGACATGATACATTTAAAAACATGTGCAAACATATTGAAAGAAAATGATACACGTGATAATTAAATAGGTGAAAATGATGACAACGGGATGACACTAACAATCTTTAATTTATCCTTAATTAAGAAAATGTGTCCTCTAGAAACTAGTTGAGCCCCAAAAGACGAACATGACATGACTAACTACATGTTAACTAAATTGACATTTATAACAAAATCGTTCTTAAATCAATCTTAACTTGCCAATTTCGTGAACTTTATGCATTTTATAATTTGGGGGACTAATTCAGCATTCACTAATAAATACACACCAGAATTCCACAAAGACGAGCAGAAAATAATAATTATCCAAGTCTTCTATATATGGTAAAGTCATGATATATGAAAAGAAGACTCACCTAACAAGAATTGAATCGTGCTCTGGTTTTTCATCTTTATTATGTTCTTTAGCAACCATGACACGTTCTTCCTCGAATTTTAACCTTCCCTCGTGCGCAATAAACGTAGAGTGCAAGGTAAAATAATAAACTAGAAGTTTAGAAGCCAACTCACTGGCTGCATGGCCATTATAACCATCATATACTGCAACCACACCAACCCTGACCTCTTCATGCCCATTTTTGCCTGCACCAACAGTTACATTTACAAACACTTCCTTCGCTTTTGTTCATGTAAACTCAGACTATAAAAATAGGACAAACGGAATTTCAATTTATTTTTTTTGGGTAAATATTGAACATGAGGACTTCCGAGGAGGTCACCCATTCTAGTATTACTCTCAGCAGAATTTCAACTGTTGCATTGATATACATTAAAGAACTAATAGTGATATTACAAGAAGGATAATGATATAGGGCAGAGATTACCAGGAAATGGGATCTGTAAATCAATGTTACATGCAACCCGGTTATCACCTTCAGAATCTGACCACCATTCATGAAGACGGGAATACTGGCAATTCCTAGACTGAAATTCAAAAGCTAACTTACAGGTAGACCAGTGAGGACATTTTCGAGAATGAAGAACGGCGTGAAGACCACCTTCAGTATACAGCATCCTACATGTTTCAGATATGCCGAAGGAAGATGGAATTGCAAAGAGAGAAGCTGCAACTAAGAGTAATAAAATCTTGAACCCTACCATCTCTAAACTGCTGATATAACTTGGTTCCTAAAAAAAATACAGATAAGACCAAAAGAGAACATAGTCAACATTTTATATGTCAAGAGATTGAGAAATAAATAGAGAGAATAATGGATGCAAGGACTGTAAATGTCAAACATATAGCAGTGCAATGAAATTTACAAAGACGCAATCATGCAAGTGATTGATATTAACTACCAGCGCACCTTTGGTGTAATGGTATAACCTTACCTCCCCAATTGGAAGGTGAGGGGTTCGAGCCTCCTAAGAGGCATTGTGGTTGTGTGGGGTGTGAGTTTCTTACCATTAAAAAAAATAAAAAAAATTTATTGATATTAACTGAACTAGTATTTATATCCCATTTGACTAACAATTGGATGTCGTCAATTAGTAGCTATTTTACATGGACTCGATTAAACTAGGCGACGTACCCGTGTATGGATATGTGTTTGCTTATTACTTCAGATGAATATTTAGCCGTCTCCATATGTCGTTCTATTATGTATTTGACACGTCCAAAACCAAGATACATAGCATATAATATTAGATTAGTAGTCAACCAGAGTAATTCATTGATTTTCTTCTTTGTTATAGAACAGCTTTGTTAGCTTTTTGCATGTATAAAGTCATGAAACATCTACAAAAATTACAGGTTAGTGCAACTCATTACTCTTTTTTTCCCAATAGGACTTTCCTACCACTTGAATCTTTCAACATCCTCCCCTTTGTCCAGACAAATTCTTCCTTAGTTCATATGAAAAACCAATCACTTGTTTTCAATTTGTACCCACATCGAAAACATTTTAATCCAATTTTCCACTACCCTTTTACAGATGTTAGGTTTCCTTTACTGCAAAATATGCTATTTATGGATTTTTAAGCCCAAACACAGACCTACCCATGTTTATTCTTCACTTTCATCAAGACTTAGTTTAAAAAAATAAAAAATAAAACAAAAAAAAAAACCTGTTTTTCAGTTTTTCCTTCACAATATTCATAAAAATAGTAGAATAGTGCTTCTTGGGATTTTTTTTTCCGTCTCTGAGCCCAAGCACAGACCTACCCTCCATTGTTCCCATGTTCCATTATGTTTATTCATCTCGTTACTTTTGAAAGATTGATTGACACAAAAAAAAAAATCATGGAATTGAAAATTGAGAAAAGGTTGAAACAATGAAGGACACATAACTATAGATAACACTAAAGAAGAATGAACAACAGTTAAAGAATACAAATAAATCTGCTGAACATAAATATCAAAACAACAGTTAAGAATACAAGTAAATCTACTGAGCATAAATATCAAATAGCAAGATTGTTGAACTTTATGATTACTTACCTCAACCTAGCCTTTCAAAGAAGAACACTGACTGACTAAGACGATGAAACTCTGCCTAATTTATAGGAATTGGAAAAAGAAAGATTGTAAATTGTATAAGGAAATTTCATATTAAATTTTGTTCTACTTTATTTACACGATATTTATATATGCATATATATATATAAACATATATAAGGGTAAATTGCTTAAACCCCCCTCAAGTTTACTCTCTTTTCCTACTATACCCCCTCAACTATGAAATGAGCTTAGAACCCTCTAAAGTTTCATAAAAGATTGCACCATGGGCTTGCCCTCAATTTGTTTTTACCCTTTTACCCTCCAAACTTTTTGTATTTCCACCTTACCTTTAATTTTATCCTTACTATTATATTTCTTAATTCTTTAAATTATAAAAATATTATTTCTTTTAGTTAGAATATTAATTATGTCATTTACCTTTAATGTATTAGACTAAATATACTCTCAAATGTTAATTTTTTTTTTGTAAGTTTTAATTATTTTATTTGTAAATCAATTAACTTGTTATTAAATTTTAGTTTGATTTAAATCATAAAACTCAATCCTAATTAATATATTCATAACTAAATCACAATTTATGAATATATTTTTATGAAAAGAAAGTTTCATTTGGCAAAAAAAATATTAATTAGGATAATGAGTTTTATGATTTAAATCAAATTAAGTTTTATTGGAAAATGATATATATTTTGGAATATATATATAATTCGTCAAAAATATATATTTTTTGAATTGTTTTAAAAAAATATGAATTTTTTTCAAAAAATAATTTTTTTGAGTAAAATAAATATATTATTTTCCAAAATATGATTTTTTTTTCCTAAAATAATATAATTTTTTTCCTAAATATATATTTTTTATATTTTAGAAAATAATGTATATTTTTCAGAAAAAATTCATATTTTTTAAAATAATTCGAAAAATATATACTTTTGACGAATCATATATATATATATATATTTTGAAATATATATCATTTTCCAATATATATATATATTCCAAAATATACATATTTTTTCGAAAAATAATTTTTTTGAAGGTTTGATTTCACTAAACCCTCCTATACTATTGATGGTAGTTTAGGTATTATGACTCAAAATCATATTTTGGAACATAATGGGAGCGTTTGGAAAGCCTGTTTTTAGTATTTGTTTTCTGCCTTCAAATATAAAAACTATTTTTGTATTTGTCTTTATTTTTTTCAGCAAAAAACTAAAAACAAAAAAGCGTTTGGATGAAAATTTGTATTGAAAAATAAAATGGTATTGGTGGGTGGCGGTGACCGGCGGCGACCGGAGGTGGTAGGGGCCGGCGGCGGTGACCGGTGGCGGGGGATGGTGGTGGTTGGTGGCGGCAGCGATGGCGGAGGTGGTACCTTAAACAGTGAAAAAACTCAAAAAACAACTAAAAGTTGTATTTGGTGTTTTCACCACTTTTATACACTATTCACAGAAAACAGCTTTCTTGGGAAAAAAAAAAGTGAACAGTAAGGCCCCGTTTGGAAACTGTGTTTTTGTTCTGTTTTTTGTTTTTTGGCACTGTTCAGGAGAACAGAACATGTTTGGCAACCCTTTTTACTGTTTGTTTTGTTCTCAATTTGGAAACTGTTTTCGTGAATAGTAAAAAAAACAAGGGAACAACAAAAACTTGTTTTTTTGTTCTTTTTGAGATTTTTCAAAAAAAATGAATTGTGGTAGAGAGGAAAAATTGTGAAAGAATATGTGTATTTTTTGTCCCCAAACATGTTTTTTGTTCTTGTTCTCTTGGGTGAGAAAATAAGAACAAGAACAAGAATTGTTCTTGTTTTTTTGTTCTCAAAACAAAAACAAAAACAATGGTTCCCAAACGGACCCTAAACGTGTTTGCCAAATGTGTTTTTTTTTAACTGGGTGAACAGTAAAAAAACAAAAATTGTTTTCTCGTATCCAAACGGACCCAATATATATTTTTCTCAAAAAAATTATTTTTCGGAAAAAATTCATATTTTTTTAAAAGAATTCGGAAAATATATATATTTTTGCCGAATTATATATATATTCCGAAATATATATCATTTTCCAATATATATATATATATATATATATATTTTCTGAAATATATATATTTTGTTCGAAATATATATATTGTTTTCATAAATTGTGATTTATTTATGAATATATTAATTAGGATTGAGTTTTATCATTTAAATTAAACTAAAATTTAATATTAAGTTAATTGATTTACAAATAAAATAATTAGAACTTATAAAAAAAAATTAACATTTGAGAGTATATTTAGTCTAATATATTAAAGATAAATGACATAATTAATATTCTAACTAAAAGAAATAATATTTTTGTAATTTAAAGAATTAAGAAATATAATAGTAAAGATAGGATTAAAGGTAATGTGAAAATACAAAAAGTTTAGAGGGTAAAAGGGTAAAATATTTTGAGAGCAAGTCCATGGTGCAAGAAAATAAAAGTTTAGGGGGTATAATTAGTTGAGGGGTACAGTAGAGAAAGAGAGTAAATTTGAGGGTGGGTTTAAGCAATTTACCCCATATATAATTTGATGGAAAGTAATTTCGTCGTGGATTTGTCCTCGCTTTAAAATTATCAATGACGTCCAATCAAATCCAAACCTACTATTTCAAACATTTAAAAAAAAATTCAAAATTCATTTCCCCTAACATTCCCTTTTCAAACACACATTATACATAAATACGAATAGCGTAAATACCAATGGAGATCCAGTTTGGTATAGTTCTATTATGATCTAAAACAGTATTTAGAGATGACAATTTTAATTCTGGTTGGCCCAACGGTATAATCTCGGTGAGGAATTCGAGTCTTTTTGAAGAAAAAATGGGTGTGTGCATGGAAAAAAAAACTAATTTTAATTTTGGTTGGGGCTAGGAATTCGTTTTATTTTGTAAGGGCAAATCTAGTATAAGCAATTAAACCTGTCATGGGTTGGTTTCTCATATGCACTCACCATACCGTGCCTTGTCCATTTAAATATATATTTTATATATGAGCTGATGTTAACTTATAAACCGTAAGGTTGCGTTTGGTAACGGTTTGGTGCGGTGTTAGTTTTTTGTTTTAGTTTTGGTTGGGTTGGATTTGGTTTGGTGTGGTTTTATTTTGGTTCCAAATCATGTTTGGTGCAGATGGTTTTGGTGTGAGAAAAAGTGATGCTGAAAAACTAAACCATGTTTGGTAGAGTTGGTATGGGTTAAAATATATTAATATTATATTAAAATTAAAATATATTAATATACTAATATATTAATATTAATATTTATAATATTAAAATATATTTTTATTATATTAAAATTTATTATATTTTTATTATATTAAAATATATTAATATATTTTTATTATATTAATATTAATATATTTTAATTTTAATATTATTAATAATATTGATATTAATATTAATATAATAATATATTAATATTCATATTAAAATTTATAAATTTTAATATTAATATTAAAATTTATAATATTAAAATATATTAATATATTTTTATTATATTAAAATATATTATATTTTTATTATATTAAAATATATTAATATATTTTTATTATATTAATATTTTAATATTAATATATTTTAATTTTAATATTAATATATTATTATATTAATATTAATATTAATATTAAAATTTATATTAATATTAATATTAAAATTTATAATAATATTATTTTAATATTAATATTAATATAAATTTTAATATTAATATATATATATATTAATATTAAAATTTATAATATTAAAATATAAATATTATATTCGGTGCTACAGTGATTCGGGTTGCTACAGTGGTTTGCTACAGTACCCGCACCATCCAAAACCATCAAAAAGATGATTCCAAAATCCTTCACAAATTTGGCACCATGGTTTGCTACAGTAACGGTACCATTTTTTGACACCGTTTTACCAAACATGGTTTGGTAGCATTTTTTGGCACCAAAACCATATTTTTGGCACCAAACCTGTTTATAAAACAGGGCTTAAGGTTGCGTTTGGTAACGGTTTGGTGCGATGTTAGTTTTTTGTTTTGGTTTGGGTTGGTTGGATTTGGTTTGGTGTGGTTTTATTTTGGTTTCAAACCATGTTTGGTGCAGATAGTTTTGGTGTGAGAAAAAGTAATGCTGAAAAACCAAATCATGTTTGGTAGAGTTGGTATGGGTTGAAATTCTGAAACCAAACCATGTTTGGTAACTTGGGATGGTTTCACATTTATTTATAAATATTAAAATTTTGTAATATTAAAATATATTAATATACTAATATATTAATATACTAATATATTAATATTAAAATTTATAGTATTAAAATATATTAATATATTTTTATTATATTAAAATATTTTAATATTAATATATTTTAATATTATATATTAATATTAATATTAATATATTAATTATTAATATTATAATATATTAATATTAAAATTTATAATATTAGAATTTATATTAATATTAAAATTTATAATATTAAAATTTATATTAATATTAATATAAATATTAATATTAATATTAAAATTTATAATATTAAAATATAAATATTATATTTGGTACTACAGTGCTACGGGTTGCTACAGTGCTACAGTGAGGTACTACAGTGGGCTTGCTACACTGTCCGCACCATACAAAATCATCCACTTTGATGGTTCCAAAAATGGTGCCATTTGGTGCGCTACAATGTCATTTGGTGCACTACAGTGGTACCAACCCCAAACTTACCAAACATGGGTTGGTACCATTATTTCGAACCAAAACCAAAAAACTGGTACCTAATGAAAGACTTGTTTGATTTCTGGTCTTGTCTAGTCTTTGTCTGTTTTTCAGATCAGACCATAAATACCAGACCATTTATCAAACAGAATTTCAATCAGCACTAAAACAAAACCAGGCCACACAAAACCAAACAAAACCAACCCAAACCAAATCAGACCAGACCACTTTTCAAACAGGCCCTAATGAATTTTTTACCGTATTATTTTATGCCATTATTGTTAGGGTTAGCGAAACCCTACTATCGAGAAACACACAATAAAATAGTTAGAACACACACCAACACAATTGACACAAAGATATATACGTGGTTTGGCCAAATCAGCCTACGTCCACGGAGAGCACCGATTCGATATCGATCAATGAGAGGATTACAACATGATGATCAACATATCAACAATTCACAGAGTATTTTATTCACACGTGTATCGCTCACCCTCACCGGTGTTTCACTCACACCAATAAATACCACTTTGTATCTCTTATTCTCTCTATATATGTGCACACATTCTAGTACCGGCCTATTTTGGCTTTCACTTTGGCATACAATACAATAGGGCTGACCCTTGTATTTATAGAAGATGATGGAGTGGAGAATAAGTCAATTGGTTTCACAAACCAACTCCAATTAGGAGTCTTCTAATTGATCTCCTACCATAATAGAGATAACTTGGTGGCTAAGTTATCTTCCCCCATAAGGAAATGAGTCACCATATCTAACAATCTCTCACTTGACGACTTTTCATCCAACAATTAACTTCATCAATGATCAGTGCATTACGGTGCCCTCAAGTTTGTCTTCAAACTTGAAAATCAATTGAAGTTGAGCATAACTTCAGTTCCTCTATTGTCACCACTTTGGTCAACATGACCATGCTGATAGCTCCCACTGCATGAGCAATATTTAGCATTGTACATAACTTGCGACCTCTATTGCGTCTGGCCATTGTGTCTTGCAACCACTGTCGCATTTGATTTCGCCTTGCAAACTTTGTCGCGTCTGTCTTCTTTTTCCCTTTCACTGAGAGACTTTTTGGTTGTTGCATATAAAACTTCTCATCTAGGTCACCTTGGAGGAAAGTAAATTTGCCATCTAATAGCTCTAGATGCAAGCCCTTTGCTTCAACATTTAGCAATGCTTGAATGAATGGTATCCAGTTTCACAACTAAAGAATGGAGAGCTTTCTTCCCTACCGGTAGCTCGGTTAGCTTCCATGTCTTGATGGAGATAAAAGACTTCATCTCATCTTCCATTGCAAGCTCCCACTAGCTCGCATCTGTTGCACTGTGTGCTTCATCATCATATTATGGTTCATCTCCACATGTGAGCAATAAATAATTCAGGTATCTATGATTTGGTACATGCGGCCGTGAAGTCCTCCTAAATAAAAAAATTAGGAGTCGGAGTCTGCGGTGTATCATCCTGTTGAGTTTTGCTGTCTGCAATATGTTCTTCTGACTAAGGACTCTCACTATCTAGAACATCTTTTATCTCAACATACACAGGATCACTCTGTGCTTTATCACTCCATACCTCTTCTGGTATTTTGTGCTCCAATGGTACTGATGGACCACGATTCATAAGATACGTTGTTGCACTAACTGCTTCTGCCCAAAACTGTTCCGGCAACCCTGCCTGAATGCGCGTGCATCTGGCTATCTCAGTCACTTTCTGGTTCATACATTCTGCTGTAGTGTACTTGGAATAATCTTCTTTAATATGATATTGTTCTTATAACAAAAGTTCTTGAACCCAGAGTCTTCGTTTTATCCACCAAAGTCGGATCTCAGTTTCTTTACCTTCAACCCTGTCTCGTTCTCTATCATGGCTTTCCATTTCTTGAACACATCGTACACCTCAGATTTATGTCTCAAGAAGTAAACCCATATCCTCCTGGAATGGTCATTAATGAAAGTCATGAAGTAGGACTTTCTGCCAAACGACGAGACAGTTGCTAGCCCCCAGACATCCATGTGAACTAACTCAAGCTTCTTCACTATGAGACTTCTGTTGTTGCTCTGGAAACTAACCCTCTTCTTCTTACACTCATAGATGTCGAAGTCAATCGATTTCACTAATAGTTTTCCCTTCAAGAGCATAATCGTGAGCTCTTTTTCATTCATGTGACCAAGCATTTGGTGCTACAAGTTATGATCCTCCTTGCCTTTTGCAACTGCAATCATTATGATAAAATTGGTGGTTGTGTAGAGCGTACCTTCAAACTTCTCTATCATCCTTGTCCTTTTTTCAGCCATAGCTCCCACTGAGCCTTTTTGAGGTGTTCGGAGTCAAATAATGCAAAACTGAGAGCATGGTTGCTTTTGGAACGGTCCAAAACCTTAAGAACGCCTTTGACTGCATTGAAAACGAGTCAAAATAAAAATCACCACAAAAGGACAAAACTAGTGATGACGTGGCAGTGCTGATGTCACCCGATGACGTCATGTGTTGATGTGGCGTCGTCTTCTCCTGCAGGCGCGTCGCCGAACTAGTTTTTCGGCGGTCAGCGCGTGGGAATTCCAGCAGAACCTTGTGGCGACATGTGGGACCTCATTTTGCGACGTGCTTTACACTGCTGGATTCGTCTTGACGAAATGAAGCTCCTGGTATGGTTGGATTTTGAATTTGAGCAAGTTGAACCTTCGAATTTGGACCAGATCGTACGGCTTCTGGATTTACTCTAACCAGAGCTCTAATACCACTTGCTAGGGATTCCATACCCCGCTCGAAAACACTTAGGGTCGCGAGCCTTTAACACCCCTGTAGTATAAATATAGTGCGTATAACCCCCTATGGTTCGAATTGACCCAAAACCTTTCAAATATGTGCGAATTGACCCCATTTTGTGTAAAATGACATATATACCCTTAGTATATAAATTTCAAAAAAATGGAAAATATATATATTTTTTGAAAAATATATAAATTTCTAAAAAAATATATAAAATTCAAAAAAAATATATAAAATTCGAAAAAAATATATAAAATTCAAAAACATATATAAAATTCAAAAACATATATAAATTTCAAAAAAATATATAAAATTATAAAAATATATATATAAAATACGAAAAAAATATAAAATTTGAAACAATATATATATAATTCAAAAATATAAATTTTGAAAAGAAAAATGTAAAATTCAAAAAATTATATAAAATTGGAAAAAACATATACAAATTCAAAAAATATTTATAAATTTCGAAAACATATATAAATTTTGAAAAAAAAATATAAAATTCGGGAAAAATATTAAATTCGAAATTTTTTTTTGAAAATAAAATATAGAATTCGAAAACATATATAAATTTTGGAAAAATATATAAAAAATTCGGGAAAAATATTAAATTCTGAAAAAATATATTAAATTTCGAAAATAAAATATAGAATTCGAAAACATATATAAATTTCGAAAAAAAATATATCAAATTCAGGGAAAATATTAAATTCGAAAAAAATATATTAAATTTGGAAAATAAAATATAGAATTCGAAAACATATATAAATTTCGGAAAAAAAAAAATAAAATTCGGGGAAAATATACTTCTATTTTCTATTTTCTTTGACTTTAAATTTTGTTTTGGTGTATTGTACTTTGGTCACTTGTGTTTTTTATACTTCTATTTGCACAACTATTTGAATTTTATATATTTTTTTGAATTTTATATATTTGTTTAGAATTTTATATATTTTTTCAAATTTTATATATATATTTTTCGAAATTTAATATTTATTTTTCAATATTTATATATATTTTTTTAAAATTTAATTATTTTTTTACGAATTATATATATATTTCGAATTTTATATATAGAGAAAATAGAAAATAGAAGTATATTTTCCCCGAATGTTTTTTTCCGAAATTTATATATGTTTTCGAATTCTATATTTTATTTTCGAAATTTAATATATATTTTTCAAATTTAATATTTTCCCCGAATTTTATATTTATTTTTCCGAATTTGAATTTTAAGAGAAAGGGTAAAATGGATATTTAAAAAAGTATAAAAGTCAAAGAAGGGGGTATTCGAACGTTTTCGAAACTTGCAGGGGGATATTCGCACGTTGCAGGGGGTTATTCGCACGTTTTCGAAACTTGCAGGGGGTGTTCGCACGTTTTCCAAAAGTGTTGGTGTCAATACACATGTTTTTAAAATATAAGGTGTTATTTGCACCGTATTTATACTATAGGGGTGTTTTATGTACTTAACCCAAACACTTATTAGGGAATCCAAACCCTCTATTCGAAGCCATGCACACCTGCAAATCAAAATCACACACAAACACAATTGACACAAAGATATATACGTGGTTCAGCCAAATCAATCTACATCCATAGAGAGCACCGATTCACTATTGATCAATGAGAGGATTACAATATGATGATCAACAGATCAACAACTCACACAGTGTTTCACTAACACGTGTATCGCTCACCCTCACCGGTGTTTCACTCACACCAACAAATACCACTTTGTATCTCTTATTCTCTCTATATCTGTGCACACACTTTGGTACCAGCCTATTCTGACTTTCACTTGGACACACAATATAATAGGGTTGAACCCTGTATTTATAGGAGGGGATGGAGTGGAGAAGAAGTCAATTGGTTTCACAAACTAACTCCAATTAGGAGTTTTCTAATTGATTTCCTACCATAATAGAAATAGTTTGGTGGCTAAGTTATCTTACCCCCCCCAAAAAAAAAAGTCACCATATCTACCAATGATTTCATATACCAAATAAGCCTTTGTTAATATGAATTTATATATATATATATATATATATTTATCAGGAATAAGAAAACAATATATTTTGAGAAAGAGTACATAACTTAGATATTTAAAGGTGCAATGATTAAAAATGAAAATAATGTTCATAAAGAATATTGTTTTTAGTTCTCTTTTAACCGTAAATAGATTTTCAATAAATAAAATAGAAATAATGGTTAATTAAATAAAAGACTTGAGATGTTTATACTTTTTTAAATAATAATATTAAAAAGGTCTTATCGAAGGAGGCACGGTTATAATTATGTTTTTACCGGCGGACATGACTTAAGAAAAAATAACTCGTGATAAATTCGTAAAGAGTATAATATTTTAAAGAAGTAACGGGGTTGGGAAGAATATAAGCAAATTCGTCTTCTACTAGTCTCATTGTTATCCATAACTTTAACTAGGGCAATGGTTCTCTAAACATTGGTACCAAAATCGTACCGTTAATATCTCACACCAAATTGTACTGTACCGTAAGATGGCGTTTTTTTATGGTTCCCCCTTTAAAGTTTAAAGGATAATTTGCACTAATACCCCCTAAGGTTTCAGTCAATTTTATTTTTGTATTGACTTTTGAAATTTTTGCACTAACACCCCCTGAGGTTTGATTTCTCTTGCAATGACACCCCCTGAGCCAATAAAATAACCAGAATACCCTTGAGACAAATATATGAAATGTGAAATGACCTTTATGCCCCAACCCCGAATATATACAATTTCGAAAAACATATATATAAATTCGAAAAAAGATATAAAATTCGCAAACAAATATTTAAATTTTGAAAAAAATATATAAAATTAGAAAAAAAATATAAATTTCGAATAACATATATAAATTTAAAAAAATATATATAAAATTCAAAAACATATATAAAATTTGAAATATATATATAATTCGAAAATATATATAAATTTTGAAAAATATTTGAAATATATATAAAATTCAAAAAATATATATTTTCAAAAACAAAATTCAGAAAATTATATAATTTCGAAAAACATATATAAATTTCAAAAAATATATATAAAATTCAAAAAAATATAAAAAATTTGAAATATATATATAATTAGAATATATATAATTCAAAAAAATATATATAAAATTAGAATATATATATAAATTTTGAAATATATATAAATTCGAAAATATATATATATATTTCAATATATATATATAAAATTCAAAAAATATATAGTTTCAAAAACAAAATTAAAAAAATTATATAATTTTAGAAATATCGTTTCTAATGAAGTGAATCAAATTACTTACCACCAACATCAATTAGTGATCTTCTTTTATATATATAGTTTTCCAAAAAATATATATTTTTTCCATAATTTATATGTTGTTTTTGAAATTTATATAATTTATCTGAATTTTATAAAAACAATTCGAAATTTATATATATTTGTTTCAAAATTTATATATATATTTGAATTACATATATATATTTCGAATTTTATATATTGTTTTTGAATTTTTTTTATAATTTTATATATATTTCGAATTTAAATATATAAAATGGGTAATCTCAAAAAATTCATGGACAATTCATCTATGACAAGCTGAGTTGTTGGGTAAAAATTCAAAAAATATATATAAAATTAAAAAAATAATTCCAAAACAATATATAAAATTCAAAAAATATATATAAAATTCAAAAATATATATAAATTTTGAATTGTTTTTATAAAATTCGGATATATTATATAAATTTCAAAAACATAATATAAATTTTGTAAAAAATAAATATATTTTGAAAAAATATACATAAAAGAAGGTCACTAATTGATGTCGGTGGTAAGTAATTTGATTCACTTCATTAGAAAAGATATGACATTTTACCAATATATATATATTTTTCTAAAATTATATAATTTTTTGAAATTTGTTTTTGAAAATATAAATATTTTGAAATTTATATATATTTTTTGAAATATATATATTTTCGAATTTATATATTTTTTAAATTATATATATATATTTGAATTATATATATATATTTCAATTTTTTTATATTTTTTAAAATTATATATATATATTTTGAATTTTATATATGTTTTTCGAAATTATATAATTGTTTGAATTTTATATATATTTTTTGAAATATATATATTCGAATTAAAATATTTTTCAAAATTTATATATATATTCGAATTATATATATATTTCAAATTATATATATATTTTTGAATTTTATATATGTTTTTTGAAATTAATATATGTTTTTCAAAATATATATATATATTTTTCTAATTTTATATAGTTTTTTCAAAATTTAAATATTTGTTTTCGAATTTTATATCTTTTTTCGAATTTATATATATGTTTTTCGAAATTGTATATATTTGGGGTTGGGGCATAAAGGTCATTTCACATTTCATATATTTCTCTTAAGTGTATTCTGGTCATTTTATTGGCTCAGGGGTGTCATTGCAAGAGAAACCAAATCTCAGGGGGTGTTAGTGCAAAAATTTCAAAAGTCAATACAAAAGTGGAATTGACTAAAACCTCATGGGGTATTAGTGCAAATTACCCTTCTTTAAATGTATGTTAACATTTAGCCCTATTTGTTTATTGTTATGGTCCCAGTTTTCTGATCTGGTTATGGTTTTTTGAGATTAGACCATATTTGTTTTGCATTGGTCTTAAAAAATATAAGTAGACCAAGTTGGACCAAATTGAACCAAAATGACCTCTTTTAGGACCACAATTTTTGGTGGTTCTATTTGGTCTGGTTATAAAATCTATCCAAAATCAAACCAAAATGTCCTCCAATAATTGAATTATATCTAACCAATATCTAAACCAAAACACAAAAATAAAAAAATAAAATAATGAATAATAAATAAAATGAATTAAATCATACATAAAAATAAAAATAAAATAAAAAAATAAAAAAATAAAAAAATAAATAATAAATTAATAAAAATAAATGAATAAAAATAAATAAAATATATTTATGAATAAAATAATAATATAAATATAAATTAATAAAATAAATGAATAAAAATAAAACTAAATAAAATAAAATATATTTATGAATAAAATAATAATATAAATGATAAATTAAATAAAATATATTTAAAAATTAATATAAAAAATGAATAAAATAATAATAATGAATAATAAAATATATTTATAATAAATAGATATAATAATAAATAATAATATAAATAATAAATTAATAAAATATATTTAAAAATTAATTAAACGAATATATAAATAATAATAAATGTTAAATTAATAATTAACAAAATGAATTAAATAATACATAAAAAATAATAAATAAATAAATAATAATCAAAATGAATTAAATAATTCAATAATAATAATAGTAAATGATTAAATATATTAATAAAAAATAAAAAATAATATAAATAATAAATGAATAAAATATATTTATAAATTAAATTAAATAAATGAATAAATAATAATATAAATAATAAATTAAATTAATTATATTTATAAACAAATGAATAATAAACAAAATGAAATAAATAATACATAATAATAATTAATAAATTAAATGAATTAAATAATAAGCAAAATAAATAATAAATTAATAAAATATATTTAGAGACAAATAAAAATAAATAAATAAATAGTAATAAATAATAAACAAAATGAATTAAATAATGTAGAAAAATAAGAATAAATAAATAAATATTAATAAAATTGAATTAAATAATACATAAAAATAATAATAATAAATAAATAATAATCAAAATGAATTAAGGAATACATAAAAATAATAAATGAATAA